>OX579679.1:46315136-47515136 GCA_951230905.1 Cheilosia variabilis
CAATAAGCCAATCTTGTATGAAATAGGTAAAACTTTTGGCAAATTTGGCACAAAGTTGGAGCACTGGTACCGGTACACCCTCGTAAGGATCAGAGAGTTTGACAGGGCGCCCTTCACCCTATAAAAGCTGTCATGCGACCGTAAAATCGATAAACAGATGGTGGGTATCGATCTGGACTTGCAGCATTCTCCACGAATTATTAGGTTCTGGAATTTCTGGTATGGGCTATCGATAAATGGTTTCAGTCATTCACTTAGTATAGCAAGCACGATCTTTTTCGCCATGTTTAGGAGACTGATGCATCTTTGGTTGAAACAGTTCAGAGGGTCTTGTCTTTTTGTGAATCAGGCAAACGAGGCTTAAGTTTCATTGATCAAACCTTCTTAAGATAATCAGAAGAAAATCGAAGGCAAAAACTAACGCAACTGGTAATATTGTGTGTGTACGGTTCTCTACTCTTTCATCGAAGGAGGAGTTAATGAGAAAAATGCATGTGGATAAAATCAAGCTTTCTGCGAGCACCTACAACAACGACATCAGCGATAGTGGCAGCGGCAACGGCGTAAGAGGTAGCGGCAAGATTTTTATCAACGACTCCCTCACTACAAAAAATACAACCCTCATCTTTTACCGAATGTTTGGCTCAATAACAATAAAATTAGTGTAGTAGACACTGTCACTAGTCTAGGCTTTGTTATTAACCGTAGCCTATCTGGCTATAATCACATAAATATTATTGTTGGACGAATCTATGGGTGTCTTCGCAAATTGTGGCTGTCTGCTAATTTTACACCCATTGAAACTCGACGAAAGCTGATTATAGCCTTAGTACTACCTCTCATAACATATGCTGAGGTTGTCTACAGCACACTCGACTCTTTATCGCGACGTAAACTGCAAGTTGCTTTCAACGACGCGACGCGATATGTGTACGGCCTTCGTAGAAGTGACCACATCTCCGTTTACTCTCGGGAACTACTTGGATGTCCTTTGCAAGATTACATCAACGCCAGGAACTGCATATTTCTTCATAAAGTCATATACAACCAACGCCCAACTTATCTGTTTACAAGGCTTAATTTTTCTCGCTCCAATAGAACTATGCATCTTATACCTTTCCGTTACGTTCACCTATTCTTCGTCCACGCTGTCAGACTATGGAACTCTTTGCCCACGCGGATTAAAACAATCTCAAATCTAACAACTTTTAAAAGTGTCATTTTTCTCTATTTCTCCTCGACTATCTCTTATACCTTAAACATATCACAATGTTCTATTTCCACTTTTCCTCTCCACCTTCCTCTATTCCATCCTAACCATTCTCTCCTCAACCCATCTGCTCTTTAGATCTTTTGTATCATTTAATTAATAGTTTTAAGTCATTTAAATTTGAATTTATATAAAACTACTTCAAAGTTCTAAGTACTATAAAAGATATAATCTTAATGTACACACCTATAAGTAAATAAATTGAAATTGAAAATTGAAAATTGAAAATTGATCTCTTCTTGAAATGGCAAAGCAGTTAAGACTGGAAAAAAGTGCCAGTTTCTGCGGACAAGAAATTCATCCGTGCTCATCAGCAAAAAAGAAGGAGATAAAGTGATCAAAGTAATTCGTTTTGAGGACTTCAGTAGACTAGAATATTAAATTCTTATTATAATTTTAACTTATCTATCTATCTATACATATAAGAAGACTGCAGCCGTTTTCATGTGTTAACGGTTGGCGTGAAAACTACTGAACAGATTTCGATGGAACTTTTTTTGAAATGTCCCTTAAGATCCTGAGAAAGATATAGGCTATTCCTTTCATTGTCATGCCATTTTTTTGGGAGCTATTTTGAGCAAAATGGGTTTTTTTCTGACTTTACTGCTTTTTAATCGCCATTACTCAAACAATTCCTAATCAATGCAAACAAAACAAAATAATTATTTTAAGCCATCAATCAGCTTTCAGTGTCATCCAGAAGCTGAGCTACAACCCAAAATCTAACATGAAAAAACTAAATTTATTTTCTCAAATCGAAAATTATCAGCAATTATGGGGTGGTTGGCTCATTGGCTGGCGCCTGGCGCACATCGCACAAGCACATATATTTCAACAAAAACGTTTCTCCAGCGCCATTACTCAAACAATTCCTAATCAATGCAAACAAAACAAAATAATTAACAGAGCCAAAACTTCCATAATTATTTTAAGCCATCAATCAGCTTTCAGTGTCATCCAGAAGCTGAGCTACAACCCAAAATCTAACATGAAAAAACTAAATTTATTTTCTCAAATCGAAAATTATCAGCAATTATGGGGTGGTTGGCTCATTGGCTGGCGCCTGGCGCACATCGCACAAGCACATATATTTATTTCAACAAAAACGTTTCTCCGTAAGTTAAACGAAAGAGAAGTATGCATGCGAGGTGAATGTGGATGTCAGCAACAGCGACAATGTTTTTCTGAGGAAATGCGTAGATGGCTTATGACGTGCGATGGTGGGCGTATGGTGGTGTTAATATCCACTTTATTATTTCTGTAGTTACTGTAGTAGTATATTTACCTCTTGCGGTTCACACGCTCAACCAATCTTAACAAATGAAGTCTCAAAAACAAGAGATTTTCGGGGGTGCTTATTATTGCATTTTTACTTTTTAAAATATGTATAAACAATTGAAAAGGTTGAATTTTACTACATTAAATTTCAACTACGCAGTTGTGTATAACTATGATTCAGGGAAATATTTTTTTTTTATTCATCATGCCCGTAGCGCCGTAGTCCGTACAAACGACGCAACGAAGGAGAGTCGACGGCCGAAGGGAGTTACAGTCATAGGAAATCTAAGAGAGAATTTTCAAAATTTGCGGGGAAATCGGGTAGCAGCGCTGTTATATTATTTCAATAGGTTTTGTTGTCAGTTGTCATTTTTGCACAGCAAATTCAAGGTAGCCTTGATATAATCCTTATATTATAAATGAGAAAATAAGAATATTTGAACGACCGCAAAACCAATTTTTATGAATTTTGGTATAGGAATAGATGGGACCTCTGAGAACTGAGAATGGCATAGGCTACTTTTTGTCGCGAAAGCAAAACGTGAAGGGGATGAAGTACTGAAGTAGGGGATCCAAGTTTAAATGAAGAACAAATTATTTCTCATGTTAGGGATAATAAAATTCATCATATGTATCTATCTATATTTGGTAAGAAATAAATATATTTGCTGCGTATTTTACCAATGAATTTAAATGTGTAGGGCTAATTGGTTATCTTGAAAGATAAGATAGTTTTGGACCCGATAAGTAAGAAATAAATATTTTAATTGAGTTACTCGAAGTCCTAATTCTACGCAGACGAAGTCGCGAGTACCAGCTAGCAATCTATATGAATTCAAATAATTCATCAATTAGTTCTCATAATAATTCAAACTAGTATCGCTTGTGGTCGAAAATCGACCATACCTTCTATAAGTATACTATAAAGGGTTTTCCAATAAGAGGTGTTATTGTGAATGACCCGCTATTTCGGTAGCTGCCACTTTTAAAGCTTTTATTCTTTGACATTTGACAAGTAGAAACTACGCCATTAATAAATGGAACGATACATTTTTTTCAACAACGCATTTAAATTATTAAAATTCACTACAAAAATGGTGAAAATCTTGCAAGTCACAGTTCGCAAAAACTAAAGCATTTTTTGGTCGTCGATGATTAATGATTTTTTATGGTCGGAGTTGGATGGTATTGATCTGGACAACGTTTACTTTCAAGCAACGAAACCATTGATCTTTTACGGGAAAAGTTTCCGGACCGTGTTATCTCTCGAAGAGGTGATCACAATTGGCCACCGAGATCTTGTGATTTAACACCTTGCGACTTCTTCCTTTGGGGCCACGTGAAAGATAAGGTCTACGCCAACAGCCCAACGTCGATTCAAGACTTCAAAGATAAAATTCGTGAGGCTATCGAGGACATAGGGCAGCCACTTTGCGATTTGGTTATGGAAAATTTCATGAAAAGGATATGGTCCTGTATGCGTGCTCGTTGTGGCCATTTGGCTGATGTTGTCTTTCATTATTAACGGCATACCTTCCTCTTTATTATGAAATAAACATCCGATCATTTATCTCAAAAAATTACATTTTTCTTTGAATACCAAAATAGCACCTCTTATTGGAAAACCCTTTACTAAAAAACATACCACAATTATTTTCGTTATAAAGAGCGACATCTAGATATCGAAAAATACGTTAATGAGCTGCTCCATCGGAAACAGGTTCTAGTCTAAGATGAATTTGAATACGTTAATATGGCGACGACAAATTGAATGTCACCAAATTCCTTTCAATTATCTGTTTTGTATGGGGATTTTATAACTTAATTTTACCAGCTTTAATGGCGACATATAACCAGTGACGCCAGATTACAAGATAGCTATATCTTTTTTTTTAAAGATTTTTAAGCTCCAAAATATGTACAAGACTTTTTACCTCGAAATCATCAAATTTCAACATTTTTGATACCAAGAACTTTTTAAATCTAGCACATTAAAAGAACCTTTTTTTATTGAAGACGTTTTCTATTAATTCCATATAATATATAAAGTGAGTCGACAGAGCCAATTTACAATTTCTGTCTCACTAACGTTTTCATCAGCTCTAAGGAAACATGAATTTTAACGAATTCGATAAAATAACTGATGTAACGTGTTTTTGGTAAAATGGTTTCGTTGTTGAAATTTTTATTTTTACAAAGGATTTGTTGAACCGAAATTCTATGATCTTGATATAGGTAACCAATGCCATTCTAAGTCAATTTAATATAAATATCTTCTAAAATTTCAAAAAGCACTTACATTAATTTATGACCAAAGTTTTTTTTTAAATATATTTTTGTGATTTATGTATTAGTAGTAAAGTACTTCAAAATTGTATTTCAAATTTCGCTCTTTTCATATTTTGAACAAAATCTTGAAAAAAAACATTTTCAGATTTTTTATCTGGCAACACTGCATATAACCACAATTTTCTGTTTGTGCACATCTATGGTAAAGTACCTTTCGAATGGTATAGGTTTCATTCTACTCATTTCATTATAAATGCTTAAAAAGTGTACCGAAACTTTGGATGTTCACGTATTAATACAGGGTGTCCGCCGGGAAGGTATACTACTTTATTTGTTTATAATTTTTGATTAAATGAAAATGTATGGAATACAATATCAGGTAAATGTCCGCCTCTGTTAGTCTCACAAATGCGAGCCCTTTTGAGCACATTTTTCATTCGGAGCAGTCAAATCAGGCGACCGTGGAGGCCAATCAACATCACCATTTCTTGAAATAACTTGCTGTGGAAAGAGGTCTCGCAGTAATTCCATTGTAATCCTGGCTGTATTAGATATGGCATCGTCTTGTTGATACCACATGTTAATCAAGCCCGAAGCATGAAGTTGTGGAGGTAAAAAGTTTTCAATCATATCACGATATCGCTCCCCATTCACAGTTACCGTTACGCCGTTTTCATTTTCAAAGGTCCAATGATTCCTCCTGACCAAATTGCACACCAGACTGAAACTTTTAATGGATGCAAAGGTGACTGATGAATAATTTGAGGCTTTTCCATTGCCCAGAACCGACTATTCTGTTTATTTACATATCCATTCAAATGAAAATGAGTTCTCCCAAAAATTTCACGTAACTTTGTCATCGTCACAGTAATCGATGATTGATTTTGATAAAATGTTTTAACGATTAAAACACGTTGGTTTATCGAATATTTTTCCATAATAAATTTGCCACGTGTCTACTTCACGACTGCCAAATATGAACTGTCAAGACTAATGTTTACCAAAATGGCGGCAAAACAAAGTAGTACCCAAGTAACAATTTGACTTCGGTAAGGTTCAAATTTGTAATTTCTGTAGGCAACAGCTTCGATAGAGCTTCTATAGTCTTTGTTAAACGAAGTTGATCTATTTCGAAGCAATTGTTTCGATAATAACTTCAGTAAGTCCTTTACAAAGCATATACATAGGTTTTATAGAGGGATATGGAATTAAGCTTCGATAAGATCTCTATTAGACATCTGAAAATGTGTCTGGAGATGTGTGGAAAGTAAATTGCTTTGATAAAGCTTGTGGTTGGAAGCGCTTCCTAGGAGCTTCTTTAGAGCTTCTAACCGAAGGCATTATAGAAGCAATGAACTGTCATGCAGTCAACCGCTTGCGATTGGAAGCTGTACAGAAGCACTTACTCGTACTTTCTCTTAACTTACATATGGAGGCTTTATAGAGGTAAAAATTAATTTCATATGAAATGAATCAAAGCTATCTAAAGAAACCATAATTAATGAATCGGGGAAAAATGACAGAAAAATAAAACACATTTAGCACAGTGAAAAATATGTCAATAATGTGATTCTAAATAAACACTTCTCACTCATAAATAAATTAGGTAATACTAAATGTCTTGCTTACAACTTCGGTCGAGTAAGCTGCAAGTTTATAGCAAGTCTTGAAGAAACTCTAAAATGTATCAAGTAGTTCAGATTTATCACTGCTACAGCATTATGACGAATTAGCCTAGGGGGTACTGTATTGGACTACTACGCGCAGGACCCATGTTCGATTCTCAGTGCGACGCATGTAAGTAAAATGTAAATTATGACGAGTACGTAAATGTAAACTCCATGAAAATTGCAAAAAGTCTTTGAAAATGTTTATTAAGAAGATAAAAAAAAATAAAAAAATAAGAAAATGGAAAATTGAAAAATGTAATAAAAAAATAAATATTTTTCTTGTTCATTTTGGAGCCTCTATAAAGCTTCCATAAAGTTTCGGTAAGGTCTATCCAAGCTGTTCAGGAAGTCTTAAATAAGTAAATACTTGCATTAAAGTGCGCCAAATGCGTTTCCTTTATACCTTATGCAGTTAATATTGCGGGAGGTGAAATAGCTTCGATAGCGCCTAACCGAAGTCAAATTGTTACTTGGGTATACCTTCCCGGCGGACACCCTGTAAAATGATGATACATTTTCTTCCTCAAATAATTTTACATGTCATCCAAACAAAGTGTCTTTTTCAGGTCTTTCTGTAATTCACCAAAATATCCGTAGTGTACGTAAAAATGTTGATACATTTTTAACTCATCTTGCATTTCTTTCTCAAATATGGATATAGGATGACGAAGCTTCTCATTATTTCAAACCCAATTTTTCGTTTAAAGCAGCCTGTAATAAGTCTATCCTGCTGGTGGCGTCGCAGTGTTCTATAGAAGCGATTTGTCATCGAACATTGTCTTTGATACTCGTAGTTTTAATCTAAATAGCGTCGATTTAATTAGTGTGAGTTGTGAGATTTCTGGTGCTCGATACTGTTTTGTCGGAGTTTATAGATTTAATTATTGTACAGTTAATGCCTTTCCGGATGGTTTCTCTGGCTTTCTTCATAATCTTGTCTGTTAAAATCGAATTTGGGTTATTTTAACATCGATCTTCGGACTAGCTCGCAGTTGATGTCGATAATTTTTTATCGATTATATCTTCCTTTGGCCTCGATAGTTTGAAATCACTTCCTACGCGTGGGGTTTATAATACAAACTCTTGTTTGGACCATAGAAATAATCCTTCTAAATTTAGAACGGCTGTATTTGACCTCAAGATAAGTTTGTAAAGCTTCATGGAGAGCTTCATGAAGCTTTACAAACTTCGGCTTTTAGTTGACAAAAATTCGCCGGAAATTAACCAAAAAATTCTACAAACCAAATTCTAACGGGATATATCTATACCTACCTCAGCAACGATTGTACTTGTCTGTGGGCCTGCCCTAGCGTGTTGGACGGACATCAAAGTAACTTCACCATTACCACTGGCTAAAGGTTCGCAATTCAAAAATAGAATGTCCCTCCCATCCTTTTTGCAATGACTAAGAGATATTTTCACTAACAGAACTTGGAATGGGGTCTAGGGTCCATCTATTTATTTGCATAGGACTTTGTGCAAGGAACTGGAGAATGCCTTTGATCACATTCAAACAAGGGAAGGTGTAAAACTTCAGCTCTAGTTTTGAAGACTATGCCAGTGTTGTAAGTTAGTCTCCTCGAAATAGAAGGAAGAACCTCGGTGGTTAATTCTTTGACAATCCCTCTTAACAACTGCTCACGTGGTATATTTTCCATCTTTCATTTGTGGCAACAGACAGCCCATAAAAAAACACAACCTCGTTTATCCGAAGGCGACAATCTTATACGAGCCATGCTTCAGTTACATACCTTCTGGCATACAAACACACTATCTGCCAACGAATTCATAGACTACCACTATCCTCCTTAATCTACTTCATTAATTCACTCTCGCAATTATTGACAGAGGCTACAAGACTCCATCCGCAATTGGGAATGACTTGATGAGTTTTTCAATTGCTCGTAACGAAGTTCTCATTCCCCATTGACACTGCGTCAACCCAGACGTGGTGGAAAAAAAAGACCGTCAGGACCAACACTAAAAGAAAATAGAAATTTCATTAAAAACCCGCTTAACAAAGAAAATGCGCTCTCCAAACACCCCCGTCTAGCGACTCGCCGCGCCGTCTTTCAATACCATTCGCGCAAACAAATCCACCACCAGAGCGACATGAGAGAATAATGACAAGCAATTAATTTCAAGTGGCTCTTGTGTCAGTGGCACCCATGTCTTGGCGAAGATGATTTAATTTCAGTCTCTCCATCTCCATGGCGTCATCACCATGATTGCCACCGCCGCCGTGTCAGTGGTTTTGGTAGTCTCAATTTCCCGGTCGTCATCATTCAAATGTTGGAAAACAAAAAGATGGGCCAACGAGGAGGAAAAAAAATTTAACTCTCAACCACACTGTGCGCGTTTCGGCAAAACCCTATGTTGTCTCTCCAAATATCAAGGATTTATCATCACCATCTCACCACGGAAATCCAGGGTAAGTCGCATCGTGTTTTGGGATCCTCATCAACTGACAATACCAGCGAACGCTTCATCTTTTCTTCTACTGCTGCTGCTTCGGCACTCTGTTCAAGTTGATGACGATGATGATGATGGAAGTCGATATTAATTTCAGCCGTTGAATAGGTCGGTGAATTATATGTCGGTTTCAATGAAAAGAAGCTGAAAAACGTTTGATCCCAAGATAAAGGAGCGGACCACCTCCTCCTGGCGCGATGATGATTATTGAGTCGTCATTGTTAACAGTGACAGCTTCGCCGAGTCATTGAACGAATTAATTGAAATTGAATTGTATTTTGTATGCCATTATGTCGGCTTGGTGGGAATCTGTTTGACACATGCTGGTTGTGTTAGAGCAGTGCTTTGTGTGATGGTGTTGAGTTTGCTATATGAACAGGTTGAGTTGATGAATAGCAAAATGGAAAATAGTCATCTATTTGTTAAGAACAGGTGGTCGGTTGAGTCTCCATTTGACGAAACTGTTGAAGTTGCACTTCCTCAGATTTACTCCAAGGCGCAGCTCAAAAGTAAACAGGGAGACACGAATCCACTACCAACTAAATTTTGTATGCTGTGCGGCTCGGCTTTATCAGAACACAACCAAGTAACTGATATGGATTTTACAAGCTGCAGATTATTAAGAAGATCAATCTTAATATTTTGCCCTCCGGTCCGACTGCACACCTGGAGCTATAGCTCTTTCGAACAAAATACACTATTTCATCATCTGCATCAGACTCGTTTAAGTTGTTGCTTGGACTGGTAAACTCTGACTGCCAAATCTGCGTAAATATTTTTTATTATTTTGTTGTTTGCCTCCGTGAGGGAGTCAACCTGCCCTTCGATTTGGCGTTCATTTAACAAGCGCCAAGCTACCACTATACCTCAGGGACGTCCACAAAAGTTGTTGCTTTTAGGAGGATTTTGTCTTTGTATTTTGGGTAGAAGTAGTGATGAGTTATAAACAAAAGGTATTTGAGGCTTATATGGACTACTTCTAGGACTCGATAAGCCCAAATGTAAAATTCCAAGACCTTTAGTCAATTTTAGCCAATCTTCGTACAGGAACAGATATCATATTATGATAACGACGGATATCATCCTATGATACCTGCACTTAAATTCCTTCGATTTGGGTAACGTGGAATGGTAACCAAACTGGGCTGGCCTTAAAGGTGATGGAAAAATGATGATAGGACATTTTTTTTATCAGCGTTTTATGAAGCAATTGCCGGACTCCCTTGCAAAACAGCTGGGGTCATACAGAAAAGCAGCTAAAACAACTGATCGACAGATGGATCAGCGAAAAATACCTGTGAGCATGGCCAACCGTGGAATAATAGGCGGTTTCCTTTTTTAGTTCAGACCACAACCTGAACTGTTATACAAAAAGTTCGTGTTTCCTTTTTGAGATACATCAGAGCTCACAATTTGTGTTTCTTTTTCCGTTCAGAGCATGATCAGAGCGCGCTCTATGAGCTACGAATAAATTGATTGAGCAGTTTGAGTGAAAAGCTGATTACTCACTTACAGTCACATTTAACAGAAAAAAATAATAAGGATAAGGAAAATAGTTGAAATGGCGGACGAACCTTGTTGTTCTGGAACTGAAAATTAACCAATTTAATAAATAACAATTAATAAATATGCAAATTATGCATTTATGACAACTATGTGCTCAAGTGTGTTTCATAAATACCTCAGAACAATCTGAGCACGCTCATAATGCTGGAGCTCAGTTCAGCGCTCAGCTCTGAACTAAAAAAGAAAAACGCCTAATGTAGACACAGTGTCACTAACTCGAACCTAAAAATCCACCAGGTATGCTAAAATTTTTAAAAAAAAAGTCACTAGAAAAAAATGTTCACTACTAAATATTGAATTTTAACAACATTTTTATTTTGAACAATACCTAAAGCAAAAACTTACAATATGTAAATAAGTAAAATAAGTTCTTCGTAGCTTTTATGTTTTTTAGTGGAGCAGTGCTTCTTCAAATCTGCAAGTCTTGCATAAATCTGGATTTTATAAAAAAGAACAAAATGCTTTTGTTTGATCTTCAGCAACAGGTTTTATCCATGACCTAAACTCTAACTTATTTTCCCATATTTGCCTGCACTTTTGCACGTACAATTTCCCTTTCTTTTTTAAATGTAGATCGATCTGGACTGAAAATATTATTAATAGTCATATATTGTAAGTAACTAGTTGCATGCCTAACTTTTTTTGTTTATTTGGCAGCTAGATCGCAAAATATTAATTTCCTTAGAAAATCTGCAATATATTGCTAAGATTCACATTTCAAAGAAAGGAAAACGAATTTAAAAGTAAAAGTTTATTTCTTCGCAAAGCCAAAATCTCCACCCCAGCCGAAACAAATCAACAAACAACAACACGCAAAAAATCAAATTGAATATTGCAAGTGTCAAACTCGAATACCAGAGATGTAACATCACCAGGTGCGTAATAATTTAGAAAAACATGTTTTTGCAAAAAGTCACTAGAAAAGTAACTAGAATTTTTCGAAAATTTGCGACAAAGTCACTAAAACGGCAACCGTGTGTAGACAGGCTAGGATGGCAAAAGATGGTCGACCTGCTTCACCCAAAAAAATGTTATTAGCATGAGGCGAGGAACATTGAAATCAGTGGCAGCGTTGGCGAGAACACACTTATGCATTGGTCCACCTCGTACCATCAGTCCAGCCCTGTAGAGAAGTAAAAGTAGAGGCATACAAAGTGGCCAGTCTAGAAAATGACTGACCCTAGGAGACAAGTATCTTTGAGAATGATTTATGCTGCCAGTAATAGTCTCCATTAATTCAAGGCGTTTCTCTCTTCTTTATCACTTCAATAGCTTCGAGACACAATAGCTACGATTACGCATGCCACTTTTCATGTCAAATTTTGACATACCGTCGTAGCTAAAAGCTCGATATATACCAAATGCTCCATGAATGATGGCACCTACTGGCAATATAGATACTTCCTTTACGACGCCTCTTTAACCGCTCAAGGCTCATTGCGTTCAAGTTATTGTCCCACCTTTTCTTTTAATGTTCCCTACTCCTGCTACACTGAACGCAAGAAATTGATTAGCCGGTAATATACCTTCCCTTCGACAGCCACATAAAAGAACTGTCAAAAATATTGACTAGATTTGGCGATTATTCCTCCATTAACGTCAATTAAAAAAAAACTGCTCCCGAGGCTAATAAATTTTTTTAACGTCTCCAATGTCTCACTGTTGGAAGTTTGGCAAAAATGTTAAAAAAGGCATCAAAAATTCTCAAAATTTCTTTACCCCGAAGTTAGAAACGTTTGACAGCGACTAAATAGTTCCTGTTTTTCATCGGGCTAATTGGGAAGGTGTACTCCGTCGTAGACAGCGAAATCAATTTATTTCGTCAAGAGTTTAAGGGACAGTGTTGCGTGTCCCAATAAACGATGTCTGTTTCAGTTTCCGAATTTTTTTCATTTCATCTTTTACCCTAGAAGTTCTGAGGTCTAAGTGGAGATATTTCTTTTGAAATTTTCTAAGGTATCCAAAGTTAGATAGCATAAGAAGTGTCCACATAGGGTACATAGCACTTGCTTTTCTCGAGCTGTGACCGATTCCCAGATTTTATGCAATCGGAAGAACTTGACTATTTAATTTGAGCTTAAGGCTCTTATTGTACACCACATAAAATGGTTGGACAAACTCAATGTTAAATAATACGGCTCCAAATAGGCGGCAAAAAAGTCCGCGCCTTCTCTTTGTCGCTTTTTATTCACACACGTCTTGGATAATCCTTGAAAATGATTTGTGTTTGTAATCGGTATCGGTTGGATCCACTGGCTTTTTGTATGACTCATGTATAGCCACTCAGAGCAGTGCTGCAAACTCAATTTAAAAAATCTTGAGCATTTTTGTACTTACAATCTGCATAAACTTGGACAGTGTGTTTTCATGCTTAACTTTTGAGATGATTTCACTGCTGAGATGTGGGAGTCTGTTCGTAAACTGTATGAAAATGGAGTTGGCTCATTCACAATTAATAGTTTAGAAAGTTAAAGCTAAGTATACAAAATGGGTATTTTCGCAATGGAAGTATGCATTTTTTATAAATTCCTGGAGAGCCTAAAAATAGACAAACTTTAAAGTGAATAGCCTAAATTGCGATAAATCCAAAATGACAATTTTAAGGAGCCAGTGAAAAGTTCGAGTAGCCAAATCGGCGATAAGTACCAAGTGCTGGCAACACTGGTCCAGAGCAAGAAGCTAGCTTAAGTTGGTGGGGAAATTACTGGTTGCCTGGTTTTAGAACTTTTTCCACTCAACTTTGATTTTGTGTGGCTAAATTTTGGGCTTGCCTCAATGTTTGTGCCTCTCCAATGATTTCTCCAATAAAATTTGCAGGAATATATTGAAACTGTAGGTATACCTTTTCCTCCAGCATAACAACATAAAACTGTTCTTGGAAATAATTTTACAACTCATAATTATTGCGAAGTGGGTCGGTGATTCCCTTACGTAGGTGTATTCTCAAATCTACCGCTCGTATTTCCAGTTTAACGGCTCGCACGACTTTTCTTCAAAAAAAAAAAGGAATCGCACACCCATTTTTATTCCTTGGATCACTCTTTTTCGGTGGGAAAGCCGACAACGAACTTCGCAGCAAACTAATCTTGGATTTCGTCTTCCCAATGCCACTGTGCAAAGCTTTGTCGCAAAATGCAGGCCCGAACTGACATCTGTCAATCAACGTCGGACTATTTACTATCCAACATATCCATCAGCTCTCCCCGTTGTCTGCCGCACCCAATGCAGCGCGAATCACATTAATCTCGGTGCTTATCGGATTGCAAAAGATCTTCGTCGCTATATACCAATGCCATCTACATCGTGCGAACCTGCAGGGAAAATTGGAGTAACTGGCTTTGGATTTTGTTGGTACGAGTATTTTGGCCTTTTGGCGGCAGATACAATTTTATTTCTGCTTTGCCTTTGACATTTTTTTGGGCTTAGCTCACAGGGACTTGGGTGTGGGCTCCGTCCAACACGGATCGCAGTTAATTGAAACTTCAGCCCAAATGTTCCATTAAAAGTCTACTTGGCTCAGTGCTTTTACCAATTATACCACTTTCACGAACAGCAATCTCCTCCCGGTGCAACAACAGAAAGACACACGTCCATCTAAAAGGTCCAGGGCAGAGTTGCATGTCAAAGCTATTGTCATCTGTCCATCAATTGCACTGCTGGACGAGCCAGTCGACAGCGGACGGACACATGAAGAGACTTGAGTGATTTAAAAGGAACTCCTGTCAAATAAACAAACCAAGTAAACGAAAGAAGCGCACACCACAGGGCAACAGCCACCACCAAAGACCGTCGCAAGGGCACTGATGCTTGATTAAAGCCTACTGCACAAACGAGGTACACACATACACATGCGAGGACCCTGTGGCTGGATGATGACTCGATGGCGGCGGCCGGAATTGCATATGCAATGAGAGCACACAGTTTATGCCTTGCCAATAAATTTATGCAATTGAAAGGAGGAAGGTCTGCTTGATGGATAACTGCGATGCAGCAGGCATCGCTCCATCCTTGCACAGTCAAAGAAGATCTCTTAACAAGGTTATTCCGACGGTACGGCTTTGTGAGTGTGATGCACGCAATCTATGGCATGGCAAAAAGAATTAAAAAAGAATTTGTTGGTTTACTAAAAGCCGTCATCGGGAACCGGGAGCCAGGCACTGGCACTGGGAGTCCACGTTGATTACACTCTTGCGTTGCAGCTGACACGCACAAATTAATTAAGTTTGTGACAGAAATGTCAGCTCTTCACCAACACACTGGTCGGTCACACATTGCGATGATGAGTGCGCTGCTCGCCAACGGCTATATTCAGCACCATCACGTCTTCTCTTTTTTTTGCTGTTGGTAGTAGATGCGGAACAACATGATTACATTTGGTTTCCATTTTCGTCTTGTCACACCAAGGGAGAGAAATAATTACAATTTGTGCAATTTTATGATGCACCGTACCAAGACAACTTAAAGTGTTGGCATAAATTTATTTGTCAAGTCGTTTGGTTGGCCCTTGTCACGTTAATTAGTGCAAACAGCTGGTGCGTTTGGTAAAAATTGTATGGATGCTTCCTCTGCTCTCAATAAAAGTGTTGTGCGCGTGAATTTCGTCATTTAGGTGATGCAGTGCATTCCAAAACCAAATGCTGTTGCAGTTATCAGAATAGAAAAGTTATCAGTTATCAGAATATATGCTTGCAGAGAGACGATAGTTCTATAGATCTACTTGATTTCTGGTGCATCTTAAAAATTCAACTTGGTGTTTGTATGTGGATTAGAACGCAGTTCCCGTTGACCCGTATGGGTCACTCTGAAACGCTTATGGTCTAAATGGAGCCGTGTCCGGTCACGATATGTGCTTAAATTAAGTAAAATCATTTTTGGATTTATTAACTAGGCATTCATCATTTGATAATTTTTTATATAATGTTATTATGACTTTAAGTTATTATTATGATATTAGTTTAAATACAAACGATAGATGCTAGATTAATCTGACGTTCTCAAGTTGGTAAATATATCTTTTTCTCCTGCGGTTACTGAGCATGATCGATTTAAGAAGCACGTTCTTAATTTGAATACTGACCTTTGATAAATGGACCTGATATGCAAATTTAAAGAAAGAGGGAAGAAGACGACATTCAATTAATAAACAAAACAAAAACTTTTTTTATAAACATAAAAATTAATATTCATAGAGGCCCTTAGAAATAAAAAAAAAAAAATTTCTGCCCTAAGGCCCTATTTTGTTACATAAAGTTAACTCTAAGTCCCATCTAGTATTTCATAGAAATAAAACAAATTTAAAAAAAGTCAACTTCCGTTCGCTATTGTGACTCAATTCTGTTGTTTCACCATTGTGAACTTCAACTGATTTGAATTTGACAGATAAAAGGTTATAACTCATTTTAATAAGTTCTATATCCATGTAAGATGTTTTCAAAAATGATAATGGATAAGGTAAGGCAAATTGAGATTGAATACAGGAAAACATTTGTCGTAATCCTTTTTAAATAAATCTATTTCTAAATTGTCTTCCTGTGCGTGAATTGGAATCTTGCAATTGTTCTTGGGTTTGGTAATTCATAGTATTTCCAGTTTCTGGAAATTATACAAGTAGGGGAAGGTGGGGACCCTTCGTACGGTTTTAACATTTTATTTTCTTATTTTTTATTTTTTCATGAATCAATCACCTGATAGCTTAAAGTTATAGTCTAACTATCTGAAATTCATATAAAAAAATGAATGACAGATGATTTCATCTGATGTTTCAACCATAATTATGATTGAAACTAAATCTGGAATATGTACAAATCTGCCCCAACAATGGGGCACCTATATACAGTGTTGGGGGTACCCTCGTACGCTGTGGGGTAGTTCCGTACGTGCGATTAAAACGACACATTATAAATCAAAAAATCTTTTATTAGCATAGAAATTAAACACAAAAATAAAGATTTAACTTCTATTAAACAAACATAAAATACTTTTCTTAAAGTCAACACAAATTGCATAGCTTTTCTTATGTAAAACAAAACTTAAATGACTTTTCTTAAAATTAACGAAAATTAAATACTTTCTTCTATTAATAAAACATAAAATTGCTTCATTTTCTACGTAAATAAGTTATCTTTAATTTAGAATCA
Source organism: Cheilosia variabilis (assembly GCA_951230905.1). NCBI lineage: Eukaryota > Metazoa > Arthropoda > Insecta > Diptera > Syrphidae > Cheilosia > Cheilosia variabilis. The sequence goes on from OX579679.1 coordinate 46,331,819, forward strand.
CATTTTTTAATCTTTGGTGCGGATTACCACTGCAAAAAGTTGTTGTTAATTAACAACATAATAAAAACTATTGAACAGTAAAATTAGAAAAGTTTACTGAAAAAGTGAAAAGTTTTGATGTTCTAGAAGTACAAACTGTTGGAGGCTTAGGTTCAGGAAGAATCATTTCAACATCAGTTATATAAACAGTATGAATATCTTCAACATTAGGGAAAACAAATGTCCACGAAAAGCCTGGCTTCTTTCTTAGATAATATACTTTAAATTCAGTCTGACTATAGATAGTGACCGACAACGTTTCCTACATAGTAAATAAATAAATTAGCAATTAGCACTACGTTGACACATACAAAAGCAAAGATCGTACGTTGTTTCGTTCAAGTTTTATTTTGACTGTATGAATGTGCCCCGCGTACGAAGGGTAACGATCTTCCCCTAATCATTGGACTTGAATTACGATTGTCAAGAAATGAGTCTTCCGATGTAAGACAATTTCTTTCTTTGCCAATGTTCCAAAGAACTGATATTGCTGCTATTACGTTTTTTGCTACCTTCAAATATCATTGAAAGCCGTTGAAACAACTTCTGAAGGAGCTCTTTATTTATCCCTGAAAATTTCATCACCTTACATATTTATTTCGGAATGCTTGGATGTCACTCTAGATTTGACTTAATCAGCGGTGACTCGAATTTAACTATTTCCTAAATTATATTATATTATCATTGTCTTACCAAACAAAAACAAAAAGCGGTCCTTGGCGGAAACTCGCTTGTAGAACTATGCCCCTTTTCCATTTATCAGCTACTATTTGCTTAGCTTCTGTTTTTAGTAAGGCACTAACCTAGTTAATTTAAATTGTTTCTCGTCGTTGTGCTGAAAAGGAACGATATGGAAAAATTATTTTGTCATTTAAAAAAATGTAGGTAGCTAGGTAAGGTACTGACCACTTTTTTCCATATAAACAGCTTTTGCTTAATCTCGGCCTCCAATCAAACGTGTTGAATAACCAAAAGTTCGTCTTTGCATATATTTAAGTTAAGACAAATCACCAGACTCACAAAAATTATTATATCGCGAAACGAACACTTAACAAGACTTAAAAGATTTAAACTAAAATGTAATTTGTTCTATTTGATTTTACGTTGAATAAATTTTCATAAAGAATATTCCTTTTCACGTTAAAACATATTTGATTTAAATACGGAATGTAATTTTAAATTAATTTAACCTAGATTCAAAGTAAAACGTATTCACTTTTATATTACGACAGTTTTTTGAAAAATTGCAACTACCCTCAACGTAGCTTTAAAGTGTAACATGATCATTTTTTTTCCAATATTAAGTTTCATGTTTCACGGCTTAGATCGTGCTTAGATCAAGTTCACAATGTATACTTCTTAGAGTAGTAGTAGGAAGCCCTTTGAATTAATGTCATGCTACTTTGATTTAAAAATGTTCGTAGTCGATGCTAAACTATTCCGAAAAATATTTAAAACGAAGCGGTTTTCTTTAATTTAACGTTGTTTTTTTCCTAAGAAAACAATTAAAATAATCGAGATGATGATGTCTTTATGTCATTTTCGAAGACATAAACAAGAAAATTAATATTCAAAATCCCTTCCTACTTCTATATTGAACTTTGATTTTGAATTTTTTCCTTATGAAAAAAATAATATTCAATAAATTAACAATGAATATAGAGCACTTGTCGACTGCTAAATAATTCAGCAATTTGAATATTATTTCATTTCTGAATTTTGGGCTGAAGTAAATTCAATTAAAAACGAGTGTAATGAGCTGATGTTTGAAAATATTTACAAAATTGCTCAAGCCGTTCTCGCTATTCCTCGATATTGTCGAAAGGATTTTTTCGTGCCAGACATTAATAAAGTCCAAATGTCGAAACCGACTTCAAGTGGAACTTGCTGGGCTGGTTTTCAATACAACTGGCTCCATTTCAGTACGATCTTACAACAGTTTTCAGTACAAATCGAAAATGGCATTTTCCCTCGCTGCTATCGACACGTTTCATTCTTAATTGCTAAAATTTCATGCGTACTTTAATTCAACATACTCTTAAATTACTCTTAAACGGAGTAAATTTGATAGCACAAACTTTTAGTGTTACTCTTAACATTTATAAGACAATAACGTGGCTGAAATAATCAGAAGAAATCGAGTAAACAAAATTATATTTACTCCGCATCTGCTTATACGAGAATCAGTAGAGAATGACAGTAACTTATGGACAAGAAATGAATGTCTTATATTTAATACACGTTTATTTAACGTGACTTAAATTGAGAATGTAAAAACTACAATAGCTTAGAAATCCGAGTAAACTTCAAAGAGAGGAAGAGTAATATTTTCCCTAAAAACCCAAAGTAAGTACCTAACCTACCCATGCAATATTCGACGAAAAGTTGATCTGTTTTTAGCACTTGCAATATGTAAATTGTTAGAGTTAGAATCACTGCGTTACTTTAACTTTGCAAGTTTTCAAATTAAAATATTTTTGATTGATGTGAGGAAAATCAATTTAAATGTAAGAATTTTGGTTAAAAATGTGTGTTTTCCGAAGTTAATCTTAAAAGTACTTGAATTCGGGTCGTAGATTTTCAATATAGTGACAGCTTTTTGCACAGTCACTGGCACTAATGTAACTTTTAATGTGGTGGTTGCTTCATTCACTTCAAAAAGTAAGGCAGTACTAAGGTGGCGGGCTCTATCAAGACTTAGGTTAACTAAAGGTATGAAGTTCTGGTCAAAAAAGGAGCAGAGCTTCCACTTAATGAAAACAATTGACACCACCGCACCAGGGTAAGTGCATTACCTTAGTACGTACTTAGGCGGCCCTGCAGCTCGAAGTGAACCGAAGTCCTAACCGACAAGCTTCTCGAATTAGACTGGTCCCTAGCCAACTGCCTTCAGTTGCGCAATCCAAGTTGGTTGAGGTCTCCTTTCAGTTAAGGCGAGGTCTTCCTCTACTGCGTTATCCGGGTTACACTCGAAGACTCTACGGGCGCGAGCGTTTGATTTACAGATCCTAGACGACTAATGGGCTATTTTTTGATGATTTCAATGCCGGTGTTCAGCTTGTTTAGTTCGTTGTTGAATGTCCTCCTTTAAAAACTGCTACGAAAACGGGACCGACAATTTCACGAAGAAGCTTCCTTCAAAACAACCGTTAAACTCAAAAATTCAGCACCATAAAGCAGGACTGGGACTACATACATATCAGCATGTTTAGCTTTTCGACAAAGGGCCTTATTACTCAATCATATCTCGTAAGCCCAAAGGAACCTCGATTGGCAAGAGCTATTCTCCGTTTAATTTCTGCCAAGATGCTTTTGTCAAAAGTTGTGGGGTAAGTGCATTGGAAAAACAAATCATCAACCTAAGATGGCCACAATAAAAATGACACAGAGCTTTAAAGGCCTGAGTTAGATCGAAAAAAATCTGGGAAAGTGATAAAATTCAGTGAAGTTAGCGATGGAAATGTTATTTGGATATTGCCCCCTGAGTAACAATACTACGGGATTAGGTTTAACGAACGCGGATTGGGTTGTATGAACAGAAACGCTTACATGTCACGGGGGGTATTACCGAATATTCTCTTTGAATGTCATTACTAATGCTCGGAGTGGCAGGAAGCACCTCGGAAGGTACCTACTCCGTCATTCTAGAGGAGGTGTGTTCCTCGAACAATATTGAGACCATGCTTATCTATTTTTTGTAGGGAGTCATGTTTATGGACGAGTTGGTTATGACCGTAAAAGTTCCCTATATGAATAGCGGAGGGCCCTCCTAGTCAGTGGTGCCATTTCAGCATTTTTTATGCTAGCATGTTTAAACTTTAAATTGCATATAAGTATAAATAAAATATGCTATATGGAATCTAGCATATTTTATATTGTTTACATAAAAACGCAAGGACTATACTTATCATAAGAATTTTGCTACACAAATAACAAACTCATCCATCCAAATTTACCGTATTTGGCATTAGGTACTGAAGATTTGTATGATAATTTGTCAATTTGCAGTATCAGCTGTGGAAGTGTTAAACCTTAAAAACAAAAATCTAAGCAAAAGTCAACTGCCCGTGAGCAGTGAATTGCTGCTCAATTTAATATAAGTTTCTTCCTTAATGGACATGCAAATATGTCCGTATATTTATGGCTTAATGTTGCGAAGTAATAAATGGCTGCATAGCCCAACCTTTTCTATGCTGGGCAATGAAATTGTTTCCAAATCGTGTTGGTGTCCCTATGACAACACAAACAATCCAAGACGTACGTCAAAGGCCTAACTAAGTAACTCAGCGAGTTCTGGTGTTTAACTTGAAGTTGGCAGTCATTTTCAGACCCACTTCTGAAATAAAGGACTACCTATCTAAGCTTTGAATTCCGTCCTGATGTATGTCCACGAAAATTGTAATTTATTCGATCGAAGCACACGCAGTCCAGTCCGCACAAAAATTATTCAAACGTTACTAACTCATCATGCATCTAAATTGTTCGTCCACCTGTGCCGTGCTATTAGTCAATCACTGCAGAAACAATTATCAATTACTGCGCCCTTTTATTCGATTCGAATGCCATCCCCTTGTCAGGCTGCTTAATTTCTGTGCTCCCTCGTCTGCACACGAAATTGGAAAAAGGCAAACAAGTGTGATGCGCCGCCGTCTACCTACAAAAGACCAAACGAAATCATGTTCAACTTGTTATTCAATTGGCCTAAGGATGTAGCGATGTAGTCCAATGTCGGGTGCCTGTCGCCCAAACCCATCCCTTTCACAATTCCCAGTCGAACAAAGTGTTTTCTGTCAGCTTTGACTAAATTATCACCTGCCTTCGACTACAACTAATCACGGCTGGTTTTCCATTTGACTGGCCTTCTGCAGTTGTGCTGTCGTGCCAGCGGACGAGGAGACGTGACAAAAATTACCGCCCCGAGGCGCCGCCATCGGCCGTTATTGCTGCTGATGCCGTGCCGGAGGAGTTGGATCTTTAATTGGGCATTGCCGCAGGACTGTACAATGTAATTTTCCCCGACACCATCCGAGGCCTCCTGGTCGTCGTTTACCCATTTCGACTTCACAATCATTCCGCATAGATTTGGAGAAACTCATTTAATTTCGTGGCATGCAGGGGCGGGCAGACACAGATAGAAATATTTTCAACTTTGTTGACATGGCAATCTCTTTTGGACGCACGGCACAGTTAGGCTATAGGGGTGAGTTTTAGACATCAGAGGACTTGTGGCGGTGGATGGTTATTGTACATCGCATCGTTTAAATGCGACCGCAATCAACGAAAGCAATTTGCCCTCTGGCCATGCTGTCGGACATAATTACACATTCTAAGGGTGTTCGACGGCCTTTAGTTCGGTGGTGAACCGTAACGAGATAGACGGTATTTGCCGGCTATTTCGTAGGTCGTTAGAAAATGCCGACTTTTCAAAAGCAGAATGACTAAACGGATAGTGATTTACAGTGCATGGTTGTATGTGCATCTCTTTATCTGTACCTATCCTTTGCAGGAGGAAGTTCTTAGCCGCTTACTAAAAATGTATTCTTAAAATTAGTCGGACAAATAATGAAAAAGGTGTAGAAATAGGTTTACATTTGTGGCATTGACTGACATGCGACTTTCAGACTTTCAACATGGATGCAAGTTTGTATTGTTCTTTCAATAATATTATCCGACGAGGTAGAGAAAAAAGTTCTTCGAATGTAGTAGCATAACGTGTACATCTTCCGTCGTTGACCTTAAGTAAGTGTTTAAAGCGACGCAAGGCAGATAGCAACCTTGATGCTGATGTGCGAATGAGTCTAGTGGCAGTAGAGTTTTAATCGGTGTGCTATTTTTCGAACAATGCTGCTGTACGAATGAGTTTAGTGGCAGTAGAGTTTTAATCGGTGTACTATTTTCCGAACAGGTTTTGGACCTGTTTTTAATGCGATTTTCAAGGTTTATTAAACCGTATTACTGCATTTTTGTTGCATTTTACGAAGCGGTTTTCACCTTTTTTTTTCTGACACATTTTCCGATTGGCTATTTACCAATTTTTTGACTCATTTTTCGACAAGTTCCTGAACAGATTTCTGACGTGTCTGTCGAGGTAATTTTGACTCTCACTAATTCGTTTTGTTGGCGCATTCCTGGGCATTTTTGACTGGTTTTTGCTACATTTTAGACGAGTTTTCAAGATATTCTTGGACTCTTTTTGCGAACAGTCTTGGACATTTTTTGACAAATTTTAGATGAGTTTTAAAAATATTCCTTGACTCTTTTTGCGAACAGTTTTTTGGAGCGTCAGTCTACATATTACACCTGAACGGAGAATTTCATCTAATGGTCTTCTATTTTAAGATCCCGGTATGCTGGAAAAGCGTCAAGTTTCAAGTACAGCTAGAACTTCTAACTAGAAGGCACTTCTTGTATCCGGTGGTCGAAAAGACTTTTTTCGATTTGGATTCAGTGAAAAGATGCCAGAACCCGTTGAAAATTTATCGGATATGCGTTCCACTTTGTGACCCACTTGACGCATTGAACTGTTGTAAACAGATTTTTGATACAGCTTTACTGCCACTAGACTCATTGTCGTTCTCAGTCTTATTCTCGATTGTATTTGTGCCCTGATATGAACTGACAGAATTCCAGCCTGCTCACTGGCATCACTGGCAAATCGTTAATGAGAGTGAGGTCATACTCCCCACTATATCGCTAGCTAATAGCCTTTATCCCTTACCTTCTTGAACTTGAAGAGTTAAAGGGCTGAGTAAGGTACAGAGTCTTAAGAGTCATTTTCAGCATTATTATTCAGTTATATGCACCTTTGGCACATAAGCGAGCCTGTCCCATGGCCGGATAATAATTGCAGGCAACAAACGACGGAACAAGACGGAATAGCAAGCTACGGAAATGCATTACTTAGAGGGTTCTTAGTCGCTATCTTCCGTGTTCCAGATACTAAGCGACCTCTTATTTTACTTCCAGCATTCTTAAGATTATACGCGTAGACCGCGGGGGACCGCTTATAAGGCTTACCAGCCTTTCATTCTTGGGCACGGTTTACTTTCGGCTCGCACCACCTAAGAGTCAAAAATGAAATAAATAGTTGACGGAGCTAGGCCTAAGGCCTAGTTACTCACAAGCATTCCTTTTGTTTTACCTTTGTGGTCATCAAAACGCCTGTCTGTCATGGCTGACCATTCAGGCTCCTAACGCAGCGCACAGTGTAGGCCGCTAAATTGTTGCAACTTCAATAAAAGTCCAAAAAACACTATAAACGACATGTGGGAGGGTGACCAACTCTTACATATTTAGTTTTTTTACCTCCAGCTCTACGATAGGTATTTCCCATTTTGCGTATATGATTTCTAACTATGGGATATCCGCCGAACCATTTCTACTGCGTTATTTCCCAACTGCACCCATTTCCGGTACTAAACTGCAGCGACTTTTCAGTAAGGTATCCCATTTCCACACTCAACTTCAAATTTGTTACACAAATTCTATACATTCCGATCAATGTCATGCTCTAATATGTGAAAAATATTCCTTATTGCGTAACGATACACACGTAACGAACCGTATCCCCATAATGTGTCGGTTATTCCCTACTGAAAACCAAAAAATCATCACAAAATTTACGAGCCGTGACTCGCCATTAAATATGAAAAAAAGAAAAGTAACATTCAGAAATTTTATGCATAAAAACTGCTCATTACCATAAAACGGTAATTTATGTCGGTGCATGTAACATATCCAACCATGGAACAACAATCGCCGACCACACTCGTAAAAATGTTCCAACTAATTTTACGCGCATTTCGTAGTAAATTTCATTCGAAAACGAAGAAAACGAACAGGAAAAAGAAGAAATCTAAACATTTCCCATAGTCGCATCTGCGCAATGAAAACATCGGCGTCCAGGGATAATAAATTATCGGGCAGCCTCTGCTGCTCCTGGAATTCACTTAAGTGCCTAATTTATGAAGCATAAAAATTACACTTTATTGATTTATTTAGCGCAGTTCCCCCCCATGCTGGCGCGCATAAATAAAGAGATTTACCCTGCGCCATCCATTGTGATAGATAATAGAAAGGACGCTCAAAGAAGGGCCCCTGCTCTCACATTGGCATTTCTAATCTAATTGGTCGTGCCAATGGACGAATGTGTGGCTTAGCGAATTGCCATCATTCACTCATAAGCACACACAGCCGAGTGATGGCTGCAACAATATGTTTACCAAAAACAGGACAAACAGGACCAACAGACAGGCAGGATCACATAGAGCTAGAGCTGAAGGTATACGTATCTAACGAGGTGCAAATGTTGTTTATCGAGTTTTTGGCATGATTGAATCTTTGCGTGTTTTCCTAATAAATACAACGAGGTGTGTGTGTTGATAAGAATGCAGAAGAACCCCAAACAAAGGATCTTTTGTGCGCCGAAAGGTTCTTGTCTTGTGGAACTGGGCGAGCGTATATACAGCCATTGTTGGTGGCATGATTACTGCCTTTGTTGAGGGATTTGTGTGATTTTTATCTTGATGTTTAGTGTGGCAGAAAGAAGCTGAGCATCACAATGCGAAAGGGGCTGATCGCCTGAGATAAGGATCTCTGTGAATGTGAAATATGAATCCTGACGGTGATGTTGTGTGCGGCTGACCCAACGCAAGGCATATTTGTTGAATTTTAATTGCAGATCTTGTGAAAGCCGTAGACGGATCAGGGCTAATGCTGTTGTAATCTGAGTATCAGCATCCGGAGGGTGGGTCGTCGTGATCTTTGGTACCTAATGTTGTTGTGTAATTTGATGATGGATACGGGTTTGAGTTATTTACCGCGATTGTAGTTTTGTGGGAAAAATCGTTACGTTGAAATGGAGGTTGCACGACGAGAGAAAGACGACTCGGGATAGAGTCACATTCGCAACTTTGACGAACCAAATGCGTTATGAAAATCAATCCGATATCTTATTTGGAAAGAATCGCAAATTCTCGACTGCAGGAAATACTTCATCAAAAAGATGCCAACTGCAATCAGGTGACATTTGGTTACCCAAGAGGTTAACTAGTAAATGCAAATGTGGTTTTTACTTATAGAGGGGTAGGCGAAAGGCACTTCCATTCTGAACGTCAAGCATTCGTGCATGTCTTTCGGCAGGTTACAGCACACAGAAAGAAAAAACCCGCGAGTGTCAGAAATTTTGCTTTAAGAAAGAACATGCACCGACATTTTAGGCCTCACAAGACATCATCACCTTTATGTTCCAGGATGATTTTAAATGGGGAGGGTTACACTGACGAGTGGTGGCCTGGCACTTGACGGTAGATTATTCCGTCACAAACTGTAAGAGTTGTCATTTTGGACTACATCCACATCTTGATGCGGCTCATAGAGTTCGTAGTCGGAATGACGACGTAGACCAGCGTTTCCCAACCGTGGGGTTCCGTGGAAGGGTCAAGGGGTTCCGTAAAAAAAAAAAAAATTTTGGAAGAACATATTATGTTGCAGGTTATTTCAGATGATGAAAGAAGCATACACCAAAATTCGGTTACCCTTAAAAAAACCATTGAAGATTAGGTACTTCGCCGAGAAAAAGGACGCCATCGACTGGGTACAGAATCCATTTGCAAATTATAGTAAACGATCGACATCAAATGTTCATCCCTTCTTAAACAAAAGCTTGAATCAGAAGATTCTAATTTGAATACATTTATATTGGACTGAAAGATGAATATCCTGCAGTCGCAGAAAAAGCTCTTAGGGTTCTCCTTCCATTTGTATTTCTTAACATCTTACAGATGTGAGCCCGGGTTTTCAGCTTACACTTACACAAAAAACAACAGCAGACTGGGCGCAGCTCCAGACCTTCGCATTCAGCTGTCAGACATTAAAAATGCCTCTCTTAAAAAAGTTACAACGTATTTTTTTTTAATAAATCTATATTATATTAAAATTGAGGCTTAAAATTGTGTTCGTTTGTCGCCGATTCACGCCTTAACGCATTTACCGATTATAACAAAACTTTCACATATCTTTGGTATTGGTCAATATATGGGTTTTGTGAAGTTTGGTTGAAATCGGAAAATGTATGTGTGTGCTGTGTGTGCGTCAAAAACACATGAAAACACATTTTTTTTGTTTCTTAAATCTGGGATGGTTTATGAAAAATTAAGATTCGAAAAATTCTCAACAGGTGGCGCTGTAGGCGCATTTCGTTTTTCATCTATCTCCTTCTATATATATTAAAATAAGTCACATTGTGTTTGAATAATTGATGTTCTCTTAATGTGAGAACCGATTTTGTATCTAGAAAATTCAAACGAAAGGTGACGTCAATACCAAGGTTTGTATGTATATACTATACGGTCTTTGCATTGGTTATACGAGTTATCGGCATAACATAACATATCATATCTTCCATATCGGCATATAGGAAGATATGATAGTTTTGGACCCGATAGGTGGCGCTGTTGTCGATCTCCGAAACCATACTCTACTGATTTCAATGAAATTTTGTGGATGGTTATGGTTGACCCGATAGTTCTGGTCTTGCTCTGCTTTGTTGTGGTGGGCGCAATTATGTGCGTAGGTCGTACGGCGCATATCGCTTGGTACAAAGAAGGTGAGGTATATTGTGTTGGTTATTCGTATACTATCATTTTAACAAATTGACCACTCGCCCAAGTAGTCCAGCATACCAGCCACTGGGACACCGTGTGAACAAGTCGCAACTACCGATATTTAATGTGCTATAGCACCTTTATCGAATGTGAAGTGGAAAAAAAGTATCAGAACGGTGATTCTTACTTCGCGGGCAAACTTCGCAAACTGCTCACCACCGGACCAACTCGATCCAATCATTAGCGCAGAGAAAACGATCAAGAAATCTATGAAGTAGTTCAATAGAGAGGTGCAACTATCGAAAGGGATGTTAGTTTAATCGATTTTAGGTGGTACGAAGTTCGCCGGGTCATCTATTTTAAAGGATGAGACAAATAAAGCGATTGGCTAACCAGGTTAGAGGCCTCGAAAAGCTCTGCTCGGCTCAAAAAAATTATCTTAGTCTACAGGTCCGAGCAGTTTGACTAAAAGGATGTCCGACAGCCGACACTTGCAAAGCCGCTGGCGCAAAGAAGAGTATAGGTATAGTTGCATATCTGTGCTCGACAAGGGTAGATGTGTGCCATCCATATGAGCGAGGGCATCTCTTTTCCAAAATTCCTTAATCCATTGTCAGTTATCTGTCATCCCTATATGAAGTCACATTGCTAGGGGACCGACAATCAAAGCGAATAACTTAATTCTATTTGCGGGCATCTCGGGGCTCTCTCCTCTACCCGTTTTGGGGTGTCCCTGATGTTTGGAGGGCGGAAATTAGGCGTAAGAGAGGGTTTACTTGAGAGTCCTGCTCCAACAACACTTTGTAATGGATATAGGCAGAGTTAAGAATGACGACGAAGGTATAAGAAGGCTTATACGTCTTCCCAAGGCACGGGTCGTATATTTCGCCGGTCGAGTTTTTTCCCATTCCTTAATCTCTGCGGTAAGAGCACGGGCTTGTGATCATAAATTGTTTTTGCAGCAATTTTCAGCGAAAGCTCGTGATCGTGCCTGCAAAGTTTTTTCTCTAGGAGAACAATATTGACATATTTTTGCATTGCGATGAGGCCTTATGGTGTCTACTATATCTCAAACCCATTTTTACCTAACCTAGTATCACTGACATTAGGTCGTATAGTAATCTACCTATATGAATCTACTACAACAGAGAATCTGCACTTCATCTCTAAGATATTCGAATCTGTGAACTGTGAGCGCATTCCAAACAGCTAGCGGCTGAAACTGCCCAATTTTGACTATCTTTTCCGAAATACTCTCAGAGGTCCGACAAACATTCGGCAGTTCACAAAGTTTCAGTATCCCAGAAGAACTTGAATCACATCTGTAAATAAAAATTCCTTGAGTTTGTTGTACTTTTGACAACTCGGCTTCTATAGTCATCATCAACCAGTGCGACTGCGAATATCCAACCACCACTACGACGAGGATCACTGTATTGAAAGTCAGCTATTGGGCTCAACTGTAAGAAGCATTTCTGATCGAGCATTTTCACACCTGGACTACTACCGCACTCCCCTAGAATCATTTTAAACCAGCCCTGTTCCCACATTAAGTGTGCACAACTACAAATCATGCAAAACTAATCCGCAGGTAACCCGATTACCCGAATCCAAAGTGATTAGGGAATCGAACCATTTGGCGAATATATTCGCAGAATAACCCGCTCACTTGGAAAACCATTCGCCCAACCATGCCTGCGCTTAGGTCCTTCTAATCTCTTCGGCTCGAGTTACGAACAACACTCAACAGCAACCATTCAATTCGAATGCATGACTGGGCCCTGGAAACTCTAAAATTTCAGCCATCTGCTTGCGCATCGAAACCACGATTTTAACTCGAGCCATATAACTCCAACCGCAACTGCCGAAAGTGTGAGACGAGCAAAAACGACCACAAAGTGTCACCACATGCTCGAAAATCAATCAACGTCTTGACAGACACATGCTAAGCCAACAGTTGACACTGATTCCCTGCTTGCAATCTGCTACTGGAGATCGGTTACACACCAAGCCATCCACTCCAGTCTGCGCGACTGCGACTGCGACCGACACCCGAGGAGCAATTAAGAAATCTTTCGCGCGAACCCATGCGAATAAGGCGAAAACACCAAAAGGGTCGTCATGTGGTCATATGATTGAAATCATTGCACACAGGCAGCGCAGCATATCATCTTACTCACGCCCAACACTCGGGATCGTGCACCGCAAACACCACGAGAACACCACACAAAACTACTCGTCGTACACGTCGCCAACAAAACAGGGGTGTGCACTGTGCAGTGGTTGCTATTGCTATACCTCGCTCAACCTAAGCCGGTGTCAGGTGACAGTCCGATGCAGTGAAGCCCGCACCCAACATATGGCGTGCCATGGCAGTCAGGACCAATTAACACCGAAACATAAAATGTGCGAGAAGCCAACAAAAAGCCGAATGGAGTAATCGAACATGAAAAGTGTCGACAAATTATCCAACACACACAGAACACAGTGCAGTAGCTAGCACTAATGGCGAGCCCTCCCTACCACCAAGGATATCAAATGACTCGACTCGGCGATGGACAGCTAGAGAGCGGGCGAGGGGCGCGTCATTTCATTTGAAATGAGTGCTTACAAGTCTTACGGCGGCCGGCGCGGGGGAAATCTCATAATTACATCGCGCTAAGTGCATGGAAATTATCCATTTCCGTGCGAAGGGTGACGATGAAAGTGATGACGACGCCAGAGATTTTTCTCTGATGACAGCCCACTTAAGTGGGTGAGACTGAGAAAAGGTCTGTTCTATCTGCGGAGGGACGGGGAATCTTTGACAGTTGGCAACTTGGGAATCAATTAAGGCAGCCGCGGACGAGTGGTTTAATGTTTCATCTTGACGAAAGTGTTCCTTAGCACGACGTGATTACAGAGTTGTATCTTGATTTAAGGACCGCGCTCCAATTTGTGGCGTGCAAGTGCAGCATGTTAATGGGAACATTCGGAAGTCGAGAGTCGACAGCGTTGCCAGATGGTTGGACAAGGAAATGTCATTTAATCAGCATACATAGACAACAATGTATTCAAATACAGCGAAATATCTAGGCATGACTCTAGACGCTAAACTGCGTTGGAAAACGCATGTAAAGAAAAAGAAAGACAGTAAAATGTATAGGCTTATTGGCAGATACTCATCCCTGTCCAACTACAATAAGCTATTGCTATACAAGCAAGTTCTAAAACCAGTATGGACCTACGGGCTCCAGTTGTGGGCATGCACATGCCAAACAAATTTACAAAAAATTCAAATCTTCCAAAATAAAGTACTAAGGAACATAGTTAATGCAGCTTGGTACATACGCAACGCTGATCTTCATAGAGATCTAAATATTGAAATGGTTGAAGACGAAATTAAAAAAGTTGCTCAAATGCACAGACGTAGGCTTCTCAGCCACTTTAGCTTGGAAATGACCGAATTATTAAATACAGACCATGTAATCAGGAGGTTAAGGCGGATAAAACCGCTTGAACTATAAAAATTAGCTAAGAATGGAAATTAGGTTATATTTTCTACCAAAAAGGGTCAGAAATCCGACAACCGGCGGATTTCTCTTTTAAATTCTCAAACAATTCAAAAATTAATTGCCGATTAGTTGAACAACTATAGGTGCAATCACATTCGGGATGACGAAAGTCAGTCCCCCAGGGAGGTTTTTTAGATGGGTTAAAGTCCCTCACTATTGCAGAAGCATCCCTCGCGTTCTAGCTCTGCAATGTCTTTCGACGATTTTCCTTTCTAGCGAACCCCCATATAAAAAAAAAAAATCAGCATAAAAGGCGCCTTTCTAAGAAACACGGCATGAACAAGCTCTGAATAGAGGATATCACAATAGGCCTACTTGTGGCCACAGTGATCTGGGATACACTATACCACCTCCACCTACAATTTAATCCAGAAAGGTAGGTAGGCAGGAATCGGAGCAAATTAAGGCGACCGTCTACAATCGCACTGGGCCTCAATGGCTTTTATGTGAAATTGCATATAATGTAAACTGCCACTCTAACCTAAGACCAAATCCACTTGGACATGGAATCGTGATGACATTTCAGAAAAGGGCGACATTTTTTCGGCATTTCTCTGCCGAAGAGCAGCTCGAGTTTTTGAGGACGTCAGCCACCCGAGGCAAAACTGGAAAACCAGTGATTAACTCTGTTTTTGGAGAACGTGCGAGGATAAAAACTGATTTGAGGTCGTCTACTTGCCTGATTTTTTGGATTAGAATGTCATTCGCGCAAGAAATTACTTAATTACTTAGTTGGCTTTACAGTTCGGGATGAACCGAGGACTCAACTATCAGGCCTCTCCAAATAGCCCGGTCCTTAGCTAACTACCTCCAATTGCGCACTCCAAGTCGACTGAGGTCGTCTTCTACTTGAGCGCGTCACCTAAGGCGAAGTCTTCCTCTACTGCGTTGACCCTCCGGGTTAGACTCGAAGACTCTACGGGCCAGAGTATTAGGTCGATGTCGCTATACAGCTCGTATAGTTTGTCGTTGATCTCCTCCTCCGAAACCCTTCAACGCAAACGGGACCGAAAATGTTTCGAAGAATCTTTCTCTCAGAATCACCAAGGATATCTTCATCGTTCATCCGCTTTAGATAGAGTCCAAGCTTCAGCTCCATAAAGCAGAACGGGATAATCAATGTCTTATACAGAGCGAAAACCACCACATAAAATAGAAGAAAAGTTATAAGATTTCTCTATGGTTTTTATCCAACAAGAAAGTCATGTCAAAACATGAAAGCATCTTCAAACAAACAAAGTTTTTAAAAATTATGTGAAAATCTCTTGGCAGCAATGAGAAAAACTTATCGAAAGTACATGAAAAACGCTTGAAATTTAAAAAATCAGGTTTTAATATTCTTAAAGTATTTTAATTGTACATATTTTTACATATGGATATACAAGTAAACTCAAAATTACCAATAAATCTCTCCACAATGCAGTGAGTTAGATCCTTCTGCTTTTTACTGTCTAATTGTCCTTTTTTGATAAAAAGCCAAAAGAAGTTGACCTCTTACAGTGGATTTAAGTAGATCAGTGAGATTTGTTTCTGTTGATTTGTGAAATCGTGGTTCTCGAAGAAGTAGCGCAACTCAAATTATTTGAAATCGTTTCAAGCCATTACAGAACTTTTCGGGTCGATGGTGTTGATAGCGTACCTTGGTCACACAATAAAGGTTTATTCTGAAAGACAAGATGTGACACGACAGAGACACATTTCTTCTTTTTATTATTATCTTATTTTTGAAGTTTTGAAGCGAACCAAAAATTGTATTACAGCTTGAAAATGGAGCCCTTCTGTGACACATTTTATTGTTCGCCAAAACTTTAGAAATCCGATACCACAAATCAAAACAAATTTGAAAATCAGCCAAATATATCATTTAATTACTTAACCTATCTTTTCTCCATTTTTTTTTTAACACAGATTGAAATTTAATTCTACCGCCAATGTAGCCTGAGCTGTCTATATTACAAAAAATAACTTTTCGACGTCTTCATTTGTCTTCATCAATGCACTTTTATAAAATATGAGAAAGCTTTTCGTTCTAAGAGGAAATTCTTATTGATTTAAGAAGATTAGCTCTTAAAGACAATCACTTTTAATAAGTTCGTCTTCTCAATACCGAATATTAATAAGGTTTTCATATTATTATCAAACAATGTGAAAATGCCACGTACAGTTAATGTGATATCTCTTTAAAAAATTTAAAGAGAAGCCTAATACATTGGAGAAGATTTCCTTTTAAACGTTCATAGACACACTTTTTTAATAAGATGGACTTCTTAAGACCAAATATTAACAAGGTTAATAATTATTTGATATGATTTTGCACGTAAATAATATGTGCAATAAAGATTTCTCTATGGAAATATTATTCATTCATTTTAATCAGATTTCATAATAAAGTAGTACAATAAGGCAATCTTATTGATTTTATATAGTAATTTTTCGTTCTGTGTAGTTCGGGATAGGGCTGTACTACTCAATTGCCAAAGAAACAGCGATTTGCAAAAGTTATTCTTCGTTTAATTTCTGACGAGATGTTATTGTCGTGGCCTAGAGCGCTGCCATAAAAAACAGGGACCAAAATAAGAAGCACCATCGCTTTTTAAATGACGCATCAAAGAAGGTACCTACTCTCAGAAGTTCCTTGAATATCTGTAAATGCTCATAGAGCTGTTTCCCGACAAACCAAGCCTTGTCAATCATCATTGTCAAGTTGTGTGTAACAGTTTCAGTAGACTTGCAAGACTCCCCGAATAGCACACTTGGGTTTTAATATATGGTACATACAACTCTAATATAACTATCAAGTTATTTCCCAAGTATTGCAGTTACATTGTCGCATCCCACATTGCAACCAAAATAGCAATTTCCCACATTGCAACAACTTTGTAGTATTTGTGTTTTACTGTATTTCACTTAACTAATGTTTTAGCAATGTAACCATTAAGTAACCGTTGAGTTGTCCTGTTGTTTATGCAAATAGGTTTGAATAACATGTTGGATATAAAATAAGTACGAGAAATGTTTCTGTAAGCATTCCAGAACTTTTAAATAAGTTATTATTAGAATGCTTTTTGATGTATAGACTACATGTATAGACAAACAAATTATGAAGTATAAAAGGAAAGGTAAACATATTTGATCTAAAAGGTATTAGTATCTAAAACAGTTCAAGTTTGCTGCGATTTCCGACAAAAATCTTAAACGAATACTACTTTTGTCATGAACATTAATGTCTTGGGTCCGGAAAATTCACGCGCCTCCAGAAAAGGTTTAAATAGAAGAAATGTTTGAAAATCCGAAAATATTAAAATTTGTATTAAGCTTCAAAATCCCAAAAGACTTGTAGAAACAAATTTTAATATACCATATTCATCAGTTTCTATACAAATGAATTGTAGAAGCTATGTAATATATTGGGAAAATTCAAATGTATTTTTCACATCTGAAAACCTATGGGTAAACAGGTATATAAAATGGTGAACAATATGGCGGTTGTTACATGAAACATCATTAAAACATGAACCATAATATTACAACTAAAATTTTCCTTGAAATGCTATTGAAATTAAGTTACACAAAAGTAACAACTGAATGTTAGCAAACTGTTGTTTCCATATTTATGAGATGTAACAACTGAAATTAAGATAGGTATTTATCTGACATTTTAGTTTTCTTCAAAATAGTAAATCAACATTATTATAACATCATTATAATTGAAAATAAGCTTTAATAGCATTATAACTTCTTTATCACTAACTTTGGTTTGGTCGAACACATTATAGTCACTGTTGCCAAACATTTTTAGAAGCCTGTTTTAAAAATGTTCATAGGTGATTTTTATAGTTTTTGTTTTCCGTATAACTTCAACTTAAGCTTTTCAGCTTTTACAAATACTTTTGATAAATGAAAAATTTCAACTCTACAATGTTTTTTTTCCCTATATTTTGCACTTTACAATATTTGTATCAACAACTTTCCAATAAAATACTGCTCTGACCAAATGGGCTTGCAAGTTTTCAGCTGCCATTTGGTTTGTTCTCCTTTTCTCCTTTTTTTCGTGAAGATTGTAAGCAATATTTTTCCCAAAATCCGAAGTTACATTAAACTTTTTAACTTACATTAGATAGCTGACTTACATTTTGAGCTTTGAAATGATAAAACTACAAATCAGTGCTATTATTCCTTTTCGACGAAAAAAATCGTGATCTCACTTTTACAACATATTTTTTAATTGCGGATCGTCTGCGTGGAACAATATTAAATACATTCGAGGTTATATCTTCTTTTTGTGCATTGAAGTAACATTTTCTGCAATACAGAATAATTGCGGGAAGCTGATTTGGCAACGCTGACTACAACTACTTGATTATGTGGAGGATGTTAAGTTATAATGAAACTACAATAACGCCACGAAACTTGACACTGACATTTCGATTTTCTCATCAACATTATATTATTATGATTTCACTAATCAGCAGTGATTGACGACGACTGAAGCTAATAATTCCAAATGACGTTAGAATACTTGTCATATAATGAAACATGTTTATAATTGCATAAACTCAATTATAGCATTGCTTCACATTTTAATGTTTCTCTTATTTTTTTTTACTGAATTGCAAAAATATCCCAGATGACTTGTTAATATACGATTCGTTTTAAAAACATATAAAAAACTAAGCAATGACTTTCCATTTTTGTAAGTTTCTTTATTTATAAAGCATTCTGTAAACGTAATTTGTACATATTAGAAACTTAACCACTTTTGATTGTAATTAAGTTACTTCGTTGTTAAGTTTCTGCTACACAAACGTTTCAATGTGGTTTAGTTAGAAGTATCCAAAATGAAAATTTACTAAACGTATTTCTAACTTATTACCAACCTTTTTAGAACTCTAACTTACGAACTCTTATAAAACTATTTTCAAACATCCCCCCCTATTTGTGAACAAGTTTAAAACTTAAAAAAAAAACGCATTTACAACATTTCGAATGACAATGTTACAAATAGTCCCGCGTGAACATGAATACAACTGATATAGAACGGATTTTGTTACAGATTACTTAAATATAACAGCAATACAATCGAAGTTTTGTTGGAAATCACAATCTGTGCTATTCGGGATCGTATCCAACGAGACGTTTTACCTTTATGGAACTAAAAATTATCAAGGACTTTCTCTGAATATTATTTTGGGGTAAGGAGCTTAGGCGTAGTGACACGTGGAAGGTTTCAAAAACCCCTTTCCATCCAACTACCAAGTCCACCTTTTTCGGCGCAGAAGCATGGGAGGGGAGCTCCTCAATTGCGTGATGCTGTGTTTAGTGCGTATTTCTCAACCCAAAATGTTCATTAGTCACCCGTTAATAATCAACTCGTAGGTATCTGTGAGACCATAATACACCTCCAACATCAGTTTGATTAAAGATCACTATCTGGCGGCGCCAAAATTGATGTTTTCCTTGTCGTCCTTTTGTTTTCTGTGTTTTTTTTTTTTTGGATCCTCTATTAAATCCTTCCGGAGGCGCCCGATTGCGACGGTTCGTGTGCCTTTAATCTTTCTAGTGAAAATTACAGTCGAAAACAATTTTGATAAACGATTTAGAGCACTTAATTATAGGACACGGTTGGGATCACATTGATTTGGTTGTTCCCAGAAACGTGTGCCTCGTCTTCTTCCCAAGTGGAGGGCGTATCTCTAACGATTTGCACACTACTGATGAGGTGTATTTTTACGAAAAGAGGACAACGAAATTGACTTCGAAGAATTGCCGAATTAACGGCATTTTAGTCCTTATTATGGGGTGCAGCACGGGGTAATTATGATGTGATTATGATTCCAGGCACTGCTATTTTTTCTGAGTGTGTGACGACCTTCATTTTGAGACTTTCGATAGGAAAACCGGTGAAAAGGGTCGTAATCGGTCAAAAGGGAGCTTAAAGAATTTCGTAAATAATAGACGCAATTATAAATGATTATATAGGTTTAGGAAGTCTGGCCAAGGGCACTGCAATCCTGTGACGCAAGTGGACGCCTGAATTTTAGCGACTTCTGCAGGTAACGTCGGCTTCATTGGCTTGCATACGTACTTGGACAAGTAAGTCCTTAACACGAGTGAGACTCCTCGTCAAGACTTCCATTTTTCCATCGTCACTTTTTTAGACAGAAGGGAGGAATGGCAAAAATGGAATCGCTGTCCGTCGACACAGCTGGATCCAAGGTATACGTCCTACAGGTAGGTGCACTGAAATACCTGCACTGTCCAGTTCAATCCCGAGCAGCGTGTTCCACGATGAGATTCTGGCAGTGACAACAACTGCAACAC
This sequence comes from Cheilosia variabilis, assembly GCA_951230905.1. Lineage (NCBI taxonomy): Eukaryota > Metazoa > Arthropoda > Insecta > Diptera > Syrphidae > Cheilosia > Cheilosia variabilis. The sequence continues at coordinate 46,352,337 of OX579679.1, forward strand.
AGAGTGCAACGATGGCAGAACCTCATTCAGATATTACTTTTCCATTGACAGCAAAACGGCGATAAGAGCGATCTCTGTCGTTGAGATCAAATCTAACCTAGTAAAATTCGAATGGGCTGGTAAGGAAGGGCTCTTCGCTTTGCTCCATTCTGCAATCTCAGATATACTAGCAGCGACAGATGAAAGACGGAGCAAATTCGTCATAACCAGGAAAATGGGGCCACTCTATGACAAACAGAAGACAAATACGAACGTACAAATGAACAAAAAATCGTTATCCTATCTCGTGTGGATTGTCGTACATGCTGAAATACCACACCATAAGAAAATTAGAATCAACCTGTGCAGAGAGTGCGGTTACAACGATGTGCATGAGGACAATCCACGCTTTCTCTGCCGGCACTTTACCACATCAGATGCAGAACTGTTGGAAGATACTTTTCCGAAGACTTAAAGGGTTCCTCTGGCGATCATAATACAAGGGCAGATGGTTAGGGTTTCATAGGTCTCCATATAGTGTGAACCCCAAGGGCTCACCATGGATCTTCATTGATCTAAATGTGGCGGGTACAGGTTTATCTCCAGCCTCGCTAACCGACTAACTTAATCTAACCCAAAATACGAGTGATACTATTGTTAGCTGACGTTGACTTCAGTGCCGTAGCCAGGATTTTGTTTCCGGGGGGATTTTGCTTCCAAACCTTACGAGGAATTCTGTAAGCAAAAAAAACTATAAGGGTATTCGCGATTCGGTGTAACAGATACAGATGTAGTTAAATTGTGAAATTTAATTTTTTTTTTTTGTCAGATCGAAAACTCACTTTTTTTCATCTCTTACAAAACTGAAACAAATGACAGATCCGGCTTGACAATTGACATTATGTTCTGAAAAAACTTTTAATTTTGTCTGAAACTGAAAAATTTGCTTTTAATTGTTTATTATGCGGAAAAAAGAGAAAAAGAAAAAATATTTTAGATAATGGAGAGAGTAAAGACTAAGATCATATCATTAAAAAAAAATATTTTTCCGTCCATTTTTTGACTGGATTTTTCCTTCGGTGGCGCTTACGTTATTTTGCATTCTCTTTGTTTTTTCCGATAGCTACACACAGGAATTAACAATTTAGCAATTGTCAACTTTACAAGGCTACACTTTACTCGGTTGTAGTTTCCGGTTACAATAGGGTCAGGGTATAGATAAAGTGCAAAAGTTTAGCGAAATTCTAGTCAGTATATTTTGTTTTTGTAATACGAAAAGAAGTTTCATCTTCGCACTTTTACAGCCAGTTGCATCGGATCGTGAATACCCCTTATATTCCAAATCCCTGATTTTTATTAGTTCTTAAATCGTACGTACTTTAACGAACATACAGTGAACATTGGAAAACGTGAACCCCCCAAAACGTGAACTACCCCAAAACGTGAACACTGTATTTTTTACATTGACTGCTCTAAAACGTGAACAAATCTAAAAGCTTTAAAACGTGAACAGAAATTTTTTCAACATTTCTACATAAAAATGCACTGAATTATTTAATTCGGGGAATCCCATAATATTGACAATGCGTAGTATGTATGTATTTGGTGCCACACGTGCGTGTGCGTATTGCATAGCTATCATCCCTCATTCGGTTGCTGTTTTTTGCTTGCATCAACGTCTTATTTTCTGTTTAAAAACTTACTTAGACGCCTAAGAGAAAATGCAGTTGTTCAAATGTTGGGAAAAATACAACAGAAAAAAATTACAGATTTTTTTTGTTAAATAAACCTTTTATGTATTTTTAAAACGTTCAAATGTAAAAAAAATCCAATCAATTTTGTTAATGAGCCGTACCAGTATGTGTAAATATGTAAAAAATATTCATGAATCCATACTTATACAAGCAAAAAGAAGATAAAATGGAAGAAAATGTGTTTTATTTTAAGAGCAGAATCATAAAATGTTACATTCCAAAACATGAACAATCTCGAAAACATAAACACCCTCAGTTTTAATTAGTTCACGTTTTCCAATGTTCACTGTATTTATTTAATTTTTTTACACGCATTTTTTAAAAGCAGACGTCTTGGTTTTTTTTTTGACATGAGATCACCTTATCTCACCTTATCACAATGGCGAAAATTTCCATACAAAATTGCATATTGTGACCTACGAAATATATAAGCTGAAGGCTAAAAATAATTAATTGGTAAGGCCCATTGTAATCGTACAAAATTTCGAGCTCGAGATGTTAATCAATTCTAACATTACGATGATAGAGGAACCCAAAAAAGTGGGTGGTGAAATTCGGTCCGTCTGTCCTTCTGTATGTTTGTCCATATACTCCGGAGGCCTACAGCCTGAACGGTTGCCTGGATTTGGTTCAAACTTCGGATTTGGAGTTTGTGGGCCTACAGTTTAAGGCCGTTTTTTTAAAAAGTAACATCAATATGAATGGTATTTCCTATATAAAATTTTCATACCAGTTTGATTTGTTCGAAAAAGGCTATAGCAATTTAAACCAAAATTGATATTTGAGCTTAAGCGGGTGAGGTTAACATGACTGCTTACACAGTTTTTCGTTAAAAAATAGAACAACGATTAAAAATTAATTTCATTTCTTAATAGCAAATTCAGTTTTTCTGTATACCTGCTTAATGAATTTAAAAAAAAAAGTAATTTTTTTAAAATGTGGTTTTCTTTAGTTTACCTACCTGAAAACAGTAAGAATGATATGGGCTGAAATGCATAGTTAGAGTAAAATTTATATTTTCCATTTCCGCACACCAAGTTGGTTGAAGTCGCCCTCCATATGTGCGCGCCACCTAAGGTGGGGTCTTCATCTGCTTCGTCGTCCCTCAGGGATGGACTCAAAGACTCGTCGGGTTAGTGCGTCGCTGTCCATACGATCCACGTGTCCCAGCCATCTTAGCCCGGACCAGGTCAACGTCGCTGTATACCTCATAAAGTTCGTCGTTAAATCGTCTCCTCCACACTCCATCAGTACAGACTGGGCCACGCATCTCCTCACACATTTTCAGAAGCCTAATGGAGATCTTACCGAAATTTGGTTCCATAAACCAAAAACCTGTCCTATATTATGCCTCGCAAAGGTCTTACCGGAGTTATTTTCGAAACAATTACCTACTTCAAAATCGCTCCACTTCGGCAAACAAATACTATAGAAGCTCTACCGAAGCTTTTGCCTATACAGAAATTACAAACTTGAACCTAATCGAAGTCGAATTGTTACTTGGTTCAAAAGAGCCGTTCCGGGTAGTTTTGAGAGAAAGGCTTGACAAAGTTGATGCTGCTTGGGCGTCTGGAAATCGCCTATTGAAATGGATTCTTTCATGCTGTATACGCAAGATGTCACTTCCTCTGGAGTTTCCACAAACACTTCAATCCTATTAGGTATATCTTTTTTTATTTTTTTATATTTTTTTATTAATTGATTTTTGCCTGCGAGTCGTTTGATTTAAATAATTTCTGATGATTTAAAAGCTTTTCCTATATATTTTGAATGCCTCTCTGAAAGGTCTGACAGAATACCATGTTCGCTATGGTTTTCCTAAGCTAGGTACTTATTTAAAAAGAAAAAAAATGACACAATTGGTGACACCCTGTGTGGGTACTCACAACGATTTGTTTTGTTTGAGTTTTAATTTTTGGCACCAATACAAGGGACCACGCACCACGCTACATCCGAACGGCTGAATTGACAAGCTCTTCCATGACAGTTATCCTCTGGGATGTTTGTCGACTTTCGCGAGAAGTGGTGCACTGGTATAGCACAATAACCGTGCTGAGTCATTGCCTTCTTGATTGAGTAAGCAATTTAATAGAGTAAAGTAAAAGACTACAGCTTTTTTTGATGCTAAAATCTAGCTCCCCTTCGAAAAATGAGCGACTTGAATGAATGATAACTGATGATAAAAATCGCTACTGTAATGAAGAATATGTGCAGCGATCTGTGGCTCATAAGACCCTATTGCCTGTACCTACCTTATCACGCAGGTTTCTTCCTTGAAGACTATTTATCTTCGATCAGAGTAGTGCATTTTCTGGTTCGATATGCGATCTAATTTGTTTATTTTCGCTTACCACATTTTGTAATTTTCAATGCACCACTCCTTACACCCTCCCCCACACTAATTCATTGCTAATGAATGAAAAGAAACGAAAATTCCGTTTCTCTTTGCAAATCCATGACCGAGTTCTCTTGTACTTTTATTAATCACTGTCCCAAACCGGTGGTATCCGACGCACAGTATTACGCACGCCTTGTCCCTCGACCCCCCTCTGTGAAACACAATTCCGCCCTTAACCAAGGAAAATTGTTTCTCTTCCTATTTATTGGACATTTTTATGGGTCACAATAGAGAGAGGGAATGTGCGTTTAGTTTTAGTCACACTAGGACATTAGCCACGCATGGAACAATGACAAAGGCAAAGGCAATCTTTTCATCGGAAAGGGTGCAATAAAATCCAGTGCAGAGGGCCATCCCCTCATCCAGTTAATGAATTGTCTCTGGCTACGAAAGGCTGCTGTAACGACATCATTTCTGGGATCACTGTCACTTATGTGTAACATGTATTATTTCGACAGAGAGGACAAATTTTATGGGTCATTTAGAGCAAGCGGGCCATGCAGAGGACACACCACAGCGGATACAATTTGATTAGAGAATTCATACCGAGGCGTTGGTTTATTTATGTCTCGACGGAAAGTGTCACGTAACTCGGGCGAGTTAATTGATACGTTTCTCTGTTCCGGGAACACCCTCCATGTGTTTCTGGGATACACGATTCGTTTTTGATTAAAACTGTCATCCGCATCCCTGTATGTGAGCAGGTTTATTGTCCGCAGTTCTGGTGAACTTCTTGGCGACACGATGCCCTCAAATTACACGGATATTACATGCGGGGCACTCTCACTCACCTGCCTAGCTGCCAGCATGCATCTAGTTGTCGTTGTCGTCTCCATCACCCGACACCAAGTGCGTCCTTATACACTTTCCCCTTAAGAAGGCATTTAACCGAACAATATGTGACCAGGACAATGGAAGTCTATAAATTTTGATTTCTATCCATAGCCCAATATACGAGGGTATTTGTTCTAAGCCATGCGGCATGAAATTTACGACATCCTGCACCCGGAGGACGAGACGACAAACTCGAGCACACACAATGGACGGCGACAATATTGGATTCTCGAAAAGAAACATTATTTGAGATTTTTACAATGCGATAATTGCACCACATAGCGCAACGAAAGGATGTTTCCGTATTTTTACGTGTGTCCTGCTTAAGTTATACTTTCTCTAGGAAATTTATGGCCGTCCTGATCTGATCCTCCCTCCCTGCTGCGAAGAAGAGCTGTGAAAAATTATCTATTCTTGTGGTAGTCCTCCGGTCGTAAATTAAGGGGACACGAATACAGAGCAAGAGATGCGTATACCACACTTAATTGGTTTTCGATGACACTGTGCATATTGATGACGGAAGGTTCTCGACGACCTGAAGCTGATCAAATTTGGTACACGAAACAAAAAGAAAGACACCTCACCAGGGGTGTACCCTGGCTGTTGGTTATTTCTTTCAACCAGAGAGAGCCGTTCTTTGTGGGTGGAGTCAAAATTAGATAATATTTTCGCAGTTCATACTTCATACTAGGAGTACACATTCTGACTTAAGAGATCCTACTGGATTTTATGTGCACCTGGTAATTTGATGTAAATACCTACGTGGAGGTTTTGAAGTTATAAACAAAAAAGTGCTTGTTCTGTAAGGGAGTGGTTATAATTTGTTTGTTATTTGAATCTGGTAAAGGAAGAAGTGATTGGTCATTAGCATTACCAATAAACATTTTTAGTTTCGACTCTAAATTTTTCTAGTCCACAGTCCGCAATACTAATATCATTTTTAGTGTCCGGGCTCTAATCGCGTAGTTTATGAAACGACAGTCGTCGAAACGAACAAAAAGACATCATAGTTCCCCAGAAGTTCCTTGGCAGCTAAGATCGTCTTAAATTAAAATGTTACTTGTTGTAGGAACCAAGAATTAACGCATTTTTAATTTTTATAGCTCTTGATTTTAATTAAAAAAAAAAGTTTTTGAGGTAAACGCACCAATATAAAAAAGTACTACAGAAAAGACGCCATAGATTCAACTCATCATTTAACACAAAAAGTCAAGCCATAGCAAAACACCCTCCCACAAATACAGTCAAACAATGCAATATTAGCGCAGTAAATGGTGTACTGAACTCAGTGATGCCAACTTCGGCTTCTTCATGCGTTTTAGGTATTATTTCAATAGCTAGGGCTTTAATAATTTTTTTATTTCAAACATATTTCTAATTTTTTTTTGAATCAACAAACTTCTTATGTTTTTAATGTATGATTTCAATGACCAAGACTATCTGCTGTACTAAAACTATGTTCGTTTTGTTCAATACTTTCCACCTACCTATTAAGAATTTCTTCTGTGATTCATAATTTTAGTTTTTTTTTGGAAATAAAAATTGTTTTTGTTTATATTTGTGTTTAATTTTTGATATATTTTTCCAGTTTACCTAAAATTGTTTAAGGCATTATTTTATTGAAAAAGGGATATTTTCTCAAGTAAGGCATTTTTTCGTCCAAATTGGTTGGCAACGCTGCTGAAATACTGATAGCTGAGTGTGTATGGGTAAAAGTAAGGCCAGTAGGTATAGGTAGTAGGTACAATTTTCAATTTAATACAATGATGGAAAAGAAATGTTATTAGCGAATAGCGATGCTTAAAAGGTGGTAGATTTCGAGTTCAGATTGGTAGAATTTCCGAAAGTGTAAAAAGTGGTAGAAGTCCCATCACTGATACACGTACACGTACTCATCAAAAATGGCAGAAAAAGAGAAAATTAGCAAAATAACGAGTAACGAGCAGTTCCTCTCTGGGCTCCAAACAGCTCAGAGAATTTCAACCGGCAAGTACTGATAAAAATGTCAAATGCGCAAAATTGACAGGAAACAAATTCAAAATCCGTTTTAAAAATCAATTGTACACAAAAATAAAATATCTGAAAATAAAGAAAATTCGCTGGTGGTCGAATGTTCTCCTAGAACGTTTCATATGCTGTAAAATGTAAGTTATACATTTTTTCGTGCATGGACTAGATTTCAAAGATGTAAGTGGCTCAAGGTAGCTCGAAGTGTATCCACGCACTTTGAAGAATATTTTCAGCTTTCAGAGAGAGTTTCGCTCAATTTTTCGAGTTTGACAGATTTTTAGTGCTTGGCTCCTAAAAGTACGCGAATGAACCTCATACATCATCGTCGCACCGTTCAATCGAATCGTTTATCGTTCTCGTTTTCAACAGTTTGAACATGACTGTCAACAAACTTTGACAACTAAAAAATCAAAAAATACATGAAATTTGTTTTTAATTTTTTAATGCTGTGGAATTGGGCATTTAATGCAAAAAATGGTAGGTAGTTTGGAAGAAGGCCTCTGCTGGTGTCAAGATTAAAGTAAACACTTTATCAAGGCAGTCGAACACAGCTAGTAGTATGATAAAGACAGATTCAACCAACAAGGATGTGAAATGTTTAGTGAAAGTCTACATAGGTTTTAAACAATACCCAACTGTGTGCAGGAACCGACCAAAAGTCCAATTGATTTCGTGGGACAGATGGTTACGGAAATCAAGTGTCATAAAGCATCACATTTTCAATAAATGCAATTTTATGAATTAATTTTTTTCTATTAAGATTACTGTATTATAGAACAAATATGTAAATAAAGTTCATTTGATATTAAAATAAACTGCAATCGCAATTTTTTTGCAAGGAATGCATTTTTTTACAACTACCTACTATAAGAGCAAGTCTCCTCCAACGAAAAAATAAATGTGTGTCTTCATTCAAATATTTTTTAGACCTAATTAAGACCAAAAACGATTAAATGAAAAACGATTGCAAAATAGGCCTCGTTCATTTCGACGATAGTAGGTATTTGGCAGTTGAATTAGTAACGTGAAGCAACAAAACGATGATCGTAAATACAATCGTTTTTTGGTTTTGGTCGAGATGATGTCGTTTCATCGTTTTGTGCTTACGCGATTAGAGCCTTACAATGCCCAACGATGTAATCGTCTCCACACTCAGCTTAGAAACAACATCTTCGAGTCGTACTCGCCACTCGGTGACATCTCTGACTGTGCTTTCTCTACAGCTATAACCTACAGCGACAACCTACATAATATCCCGGTTGGGTGGGAGTGGCTTGTTTGCACCAAAAAAACAGTGATTGCAATTCGAGAGAAGTAGAGTTTTGTTCTGCTCGTTCTTAGCGCCTAGTGATTATTGTGTTCCTTTCACAATTTTTCTGGCTGCGCTGGGTGATTTCGTTGTTCAGTGGTGTGTCGAGTGATAAACCCACCAGTGTTTTGTAACTAGTGGAAAAAATTCCAATTTTGTGGAAATTCGGTTGACTTAGAGAATAAAGAAATTGTACTTCAATTTCAGCCTAAGATCATATTTCCCCCATCTTATCCCAGCGTGCACAAAACAAGCTGAGCCAAATTGCTTGTTTTGTGATTAATCTACTACAAAAATAAAAAAAAAAAACATACGAGTAGGTAATGCCACATTTTTGTTTTCTCCTTGTTCCAATTAAATTCCTCATAGAATATTTTTTGCCCTCTTTTGATACCTCATAATTTCTTGTTCATAAAAATATTGCGCCGTACTAATAACAAATTTTAGTCTCGACTTTAAATTTACGGAAGCTCAAAATTGCGAAATTGAATTACTAAAATTAAGAGTCGAAACTAAAAATGCTTATTATGGCCCATTGAAAACAAATTATGGGAAGATGCGAATGGGAAAAATAGGGAACAAAATATTTGTCCGAGGGAAAAACCATCGCAATGACATACGAATACAGGTTCCACTCTGATTATGGACACATTCAAGAAGACCGATCTTAAGTTGTTGACTAGATTGGTCGGGATAAGATGTAACCTGAACGCAAAAACTACATTGGTAGGAAACGTCACTGTTTCCACGTCAGCCACATACAAGGTGGCGCAAAAGTAATCCTCCTATCAGAAAATGCTATAAATTTTGCGATTGGCCCCTAATGTCAGTTCTGTTTTGACATTTGTGTAGTAAACACATGCGAAATACACGTTAATAAACAATGTTACGCTACACTGCTCCAGAACGCTCAAGCTCAAGCCATCCTTAATCACCACCAAGAGGAAGATGATTTTTCATCAAAAATAATCATGAGTGGAGGCCCATTTCCATCTTAGCGGGTACGTAAATAAGCAAAATTTACGCTTCTGGGGCACTGAAAATCCGCGTGTAACCCACGAAGAGCCATTACACCCGCTCAAAGTCACTGTATGGTGTGCTGTTTTCGCTGGAGGAGTCATCGGACCTTTTTTCTTCGAAGACGTCGCGGGCCAAACGGTTACTGTGAATGGTGAGCGCTACAGAGCAATGAGCAACGAGTTCTTTTTGCCGCAACTTGATGAATTGGGATTGGAAAACATGTGGTTCCAACAGGACGGTGCAACGGCACACACTGCACGTGCCACAACCGATATGCTGAAGGATGCATTTCCCGGGCGCCTAATCTCCCGTTTGGCGATTTGCACTGGCAAGCAAGATCGCCTGATTTGACCGCTCCAGACTTATTTTTGTGGGGCTTTTTGAAGTCGCGGGTTTATGTCAACAAGCCTCAGACTCTTGCAGCTCTTAAAGACAATATCCGTCAAGAATGTGAGGACCTATCGCCGGAAGTTTTGGCCAAAGTGATGGAAAATGCCATAAAAAGGGCTCAAATGACAATCAACTGTGGCGGCGGCCATTTACATGACATCATATTCTCGACTTGAGGTAAAAAAAATTAAAAGACCAAATAAAAATAATCCACAAGAAGAATCAAAGTTTTTAATTTTTTTTTAAATTACAGCCAAAAAACATCGGAAGGTTAAGTTTTTCATTTTTTTTAAATTACAGCCAAAAAACATCGGAAGGTTATTTTTGCGCCACCTTGTACCTATGCGAACTGTCAACTTTGTAGGTACCTACTCAGTCACGAATTTTCTGACTAGATTCGTCGGCTAACCCTCCATAAACGTCAATTGAAACAGCTGCTCATATGACCGATTTCAGCCAATCAAAACCGAGATACATCTAGTCAGATTTGCGAAATTAGGTACTTGAACTTCCCCTTTGTCTCGCAGCCTATACAATTGTCCCGTTACAGGTGGGAGTGGTTTAAATTATACCGCGTTAAAATGTTTGTATATCTAAAATGTGTTCTTAAGCCCATATGACACTACATTTTTTTTTGCATTTTTACTGCTTTTAAAATGAAACTAGAGCAGTACCTACGAAAAATAAGAACGAAAATTCCCGATAGGAGTGAGTGCGCACACACCAACTTTATTAATGTAGACACGTCAAAAAAAATGCATTTATAATGTATTCAAATCACATTTTTCAGCTGCTGGCAGTTTTTTTTTTTTCACATTTCAAGATTATTTGAAAATAAATTCTATTGAAAATTTGCGGTTGCTTTGCAAACAATTGCTACCCGTTTCGTAATACACTTTTAGTCTCTTTTACGCACCGCTGAATTTTCAGCATTATAAAAATGAGGAAAAAATGTAGTGTCACACGGGCTTTAGGAACTCTCTCTATTTTTTTTTCTGGGCGCCTAGTGTGATTTGGAGTCGAATTTCAGTCTCTTGCTGCGTTAAAATGAAAGCTAGCAATCGTTTGACGCGACATTATAAAGTAAACTTGCTTTCTTAAAACTTGCCCGACAATTGAAATTCGAAAGTCGAAAATTAAGGAAGCTCGATATACACCATAGCCACGGCTCTCGATCGTCGAGCCACTCGTTTTGACAGTTCATACTATGCCACTACAACCTAAGTGCATTTTGCCATCGGCAGTAAAGCGTCTAGCAAATCAAGCTGCTTTGGCGATGAATGTAATGAAATATTAACATCAAGACTGTCAAGTAAGGTATAAGGAATTTCATATTTCGTACTCAAAGTGACTTTTAGTCTGATCTAGAACAACTGAAAGCGGACATTGTTTAAGAATCTAGTTTAGTAGATAAGTCCGACAGCTGGCTGACTTTTAATAAGAAATGTGTAATGTGAAGAGTTTGGTTTCATTTCAGGAATTTTGACAGTTCATCGTTCATACTGTTAGCATAGAAAGAGACAACACGAAGCAAAGTGTCAGTCTCGTTTGAATAGTCTTCGTGAGTGGACGTAGCTGATTTAAAAAAAAAAATTAAAAATGAATTGAGTTTGACATTGAAACTAAATTTATGTTGTTTTTGTGTGCTTCTTAAGGTTGAGTATTTCACTAACAATACAGATACTCGTAGGTATGTGGCTATCGTAAATTCAACTTAATAATTGAATTGAACACAAATTGTCGTAGGTTACCGAGCCCTCTAGTTGTTGCGTTCAAAGTACATCTAGGCCAGACCAAACTATAGTCGACACAAGGTGGGTGGCATCCCTAAAAATCTTAGATTTAATTGACCATTTTTCTAACAGCTCCATCTTCATCGACCGACTGGAACGATTTGCTTTCCAACCGACTGCCAACAATCTCCCCCCCTATGCACATCCACAAAATTGACTTACAAAACGATAAAAGAAAACAAAACGACAGCGTAATTCATCGCACATGGGCGCCATCAGCTGTCTCGTCAACATCAATCCACCAGTGAATGATTGAATAATAAAGAAGTAAAAAAGAAGGAATAATTAAAATCACTCACAACAGCAACAGAGACGACACAAAGCCAAAGCCAGTGGACGGGCCAGCTGCATTTGCATTTCACTTGGGAGTTGCGACTCGGTGCTTGGGCACCTATGCAATACCACACACGTTACTTACCCATAATCAGAGGGTCTTTTGTGTGATGTCACACATCACATGTGGTCAACTGACAGCGACGACGACAGCCGTAATTAAATATTCCCGACCACACTGCGACAATAAAATGGATCCAATGAATATTAAAAATCCATAACAATCCGATAAATGAATGAATGAATGTGTACGCCGGCGGGACCAGACGACGATCCTGTCCAACTTTGGCTTGCACGACCAGCTTGACACTGCCGTGTCAGTCGTTTCCTGAGAACCACTCGCTGCATGGCTGGTACTACTTGCGAATGCGTTCCGTGTATCGGAGTTTGCCTCTGCTCGGACAGTAAAAAATAAAATCATTTAATCAATCTCCAATCAAATGTACATTTCAAACTAGCTGGGCAAACGAAAAAGCCCCACCCACCGGGATCGGATCGGCGATCTAGCCTATTGGGGTACGATTCTGATCGCGTATTAGAATGCGATGCCTGTAACTGTGACTGCGACTGTGATGTCGATGTCTATTGTTTGGCTGAAGCCATCCGCTGGGCCAGAGATCGTGACCGATGGGGCACGGCGGCAGCAGTTAGTAAGTAAGCGCCGCTGGTGGTATCCAGGGGACATCTGAGTGAAATTTCCCCCGGGCAGTGTGTTTTGTTTTTCGATGATGGACATGTGGCGAGTGGAGGAGAAAACCCGATGAGTCGCGTCTGCCGTCAAGCGAGCTGACAGCAGGTCAACGTGATGTTTCCCATTTGCATTCAGCTGCTGGGTGGCAATTTAGCTAATTTTACTGTCTTTAGTTGGACTTTTTTTTCTATTCTTTTTTTACTTTTAGCTAAGCAATGGGAGTATGAGGTGGGTGTCTCTATACGTGACACTTCGTGGATACAATGATCAAGTTGAACGTTTTGAATGGAATGGAATTCGACATATGGTGACGGGTGGTGGGTGTGTGGCTCTTCAAAGAGCCTGATGTAGTTTGAATTTTCCGGTGTTAACGTTTCGTATTGCAGCTTATCGATAGGAGAGTGCTAGAGAGCGGACAGGGTACCTATGCGTTTTCAATGGGTGTGTAGGTACAGATTGACCGCACCATGTGGTGGAGCTCACAAATTTCGTTTGGGACGCGTTGTTAGCAATTAAGAATGCCAGAGGGAGATGTATGCGCAATCGCAAACAAGACACATAGATAAAGATTTTATTGAACCCGATGAGTCCTCGAAGACATAATAAGAAGAACAAAATGAAAGGCGCGGAAAAATAAGAAAGAAACGTGATTAACGTTTGTTTTGGGTTCTACTTTTTTCGACTTAGGCAATCATTCGAACGAAGTGGTTTGTATGGTGCAGGGAAATAACTCCACGGGCAATAACTTCACATCGAATGGGAAATAATTTCACTTATTTGTGGGAAATAATTTCTCTTAAAACGCGACGACATTTATGTAAGCTCACAATTCATAAAAAGTGGGAAATCTATGGGGGGGGGGGCATGCTGGCCCCCTGCAACCCCACTGTTTGGGGTCACTGTTACTGGGGGAGGGAGTAGGTGCAAGGGTGAATGTATGCCAAGTTCTTATTCTTAATTATAAATAATTCGATTTGGTTTCTGTTTTCCAGTTAGAATCGAAAGATTCTCAAATCGTTGGTGGGAAATAATGTCACAAAATTTGTGGTGAAGTAATTGTCCACTTTTAGTGGGAAATAACTTCACATAAAAAAAGGGAAATGATTTCCTTCTCAAGGTGTAGTTATTTCCCATGTGAAGTTATTGCCCGTGGAGTTATTTCGCTGCACCGGTTTTGGTTTGTATCATAGACGGAACAACAAAATAGTCTGTCAGTCTCGCATGCCAGTCAGTCAGTCAGTCTACACTACAAAATGATGCTTGATTCAACAAATTTTTTTGTCAATATACTTCCAACAAAACGTTTCTATCAAATTGACAAAGTTTTAATAAGTTTTATTTTGTCTTAAAACTTTTGTTGTGATGGTAAAAAAAATTGTTTGAGCGTATAAAAATAATTTGGTAAATTAATCATAATGTTGTTAATTCTACAAAAGATATTTGCCAATTCTACCGTTGCTGTTTTGTCAAATCAACAATTAACTGTTGCTTTTACAAATTTGGTCTTTGTCTTTTTTTCAAACTAACAAAAAAAAAAGTTAATAATATCGAACTAGTTTGTCAATTCAGCTACCTATTGTATTTTGTTAAATCAGCAGCAAATATTGTTGATTGTGCAGAAATAATTTCTCAATAATGCCGCTGTATTTATGTTGAATCTATAAACAGATTGTTGGTTACATAGAAACATTTTGTCAGCTCCCGCATTTTAATTTGTTGATTCATCAGCAGAAATGTTGAGTGAATAGAAAAAATCGATCAATTCTTTATTTATTGTTCTGTTGAATTTAATAAACTATTTTGTCGATATGATTCTCACTCACAGTTGTCCTTTAACTTAATTTTGAGGGAACGAAATAAGTATTTATCTAAATAAACAAATTATATCAAAAATATGTCTAAAATACCCTTGTAAAATAAATTAGGTATTATTCGACGCTTCGAGAAGAATGTCAGTTCCTTGCCACGGTCCAAAATGCACTCTCCCAAGCTTGTATTAACTGCCCACTGCCCAGAAATGTAAAAATTTGTCTACAATCTAATAATTTGTTAAAACAAAATGGTTGACTCCTTCGTACCTGACTAGAAATGAATGATGAACTTGCCGGCGAACTTATAACGTTGCTTTATGAAGCTCGAATCAAATTGTCAAGTTTACTGGGAGATCTTTTCGTTTCGTGTTCTTATTTTCCGCATGATTGATTTGTAAATTTTACTTTTTCGAATAACATAAAACGAAATAAAACAAAAACGGAGAGAAACACCGGAAGAATGTTGTTGTAGCTTCAGTAAAGAAATTTGAAGCACGCTAAAGTGACTGCGACACCGACACCCTTCAACGTCCTAGCTCCAGAAAGTACGTCCATGAGTAGCAGAATACTTCAACTCAGAAAACAGACAAAGATGGACCGCAAGGCGTCGATGACTATAGATGGAGTGGGAACTTGGCAAATTTATACAAAATTTCAATGTTCCTTATAGGCTACTCACTACTTATGCACAATTTTTTCTGCTCCCACTCTAAAGACCGTCAGTTTTAAGAAGGATTTGTCTCTCGAAACGACCGCCACCTATTAGTCGGTGAAAAGGTATTGGTCGTCTTATAGCTTTTATATAAAGAGAATTGGCATTCACGTCAAGCTCGATCTCCTTTGTAAGAAGATGCTGATCATGTTAAGTGGGTGTGGGGTCAGGACCCGTGCTGTAACCATCCAGCATAATCTGAAATAAAGCATTTATGTAAAATTATGGTTAAATTATTATACCTCATAAAGAGTGGAACTATATCCTGGGAGACTGGACGGAACAAGGTCACGAATAAATAAGCCCAAAATGAAACCCAAAGCTCTGCCTTGGGATGGGTATTGGCAGACAAAGAGGGGTCAAAGGCGATGAAAAAGCGTATACTCGCCTGAAAAACTGGGATCAACTGAAAAGCGACTGGGACCAGAACAACTATCTTCGATTGGTAGAGGAATGGTAGAACAACTGATCGACAGATGGATCACGAAAGGAAATCTGAAAATGTGGTCGGTCAATTGTGGAATAATTTAGACAGGCTAAGATGACAATAAAGTGGCCGACCCACTCCATGAAAAGTGCTAAGAGCTAAGCCAACAACTCAACTTAAAATATCCACCTTAAGCGGGCAAGATTTATCTGCACAAAACTTCCTTTTAAGCTTTATACACTGTTGAAGTTCCCTTATATCAGTGGTTCTTAGCCTTTTAGTGATGAGGGACCATTTGACAAAATTTCTGTCTTGCCATGGACCACCAACTGTTAAGAGGTAATATACAGTAAATTTTAAAGTAAATGAATAGAAGGTTGTTCCATATCTATAAATAAAACACGCATACAATTTTTCCAAGCCAACAGTATTTTAGTTTATATACGACAATTTAAAATAAGTATATTATTTTAATGAGATTTTTGACTTCATATTCCTTACTTACTTTTGGATACTCGGTTCAGTGTTACTTAAAGTCGAACGCGTGTCGGCGCGGAATCCAACGGATTACAGTTGATGAAAAAAAGTTAAATAGCAATTTCTCGAATCTTTGGGAAAGAAATTGACTTTTGGATCCTGTCTCGATTGTATCTTTAGCTGTTTTTTATTATCAGCGTGATCTGATCCGGATCAGATCACGAAAATAAAACATAACGGATCATTGAAAAGTTTAATTTCGGAATTGGGGCAACAGTTGCTTTCAAAAACAAAACAGATAATACAGGGTATTTCAAACTTCATATTGCCACTATTCTGCTCAACGTGACGTCACACAAGGCACATGTCATTTCACTTGCAATGTCGGGCGGTGTTACCATATATTTGAATCAAATTTGCATAATTTTTCTTTTCAAATATATTTTTTTGAAACAAATTTAGTATTTCATGTTCAAATATGCAACACATGAACAATATTTTGCTGCTAACGCTTGAGTTTATCTTGGCATATTAAGGTGTGTCCAGACCACCGAAACATTTCAGAAATGGTTATGAAATGTGTCTGAAGCAAATCGGACAGATTTTATAAACAATTATAAAAGATTTCTGAAATTTATTTATTAAATGTTTATGAAATGTTTCAACTTTATCCTGTTTTGGAATAGAAGAAAATAATGTGGTGGGATTATTAGCAGCGAGTAAAGTTTTTATTTTTGTAATTTTGCGATTTAATTCAAATAATCCAATTAAATGAATCATTTTCTCATTAGTTTCTGGACATTTTTATTTTATTTAAAAAAAAATTATAATCGAAAAACAGCGCTCACTTTCTGCAGGGATACTTTTTATTTCATAAATGTTTTTTTGGTGTCCAGATCCAATCCAGAAAAATATTTCTAAAAATTTCATAAAAATTGGTTTGTTAAGTTAAGTGTTTTAGAAATAAATATGGAACATGTAGGCATTTAATTGTTTATCAAATGTTTGGCTGGTCTGGACTACCTTTGTAGAACGAGAAAAAACAAAATAACTCGGAATACGGGGAGTTCGAATGCGAAAAAATCAATTGGCTTTTTGTGTTACATTTTTTAGTCTGGCAACGTTATTGTGTGGCTATCGCTTACAGGCACACCAACATTTAAAAATAAAACAAGCCACCTAGTCGGAAATAGTAGAAATAGTTTTCAGATCATGATTCGTGATCTCGATGAGAAGCAGGATCATGTGCTGTTGTAAGTGCATGTAAATCGATGATCTGTATGGATAATAAAAAGCAGCTTTTCTAGTTACTTTCGTGTTGCATTTTAATGACTTCTTCTGGAATTTCATCAGGCACCTCAGAAACGCTTGCAATGAAAGGTTTGCGGGTCAGTTGGCGAATACCATTGTCCTCGCAGTCAGGAAAATAGCGAGTGAATTGACTTTTAAGTTTTACAAATGGAGTGTATTATTATTCTGTATATTCTCAGCACAGTGTCCGTCAATAATTTGATTCAGGGTATTAAATGCAGAAAAGTTATCTCTTTCGACTTTATTGATCCGTAGCTCAATTTACGCGATAAATCCACTCATTTTATCTTCATATGAAAATATATTTTTTGGTACTTGCAACTTTAAATTTCCTGACCCTTGCAGTTGAAGGTTAAATTTATTAAGTTGTGCGAAAAAATCAACCAAATTATTTAAACGTATTGGAAATTTGGACCTGATCCAGCATTTTCCGCATTTCAAGATTTATTTAATATTTTTCGGATGGCGTCGCGGACTACTTCGGATGCATCCAGGGACCACCGGTTAAGAACCACTGCCTTAGATGGAAAGTTCCTTGAACCGACGCGGATAAGAGTACCTATTATCTTACAACCCTTAGGTGGACAAAAGCAACTCCGAAAAGGTTTAGGTACCACAATTTATCGAATACATTCCTGCACTTTTTGCACTTTTTGATTGTCGGCGAAAAAATGTCCGTCTTGAAATGCATATACGAATATTTATCGGTTAGTGGGGGGTAATCAATAAGGTATTGGTATATATTCTGTTAACTTTGTTCTTCCTTGGACGAGCAGCTCACTTGGGGGCGGCAAAATTATTGACACTGTCGGGAATTAAAATACTCACCTATGTCGAGGAGATTTCACTTCCCTATGGGGTCACAACGTCTGGGCCCAAGATCTCACTTATACCAACCTACTCTAAGTGAGCGACTCCCGATATCAAGCCGTCTTCATCGAGATTCTTTCGAAAGTACCTTCCCAGCTACCGTGCGGAAATCAATACACAAAGTACAAGCACAAAGTACTTCACATGTTTCACCATGCCTCTTGAATTACCGCCGACTGCGCTACGAAACCTCCCACATAAGTCGCCTGTTCCAGTTGTTTTCGAAACTTGTTACAATTTAATCCGCAATCATCAACAAGGGCAAGAGCGAAATCCTCTTAAACTATTGTTATCGCATTTCAACGACAACACTAAACCGTAAACTAAACACAGAAAACCTTTCCATTTCCACCTTTGGCACTGCTAAGTTTTCCCGCCCTTATATACTGGTTTCACCCTGAGGCACATATCTCAACACGACATCCTTCCAATTAACGTTGGCGAACATATTGTGCGCATACACAGCGCTGTTGCTAATTCCCTCATCACACAATCACACACCAACAGCATGTGTGTCGAGTCCTAATTTAAATCCAAGATACAGAGAAAGAGGCTACAGGAGCTATATTCATCTTGCCATCCTGATTTACCGGATTCGATTCTGTTTGCCCATTATCCCGATGTGAAGAGAAATAAACAAGAAAACAAAACCACTGATCCTTGCGGACGTATGACATTCAATATGCAAAAAGAAAAAAGAAACACAAACCCCCTTTAGTGATTGACATGAGACTGAGCCGGGAAAAAGATCTGTGAGATGCGGTCTCTCAGAAATATTCAATAAGGATTACGTTCGGATTTGACATCCTTGTAACGAAGCAGCCAAACCAAACCGAGAGGCAGCAAAAATTTCCAGATTCAATCACTCAGCTGGTATTTGGACAAGGAGCCATCAAAATGTCATAAATTCCCGATTATCCCGACAGGATTTCACGATTGAGAAAACATCATCAGCCCATCTCAGATGTCAGCTTGTTGTCAATCAGGTTTAGCGGTGTCATCGGCTTCCACACGCACTAACACATCCCAGCGAAACACCCAAGGACTACCCGCATTGTTGACAATCGACGACGACAAGGAGCGAAACCAATTTAAGGATATTTGGGCAGCGACTGAAAATTACCACAAAAAAAAAAATATACCGAAAGTCCTAAGTAAATGTTTATCTAGTCCGAACAAGCCGAACGACGACGGGCAGGAAGTGCCAGAGGTGACAATCGTTTTAAAACGTTTTGTCCTTGTTTTTATTTTATCCCGTGTTTTGTTGGTTTTTCATTTAAAAAATAATAAAAAATAAATTTTCTACTCTCTAATGTGGTGTAGTCCTCGGTCTTGTCGCCGATGCAATGTAGGTAGGTAGGAATGCCAGTGCCAGAGAGTGTTGAAAAGGATGAGTGGAGAGAGTGCTTTGTGTCAGGGTTTCTAAAATGACAGGATAATTACTTAGGGGTGCACCGCTAATGCTAATTTCGCTTCTCTCTTGTTGTGTATGTGAACTTATTTAAACGGAGTTAAAATGGAAGGAGATTGTATGTTTTTTTTGTGTTTTTTTTTGTTGCCATGCATGGTCGGTTCGTGAAGAGTGGTAGTACAGCTGCTGCTGCTATTATGGTCGCGAGTTGCTTCTGTTGTTTTGTTTGGCTTTATGTTGATTTTGCTGTCCTTTCTGTGTTTTATTTTTAAATTGGAAGCGCACAACAATCGCTCCAATTGACAATAGTCCGTTGTGCGTATTTTAATAGAAGTTTGATGGATGGAACAACACGGCTTTTGCGTTGTCCTTTGTTTTGCTCCATATAATGGCAGCCTTGCATGAGCTGAAAGAAAGTCTGCGTTGTATTTGTATTAATATGCTTGAACCTGAAGTTAGCAACTTATGCTATATCATCAGCACCTCTTCTTAGTCTTCCAAAGAGACCCCGAACTATTGGACCTCAAGTATGGCTTTTTTTAAAGCTGCGAGCTTGACGGGCTCGCTATCTTTTTTCTGAGAATTTCCTGCAGTAGAGCGTTGAGTGTTCTTCAATTGGTTCCTGAGGGCAAAAGGAGGAGTAATCGTCGCCGACTCTCTGAAGATGGGAACTCCGCAAGGTGGTAGCTGCAGTCCCAACGGGTCGGATCAGTGGGATTTTTAGTTTTTTACAGATGTATCTCTATAGCTCGTTTTAACCCTCCTACAGAGCCTGTATTCTGACGAGAACTTTTTCGTTGTAAGTGCCCTTGCAGGCTCCTTTTGGAGTATCCATAGCCACAAGCTTTTGACAACATGCGGGCGAGACAGATAGCTGCTTGCATTCGTTAAGACTTCTTACTCTTACTCTTCTATGGCATACGTGAGATCACAGCTTACTGTCGAACATTGCTCTGCCTCGACGTATGATGGATTATTAGAGGAAATTCAGTGTTTTGGAGGGTTATCATAACAGCCTCGGTCTTATGTCAGCTATAGCCTTAAACCGGGAGTCCTAATTTTGAATTTTGGAGAATACTTCGTCCACGCGGCGATAACGTAGATGTTTTTGATTATAGAAACGGAGGGTCCTTAAAGTCTTGTAGCAGCCTTTTTTGGAGAACTCCGTCATAAACTGTCTTTCAAAGGAGATTTTGCAACATCCATGATTAGGGAAGAGCCCCTTCTTGAACCAATCTTGCATCGTTGCTATAGGAAAAGGACCTTGTATCTTTTGAACACTCGCTTTAAGCGACTTATTTGGGTCCTATCGCCTATCGCTCTGCATGCTTTAAATGTTTCCTTAACGGAATGTATTCCAAAACTTCTCGCCCTTGTGATGCTGTAAAAAATAAATGGCCTTTGGAGGAATATCTGCTCGGACCTACTACTCTCTTCATCTCCTTTCTACATGCCAAACCTTATGGGTCTAGATCTGCTCCGTCGCAGAGATGTCTAAATCATCTAACCTTTCACCCAGTGATAGCGTTTTAGATTTATAAGCCGCTTCTCGCCATCTTGAGATTCGCCAACAGTTTTTGGAACTCTAAGCCTCCCTGAGCGTTCATCCTACTCCGCTACTCTGCTGACGAGGTACTTTTCCTTGTGCATCGTAGACCCTCGTTCTAAAGACACTAGTTGCTCTAAGAGCGATTATACTTTCGGCCTTCAGTGCACCGGCTCCAAGTCCCATAGACTATTACCGGCACTGAAACCCTTTTCAGAAGCTGTCTTTTACAATTCTTCTCCAGTTTGGGCCTAGTATTGACGGCATCATCCTTTAACGTATTGATTTAGTCTCGCTTTTGTGATAAGTCCGAGGTACCTTAACTACGGGGTGGAGAGCAAGTTATGATCACAAACAGCTAACACAATTGTCTCTGTTGCTCTTCTGCTCCTGGTATATACAACTTCTCCGCTGCGAGTTGCAGCTCCACTATAATCAAACATTCTTGTACGGACCTGACCAATACATTGCAACCCTTCAAAATTTCAGCTACTACCTTTTAGATGGAATCAAAGCAATCAGTCTTAGTACGTCTGCCTTGTTGTGGTGGCAACCTCTTTAATAGCGTTAGAAGTGGTAGAGTTGTCCTTCCTTATCAGTCGCCTTTAATGCGTTCCATTATTTTTCCTACAGTGGTCAGGGGTCTTTACGAGGAAGGGTGCTATGAAGCTTTGTTAAAACCATCAGTCTTTGTTTCTATCATTGTTGATGGAATATTCCGTCCTTCTGTTAGTGATGCCATCGACGCCGGGTCTGCGAGGGACTTACTCATTCCCTTGAACTTTTTTTTGGGGATGGGTATGCCTGCAAACTTCGGGGCTAACTGGCCTTGGCTTTGGCCATGTTAAGTATATGTTCCTGACTAACTCCAAGAACAGTTTTGCGCAAAAAAGACTTAGTAAAATAGGTTTATTATATAATTCCATTGCCTGCTCTCCGAAGCGTGTTTCTGAGCAACTGGCCGGTGGGCTTCTATCTTTAGAGCCTCATCGTCTCCCTGTATTCGTAGTGCTTTTATCGTTACCTGACAAATGATTCAACAGAGACACCTCCCAAAGTTGGCCAGGACCCAGGAGTTTTCGATTTTGGTCCTCGATTGCAGTGCCTCATCACGCTCATTCAATTTGAACAACAGGATCGGTCTTCGGCTGTTGCTCCAACCTTATATCTTCCAACAGAATGATTGCTACCACCGCCTTCATTAGAACGGGTTGGGGTTGGGGTCAAGATTCTGGGTGGGTCAAAATTCTTTTTACCCAATTCTGCTTTCAAAATTCTGTAAACAATAAAAGAAGGTTTGGAATAAGTTCTAAAGCGCGTTTTTTTCACATTTTCCAAACTTTTTTTATTGTTTGCAGAATTTTGTAAAGCATAGATGGAGAGAACATTTTTTTTTCCTTAATTTTTATTTGTAGCCTTTTGTTTCCTCCTGGGAGTAAAATAAAAAAATTTCGAGGGTATTTTTATTTTATATTATTATTTTATTTATTTATTATAGAAATACGAATGTTAACAAAAGAAGCGACACTGCTATTGATATTTTTAAGGAAGACTGAGGAAAAGTCTTTGTCTGTCCACTAAACCATCAATCGCAGCGTAACAGTACCTACAACGAACCTCATAGGAAAATGGTCTTAGAGTATTCGAAGTTTCTACCGAGTCGATTGTCGAAGAGATTTTGTTTAAACTTCATTTCGGCTTTCCTTTTATACTGCCGAAATGAAGTATAAAAAGAAAACAAATGAAACTACATATAATAAATAAAAGTTTTAATTTCTGACTGCTTCATGTCGTTTTTTAATTAAATTTCGCATTTTGATTTTTTTCAATCATCAAAAGCAGAATTTTGAAAACAGAATTTCGACCGGATCCCCAACCACTGCCTCCATTAGAACTTGTAAATGGATTGGCCTGAAAATGTGTTCCATGTGCTCCGCACGCATCGATTCACTGCACCCACCTCTTATTCCGATTCCTTTGGGCAATTTTCCCAATCACCCTCCCCAACCCTTTCCTCGTAAATGTATTCGAAAAACCACTCATGACTCAAGCCATAGCTATATGTGATATCGTAACCGCACAGCATATGGCCCAACCCTTTCCTCGTAAATGTATTCGAAAAACCACTCATGACTCAAGCCATAGCTATATGTGATATCGTAACCGCACAGCATATGGCTTTGGCCATGGCCATCTATGAAGATACTTCGCCTACGCCCGCATTCCAAGAGAGCCCCTCTGATGGGCAATCCGACATCATAAATTTATCTCGGCCATATCTCAATTTCATCCGAATGATTTACGTTAACCTCTCAATCATCGCCTTTCTGTATGGCGGGCCGCTCTCCTAAATCATATTCCCTTCGATACATACGAGCATGTTGCTGCTGCTCCATAAGTAACCAAGAAATATGATCGACCATCAATTAAAAATCTCACCGGGGTGGTGTAATAATTTCTACGGCACCGGCACCGGCACACCACATGCGGAACACGTCGCCCATATATACCGCACTCTGTGCCTGTACCAAGTACACCACAGTCGAGAGCAGTAACAATCAAATTAAAATGTAATTTTCAACAGGGCGGCCGGGTCCCGCAGTGAGCCGTGAACGTTGGCGTGCTTCAGAGGAGCGCTCTTTTAGAGAGCTCGCACCAGACCCCATCGCCATCTCGCCTCAATAAAACCTATGACCGAACGGTGGAAAAACTCTTTGATCTCCAGCCATCAACCATCAAATGGACCTGTTCACAACCGTGTCTGTGATCTCTCATAACTTATCAAATGGCGAGAGGAAAAATCGAAATAGCTGTTCCGATTCGTTTCGGTTTTCACTTGTCGCGCCGCCATCTTCAAAGATGTCTTCCATCAGCGCCAGCCATCAGAATGTATACAAACAAAGACGAGATCAAAAGCGGTGCGCTACAGCGAGAGAGAGCGAGCTGAATAATGTACCGCGCAGCACCGAAGCGGCGGGTATCGATGGCACTAATGGCAGCCCATAATGCGATCAATACTAATTATTATTTGTTGATGGAAGCCGTGCTGAGGTGAGATTTAGTTGGAAATATTTTTGAAGTTACTCTGTGTGTGGGTGGTGTCGGTGTTGTATATGGTTATCATCGTCATCGTCAAACAAGGCTGTGTAACATTGTAAAGAAGATCGTAAAGCAGATGATGTTTGTATTTGAGTTTGATGAGAGCAATGAAAACATTAACAGGGATAAGAGATTATAGTTCCCAGGATCAAAGGCGTTGCCAGATGTACCTACATATGAACGGTCTCCAAAAATGGGAAAGCTAATATTCCTTCCCCGCGGCAGTAACTGGGTTCGGTTGTTACGGTGATACAGTGGGTAGACTGTCAACAATGCCTTCAATGTGGAGGTTGAGTTTAAAGAAGAACCTACAACGGACAGACTGAGTAAAGTCTTTCTTGTATATGCGGAATAAAAATAGCAGTTCAATGTGCACATTCCAGAGAACTGTGACTGATCGGTATAGCTGAAATCGATTGATTCAATATTGAAAATGCTATGGCGTTTATACCTTGGTACACCCTGAGAAAAAACAACGTAAGATCAAAGAAAACCACCTCGATTTAAATATTTTTCGGAATGATTTAGCATCGACTACGAAAATTTTTCAATTTTTTTCATTAATTCAAAGGGTTTCCCTACTCTAAAATGTATATATTTTCAATTTGATCTAACCACGTATGTACCTTGATTTGACGTGGAATCATGCTTAAATCAAATTCATCTACCTTTAAAACAAAGTTTATAGATTTCGATCCAACCATAATCCATCGTAGATTTAAATACGTTCAACTTTGAAAATAATGTGCTTTTACTTTAATTTGACAATGACTCATAGTACAATCAAATGTATTTGACTTTAAAAACACTACAAATACATTTTTAAGCTGTGTATTGTGTATGCAAAGAAATCCAACTTTGAAAATTCTATGTTTAGCTTAAATTTAACTTCATTCAACTATTGATTCAAAGTGAACCCCTTTTGAATAAGCATTTTTAAACTTTAATCTTACCATGATGCTTCGTAGACATAACCTCTTTAGACTTTGAAAATATCACGTTTATTATTTGATGCAAATAATATAGCTCGTTGTAGAATCATAGGCTTTTGACTTTAAAAGCTGTATATTTTAACTTAAATTTTATTTCATATATTGTATTTTCAAAATAAATTCACCGTGAAGTTTAAAATTTGAGTAGGTACATGCATTTTTGTTTTTTTAATAAAAACCAATGCAACAATCTTTACTAGATCTGTGTCACGGGTTTTATTGTCTGTCAGAGCATGGCAGCTGTCAAAATACCTACAGTGTGTCACCTATCATGGTATTGATACGTGGGGTGGGTTGTTTTTTAATACATCCGCAGTATTACAGGTCTATGCAATGCAAGAAAAATTGGTTTTCAATATTTCCAATTTTTTAAACTTTTTCTGTAATAAAAATGATCAATTTCCTGAACTTTAATCTTTAAAATTTAAAATCCAGTATTTTTGTCCTACAATCTAACCCGGTCTATATTAAAATAATATTTCAATCAATAACTTATTACAATTAAGTCTTAGCTGACCTGAAATATAACATCTACTCTGATTATATTTTAATACGAATTTATTAAAGCCATCAATTTAAATACATTTGCATTTGGTTTTAATACAGGATCTGAACCAAAGTGATTAAATTTAAATATATCGGTTTTAATTTTGAGCCCAAATATATTATTTTGTCGCTTGGCTAAAATATACCTACTCAAGGAAGCACAGCGGCACTCTATAGGTTTATTTTCAAAGGTGATAAAAGACTACGGCTACGCTTGACAATTTTCTATATATATTGTATATATTGTAATATTTAAAACCAATAAAAATCAGTATTAAAATAAAATATTTTCGGTTTTGAAATATATCGTATATATATTTAAATCAAATCAAAAAAAAAGTATTAAAATATAATAAGATAGCATTATATTTTAATATTCCATGGGTTTATAAAAAGCAAAAGAAGTATTGAGTTTGAGGTGAAAGTATTATATTTTAATCTGCAGTTTATTTAATTCTCAAATACATTCAAATTCTTTAATTTTTCAATATAAATAAGGATTTAATTTAAATACTTTTGCAATGAAACCCATCTTCCTCTATATTAAGATTCAATATTCCGGACATATTTTGTAATTATTTATAAAAATCAATAAATCTTTTCTTAGTTGTTTAATTTGAATACATGCAAAATATTAAATTTCAATATTTTCTCGGCGCTGTCCTAAAGGGTGATTTTTTAGCTGGTTTGGTTTTGGCAACACTGGTTTTGACAGCTGACGTGTGGTTAGTACCTTGTGTCACTGTCAAACAGCTTCAGTTTGGTTTACAATTTAACCATGGATCGTCTTACAAATGAACAACGCTTGCAAATTATTGAATTTTACTATCAAAATTCGTGCTCGGTTCGAAATGTTCATCGCGCGCTGCTTCCATTTTATGATCGGCATTCTCGACCTTCTGAGCAGTCTATTCGGAAGATTGTGACCAAATTTCGCACCAAATTTACTTTGTTGGACATTAAACCACCAACACGTTTACGTACTGTGCGTAGTGAAGAAAATATTGCGGCCGTATCAGCTAGTGTGACAGAAGACCGCGAAATGTCGATTCGGCGCCGTTCCCAGCAGTTAGGCCTTTGTTACAGCACTACGTGGACAATTTTGCGGAAGGATTTGGGCGTAAAGCCTTTTAAGATACAGCTGGTGCAAGACCTAAAGCCAGCCCACCTACCACAACGCCGAATTTTTGGTGAATGGGCTCTTGGAAAGCTGGCCGAGGATCCGCTTTTTTATCGAAAAATTGTGTTCAGCGATGAGGCTCATTTTTGGTTGAATGGGTACGTAAATAAGCAAAATTGCCGCATTTGGAGTGAAGATCAGCCAGAAGCATTGCAACAGCTACCAATGCATCCCGAAAAAGCCACTGTTTGGTGCGGTTTATGGGCCGGCGGCATTATTGGGCCATATTTCTTCAAAGATGATGCGAATCGCAGCGTTACTGTCAATGGTGAACGCTACCGAGCGATGATAACAAACTTTTTTTTGCCCGAAATGGAAGTTCTTGACTTGCATGATATGTGGTTTCAACAAGACGGTGCCACATGCCACACAGCACGCGAAACAATGGCGCAATTGCGAGGCGAGTTTGGTGAACAGTTAATTTCACGTTTCGGGCCGGTCAATTGGCCGCCTAGATCGTGCGATTTGACACCATTAGATTATTTTTTGTGGGGGTATGCCAAGGCTAATGTGTATAGGGACAAGCCCGCTTCGATTGACGCACTGGAAGCCAACATCCATGCATTCATTCGTGAGATACCGGCCGATATGTGTGAAAGAGTATGCCAAAATTGGACTCAGCGGATGGGCTACCTGAGACGCAGCCGCGGTCAACATTTGCATGAAATTATCTTTAAACATTGAATTGCAAGGTTCAAACTATCGATTCAAATAAATATTTCATTCATTTTTTCGAATTTTTTGTGTTTTTTTTTTAAAAAAAGTTCTAAACCTCTTAAAAAATCACCCTTTATATACAGCCCTAAAAATATTTAAATTACAAATTTAATTTAATTTAAAATTTAAAAATTTAACGACAGGATTTTAGTGTCATAGGCATAAGAGGTAGACAATACTTTATTTATAAAAATGAGAAATAGTATAGGGGACAAAACAGAGCCCTGGGGAGAACAAGCACTTTAATTGTGAATGAGAGCTTTTGTTCGATGTTTCAATTGCATGCCAAAGTACGGCAACATATTTAAAACCATCTTCTAATCGCTACAACCGCATCCTTAAGCCTGGCAACGCCACAATCACAATCAAACAAATTACGGCAACTCCCGCTCGGCGGTATGTTCTTTTAATCTTTTATTTTTCGATTCTCATTCCTCTTTTCACCCATTCCTCTTGTTGTTTTGAAGGAAAAACATCAAAAAATTCCTCCAATAAACAATAGGCAAATCCATTTGAAGATTTCCTACTTATTCCAGGAAATGACTTCTTTACGTTTGCGTATGTCCGCCCATTCATCCATTCATCTCGGTGGTGAATCGATCCATCCAACACATCGCTTCCGCTGCCTCCAGCCAGCGAACATCAGCAGTTCAGAATTTAATTCATACGTCTGTTCATTTTACGACCAAAGATATACGGCCGACCGGTGTGGTGGTGGGTTGTAGCTGATTCTGGCGGTGGCATGGCTTCCTATTGGAAGTGCGTTTTGTGGTATTTCTAGAGCACAGCGCACACAGAACCAAGCCGAGCGTCAAACGACATGAACCTGCAGAACGCGCATAAAATCTGTGAAATGTAATGACAGCTTTGATCATCGTTTGTGCTCTTTGATGGCCTGGTTAACAACTGTGTTGATCATAAATTCATGTTTTAATTGAAGCAATAGGTTTGCGCGCACTGCTGCCCCTCGAAACGATTTTCCGCCGTTTGAAGATTTTTTCTTTCTTTCTGTTTTTGCTTTGTCGACCACCGCCGGCAAACGTCAAACAAAGTGTCAGGAAGTTGGTGGTTGTGTGTGATTTTGCAAGCGACAGCATAGGGGGGGGGAGGGCGAAATATATATTGAAACTTGTGCACTTGTGAGTTCGCTTTTTCTGGGGCAGTTTACTCGGAATGTCAGTTTTTGATTTACGAAAGTCAATCAAAGACTGTTTGTATGGTGATGGGACTTTTTGACTTGGAGAAATCAATCAGTTGTGTGGACTGAACTACAGTCGGGGTTTTTATTTTCTGTTCAAATTGACATGTTTGCATTTCGAGTTGTCTTGGGTGAATCAATCAAAGTCTGTCGTTGGATAAGCATTCGCTGGCAGCTGTGTGTTGATGCGGATATGTTGAGAACAATTATTTTTGGCAGAATACCCCGGAATGTGGTTGCCTTAAAAATCAATTGTCTAAGACAGATGAGGAAGATGTTTGATCTGATGACAGTGGTAGCTTTAGAACACGTATCGACGGCAATACAGTCCGAGGTATAGCACAGTACAAAAGTCATGTCATGTGTAAAAAAGTTGTTGTGATTAGTTTACGTTATTTCAATGCCTCACCTCTCGCGATCGAATAACAAACATCTTAAGCCGTAGCATGACATCCGTTCAATTCTGCCGTTCGTTCGAACTCCGCTGCGGCGCGCTGAAGCTTGGGGCTCTAACCAAAACCGATGAAGATTTTCCGCAAAATGTTGGGTCCGACTCACGTTGGGGGTCTTTGGGGAAGGAGATTCAACGATGAATTTTACGAACTATACAGCGACATCGACCTGTTGAACAATATTCGCATCAGTTGTCTAAGATTGTTAGGACATTTTATAGCTCGGAGAGTCTTAAAGACGAGCTCGCATAGGCCATGAGGAGAGGAACATATTGCCTTTAGTGGCATGCACAAGTGAACCAACCTCATCGAACTGGAGGCAGTTAGCCAAAGACCGCGCTATCTGAAGAGGCGCAGGTCCACCTCACCTTAGTAATTAGGTAGAACTCTTCACAAATTTTACACCACCCAACGAATGCCATCGGTCCCCAGAGAACGTGCCTATGTATCTGATGAAAAATATTGAACCAGCTGAGATTTTGTACGCGAGTGCGTATCAACTCTGAGGTAGCAGTAACCTAGAAGGTTCTAAACGCTCATTTTAGCCCGTCTATTGCCCTACGAAAAAAAAAACAGGCCGGTCACAAAATTCTGACTCTACGATTATTGGTTCGATGCGGTCATCTAGCAGAAATTATGCGTTTGGAAACTGGTGCGCTAAAACGTCTCCGGGTTCGATTGTGGATACGTTAATACGTAAGCGTTTTCCACGATACAATATCACCCTAGGTACCTAAACTCTTTGACCAAGAAATGTAGGTAGACCAACCCCTTAAATTTTGTAATAGCATCCTCATTTCTAATTCCAAATAGTGCCCCAAAATCCCAACCTTTTCCACAGCCCTATCACTTCACAAGCCATTGATCAACAAAAATATTAAAATCCAAAGCGTGAGCCATAAACCTCTCCCATCTCTCATATTTGACAGCCTTTGCCCTTTAGTGTAAAAAGAAATTATGACAGATGCTCTTGGCGCCGAGTCCTGAACGCACTCAAAATTTTTAATTTCAATTCTTTTCGTGGAAACCGCATCTCAACGGTAGCTGGAAGAGAGTAACGTGTTCCTTCTCTAAAGAATCCTTTTCGTATTGTTTACGATTTCGTAGAAGTCCAAATCGACCCTTTCGTTGAATTGATAATGTCTGATGGAGCCCAAGTCTGAGGGCTTAGTTCGTGGCCTGTTTTATGACCAGTTGGAAATGAAATTATGTTTTATTGCCTGCGCTTTCGACAAACGAAAAACTATCTCTGCACCCTATCCCCAACCTCGTGTGGGTGTTCCAGTCGATTGTCCGGGACCACATTCTACCGCGTGAATAGCGAATTGAATGCTCAATTTGGTGCACGAATACTGGCCCCCTGTGTAAATATGAAATTTTACGACTTGTTACATACTTAGAAACAAATTTTCGGTTGATTACATTAAGCGGTTGGTCGTAACTGCGCGCTATGTGCATACTAAGCGAATTGGCCACATGGGAGCAGTAGAGGATCCTAAACAGCGACTGCGAGAGTTCCAATGAACAATTTTATTATTAGCATTAGCCCGGGCATTTGTGAGTAACCCTTTGTGCGTGCTGGGCCTTTGCATATTGGACTTGGGTTGTTTTGCTGTAGGTATACCAATACAGGGCTCAGGTTCTGGGAATAGGCCTATGGAATTCGTTGCGATCCCTTCTGCATCTATAGGCACGGTGATTATGTATGCAGCATGGAAATGCATGTGTGGCGCCATGCAGCTATTGGGTGGAGTTCCGTTTCGTTTCTGTAGGTATTTTTTATGTGGATATATTAATTAAGAAGGTAGGCGAACAGGTAATTTAGCTGCCGGTGTACATGGTGGTTATTAATTGATTTCCACAACAATGGGCGGGGGCTCGCGCACAGCAGGAGGGCTAACTTTGGAGTATTTATCGATGCGAGATAGTAATCGATATGCGGCGGTGACTGCCCAATTAGTAAACAAACGAACAAATTGGAATGAAGTCCAATTCATTCTATATCAGCTGCAGGAACTTTCAAATATTGCGCGGTCTTGTGGCGGAACAATTTACAGGGAATGTTGAAAAGATTTGAACAGAAGCAACAGCATTTGAAATACGGACGTCAGGCATATGTTTTTGAATCTGCGTTGAGTGTCGTGAAGGATGACAGTACTATGTGACTTTTTTCACAACGAATTTCGACTGCCATTTTGGCTGCGGATATCAGTTGACGACGAAAGCGTGAATTAAAAACGAGTATTTGGCAGCACCGCTTAAGAGATCTTTGCTTCAAGTAAAGCGTTTTCCAATAAGAGCGCGACAAAAGTTTTTTTTAAATAATACAAAAACGGTTTCGGATATCAATGAAATTCTTTATTCCTGTAAAAGTACGTTCGATGCCATTATGTATGGAACTCGATTTCTTTTGCATGGCTACCAGGGGCACGCTTACAGAAGTCCAGATGCTGAACCCAAGCATAAATCGGCCGATACTGCTGCAATTTCACGTTCGATATTGGTACGAAGTTCATCAATCGTCGTTGGCTTGTTGGCATAGACCATAGACTTGACGTAGCCCCACAGGAAATAGTCTAACGGCGTCAAATCGCACGACCGAGGCGGCCAAGCGACTGGACCATTTCGTGAGATAACACGTTCTCCAAACGTTTCCAATAAATTGATTGTGACATTCGCTGTGTGGCTTGTGGCGCCGTCCTGTTGGAACCACATGTCCTCCAAGTCCATATCATCCAATGGGGGCCAAAAATATTCGGTTATCATTGAACGGTAGCGATTCCCATTCACAGTAACGTGCCGGTCTTGATCATCCCGGAAGAAGTACGGCCCAATGACGCCGCCGGCCCATAAACCAGCCAAACCGTAATTTTTTCGGGATGCAATGATGACTCATGGAGTACGTGTGGATTGCTGCCTGATCAATACCGCATATTTTGTTTATTGACGAAGCCATTCAGCCAGAAATGAGCCTCATCGCTGAAGATGATTTTTCGATGAAAATCCGAATCATTTTCAAGTTGTTGCTCAGCCCAATTCACGAACATATACGACGCTTCTGGTGATCAAGCGGCTTCAGTTCTTGCGTCAATTTAATCTTGTAAGGATATAGGCCAAGATCTTTTCGCAAAATTCGCCACAACGACGTCACAGAGATGCCCAACGCTTAAGAACGACGTGTGAGAGACACATTTGGGCTTTCTTCAACTGAAGCCTCAGCGGCAGCAATATTCTCGACACTACGGGCACTTCTTTGTCTCACTGGCACGGGAACATTTTGTACTGTGCCTGTGGATTCAAATTTTTCCACTAGACGCTTAATTGTTGATCTGCTAGGACGATTATGACGACCATAAATTGGACGAAGCGCTCTTAACGTTGAGGCCACTGACTCCGAATTTTGGTAGTAAATTTTAATAATTTCGACTCGTTTTTGGCTCGTATATCTTTCCATCATGAAATAGCAAACCTTACTGAAGAGAAATGTCAAGAGAACGGCAAGAAATTCGGTGTAATTTGCTTTCCCTGTAGCTCTACTTTTGTAGCGTCCCTGTTGAAAAACCCTTTATATCGGTAGCTCTCGGTTTTCACTTTACCTTTCGGGTGCTGTTTACTTACTCGATCATAAATATGCTGACTCCGAGCTCAAATTATTTAGGTTTGGACTGTCAAACTATTTTAAAGTTCCAAAAGAATATGCTGTCATAAATAAGATTCCCATATAAAAATAAAATCTTGTGAAGAGCTATGAAATATAATAGAATATATTTCCGGTAATAAATATAAGTGACCCGAGGATGCTTTCTGATTTTCCAGTTTTGCTTCAGATTTTCTCACCAGCCGCAAAAAGATTTCGTTCGCCGGCGAGTTCGTTTTAGAATCCCACGCGAGGAAATAGTTGTGAGTTCAAGTTCGACGAATGCCGATGGATGAATTTTAGTTCTGTCATTCTACGTCCGGCAAACGTTTAATGGTCTCATAACCTCAGAGGGTATAGTGTTGTGGGTTTGTCAGCTTTACCTTAATGCTACTCATTGGACGGCGAAAAAAATGTCAAAATGCCCAAAAATCTAGAAAAGTTATCAACTAATGCGACCGGCCTTGGATTTCACAGTCATGGTTCTACTAGAGACCAATACACAGCGTTAACTAGCTTATGCAGGACGAATATTGAAAAAATGGAAAGTAGCCTTCAAGAGAAAAAATTTGCACTTGCTGCCTCTTTGGACACTGAAGGGGCTTTTTCTAAAGTTAGTAGAGAGGTCATCTCCCTCTTGTTTGCGGGCTTCTGGTGGATGATATGATTGAAGAACTGGGTTACACATGATTTAACGTCACTGCTTATGCTGCGAGTGATACGATGGATGGAATCAGTCCTTATAAGGCTCAGAAAATTGGCTGGAGAGAGTGGATATTAAGCCATCAACCGAAGAAAACGAAACTTGTTCTATTTAGTACGAAATACAAGAAATACCGTTCTTTCAAGATGCCTAGACTTCCTGGAGTGGAGCTTTCCCCTTCTAGCAATATCTTGATCCAGTACTAGATGGGAAGCTAAATCGGAAAAGTATAAGAAAAAAACCAAAGGGCTCCCAATGCTTTCCTTATTTGTCAGAGACAGCGGGGAAAGTGCATCATGAAACCAACAATGATGTGTCAGACCCGTATGAGTGGAAGGCCACGAAGAAGAAGTATAGGTTAGGGTGTCCCTTATATGGGTAAAAAAAATTTTTTTTTAGATATCAAAATGCATACCCTCTATTTCTTTTAAGACTACACAGAATTACTTAAATACAAAATTTTATCTTCCTAGGTTAACGTTAACCCGTGCCGACAGAACTCTGAAGATTTTGAAAAAAGCTGTTTTTAACCCTTTCCGTTATGTAGCTAAATCAATTGAAATATTTAAATTTTATAAAATATTTATTAAAAGATGATAAAATTACAGATCAGGCAGGATATTTTCTTTTGAGGGTCTCTTTTTTACAGTCTGGATAGAGATTTCTGTGCTCCTGAACACAGCGTAGCAAAAATTGCTTTTGCTCTTCCTTTGCAGTGATCAAACCATGAAAATCATTCATAAGCTTTACAGCTCTTTCAGCTGTATCATTAACTGCCCTTAAAGAAAACACTTTCCTTTTTGCCTCTAAATAGGCAACATCTTCAATCTTCATCCCATGTAGAAACGGGTCTCTGGAGGATATTCTTATCAATTTTGAATCGAGAAAATAAATTAGTGCTCTTGACAGACACAAAATCACTTAACGATTTTCCTGCAACAATAAATAAAGCACTATTATTATTAATTTATTGAAAACAGTATTGAAAATAGTATTATGTATTGTATTCTACTTACCATACAAATAATCAGACATATCTTCTTCAGATGGAATGTATCTCTTCCCAGAATCATACAAACTTTGTCTTTGTAAGTTTAATACAATGTTCGTCTTGGTTTGTTCATTAACTTCATCATCAAAGAGTGATAAAACGGCAATTTCTTCTGACAAGTACCAAAGATGTTGACTAAACTTGCTCAGGGCTGCTTTGGAGATCAATTTGTCAACAGTTTCATATTCCTTAAGTCTCTTTAAAAAACACAAATCTTGATTGGGTGCCTTCACCGCCAGACTACATCCAAGCAATGGTTTCACATACATAGTCGCAATGAATAAACAGACGTCTTGAAGTGCTTGTTTATCCTTGGCGCTAATTTTAAACTGGGATTGTAACAAACATATCTTTAAAGAGTAAATAGCTCTAGCCATCCACCTTGCTTGATGCATCGCTCCAGGAGGTTTAATTTTAAATTTTTTTTCACTGTCTCCTCCTAAGAAAATAATAGACAGTTCAACCATTTCCCCAAATCTTCTATTGTTTTCTTACAAAAATGTCGTGTGACGATATTGGTGTATGTTTCAATGGCAGTAGGATTAATAGTTTTCCAGTTGTCTCTAAACTTTTTGAACAGTGGGATATCAGGGCTACTTGTGACTTGGCGGATTTTTGTTTCGAACACACATTTTAAAACCAGTTCGTAAACGTGAAAAAAGTAGTAATTCTCTGTCTAGTTTTTGTTCCAAAAGTACACAAGCTCCTTTCAATCGCCCTGTATTAGACGCAGTTGTGTCACAGCACATTATTTGTACTTTGTCATCTAGGTTCCACTCATAAAGTGCGTTCAACACAGCTATAGCTTGATCCTGGCCGGAAGAGCTCTCCAGTTTGGGTACAGCCAGAAGTTGTTCCTTTTCTTCAAATGAAATCAGAATTGGCAGGCGTTCTTCTTTAGAACTTCTCACGTCAAGTCCAGGTAATAATTTCCCATCCCAATGAACGGTTACCA
The DNA here is from genome assembly GCA_951230905.1 of Cheilosia variabilis. Classification (NCBI taxonomy): domain Eukaryota; kingdom Metazoa; phylum Arthropoda; class Insecta; order Diptera; family Syrphidae; genus Cheilosia; species Cheilosia variabilis. The sequence goes on from OX579679.1 coordinate 46,387,943, forward strand.
TTTCAGGCATATTATTCTGAAAATCTGATTTAATACATTCCGCTCTATCTTTTCGACTCTGTGTGCGAATGCGTTGAATGGACGATTTGTTTATCGGAAAATCATCACAGCTAAGATCCAGTGCTTCTACTACAGCCTGAAGTATATAGACAGAATCCCTTATGCTTAATTGACATCTATCTAAAGCTGCAACTAAGTTGGGCGTAATAAAGTCTTTCCTTCCTCGCTTTGTAGTAGTTTCAGAACATACCATTTGAGAGGTGGATGGCAAGGGTTCCTCAAGGCTTTCATCAGAGTTGATAAGTTGATCATGATGTCCTTGCGTTTGTATAGAATCTTGCGTAGTAAGAGATGTCGATAAACCTCCGAAACGAAACGCATTTCCTCATATCTTTTTGTCTCTTCATTTAATTTTCTTTGTCTTACCCTTTCTTCTTTTTCGGCTAACTTTTTGTCTACACCCGCTAAACACCCTGGTCGTCCTGGTTCTCTTTGTTTTTGTAAAAATATTCTATCTTCTTCAATTTTCATGCGTTCAAGAGCATCAGTGTGTGCTATATCAAATAAATTATTTAAATTGTTTTTAAAGTCCTCCTCACGGCGCTTGTACATATCTTGTATTTTTTTAGAATTTTTTTGCAACTCCCTCCAAGCATGGTGAAGATTCACAAGTTTGTTTACACAGTTAGGTATAGCTCTGGTAGGGATTCTAGCTTTTTCCCAAAATATAATACACTCCCGAATGACGAGATTAGCGCTTTCACTAACAGTCAATTTAACTTCGCGAATGTTAAAAAAAAGTACTGCAAGAACTTGACGATTAGACGGTAACTTTGCGCCTGTTATTTGATAATTTACGTCACCAACTAAAAAAATACTTTTTTTATTGCTTCTTAATTCCACTGCCATCTTTTAAATGTAAAATAATACGTGTTAATCGCGAGGATAATTGTAAACAAATGAAAAATGCCGCAAATATGCACCGCTACTGCCGCACAACATGTATGAACACGATGCGATGCAATTCGGCACGGGTTATCGTAATCCAAATAAGGTAAAAATTTATTTCCGAGTGTTTTAGAGGCAAATGAACAAAACTAAGACCTATGCGTTACAAATTTGAAACTTCGAAAAATAAGGGACACCCTAGTATAGGTATATACGAATTGTGTCCACCTGGTGCTGGTTTTCTGCCTACGATTGTCTACGGCTGCACTTGAGGCATTTGTGCATCTTCTGCCACTGCACTTACTAATTCAACTACTAAATTTAACGTGCGCTACGGCTCAGGTCTTTAAAAGACAGCTGTATAGGACATATTAGCATTCTGAAGGACACTTCCTTCGCTTGGTACACTTGACTTCGACACGCCCTTCGATGTGATATACACCCTGATCCCTGACAGAGAAGATTGACATCGCAGCAAAGTTTCGACTTTCGAGTTCCGACTTCGGTACACGACCGATCAATGCAGCCTAAAAATTATGATGGATAAAATCTCTGGTAGATTAGTGTGGGCTCAGTTGATTGCTACCAACTGTATTGAGATGTCAGTGAAAATGCCTTTTTGGGGCTACTAAAAGGAACAACCCCTGGTTGTCAAGATTGAGTGCCTTGCCCCCTCTACAATCAAATGATGAAGGTAGCGATCGACCAACAGCTTCGTTTATTTAGAAAATTCAGTGAGTACGTGGGTGACAGTCACGAAAGTAGCCATGGATTCTCCATTCAATGTTCTGATGGCTTGGTAATTGGGACAGTTATATACGATCTGATATACAGGGCAGCGAGTGAGCATCATCGAACTAAAAGAAGATCCTTCGTAGAAAAAAGAGGGCCTACGCAGTATCCAAGCTCAAGGAGATCAAAAAATCTCGTGATAGAGGCGACATCCGCAGATTCTAAAAAGCAAAGAAAGGCCAATAAACTGGCTGCCGGCTTCAAGACCGAAACAAAGGCTCCTCGAAACAGCGAAGGAAACCTAGTCACCAAAGCGCAGGGTATGGTAGATGTGTGCAGATTTTCAGCTAAATGGACATCACGTATAGAAAGAGTGATAGACCAAGGAAAGAACCCACGTACAGTCAATAATGAACTAGTTCCACCTTCCAGTGTATAACAACTTTACAGACCCCAGGCTCTGATGGTTGCTGCAAAAGACCACAAGGACTTAACACACCCAATTGAGGTGCGGTTATGCCGAAAGCCCCATAAGTGACAAAGCCTACTCCCGTCCACTTATCGAAGTTATTTGAGCATTACTACAAGTGAAAACTGCATGATTCATCTGCACAACTTCCTCACACATCCTGCAACAATCTGTCAACTGTAATTTGTCCTCCGATGCGCACAGATAACGCAAAACGAAAAACGAATCCCATTTCGATAATTGATTTAGGTGAAAAATTACCGATAAATCAACGTTACGCCAAATGGAACATTAATCCCGACGAAAGAGAAACTGCCAAACAAAAACAACTAAGCAAGAAGAAATCAAAGTAACGTCCGTGTCCCCCTGTCATCATATGTCAAGTCACGCACCCAAGAGATATTTTATCTGTACTCTTTCGAACAAATCTCTCGTTTCGATATAACACAAACACACCACCACCATGATTGGGCCTGTAGCTTGTTAGCACTAGTGGGGTCCATAAAGTCATAAGGACACCATATACCAGTGACAAGGACGACTCTATAAATCACCCAAACCGAAGGCAATATACACACAGAGAACACAAAGCTACATTTATAATACATTTAATGTGTGTTTGCAATATAACGTGTGCCCATTTATTATCCTTGGCAAGGATCACAATTGATGTCCACAGATAGATACAGCACAGCCGCATACCCTTGGCGTGTCTCATTTTTCATTTCACCGTGTGCAAAGATCCTATTTCGTCGCAACAATAGAAATTGTGGAAAATAAGGAAAAGCAAAATATCCTGGGGTTTTGTCTGACATTAAGTGTCGATGTCCTTTTCGATAATGATTTCATGGTGGTCAGAAAGTAATAAATTTTACGACACTCTTTATTGCTTCTCGTCTCCTTTTCCCTGGATGTCATTTAAACTTTTTTTATGAGACAATTAGAGGCGACTCGGAGAAACATCTGCAAGACACCTTGACTCATGAGAGCATGAGAGAGTATAGCAAGGATTCGTGTGTGTGTTTGTGTTAGCCTGTGCCATGCCAAAAATTCGACAAAGAACAATTGATAATTTACTACAGGACTGCCGGGGTGCGAAAATGATTAATCGGCAGACAAAGCGAGTGTCCTTTCAAAATCTGTCACTTTAATGATGTTCCTCTGACAATTGGCCATCGAAAGAGGGCAAAGCGATGGCAGAGATCTATCATTATTAATTTTTCTAATAGACTTATATTTCAAGGACATGCCCTAGCTGGGAGAGAAAGTGATTTATGACTGTTAATGGTGGCAGATAAAAGCATCCATTTGTTGCAAGGTGTGAAATGAATCTTCTCCATGACTTGAGGAACTTTTGTTTGAACACAAACAGGATATTCTTTCACTTTGCCATCATTAATAATCGGGAAAGCGTATTGGAAAATATTCCTCCGGGAACGAGGGGCGGGGGGGGCTTTTGAAACGCCTTTTCGGAGTCAGAACTCAGAAGAGTTTTGCATAGTCATTGAGAGGTTATTTTTCAACAGACACGAAGGCCGAAGAATTGTATTGAGGATGAGATTTTTTTTCAGCTTATTTTCGAGATTGGATAGCTCGGTAATGGATTTGGTGAAAATGAGTTTGGTCGTTTCGGAGGATCTCGGGGATAATTTTATTGATAAATGGTCTGTGGGTGGGGCAGACCTTTAAAAGACTTCAAATGGATTTATTAAAAAAAATACTGATCAAGTTTGTTAGCACCCATAATATTTGAAATGAGCGGTTGGTCTACCTACTTTGTCTTTCATCCGATCGGCTCCGCTCGAAAAAGGTCCAACTTCTTCAGAGGTCCGCATTTGAAAAAGCTTCGAGTCGATGTTTGGTAGAATTGACTACCACTCTCGGCTACCATGGCTCTTTATCCTTGCAGGGAGAATCAGTGATCAGTGTTTAGTAGTGCATATTTCCACTCCACTCCAAATTCAAACAAGCTTTTTACTGCTTTCCTTTCAACGCAACGGAGCCTTTTAAAACTTTTGACAATAACGATCTTTTGGCTCGTAACAATAATTAACTCATGCATACACACCTAGCTCGTTCCAACCTTCCCTATAAGTAGACTTTTATGTTTTTATGTTTGTTCGGTCTTTTACGTATAAGGCGGCAAATGCAATTTGCAAGTGCCACGTTTCAAAAAGTAAGTGCTCTCGTAAATTTAAACTACAACACTTTGCATAGGTATATAGCTAGAGCAGGACAAATTTTCGCCACTTTCTGGAATGAAAAGTAAACGACTGTACTGGTGAAGGTACATACGGAAGAGGAAACCCTTTGAGTATATATTCCACTTTTGCCCTCATGACATCCGATTTGGCGTTCCTTTGCCTGACTCTTCCTCGCAGGAGCACAATAAAATAAAGTTTAACCCAACGTGTTTCAGGAAACACCAAACGAGTAAGTAATTTTTCCTGAATGCTCTGGCTTTTTTCTTTTCTTTTTTCAAAAACACGGGGAGTAGGTGTGCACAGTAACAAAAAAGGGGGGTTTATAGTGGACACTTGGGGTTAAGTTGGAACAGCTTGCTATTTGATATGGGGTATATTTGTGCAATTAACCGCCCACTTAATAAGACTGCGGTGGATGGTGGTTCTCTTTTTTTGTTATCCTTTGCGAGGCTCATTATGCCTGCGTGGTTAGAAAAGTGAGTGGACGGAAAATTTCGTTTTTTTTTAATCGTTAGCCTGCTTCTTCAAGGATGTATTTAAATTCCAAAAAAGGTTAAGTGAAGCCAAGCGCTTCTGTGAAGTGAATTGATGACAGGAAGAAATTTCGTTAATTGCGGGATTAGGCAGATTTTTTATAATGGACGTTGGTTAACTTTTATTGTAGGAGATGCTTTACGAGATCCTAAGGTCTTCTTCGTGATGGAAGGAACAACTGTGCCAGCATATGAACGCTTTCTTTCAACATAATCTGTCAACGCACGTGCGAGTTATGTATTTTTGGAAATAAAACACAACTTAATAATAAAGGGTGATTTTTTAGCTGGTTTGGTTTTGGCAACACTGGTTTTGACAGCTGACGTGTGTTTAGTACCTTGTGTCACTGTCAAACAGCTTCAGTTTGGTTTGCAATTTAACCATGGATCGTCTTACAAATGAACAACGCTTACAAATTATTGAATTTTACTATCAAAATTCGTGCTCGGTTCGAAATGTTCATCGCGCGCTGCTTCCATTTTATGATCGGCATTCTCGACCTTCTGAGCAGTCTATTCGGAAGATTGTGACCAAATTTCGCACCAAATTTACTTTGTTGGACATTAAACCACCAACACGTTTACGTACTGTGCGTAGTGAAGAAAATATTGCGGCCGTATCAGCTAGTGTGACAGAAGACCGCGAAATGTCGATTCGGCGCCGTTCCCAGCAGTTAGGCCTTTGTTACAGCACTACGTGGACAATTTTGCGGAAGGATTTGGGCGTAAAGCCTTTTAAGATACAGCTGGTGCAAGAACTAAAGCCAGCCGACCTACCACAACGCCGAATTTTTGGTGAATGGGCTCTTGGAAAGCTGGCCGAGGATCCGCTTTTTTATCGAAAAATTGTGTTCAGCGATGAGGCTCATTTTTGGTTGAATGGGTACGTAAATAAGCAAAATTGCCGCATTTGGAGTGAAGATCAGCCAGAAGCATTGCAACAGCTACCAATGCATCCCGAAAAAGCCACTGTTTGGTGCGGTTTATGGGCCGGCGGCATTATTGGGCCATATTTCTTCAAAGATGATGCGAATCGCAGCGTTACTGTCAATGGTGAACGCTACCGAGCGATGATAACAAACTTTTTTTTGCCCGAAATGGAAGTTCTTGACTTGCATGATATGTGGTTTCAACAAGACGGTGCCACATGCCACACAGCACGCGAAACAATGGCGCAATTGCGAGGCGAGTTTGGTGAACAGTTAATTTCACGTTTCGGGCCGGTCAATTGGCCGCCTAGATCGTGCGATTTGACACCATTAGATTATTTTTTGTGGGGGTATGCCAAGGCTAATGTGTATAGGGACAAGCCCGCTTCGATTGACGCACTGGAAGCCAACATCCATGCATTCATTCGTGAGATACCGGCCGATATGTGTGAAAGAGTATGCCAAAATTGGACTCAGCGGATGGGCTACCTGAGACGCAGCCGCGGTCAACATTTGCATGAAATTATCTTTAAACATTAAATTGCAAGGTTCAAACTATCGATTCAAATAAATATTTCATTCATTTTTTCGAATTTTTTGTGTTTTTTTTTTAAAAAAAGTTCTAAACCTCTTAAAAAATCACCCTTTATGTTCATTTATTATAACATCTAATATTCGCCTGAGTGTTCAACTTGAAACTAACATACAATATCACCTACAATACGTTTGAGAGTGGCGGTTGTTGTCGTTGCACCGCTTATGCCGCTAGCCCAAACTAGGTCAGGCGATTTCTGGTGCATTTCCATTGCTAGGCAGTTCTTTGTTGCTTCTTCATTTTCTTCTTTGTTTTTGGCGTTAACAACCAAACCCAAGCTGGTGATGTTGCTATGCATATAGCTCACGTGTCAACCTGACATTGTGAATTGGGCATTACTTTGAGGAGTTGACAACTTCTTTCTTAAATAAAATTAAAACTAATTGATATGTCTCAAAAAAAATTATTTATTTTCTTGAAAAACTATTGAAACATTTATGAATGGAATTCGACTTCGTTCATATGTCCACCACGGAAACGTCGATGCCTTTAACCCAATTCTCAATATTTTGGCTGGCCATTTCGACCGATAAGGTCGCTATTTCTCGTTCAATATTGGCTCCCCTGGCGTTGCCGGCTTGTCTAGAGGCGTTAAATCACACGATCTCGGAGTTCAATAGACGGGTCCGTTTCTCTAGATAACGTTCACCAAATTGAGACTTCAATAACTCGGATGTTGCACCCGCTGTGTGGCTTGTAGCACCGTCTTGTTGGAACCACAGATCACTGATGTCCAATTCATGCAATTGCATGAAGATATAACGTTCCAACATGTCTCTGTAGCGAATACCATTTACCGTAACGTGACGGTCATTTTCATAGACAAAAACAAAACGGCCCAAAGACGCCACCGGCATGAAAACCGCACCAAACAGTGACTTTTAGCGGTTGAAGTGCTGTTTAATGAAGCACATGAGGGTTCTCTCCTATCCAGTAACGCATATTTTGCTAATAGTCGAAGACGTTTAATCAAAAATGCGCTTCGTCGCTGACGAGAATTGGCGTTAACCTTCTTAAAGTTGCGACCACCTCTACTTCTAACTTTGTTCCTTCTTGTAAATACTTTACCTTTTCTAGCTGTTGTAGGCTTAAAACTAAGGCCTGCATCTAAGAATTATATCTTTGACTCATAGCTAGGTGTTAAACCTAAGCATTTCAAAGGAAAACATAGTCAGTAGCGTACTCATTTTTTTTTTGGCGGCGGCTGAGACTTAATTTTACGACGAAATGTTGCCCAATGGAATACATCAAAGATTATTCACAGCTTTTTGCGCTGTTGGGCTTGAAGTTTGGGGAAGTTTTGGAAGGTTCCGAAATTACGGTCTTGTTGGTTGAGGCCGTGATCTGCACAACCTTGTCAAGTAAATATAGTTAGTACACATTATTAGTAAGGAAACTCATACAAAACGAATGGTTGTAAGAAGCTAGGCATAGGGTACCACTGCGGACCTTTGCACCAACTCTTCAGTATTTTTGTACACATTATAAAGAAATAGCAGTCGCTAACTCATACTATGTTACACCCCTAATGCAGGCGTCATGTCGATAAAAATATATTTCACAGCCGCTGTAGTTCCCCTTGTGACCTTCCTCTGATCTGGAGGGGGTCTTCTACAAAAAAAATCTGAAACTTCGGTGTGTGGATTTTAAAACGTTGGGCTGCAGTCAACTTTTTCATTGCAAAGCAACATTTTTGGAAATATTCTTTGACATGAGTTGCGTTAAGTGTCGGCCGGTATAAGGTGACCCATTTCGCTCATTTCCTACTCCCACTATGCGTTCTTCGACTTTGATTTAGCTTAGGGCGCTTATTCCGCTACTAACTAAGGTACCTGCTCCATTCAATGAGTTATTGATATACACAATGTCATATTAACGGAATCAATTATTCAGATCGACAGTTTTTCATAATATTTTTCGTGTTATTGAAGATTTAATATTCAAATTAAATAGCATTTATTAAGCTGTTGTCCGATTTCGTTTTGTATTCAAACCAATATAATTTTGTCAAATTAACAAACTGAAGTAGTTAACAAAACGGTATCCTGTACGTGTACGTACGAATCAGTTATTCAAATTAACACTTTTCCATAAAATATGTCTTTATATTGAAGATTTCATATTCAAGATCAGTAAAGTTTCTTCAAATGCTGCTCTATTTATTATATTATTCACGCGGATGAATTTATTTCCAAATTGACAAAACCGACATTTTTAAGGTTATACTGGCAAAAATAGTTTAGGTATTTTTGGAGATTCAGTTATTCAAATTAACAATTGTTTATCAAATCTCTTCAATTTGAATAAATTTCTTTAAATGGAGGAAAACGTTTTCTTCAAATTGAAAAAGTTTATCAATTTGAAGAAGTTTCATTAAAATGTAAATGTTTATTGTTGTGTTCGAAGTGAAAACTTTTATTCTTGTAACTGAAGTGGTGCAGTGCGGATTAATTGTATTGTGTTCGTGTCAAGCTAAACAAATAAAAAATGTTTGTTTGTTCAAAAACACATTCGAATATACAATACCTAATGATTTTCTTTTATTTCAGATGGTTGCTGCTGTGTAATTAATAATTATTAATCGATTAAAAACTTTAAATTATAAATTATTTATTACTATCTTAATCACTTTTTATTATTATAATTATTATAAGTTGTTTGTAAACTTTAAATTTAATTAATTAATTAATAAATTATTATTCTTATAAATCCATTAAATATTAGAATATTATTACATCATAAATATAAATAAAAAAACATATTTTTAACTTAAACATCTTGAAGATTTTATTTGAAGCAAAAAAAAACATGAAATTTAAGAATATTTCATCAATTTCAACAAAAACTTATTTGTGGAATAAAAAAATATTTGTCAGATTGACAAAAAAAAAGTAAACGTTAAACCAAAGAAAAATCATTCATTTAAAGAAAACGATGCATCATATTGAAGAAATAGATGTAGAATTGCTGAAAAATTATTCAGCTTGAATAAAGTAAGGAGTTGAAAGGAATATTTGTTCTTCAATTTGATAAAAAAAATACGTTATATTGAAAAAGCGTTCATTAAACAAAACGTCGAATCGAAGAATTTTTATTCATTTTGAAAAATATTTTTTTCAAAATGAAGAACATTTTAAGTTAAATAACCAGTATCCACTGAATTTTATGAAAGAATTAGTCTTATTCGATGTGAAAAATGTTTGTGGAATTAACACCACAATGAAAATTGCATTAAAACAACGGACGTTGTTGACCTATATTGATCACCGTTTCTTCAAATCTACAGGCTTTTTCATCAATATGACTACTAAATTTGGTTCAGTGTATAACAATTGTTGTCTAACTTCCAAAAGCTGATTTATAAATCGGCCTAGGTACTCAATGAATTTTATTACTTCATGTGTGAAGAACTGTGTGAACTTGTAAGTCTTGAAATTGTGTAGCTCGCTTTTCCAGATCGCGGTACGAGGTATGATGAGGATAGCTTTATACCCTCACACCAAGTTCCGAGTCAATCGGTTTGGATCATTTCCAGATTCAGTCCGGTACGACTTTTTCTTTTGTGCAACATAAGATGACTCATCGCAGTGTTTTCTGTTTTTCAAAGCAAAAAGCAAGTAGAAACAAAATGTATTCCTAGTGAGAAATGAGGATGTATGGTCTGTTTGATGTATAGTCTGTCATCAGGGCTATTTAAGTGACGGTTTGAACAGCTTAATTGTGGCAGTCAACTCTATCTGTATATTTCTCTACAAAAAAAAAAGTTTGTTCCTCCCATATTAGGAAAAGAACCACTTGCACCTCGCTTCGCTGTCAATTGAGTGATAGCATACAAGTCTACCTCTACAGAGAGTTTGACAACTAAGATTTTGTAGGTCTCTTGAGTCTTTTTTCACCCTGTTTTCTTATGCTCCTCTTATTCTGTGTTATTGAGCTATCATATCACTGGTGATCCAGTTTGAGTCTCTGTAGCGTCTGTAGACTTGAGGGTCCATACACCATACCGCATCAGTTCCAAGCATCGATTTGAGCTACCACATAACTAGCTCTATTGTTCCATTTTCATGTCAGACAAAACCAGTCATCGCAAGTCGTAAGTCAACAATTACGACGGGCCATTAGCTAGCAGCCTGTAAATTGATTCATTTTCCACAAATCGATTCCAAAAAGTTAAAAACTTTATTGCCGCTCCGTAAAATCTTTTATCTGCCTACAACACCTACTTCTACACCTCATCGTTGAATAAATTTCATAGCAATCGCCGATATGGTACTGAGAGAGTGACTGATGCCTCCTCGTCCTGAATGCGCTATTTCCCGTTGTCTGACTTATTGTCAATGTATACTAATTAGTCATGGCCCGGCCTCCGTTCCTCACCAAGGCCACACTTTATCCAAACCGAAGCGCAAAATCCAATTCTCCGCCTGGTACCGAACAATTATCCATTGATAGCCGAAGTCAATGGCGTATCATAAATTATACGAAACGATTTCTTTTCCAAGACTTTTGTGAGCAGCGTCTGTTTTGTCATCTTTATGACTGTACGCTGCGCGCGACGACCAGAGAGAAAGTGAGTCTCATCCCCCCAGGATGACGGGATTCCATTTAAGCGACTGAAACCGGGATTGGACACGTAGAGCAAAGATAAATTAAAGTCGGCCGGCGATTCTCGGGAAACGAAGAAAGAAAGTCTATTTAAGGGAGCTGTCTATATGCCGTCTCTCCCTGGAGGATGTTGCCTGTCAAACGCTCGCAAGAATTATTTACCTACGATACGGGTGAATGAGTAATGAATCGACCATGATTTGGAACAAACTCGCTGGAAGCTGATGCTGCTGATGATGGTGATGGTGCTGGCGATGGCATATGTTACACATGTTTCATGTCATGACCGAATCATTAGGATACGCATCCAGAATCTAATTAATTCTGAATGTTGTTGTTGATGCTGTTGAGATGTTTGCGTGGTGTGTTGCCGCTCTGATGACTTGCACATTTTGTTTGACATCAGTCAGTCAAGTTGAAAGATTCGTTAAATTAATGGAGTCCGGGTGTCAGTTTTGAAGGGCTCATAATTTTTTCTCATTTCTCTTATTTTTTTTTTCGGAACCATCAATCGGAATTGGTGGAGCGGCCTCACTATATTTCGCCTCTGAGGGTAGTGAGATAATGTCTTAATTTTCTATGAAGGTATAACGAGAAGAAATGATTTTTCCGTTCTCAGGCGAAAATTGTAAACAAATTCTGATAAATCGAGAAGGATGTTCATAAATCATATTTTTGGGAAAACTATGCCACAAAGGGTTTTTAATAACTTTCCACTGCTTGCAGTAACATAAAGGCATGGTTTCAATTTCGGTGGAATTTTAAACGTCTAGGAAGCTATCTGAAGTGACCTAGGAAAATGGAAGAATGGAGCTCCAGGTCGGTCAATTTCAAAGTTGTCATTGTCACTGACAAACGTACTGATTACTCGGTTAAAAATGTGGGGGTGTTTTTTAATACATCCGCAGTATCCGCAGAAAAAAAAATGGTTTTCAATATTTCCAATTAATTCAACTTTTTCTGTAATATAGGTATTTATATTCAAATTTAATAATTATTTTTTTATTAAAATGCTCATTTTAATATGAATTTTCCTAACTTTAATCTCCAAAGATTAAAATCCAGCATTTTTGTTGTACAATCTAGCCCGGTCTATACTAAAATGATATTTCAATTAAAAACTTATTACAATTAAGTTTTAGTTGACCTGAAATATAAGATCTGCTCTGATTACATTTTAATACGAACTTATCAATTTCCATCATCAATTTCAATACATTTGCATTTGGTTTTAGTACAGGATCTGAATCAAAGTGATTAAATTTAAATATATCGGTTTTACTTTTTAACCCAAATATATTATTTTATCGACAGTATCATCAGTGCAGTGCGCAGAGTCACACTGTGCTCTGCGGTTTCAGTCTTTCGTTTAACTCTAGAGTGCTATCTTTGTCATAACAATGCCTTGCAATTGTGGATCAAAAGTTGATCGTCTCAGGTCTAAAATCCAGTGTGAAAACTGTAAAGTTTACTTCCATCTACACTGTGTAAATATTAAATCAAGTGACTTGGCCTACATGAAAAAGAACAATTTACCATATCGTTGTGCATCTTGTGAGAAACATAGACGTAATTCATTGCGCTCACCGCCTCTCATCAAACTGCCTGATAAAATTGCTCATTTTTCCACTGCGCCACCATCAACAACAACAACATCTGATGTTATATTGGACTCATCTGCTTTCTCCCCATTGCCAGCGGAATCTCCACAAGACCACTACCTTCCTGCTACCATCACATTAGACGTCTTGTATAAAGAGATCATCTCTCTCTCTCTGCTTACGATAAGATTGCTAAAGAAATTGCTGTTGAAGTTCCTATATGCAAAGAAAACTTTTACTTGAACAAATTCCTCAGTGTTAAAGGCAACATAAAAAAGGAATGGGGAATAGTCAATGAAATATTTAACAGAACAACTCCAACTGGGATACCTTCTTGTTTGAGCTATAAGAATCGGGATATTTCAAATTGTTCAGAGATAGCCAATAGTTTCAATTTATTCTTTACTAATGTTGCGACAAAAACAATAAGAGATGCAGGGATTACCACCTGTTCAAACGTATGCACGATGAGGTATATGAACACGGAAAGAGCAGAGCCTCGTAGCTTCTTCTATGAATCTATTTCATCTTTTGAGGTTTTTAAAACTATTATGTCATTGGACAACTCGAAATCGATCACTCAAAATTCGTATTCTAATGCATTTATCAAGAGAATAGCTTTCCATGTTGCTGATATCTTGGCTCACATATTTAACAAAAGTATCTTCTGTGGTAAATTTCCAGATAAGCTCAAAATTGCTGAAGTCATACCAATTTTTAAAAAGGGTGATAAAAAGGTATTGAATAACTATAGGCCTATCTCTCTGCTTCCAGTATTTTGAAAATTTTTTGAAAAACTAATAAAAACCAGAGTTGTGTCATACCTTGAAAACATCTCCTACCTTAGCAATAAACAGTATGGATTCAGAACGGGTAGATCAACTGAAGATGCACTTTTAAGCTGCTGCAGCAGAATATACGATAGTGTCAATAGCAAAAAGTTAACTGCTGCTCTCTTTATCGATATTACCAAAGCATTTGATACTGTTGATCATACCATCTTGCTAAATAAATTAAACAAAGCTGGTTTCAGAGGGTTTATGCTTAATTCACCAACAGAAAACAAAAGGTTAGAATAGGAGAAATTTTTAGTGAGAGCAGTGATATAAATATTGGTGTTCCTCAGGGCTCCGTTCTGGGACCAATATTATTCTTAATATATATTAACTCTATTTTCAATCTTAATATGAAAGGTGAACTCACTGGTTTTGCTGATGACATAGGATGTTCTTATTCCAATAACTCCCTCTTACATAGATCTGACAGCCGATATCAACTATGACTTGGAAGCATTGAGGCATTGGTTTAGTTTGCATAAATTAGTAATTAGCGACAAAACTAAAATAATGTCCTTTAGCATATCTGCTCTTAACCTACAACTTCCAGTTTTCACTTTTCATAGTTCGTACTGCTACAACACGTTAATAAGCTCTGACACTTGCTATGCCTATGACCCTCATTCTGTAGTTACGTATAATACTAACAAAAGTTGCTCCATTAATTGCTTTGCTATCGGTAATGTACAGGTATTTAGGTATCTGGGACTTGAAATCGACAGTAGGTTAACTTGGAGCTCTCATACCACCTCCCTAAGGAAATACCTGCAAAAAACTACTAAAATACTGTACCATTTGAGGCAATATTGCTCGAGAAAACTTTTAGAAACTGTTTATTATGGCCTGGTCCAATCCAAACAACAGTATGGTTTATCGTGTTGGGGAGGAGCATACAAAAACAAAATTCAACCCTTGGTGGTTTTACAAAAGCATTTACTCAGAATCATCTGGAAGAGAAGACGCCAAAAACATAGTTTTCCACTTTTTATGCATTCTTTTCTATTGCCTTTAAAACATCTTTTCTTTTATAAAGTTTTAAAAATATTTTTCTTAAGATCTGGGTATTCTTTAAATCATGATCCGAAGCTCTGTTAGGAATCTTGCTTGTATTCATTCCCCCGCACAATACTCGTCTCTTCTTAAATTATTACTCTTCTGTAGCACCGCGTGTTTTTAATAAATTACCTATTGAATTAAGGCATTCTCAGAATAGGTATCTTATCGTTTACCAAAAAAGTAAAAAAATGGCTGTTTAGTTACGACTTAAATGAGATCTGTAATTTATCCAAGGTAATTGTATAGTGACTGCGTTCACCTCTTATTTAAACTCACTCCACTAAACCAAATTTAGATTTATATATTATTTAACTACGTCCAGCTGAACTGATACTCGAAGCATTCGGCACTAGTTTTTAATAGCTATAGAATGTTTCTAACCATTCATTCCCTGATGAAAACCACTTTTAATTTACTTATTGTTCTTTTTTTTTCCAAATTGTTTTCTTGTAAGTTAAGTAAATTATAATGAATATTGTATTAATTACCAATGGAATGAATAAAAAATTTAATCTTTAATCTAATCGCTTGGTTAAGAATTTAGTGTTAATTTGAGCGTCCTACTCAGTGATTTTTTTTAAAGAAAAATATTTTAAAAATAAAAACATGTGAAAGTCATGCTGATTGATATCCAATGAGAATATTATTCTTACAAGTAAGTACATTTAATTTCAAAGTATTCTTGTAAGAGGTTATTGCATTTTCTTTCTTTCTTACGTTGTAAAGCGCAGATATGTTCCTAGTGGATTTGCTTTTAAATGAGGGCGGTATAATTAACTGAATAATTAACAAGATAATTCGGGCATACCTATACATGAGTTCTCCTTCATTTAAATTTCTTAAAAAAAATATACCTCCTATAAAATTATTTTCGAAGGGGATAAAAGACCACGGGAATTTGTTTACGCTTGACAATTTTTTATATGTATTGTAATATTTAAAAACAATAAATAAATAATTAATATTAAAATAAAATATTGTAGGTTATGAAATATGTCGCATAGATATTTAAAAAAAATCTAAAAAAGTATTAAAATATAATAAGATAGTATTACATTTTAATATTCCATGGGTTTATAAAAAGCTAAATAAGTATTGAATTTGGGGTGAAAGTATTATATTTTAATCTGCAGTTTATTTAATGTATTTAAATTCTTTAATTTTTTAATATAAATAAGGGTTGAATTTAAATACTTTTGCATTGAAACCCATCTTCCTCTATATTAAAATTTAATATTTCAGACATATTTTGTAATAGCAGACATTATTTTAAATCAATAAATCTTTGCAATATTATTTTCTCGGCGTTGTCCTATATACAGCTCCAAAAATATTAAATTTCTCGCCAGGATTTTTAACTTTTGTAGTAAAGAACTTCATGCTAACCATGTTCTTAGAAAAATGGAAAAGAAACCTCTGAGCTTTCGTGTATAGGTAGGTGAAAAGGATGCGACGGGGGCGACATCTGTTGGCGTGTCAATCGTATTCCACATTGCTATATGGAGCTAAAGTAATCTGTTTTATTTGATCAACCAAAAGACTGATCCACCCAGCTTTTAGAGGGTGTGTTAAAGCTCTTATAGACATAATTCTTTTAAACTTGAACCGTGATTGGTTAGCTATCATCAGCGACCCCTCAATAAAATAATGACAATATATGACAATGATAATCGTACATGCTTGCCCCATACAATGCTAAATTTTAAATGCCCCTGTTTACACCGGAACTAGTCTGGACTTTAGAACAGTGGCGATTCCTGGTCTTAAGCATTGGGTTAGCTACGTGTTCTGGGGAAGTTAAAAAAAAATCGTATGATTTCAAGGACCAAGAAGATCTGATGGACTAAAGCTATGTTTTTTTTGTTCAATACTTTTTACCTACTTATAAAAGCGGAATTATTACGGCTCGCAAATTAAAGTAGAACCTTCCCAGTTCTTAAGTAGTTGTTAGCACTATAGCACTGTCATTTGGTAGCTCGGAAAAACGAGTAGTGTGTCCGAGATTGTTAATATCAATATCGGCGTGGCCACTTTAGACGTATGTCCGAGTTCGCTCGGTAAATTAGCTAGGTATTATTGATAATGTCGGTTTTTACTTATCAAACTAAAAAGTCATGAATTTTGTTCCTATTAAGAATTTCTTCTGTGATTTGTAATTTAAGTTTTTTTTTGTAAATAAACATTTATTTTTTTATTTTTTTATATTTATGTTTAATTTTTGATTTATCGTTCCAGTTTTTGGGCATTATTTTATTGAATAAGGTATCTTTTTTTCTCAAGTTAGGCATTTTTTCGTCAAAATTGTTTGGCAACGCTGGTTTCAGGTTTCGTACGATTGCTCGAAGAATGATGGTGAGGAAGCTACATGATGGAGCGTCACCTTGCCTTCGACCTTTTTCGACATCAAAAGGTCTGTCGGTATTTCCTTGCATCTTCATGCAGGACAGACGAACAAGTTTGGTAGGACACTCTGAGTTTCTGAAGACACTACCGTCGTCCTGCATTATACAAGATCCCCTTCCCAACTCAAGTGCGGCAATGCGCGCACACATATGCATCGAAATTAACAAACACCTCGATGCGTAGCATCCTAATTAACGAAGGAAACCACAAATCTGCAATTGTTTCCTCGATGTCAATCAATCTTAACTGACTGCCGTGCAGTTCCGCATGCCCAAACATATTCTGCAAATTGCAAAGCCGTTAACAAATCCGCCAGCTAAGCCCAGGAATGAATTCCTAGGGCTACTAAGGTGAGAATAAATACCAGGACTTAGCAGGAAGCACCGCATGTTCCCAGCTCGCGCACAGGTCAGTGGTGCACAGTTGTTGGTGCGATGGTAGGTGGTAGGTGATAGTCACTGACTCACTCACTAATTACTCTTTATCCCGATGTGCTTACGACGGTCTAATGCCATCGCCGTACATCGGTTAATCGGATAATTGTGGAATCCTCTTAGAGCGAGTGGAATTCCATGCCAGCCAGCGGCAGTGTCATCAACACCAGTAGTTGGAATGTGCAGAGGGAAATTCCACTCGGGCTTAGTGCGGATGAAAATACAAAAACTAGGTGGCATTCTGTCGGCTTTGATCCGCCCTTTTTTTCGCCCTCTGCTGCGCCGAGAACGTTCCGAATGCAATTACATGTTTGGAAGCGGCAGTTGGTGGGTCGTGTTAAATCGATTTTTAATTAAACAGAGCGGTGAGAGAGTTGCTCTGATGGGTAAGCACGGGCATATGTCACTGTGCAAGGAACAACCTACCAAGCAGGTTGCAACAGCTTTTCAATTTCAGGCCATCATACTATGTAATTGAATAGCCCGATTGTGATCGGCCTCTCATAACTTAGTCAAAGTGGCTTTGTCCACAGCCACGCAGCCATCTAGCGGACTACAATATCCCAATTAATTTAAACAGCAATTTAGTGAAATATCTCGGCGGGATTTAATGGTACGCCAGAGATTAACATAAAGACGACAGACAGCAGCACACTGGTGACGCTATATGAACTCCTTCGTCTGGCATCGTGTCGGAGTCGGTCGCATTGTGGGCCGAGGCATGTCGCTTTTGTCATTCAAATGGGAAACTATCTTTGAGATCAGATCGGGCATGTGCAGCAGCAGGGGAACATCTGTGAGATCGCATTGTAACATCATCTACTTCATTAGTGATATCTTAATCGGAACACATGGGGGCAAACCAAAAGCAGCCCCACGGCCATTAGTCTGTGTTGGGTTTCCGTGGGGAAACGGATTTTGATCTATGCCTGGATGGAGGAATCTGATATCTGGGAATGGAAATTCAGTGAGAATCTTACGGCAAGCCGAGCTAGATTGAACCTACTGATAGCGATTGAGCAAAACACTGAATACGTGTGTTCTTTGGGTCACAAACGGCCTACCCACGCTGGCACAGCAGGGGTGCTATCTCCTATTGTTTATGTTTGCCTGACAGCGCTGGAGAATCGTACATATCTTTGCCAGAATGAAAGTAATGAAAACAGAGTTATACCTAGATGAGTCTTTTGGTTGATGCTGTCAAGCAAGCGCAACTTATTCCAAATTTTGTTCCGAAGTACGTTGAAGAAAACAACTATTTTACGCCTCTAAGCTCTGATGTTGATCAACTTGAATAGCCGTGATCTATGGAACAATTTGCGCAAGCTCGAAGTTACACATAAAAAAAAACATTTCCGTAAATGTCGATATTAGTCCAACTTCTTTAAACGATTACTTTGCTTCCCCATCTTTGTCCAAACCGTCTCCTTCATCCTTTGTATTGGATCCAAATTTCTCATCAGATGTCAATTATAATGGCCGACAGTATTTGGAACCGAAGTTTGTCTTTAAAACGGTAAATAGCATTGATGTTATTCTTGCATTAAGATCTGTTAAGTCCGTTGCTATAGGTTTGGATGGAATATCATTAAAATTTATTATGCTTATTATACCATTTGTGATGGCCACTTTAACGCATATATTATAGCTGCCTACAAGAATTTTGTTTTCCCTCAACATGGAAATTTGCTAAAATAACACCAATTCCAAAAAAAAACAAATCCCTGAGAATGCTCTGATTTTCGGCCAATCAGCATTCTCTCTGCTTTGTCAAAAGTCTTTGAACTAATCATCAAACGCCAATTACAAGCACACATTGACACCCGAATTTTGATTACCCCTCACCAATCTGCGTATCGAAAAGACCACAGCTGCACTACTGCGTTGTTGAAAAAGTTGACGATATTCGTCTAAATTTCGATAAGTCTGAGGTTACCTTGCTTTGTCTTTTGGATTTTTCGAAAGCATTTGATTCGGTGAATCACAACAAACTTTGTAATAAGCTCTTTTTCAGGTACGGTTTGGACAATAGAGCGGTTGCATTGATAGCAAATTATCTTAGCGATAGATATCAGCAGGTTTTTCTAAACGGAGTTGCTTCCACGGTGTTGGAAATTCGAAATGGTGTTCCACAAGGTTCAATTCTTGGACCGTTACTTTTCGCCTTATTTATAAATGACCTGCCTTCCGTTTGCAGGCACACCTCTGTACATTTATATGCGGATGATGTCCAAATATATAATTCGTCTCTGCGATCAAAGATTGGAGATTGTGTCTGCGGGTTAAATGAGAATTTGAAGGCAATACAACTCAACCCTAAGAAATCCTTGTGCCTACAAGGCAGGAATATTGGTGCTATTGACGAATATCCACACATCTATTTATCCATTCATTGTCTTAGGGCCCAGCCATCCATTCGGCTCAATTGCGTGTGATGACTGCTGAAATTGAGAGGCGGAAATCTGGGGTTGCAATACCGCATCCGCAATCGAGTATCTATACGTGACTGCAGTTGTTATTGTTTTGCATGTAAAATCCACAAAATTCAGTTACGTATTGCTCGCTCATGCGGATGCGGTTATTCGACCCCAGAACTCATTCGGGTATGCTAATGCCAATGGTAGCAATGCAATGTGTATTTTTCTAAGATCTATTTGCATAAATTGTGGTTGTGATGCATACTCGTAGTATGCATCGTTGGCTGGGTTGACCTTAGGGTGCTCAAGTTCGGGTGTTAATGTTCTTTGACAAACAAGGCGAACTCGCTAATATAAGAACCAGCTGCCTCCAGCGCTTTGTTTAAAGCTCCTGCTGGTTTATTTTTGAGGGTCTATTCTAGTCTAAGTCCTGCATTAGCTATGACACGCCATCCTAGTTTTACCTAGGTTACGAAAGGCAAAATCATAGACGAAATATTTAGACTCCGGCAAATCTTCAAAAACATGCATACATTTCGGAGAGAATACCTCTTTAACGACTTTCAAGGTAGTTTGGAAGGTCTTGTCAAGCTTGACGTACCTGTACCGCCTGCGCACAATGACTATAGAGGAGTTTCTAAGTTAAAAAGCACAGAAAGGTCTAAGAAGGTGGAGCCGTTGTTTTTCAAGCTGTTGTACGAAACTCACAAGCTCATTCCTGAAGTATGGAATTTTTCAAAAGTCCAATCATTTGCTGGCTTCTGCTGATAACACTGAGCGGAAGAAGAGTGATGCGTTCAAGTATTGAAACGGGGTGGCGAAGATGGGAAAAATGAGGTATATGCTGTCACCCAGAAGAGACTGTCAACATTGCCGACAATGGACAGAATGATCTTGATTTTTTGAGATCAGGCGAAGAATACTGTTGGTCTTGGTCTTCAAAATCCCTCGCTTCTTAAAGTTTTATTTTCCCAAAAAAACTGAAAATGCGATGATTATCAAAGTTTCAAACATTTTAAAATGCAGAGACGACTCTTGATGTTCTAGGATGGTGGATGGACTTAATTCGCAGCACATAAGACTGATATTATTGATCAGGGAATGAATAACCGCATCCTGAACTGAATTTTGTGGATTTTACATGCAAAAAAATAACAAATTCAGTCAGGTAGTACTCTATCACGGATGCGGTAATTCAATCCCTGTCTGTAAAGCGTACAAACAGTTTTCGAGACCTTTTTGCTTTAAATGGCATTTGTGCATATTTGGTACAGCCTAAGTGGTTCGCAATGCCTATTAATCGATGCTTCACTTGGCGCATAATTTCGTCGTAGGCAGTAAGGGCCCTACTTCCGTGCCTTGAGTCACATCGCCCAGTCACTCCGCACTCTGTTACTTGCCCAATAGTATCATGCAGAAGGACTCCATTCGGAAAGTAAATCGTTCTGTTTCGCGGGATGAAAACAAGGTGCGTCTCCCAATTCTTAGAATTGTCACACGACAAATCCCAAATACTTCTTAGAACTTTCGACAGATTAGTAGTTCAAATAAAGATACTTCTAGATCTTGCAGAGCCCAGAACTGCCTTGTTATCTCTCTGCAGTTGCTCAGTTCATATAGTTGAAACTTTTGTGCTTTTAGGACTGCCATGAAAAGAAGTTTTGCACTGATTTAAATGACACATAAAGTGACAAAAGGTAGGTTGAACCACATAAAGATTTTCTGGGCCAAATAACCTTAAAAAAGTTTATGCGGTACGAATTTCTGAGATATATATACACATTTCTGACCATGGAAGCACATTGCCGAGTCCACCAGTAATGACGCCCGCATCTTAATCAATTAATCACACAAAGTGAAATGAAGGACCAGGAGCAAACCACCAAAAGAGCAGCCAATTTACAGCACTATACCCAAAATATATCTCGTGTGAGAAATCACCACAATCATTGGCCTCTCGCCCCATCTAAATCACCTCGAAGCCAAAATGATGGATGAAATGTGCCACACATACGAATCATTTGTCACTGTGCCACTATTTGTCCCGAAATCCGATCCAATTCCGCTGTCATAAATTACCATCAATATCTAAGCCCAAGACAAAAAGGCCTCGGGCGCGGCTCTCGGAAAAACCCTCATCATCATCAGCATGTGTACGCACAAAGGCCATGCAAGAAATATCCTTAATTTTTCCATCAATTTGCATGACAAACTTTTAGCATCAATCAAATTCCGTTCGGCGTCTCCCCGTGTGACAGGCCTGCACCAAACACCAACATCACATATGTGGTCACAATAAATGCCAATAAATTACACATTCAACATGCTCGCAGCCCGGGGTGGAAAATCCTTGGGAAATTAGTCTGATTTATTGCTGCAGGCGACTTCTCCTTATCCTTCTCTGTCACTGCCTACGGATTGATGTAATTTGCCGTTCATCTGGAGACTGGTTGCGATTAATTTTTCGCAAAAGGCCGACACATTTTCCCCTACAGAATTTGAAAGTATGCCTCCTGGTATAACCACAAAATGCAGCAGGACTCTCGTCGCATATGTCTTGTACAATTGGTGTTCCCACCGACACGGTGACTGTGAATTGCGTGTACAAACAAAATTGCAGCGATAATATTTGTCTTCATTATCCTGACAATCGGCGCACATTTTCGTTTGCAAACAACGCCCAAAGGGGTGTTGAATCGCAACAAAAGGATATACCGGCGCGACCCCTTTCTCGATTCGTTTGGGTTTTTATGTGCTTTTCATCGTTTGTTTGTGATGTTAGTTTGGTTCTTCTTTTTTTTTTGCCCGTTGTCGTTGAAGAGAGAAATTGTATCAAATCAATCAGAGGACGAACCCTCATAATTCATGTCGGATAACGTTGCATGAAGACGAATGGGCTAATGCGTTGCGACAGAGAGTGCGGAGAGTTGTCGTTCCTTAGGGTTTTCTTTCTATGGAAAAAAGGGGAGCAAGGATAAATTAGAAATAATAATGGCAAATAATAACGCAATTGACAAGGATATTTGACAGACAAATATATTTAGATGGGAAGGGGGTGCTTGTGCCTGTATGGTAGTAGTAGTTTCTTTCGACAGTTCGATAGGACATTGGGATTACAAGGAATAATCAAACAGGCTTCCATCAAGATAAGTTGTTTGGGTCCTGATCCAGACTCGTAATTCCGTTTGACTGGGTGTTGCTGATTTTCCATTTAAAATTGAGTCCTTTTCGAATTGAATAGTGGTACCTGGAAGTGGAATCGAACGCATGATGAAACCTAATTAGTTGAGCGGCAGAAGAATATATGTTTCTGATGATGAAGGACCATTGGATATTTTTTTTTTCTTACAATTCGAAGATAATCCTAATTGACATCGATTTCCCATCGAGTGGACAGGTACGCATTCGTTTGAAAATTTTAACAACTTCTGGGAGGGTGACTTACATGTGACACCTGCAGCGAATGACACTCGAGTTGAGTTCTTCCTTTATTTAAATAATTCTGTGATCATTAGAAGCGCAAAATGCACAATATTGCTCTTCTCGGGTAACACGTGCCTGGGCATGCGTTCCGGTAACAATTTGCATCCAATTAGACGCTCAATCGAGCCGAACATTTTAATAAGGCATGCAAAGGTAAACAAATGTGTCGATTTACAGAAAGTGCATCAGAATGAAATGGATGATGCCCAAAGGGTAGGTTCATCCATGCAAAAGATTTGCAGCAGACTTAACAATAAATATGTAAGCAAGACACCGCATTCGTCTCGTGGAGGGCTAGAGAGAGTAGTAGAAAGAAAAACATGCAGTCGGTGATGTTGAAGTCTAAGGGGATGACAGTCACCAAATGTGCTTATCCGTCCCGGGTAATATGCTCTGTTTCAGGTAAGTTAGCCCTTATTATTATTATTTTAATGCGAATGTTTCAGCGTTACCGAGCCTATTCTTCAGTTTTGGAACCAGAAAGTAGACGATAGAGTCTTAATTTGTGCTAAAGGGGGAAGCAATTCGAAGCGTGAGTCGTTGAATTGCACTATTGCAATGAGCGGGAAAGAAGGACGTTTTCTAATCAATTTGTAATCAAATCTGTCTAATAACTCAGCTATTACCGGAGGAAACGTCCCGGCTGAAGCTACTCCAAGTTTTTTTTCCTCGAACTCGTCGAAATACTGCTCAGAATGGTTATACGGGTCCGATTTTGGTGCAATCACGGTACGCATGACCCATCAGCTTTCTCATGGCCGTTTCATTCATATTTTAAATCGTTTATTCGTGCAATGGTTAAAATAAATCATAAAATTTGCGACAAATTTTCTTCAGACCACAGCCAGGTCAGCTGTCCTTGGAGCACTTTATGAATTTTATGAATAAAGGAAAGAAAATTCGATTTAGATCTTAGTAAGAGCTAAGAGTAATTTTTAACTTTCTCGATTACGAAGTATTGGTACAAAATTTCGATCTCGATATGTTCATCAATTCTGACATTACGATGATAGAGGAACTCAAAAAAGTGGTTAGCAAAATTCTGTCCGTCTGTCCGTATGACTCGAGGCCTACAGCCTAAACGCCCGCCCGGATTTCTTCGAAACTTCGGATTTTTTTTTGCACGGTAACCTCAATATATATGGTACTTCCCATAAAAATGTTTATACCAGTTTGATTTGTTCGAAAACGGCTCAAACGATTTTAACCAAAATTGATACTTAAGCTTAACAAGATGATGTTAACATGACTGCATACTCAGTTTTCCGCTGAAAAATGGTAAACGGTAGGTACCTACTGTTGAAATTTAGACATATCTCGAAAACGGTCTATACGAAAATTAAATTCTAGGTTAGTATGGTCATTTATAGCTTAATGGAAAACTCAGTTTTTCTCTGTATTATCGTAAAATAAATTTTTGAAAAAAAGTATTTTTTTAAGAATTTAGTTTTCTTTAGTTTACCTGAAAACGTCAATTGCGATTTTGACGAAAATGCAAACTAAAAGTAAAATTTGTGTTTTCAAAATTATTACGTCCTTAATTTTCAATTCGAATCACCGAAAACGCTAATTTTAAAAACTGCTCATATCTCGAAAACCTCATTTTCGATTTCGATAAATCTTTAAATATCAAGTAATGCTTACATCCCCAACAATAACTTGTACTCGGTTTTCAGCTAACTAGTTAAGCTATAGTATTTTTCAAACTAAACATTATATTGCAAATACTGTAATAATTGTTACTGTCTGCCAAATTTTGCAAAAACCGTTCTAACGATTTTGACCAAAATACATATTAAAGATAATATTAGTATTCTAAATAAGATAAGATCTCGTACTTAGTTTTTCTCAAGAGATTCTAATAGTGATGTGTTATAAATATTTCTCAAAAATGAGTACCCAAATCCAAATTTGTTCACATTTCTACGGTATATTTTTGAAATAATTACAATGTCTCACTTCCAATGAAAGTAAAATAGTAGCTACGCAAAACTTCCTTTAGCTAATATTACCAGCTTCTTTTTTTTTAATCATATTGAATATGCACCCTAAAAATTAATCCAAAAACTTGAAATTCACACAATCAGGCAACTCCCAATTCACTTGCACCAAAAATGTTGATGATGTTGCTTTATTTTTTTTTTTAGGGTTCGCTGGAAGGAAAAAGCATCGAAAGGCATTGCAGAGCTAGAACGCGAGGAAAACTTCTGAAATAGTGAGGGCTTTTACCCATATAAAAAACCTCCCTGGGGGATTAACTTTCGTCATCCCGAATGGCCGAATGTAAAGAGAAATGCTTCACAAATTATTGCATGACCCTCCAAAGATGGGCTTCATTTGCCCCAGTTACCGGTCTGTATTTTGTACTTTAGAAGCGTTTCCATATACAAATTATTGAGTAGCCCTATGAAAATGCCTTCCAAGCATGCAGGCTATTTTTCTTAAGCCCAAGTCAAGAGTAAGGACTGAGCAATTCAATCAACATTCAAATTGGGTCTTAACTCTATTTTTTGTCACCTTGACCTCCAATGTCCCGCTCCTAAAGATAATTGAGTATTTTTTTTTGCTTATTCTCGAGATCCAAACATTAAAAACCGTCGCAAAGTCCATTCATTTCTTCTTGAAATCATAGCTTGTAGATACACACTTTGCACCTTTTAGGAACTTCTTTGATCCTTATGAAATCTAAAGCAATTGACAGGCAGGAGGAATTGACATCAGCACTTTTCTGAAAAACTAAGACCTTGGCAGTGTCGATTGGTTAAATAAACTGCGGGGTTAGGAGATAAGCGAAGTGGAAGTTTTTTTTTATTTTTGTGTCCATTTTTATGGTAAGCAATCAACTGTAATATCTTAATTATGTAGCTTTTGACATTGAAAGTGCAATGGGATGCACCTTCATTCGTTTTCAAATCATTAATAAACAATAGTTTATCCTGAGCATAATTACAAACGTTTTTTTTTTGTATTAGTCCCAAAAGTAATCAAAAAGGAGGATTTGACATATTTACTTTAGATTGAATTGACAAAGTATAAAATCCTCTTTTATGAATCAAAATAAAAAACAGCTTCTTAACCTTTTTTAGAATGTAAAAATGCCAAATATTTACAAGAAAAAAAAATTCCCACCTCAACATCGATAAAACAAGTGTTGAGAATGCCATTAAAGACATTCAAAACAAAACAGAGTCGATAAGCAGTGCAGCCCTAAAAATTGGTATTAAACTCCAACAAAAAAAAAAACAGGAAGGCCAACAAACTAACACTCAATTCCGTACCATATATTCGAATAAACAAGTTCTCACAGGCAGATGGCAAATCCTCCTTCATGGTAGGAGGAATATCTTACCGCATTTTGTTGCAACTTCTTAGAAACACAGAAATAAAGATCCCAATAAAAATGCACAACAACAATTCAGCAATAGAAACAGTTGAGCTGAAAATAGCTCTTCCAACATTTAAAATGGTCAAAAAATCACACAAACATGTAGCTATAGGTAAGGTTAGGTTAGTCACAAAACACCAGGCACCATAGCGACCCCATCACCATCCCCAGGAACATGTAGCCAAATTTTATAACTTTTAAGCAACTGTTCAATCAAAAAAGTGCCCGCTCTCCTCACAAAAGTCCTAGTCAATGAAATAATCGTACTATATTTACTCTATCCCCAGTTTCTCCCGAGTTAATCCCTGGCCTTTGACCTACATTTGCATAATGCGTTCATGCTGGTCATGTAAACCCTTCTCCGCATTTGAATGTCTTCAAACATTTTCATCGACCATCACTGCAAAACCAAAAGGTTATGTAGCTTATTTTGCTTTTCAATCCCTCCGCAAGAGATACTCTCGACAAGCAAGCTCACTTCGTTTCATTTACCTACGCAATTCGATACCAATTGATGCAGCAGCATTCTTGTCAGTGTAGTATTTATTACCCTACATGAGAGCTTACATGTGCCTGCAGGCGTCCAACAAATGCACACATAAGACGAACACTTATTCCTACCCCACCACCAGGCGAGAAGCTGGTTTTTGCGGTAAGTAAACGCAACGTGACGAGAATTACGTCTGTACCGGTACCGGATACACCCATCGTACATCTCCACACACATAAGAGCGTGTTTCGTTCAGTGTAATGGCAGTGTCAGCACCCATCATCCACAGATGACATTTTTCATGTATACGAAAGAAGGAGAATTTCGTCAGCCAGTCACTTTCATAATTTTCAATATTCTCGACTCTCGAGTAGCTTCGCTGCACACACACGCAACCCACATACACTTACAGGCGACTTTGCATGGAGAATAGCAGAGAAGTGGGAGCACCTACAAAGTCTAGGGAGATGGCATTTATGACAGCGACATGAAAATCAATTTGCAATACGTCAATCGTGTTCTTTCCTTCTGTCATAATTGTTTTTGGGATGGGGAGAAAAAAAAATAATAACATGACAGCCCAATGTGACATGTTCTCTGGGCGATGTTGTTTCCTTCATATTGCTTGACACATGCCATACCTAACTAGCGCCACCGAATTTTTTGTACATGCTGCGACGAAAGAATAAATAATTCTGTAGATCGCAAGAAGTTGTTATGACATTTCAGCGGTGATGGATTGAAAATCGAATGGAATGGTTGTGGAAGTCGCATTTTGAGTGATTTTCCGTCAAAAGTGGCTTTGCGATTTTAATCATTCATTTCGATTTGGAAGAAGATTTATTTTGAGCTGCATTTGGGGTTTTCACCATAGACAAATCATACTGAGACCCCCAACTCACAATCCTCTTGCCGGTGGCCCCCTCAGTTTTTTTTTTTTAATTCGCCATTTTGTTTTCCTATCGGTGTTATGTCAATTAAGAATCCGTGTGACATGCAAAAACATACAAAAAATACAAAAATGAATGCTGCCAACCGCGGCAACCGTGGGGAAATGTGAAGGAGTTCGGGAATTCCACATTTTTATATTACTGAATGCCATTGGTTAGATATTATAAATTGTTAAAAGGCGAATAATTTTAATTGTTTGGTTAATTAAACTACCTAAACTAGATGTTCTATATACTAGAAACATATTAGGACAAACATGGTTGTGTATTTTCCGCTTTTGGATATCATTAACTTCGATTTCGTGTGTAAATTTTTCCTAAATAATGAAGAAAATTTGCTCAAAATGTTTTTATTTTCCCTCAACCAATCTACATTGTTAATTTTTCAGGAACATTTTAAGCAAATGTGCACTTATTCCTAAAAAAAATATTATCCACACGTAACGAACAATTTCAAATTAAACGGATAAAATTCTATGAACGCTGGCAGCAACTTTGCCCAAAGCGGAAGTGGCTCATATTTTTTGGGAGTGTGTTGGTGAGCCGTCATTTTTGAAGTTTCGTGACATTTGTCAATACGAATTTCTATGTAACAATACTAGCGCACCAAATCGTGACCACTCCGTAAAAATATAGCTTGTAGGCTATAAGTAACGGGAAGTCGGCCGGAGTTGGTGGTCTCAGTATTGTCTCTGGTTTTGACTATGCAAATGGATGGTCGTAGTAAGTGTGGGTTTTTTCATTCAGTTAAGATTAAAACCTCGAGAAGGTTCGCTTAACTTTTAGCTTAGACATGTTTCGGTACATCAACTTTATCTATGAAACCCGCGGCTTCTGATTCGATGCATATTAGAGTTAAACTTGATCTTTCAAGGTAGCTTAAGCTTTAAGATGTCAACTCTCTCTCTCCGACAAGTGAATATCCAATGTCAATCTGAGGCTTGCGATTACTTCCACTAGCCTCTGAGATGACACTGAAGCACTGAAGGTCGGTGTTGCCAGATTGGGCGCTTTGTCCTATTTTGGGCTATCTTTTTTCTTAAAAAACGATGGAAATTTCTTCAATCAGCGCCCAACACAAATTCGGGGTACATATCGTTTAACAAGTTTTGTGTAAATTTTTTTTGTTTTATTTCTTCACAAAACTACAAAAAAGAAATATTTTCGAACAAACCCGCAATTTTAAAACTTGGCAGCACTCTTGCAGTATAATGACATCGAACATTCGTTTAATTTGCAGGCACACCAATTTATTTTGCAG
This sequence comes from Cheilosia variabilis, assembly GCA_951230905.1. Taxonomy (NCBI): domain Eukaryota; kingdom Metazoa; phylum Arthropoda; class Insecta; order Diptera; family Syrphidae; genus Cheilosia; species Cheilosia variabilis. Next base: position 46,417,274 of record OX579679.1, read on the forward strand.
ACCTTTTGATTTGACACAAGCACACAAGCCACAAAGGCCAGTTGCAGAAGGTAGTGGGAAAAATACAAAAAAAAAAATTACTTAAGGAATTGGAAACATTTTCAACGATTCTTGGGCTTCTTCCTAGGCAACGACTTTGGGCTACATTTTTTCAAGGTTTGGGCGCTTAAAGCAAACAAAGGTGCTGAAGGTGCGTTATTCTCGATGAAGAGTTTTCACGCATGCACAATTCTAAGGCCCCTTTGCTTAGTTGAGGAGAGACCAACTCTATTCATTCGATATAAATTGACAGCTTCCCCAAAAGCGGACGAGAGAGGGAGGGAGAGAGACAGCTCACAGAAAAGACACAGAGCAAGAAGTTGTTCCATGTGCTTACCATAAGTCGATGCGGTTGTTCGAAAATTGTACAAGTGCACTTAGTATGTCCCTACAGGTGTATACTGACCACCATTATGGCTTGATGGAATCGAAAAAGCAGATTCCACCGCAGACTGAGATCCACCTTACAGAGATGATAATGGAAAAGTGTCAAAGACAAGTTTTCTGTTCACTGTGCTGCAGTTCACTTTGGTTTCATACTATTAGACACAGCGATAGCCCGTAACCTGTGACAGAATCGCCCTTCTTTTTCAATACTCGCACACTACGTCCTTTCAATCACATATCCCCGAAAGTGCTCTTGCTCGCAGGTTGCCAAAGTCTTTTCTACCGAAATTAATTGGTAACCAAATGTTCTCTTCTTTATTGTTCATGTGTATCACTTTAATTAAAGACGAGCAATAAATAAAAAAAGGGCAACCAATGCTGGCTTGTTGCTATAGACTGATATACCCTCAATTAATTTATATACTCGTACACTTCCAACGCAACAAACGCAAAAAGTGGATACAAATAGGCGCACATAAAACAAGCTCTGAAAAATTGCTTCCTGTCGTTCAGGGCCGGCTTAGGGTATGAAATGGCGCCTTGAACTGACAACAACTAGGGCGGTCAGCATTTGGTTCTGTCGAAATAAACTATTTTTAACCTTAAGTTGGTTTTGAGCCTTGGAATATTTTCAGTTCGAAATACTTCATCCAGAGAGACAGGGACAAAGAGTCTAATTATATGGTGAGTGTTGCCTTTCTGTGGAAGTCCAACCGTCTGTAAGGGCGGTCACAAACGTAGAGTGAGGTACGAAGTTCCTATTGGATAGCCGAATGCTTAACAACGAGAGTTGTGGTCGCACCCGTCGTGGTAGTAGGAGAACGAGGAGCTACGATGTCAAGCTTCAGTAGTCAATTAACTTGCTACACTTTACTTTTTATCGTTCTTACCGGCCGAGGTGGACTACGGCCTCAACCAAGTTGTCAAAGAAGAGTCCTCGTAAAAAACACGGACTAATCTGTTAAATGGGAGATTCCAAAAGTCCGATTGAACAACAAGTGGAATTACTGCAGATGAGTAAAGGTAGATTGGCGAAGTCCGCCGGAACAGTGCAGATCAATGACGAGAAATGAAAAAAAAAACAGCCTTTGATGTTACCAAGCTTAGGTATATGAGAAAGGCGCCCCTTGAAGCCAAACTCAGACTCAAAGTTAAGTTCGTGGTCCAAATCTTGCCTATGGACATGAGAGCCAGAACACAGAAAATAGCTGTCGAAATGAGATTTCCTTGTTCATTGAGGGAGGCGACAATACGACGAGTCGATGCTACTTCTACGAATGCAAATATTTCCATATATCGGATCTTCCTACCAACACCCACGATGAGATCAATTCTGACATTCAATGTCAATCCACTTTTTCCAGCCGTTTTCCAGAGTACAGCAGACGCTTGATATAGTGAACTAATAAGAACCTCGCCTGATCATAGTGAACGAAGTTGTTCAATATTTACAACGGGAGTTTTTAAACGTTTATCAAAGCTATACTTGATATAAATAAAATTCTTTTTTTTTCTTTAGGATTTTTCTTATTAATTCGACAGCTTAAACTTAAACAAGAACAAAAGACATATTCATTTTTATTTCAACACTAAAATAACAAAAAAAAATAAACTGTATCTTAAAAAAAACACAGATATAAATATATTTCTTTTATGCAACACAGAGATATAACATCTTTTTCAATAAAATTTAATTAAAAAATAAAAAAAACTGAAACATTTCATTGAATTTTGCGAAAAAAAAATCTGAGTTGACTATATCGAGATTTTCATAGTTCACCATTTAGAGGAGCCGCTGTAAAATGTTGGTGATTCACTATATACAGAGGTTGACTATACTGGGCGTCTACTGTATTTCAGTCGTAGTTAGGTTGATAAAGTCCAGAAACCGCAAGTCCACCACCTTGAAAGTGGAAGCTGCCCACCTTTGACCCGCCATGCCCCCAGTATTCCGCCCCTGTCGACATATATGAAAGAGAGTACCTATTTCCGAATTTCCCTTTGAACTGATTTCACATTCCCATCACTCACGTTCTGCGCCACAACACAACAAATTACCCACGAGCGTGTTATCCAAATCACCTTTCCGCCATCAGGAACATAAAACAACCAACATAATCAACATCAAACGCACCAACCGAAAACCTTGAAGAATGCCCGAAACGAGAATGAATAGCCAGAAAAATTGTATCTGCCGCCAAGGAACGAACATAAACATCCCTCACAAAGAAAAAATGAGAAAAAAACATAAAATGCCTGAAAAGCACACATAAATCCTCCTCCTCCTTCAGAGTATTATTAAGAAACACAACAAACGAACCGGTCCTCCCCATCCTCAGCATCAACGACAAATAGTCAACAAACATACTTGGGCTCTAATGAAATTGGCAACACAGGTTGCTCGTATGGCTGTGATTGCGATGGATTCGAAGAAGAGGTGAGATTTGGTTCCAAAACAGCCGCGCTAACGAATTACCAAAGTGACTTTGAATGACGTCTGGTACGTCTTGTATTCGTTGTACCTGCCCGCACTCCATCAGTCAACTGCTTCGTCTGCGTTTGGAGGCTTCTTTCCATTATCCCCTCAACAACGCAACGTTAACAAATTTAATAATAAATCTTCTGTTCAAAAGGTTTGCAATTTTTGTAGTTTCTTTTTGATGGAACACCCGAGCCCCGAACGACACGAGTGTTTACGTCTGTACGTTTATACGTGTTCACTGTACGTTTTTTGACGAAATAATGGCATGTGAAATGGCAGTGAATAATACTTTTGACAGATGGGGGCGATTAATCATCCCCTGCTGTAAAGCGCTTGAAACGGATGTGCTGTGCGGAATAGGGTTCATTATTTATTGCGAATACTGTTGTTGGTGGTGGTTGTTGTTGCTTGTAGGCCATTTATGAAGAAGACGGAGGTTTCAACGCTTTTGTTGCTGTCATTACCGTAAATGCACAGTGAAAGACTCTGCTTGACACCGGGCAATTAGTCATTTTTACAAATGAGCTGCAGAGAGAACAGAGATGCCTGTCAGATATTCAATTAAATTTACTGAATGACTGACGCAGGTAAGGAGACCTTGTCAATTCGGACAGATGGATAGTTTGGTTTTGTAATGAGTTGGTAATGCGCATTTTAGTTGCCATAGTTCTGAGTAGTTATTCGGCTTAGTGGTATTTACTTCTGAACAGACATTACTGCTCATAGCAGTGGCGATGGCAAGATTAGCATCTCAGTCTGTTACTTGTCACAGACAAAAGCCGTATTCCTTGTTCGTATTGTTTCCCAATTCACACAAACTTCGTCTAGATTTACATTTTTGTTTGTTTTGCCTGTGATTCTAGGATGAACTCTTCGGCGAACCAAACCAACGACTGAAATTCGAATTGCTAGGTCTAGCTTTCACTTTCTTATTAAGAAGTTGAAGTATAGAAACTATGGAGAGAAAAAGACATTTTGCTGTTTGACATTGGTCGAACTTTTAGTACTTTTTAGGTAGTGGCAGATTTAAAAATTTTGTTCAAAAAGTGTGGTAGATCTAGCCTTCTCTTAGACACTGATCTCGATCTCGATTTCAATGACGTTTGTAGTCAAAGATTGGGTTTCAGTGCGGGTTTTCCCCAAAACTGGAAAATTACATTGCAGGCGTAGTTCCATCAGTTTTGTTGATAAGAACATACCTACCAAAGCTCATTTTAGTCAAGTCGAAGAGACAAGAACAAAAACTATATAAAACTGTATTTTTTCGAAGTGACATGCAATTTCGGTCACCCGAACATTCAGCTGCAAAAATTAGAACATAAAGCGTTTAGAATTTAGCTGACTCAATGTCACGCTTTCCTTTACATACCTTATACAGAATAACGGCCTCAACCTCACTTCCACTTGGAATAAGTATTTTGTGTGTTAAGAAAATTGTATCTATGTACTTCTTTTGAAAAATGGCACCGACCTAGATTTATTCATGGAAAGTCGGTAAACTATATAAATGCTCTTAGTTGAGTTCAAATTGAGTCCAAATCGCTCTAACAATGGTACTCTAACTCTCCAGCCAAAGTGTGTATCCAAATTATGGCGTCTTCCTGGGATATACAGGGTGGGCCAAATTCAGGTCTCTTTTGGAAAATGCAATAAAATTAAAAAAAACTTATTGTTTTTCCATTTATTTTGGCCTTATTAGTAAGAGCAAACATTCCCATTAATTATGGAACACAACGTCGTTCAATTGGCTACCTCAGCTGGCTTCGCAGTAGCGCATTCTGTCACTCCAATTTTCCAAGATCTTGTTGATGGTTTCGGGCTGTAGCTCAGGGATTGCTTGGGTTATATTGGCCTTAAGTGCTTGAATCGTTTCCGGATTGTTGACATAACATCGGTCCTTCACGGTTCCCCCCAAAAAAAAGTCCAAAGGGGTGAAATCGCAGCTCCGAGGCTGATAACACAATTTGGGAATTTGGTGCGAGATCGATTGTGGCATGTGCTGTGTGGCATGGTGCGCCATCCTGCATGAACTAGAGGTCGTCCAAATACATGTCTCCTATTTCAGTAAAAAAGAAGTCGGTTAACATGGCTCTGTAACGCCCACCGTTGACCGAAACATTGTTCCCAAAGAAACCACTAGATGGCCCAAACTTTATAAGTGTTTACAAGCTGGACGAAAATACCGATGAACCAGAAGATGGTCAAAAGAATTTGGTAAACCCGCTTTAGTCTTTGAAGTGCTTTAAAATTAGCAATTTTCAGCTCTAAAAACTGGGAATACCTACAAGCAGCGTATCTTGTACTGAGATAACGCCCTTCTGTGGTAAGGCAGTCCAAGCGACAGGCGAGTCATTCAGGCCATTAAAAACAAAACCGCGCAAATCAAGTACCTATATATGATATCTTAAAGGTTACAGCTCACCACAGATTCCGATATCACCTATCAGCAACTGAAACTGGTCGACTATGTAGACGGCCGGCTGTGTCTTGAACAAGAAATAAAAAATAATAATTAAAAAAACCAAAAAACCCGACTGACTAAAAAAAAAGGAACTAAAAATGAACAAGACACATTCAAATATTCCTAACTTCTTAGACTGCCAAATAGCTAGGTATAGGTACTTGAATGCGTCTTGTTCATATCTTTTAAATTCTTTTTTTTTTACAGTCAGTCGGGTATTGGGAGTCTAAATAAAACTAAGAAAATAAAACACTTTTTATGAAATAAACGTTCTTTCTGGGGCATTAGTTGTTATGTACACAATTGTGCCCTTTCCGTTTGATCTGATATAACTCATAAACTCATTGTACTTATGACAGAATTCGCAAAGAAAAATATAGAACTTAAATTGTGTCGAATCGTACACGCTCAGCTTTCTCGGTGACATCTCTGGATTTGCTTTCGTTACAATCTACAAGAAGGTCCCGGTTGAGTGGGAATGGTTTGTTTGGACCAAAAAAAGTATGAATTCAATTCGAGAGAAGAAGACTTCCGCTCCTTCTGAGTCTGAGCGCCTAGTGATATTTGTATTTTTTTTTTCACAGTTTTTGTGGCTGCGGCTAAGACCGAACATACCGGGTCCAGCGATGCCACCCACTCCGACTTTGTTTCGCTGCATATAACAATTATTGTTCCTGCACCTTTGCAGGTGGGACTGTGGGAGTAGTTTAAATCACCGCGAAAACTGGTTCTTGAGAGCTCTCTTTATTTTTTTTTCCTGTGCGCCTAGTAATAAACCCTCGGTCTGGTCTCGGTTAAACAGACGTCACTAGAAATCGTTTGACAATATTGCGAATTTTTTTTTCAAATTGCTTTCGTAATAGGTATTTACACGAAAACTGATGTTCGAAAGTAGAAGAAACCGAGAAAGCTCTATAGCCACTGCTCTGAATGGTAGCACACATTTCGACAGTTGGCTTACTTTATGTGTTTCAGTTTTTACTGGCCTAGATTTGTCAGGTGAACATTTGTTTAGTTGACATTTATGGAGGAGTAGTCAGTTGACATTTTCGCAGCTGACGTACTCTTTGCGTTCAGGGTATATTCAGTTCAGACTCCACACCAATCTAGTCGACCTAAATATTTGTATGTGCCCAAAAGCAACTGAATACCAACTTCGTTATGACTTGGACTATGAGTCGCATTTAATTTAGGTCTAAAAATGAATTCTATTGGAGTACAACCCAATTCAATATTAAGTTTAACCAATATTCCAGCACTTGTAATAATTTTATTTTTATTTATTACATAGGTACGTACATGAGGTTTATGTTTTATTAGCTTACATTTTCTGACGGATTGTACAATTGTGGCCAAGGCGTAACCATCAAAATGTTAGTTAGAATTTTAAAATGTGTACACTAAAAGCAAAGCGATGCCAACACATTAAATTAAAAAAGAAGTTTTCACAAATCACAATCCGCAGTGACATCTCTGTGTAGGAACGATAGCTAAACCAAATTGACAAAAAATTGTACCGGTTGGAGTAGGTGGAGTCAATATTGTAATTAGCCTTCTCTTTGCTTGTGGGATTTCACACTATTGGATACCTACTGTTGCGTCTGTTTTCCTGCTGATTTACTTTGCCGATCGTTGGGAATACCAGTGATGCCAATTTGGAAAATTGGCTTCCAGAGTCGGAATAAATTTCCATAGCTCTCTGAGCGAGATTTTGCAGACACAATTTATACGATTATTATTGCTCATGCAAAAATACGTGAAACGTGATTTGGTAGGCCATTTTGTTTACTTGGTAGGAATTAAGGGAAAGTTCAGCATGTTGATATTTGTATATCGGTGGCTTTCGTATAAATCAATATGGCTTCCGCAAAGTGATGAACGGACAATTATTCATTTATTTCGTATAGACTGATTTATGAATAATTGTTTGTCTTAGCCACTGGCACTAATTACCATAGACAAATCATACTGAGACCCCCAACTCACAATCCTCTTGCCGCTGGCCCCCTCAGTTTTTCTTCAAATTCGCCATTTTGTTTTGCTATCGGTGTTATGTCAAAAAAGAATCCGTGCAAAAAATACAAAAATAAATGCTGCCAACCGCGGCAATAGTGGGGAAATGTGAAAGAGTTCGGGAATACCACATTTTTACATTACTGACTGCCATTGGTTAGTTATTATAAATTGTTAAAAGTCGAATAATTTTAATTGTTTGGTTAATTAAACTACCTAAACTAGATGTTCTATAAACTAAAAACAAATTAGAACAAACATGGTTGTGTATTTTCCGCTTTTAGATATCATTAACTTCGATTTAGTGTGTATAAATTTTTCTTAAATAATGAAGAAAATTTGCTCAAAATGTTTTTATGTATCCTCAATTAATCTACACTGTTGTTTTTTAATGAAAATATTAAGCAAATGTACACTTATTCGTAAAAAAAATATTATTCACACGTAACGAACAATTTCAAATTAAACGCCAGCAACTTTGCCCACAGCGGAAGTGTCTCATATTTCTTGGGAGTGTGTTGGTGAGCCGGAATTTTTGAAGTTTCGTGACATTTGTCAATACGATTTTCTATGTAACAATACCAGCGCCCCAAATCGTGACCACTCCGTAAAAATATAGCTTGCTAAGTACCGGAAATCGGCCGGAGTTGGTGGTCTCAGTATTGTCTCTGCTAATTACCACTCTCATTTCACATATTTTAGTTCAGAAATAGAAATGTTTTCAAGTGATGGCAAAAATGTTGGTCGCCGGAACTTGTGTTTATTTCCGTTTTACGTATCTATAATTATGGGTAGAAAATCCATGACGCTTTAGGCGTCTGATGTGTGATCTCATTCTAACGCCCTTATTAGCATTGACCGCGGACAAACGGATCTCTCTGTCCCGTCTCGTCCATAAATGCTCGTGAGTCATGTGTTATGAAGAAAATAAAAAAAAATAGAAACAACTATTTTGTATCATATAATGCAGTGCCAGGTCTTTTAAGTCGCCCTGTCTTTCATCGTCCGTCAGGCCGAGTTAATATTAAAACCAAACAAATGCCCACCTGGACCTTGTGAAAGGACTTGGATATTTGATGTCATTCGATTTCGGTGGCCTTGCAATTCCCTTGAGCTTTCTTTGACAGTATTCGAACCAGCGTAGGTACTAGTGACTTTGTTTTGTGTGGTGTGAAGAGCGATAATGGTTGCCCCTCTTTTAGGAGTATTCTTCCCGCTTAGCATCTTCATGAACTAATGCTCGAGGCGTGCCTTCTGTCACTTTATCACTACCCGCACGGCAACCGAAACCATTTCAAAAATTGACTTAGCAACACTTTCTCCTTTTTATTCGAGGAAAAATGCGGGGCAAAAAAGATGCGAAAGCATCTGTCAAAGTTGAATGTTATTAAAAGAGTTTTCATCCTTGGCACTCTTTCGCTTCCTCCCTGCCATCCCAATCCCAAGTTGCAACATTCATTCACTTGCCCACTAACCATTCATCTTCGGTAAGTTTTTTTATTTTCTCTTTGGCTTCCCCATACCACCAACCAACACTCACTTATTCACTCTGGGAAAACGGACAACCTCGCTCGCTATGTAACGCACACTCTCGCAAAGACGGGGAAATATATGTCAAGACGACTGACAGGAACAGATCCTTTTCTTGGAATCTTGGGCTTTTGCGGCATCCATCATCCTGTCGTTATGGGTCGTTGAAAAGAAATCTCCATACATTTTTCTTTGCTCCCATTCTGACGTTTTCACTTTTTCCCAACTTCACTTTCGAGTTGTGTTGTTGATGTATATTTTTTTTGCGTTTGTTTCCCCACATCAGGACCCGAGCGGAAGGATGATGGAAATTGCTGTGCTCTCCATTGTCTGGCTGAGGGTGCAAAAATTCGATGGCGGAGAAGAAAAATTGAAGCAAAAATAATAAATTAAACACAAGGAGTCGCTTTCTTATTGATTTATCCTTGTGATTGATATCTGCTAATGAGAGTGATTTATCATCGTGTTCGGGGTGAGTGCTGAGTCGTGCCAATGCCAAGGTATTGGCTTCCATTTAGCTGGGACGACGATGCGAAATATGGGGCAAAATGGCGGAAAGTCAGAACGGATGTTTTATGCTACACGGAGAGCTTGATGTCCTGGTCGGCTGTCTACTTGATGAATGGTGTAATTGGAAAAGTTGATGTTGATGATATTCGGAGAGATGCTGCTGAATGGATTGCTGGTGATTCTTGGAATTGGAATTCTATTTCGGGTTTATGTCTTCGTAATGGAATTGTGAGCAGACGAATCGATTACTAAGTGGGGCATGTATGTAAGTATAGTTGGCAACTGCACGTGTGGATGATGGATATTTTTGTAGCCGAGTTGACAGTCTATTTGTGCGTTCATTTGTTTCGCGGCTTTCAAAGTGTCTCCGCAGATAGTACTACTTTATGGGATCATTTTGAGGTGGATTTTGGGTCAAAAAGGACGATTTTTGCAGCAATTGTAGGCAATTCACAACAGGAGGCGTAATTCTAGGTGGAGCGTGGAAAAAAAGAAGCAGCTACGAACTTGACGGGCTTGACTACACAGTGGCGTTGACGGGAGGCCTAATTGCCGAATCCGTGAACGAGTACTGCGCTGTTTATTCACTGAGGCATCTCCAACGTCCCGCGCCTATATCCTTTGCAAGGGTCGCAAAGGTCGGGTGTATAATGCTTAAGCGGAGTCTCCAAAACTTAACTATCATTTCGCATGCATAAAATCGACATAAATCCGTGACGGTGACGAATGGCGGAATTCGGCAACTGTTTTACAGGGTTTAAGACACACCAGCTGAGTTAGCCAGATAATTTTGAGTATATGGATAGCAACGCGCAAGTCGGACGAGGCTTTGAGGCCCCTTGAGACCCCACAACTAGAGAGCGTCCTCAACCAACTGCATGTATGAAAGCAGCCATCTAGGAAAGGAGATAGTTGGAGGACATAGTTGCTGAGCAGCTTCTCTGTAAGTCTAGGACATAAAAAGCTGAAGAACACCAACGCTCCGGCTTCGACTTCAACCCGGAGGCACCACGCAGTAGAGGAAGACCTCGGCCTTTGGTGGCTCGCGCAGGGGAAGGTGACCTGAACTAACTTGGACTTAGCCAAAGATCCCGCCAACTGCGGAGAGGCGTATTGGCGCACCTACAGGTTGAGCACATCAGGTTCGCCCCGGATTGTAGCGCCGCTTTAGTGTAATCCCGACGATTAGAAGCTTACATTGAATACTACAAGCAGTTTCTTAACTTCCCCAGTGCGTGGACACCTTTGGCACAATTTTTGAACACTCTGCTCGTATTGGCCTGATAGGCAGAATTGAGCGAGCAGACCATTAAGCAGAAGACAACTTAACATTGAAGTAGGTTAGGCTAGTTAACACAGCTCACCCAAACACTGCACCAGCTTGTCTCTTTGCAGACAATAACTAGGTAGATGGAACATGCTAGATGGAATGTCTTTTCTTTTTCTTTCTAAAGGTTAATGTGACGTGGCCCTGTCCGTGTTACCTCAGCAAGACACTTAGAAGTCTGCGCTAGATAGTGCGGTGGCCACTTGCTTCGAAGTGCAATTGAAGGCCGAAAGGAAGCTTAGCGCTAACAGATTAAAATATCTGCATAGAGGGAGTCTGGATCTGGATCTAAAAATAGATTTCATGTTGACGTATGGTCCTTTTTTATAAAAGTCGTAGGCAAAATTTTGCTAAAAGCTGCTGTACCAGTTCTACAGATCCACATTCTTTCTCACACAATGTTGTCAAGAGAGAGGGTCATATAGCACAAGGCATTTTTTGCATTCTTCTACACTGCACTCCGTTGTTGGTTCTGTTGGCACTGCTTCTTCGTGATGAGAAGAGCAGTACAAGTTCGTTCTGCAGCAAGTATCCTCGCTTCCGAAATCAGTTCCGCATCCGTAATGGCTCCTTGTACAACATAAATCATTATCCAAGTCTGTAGCAGCAGCAGGTAACCTCAATTTTGGTCTTGCATGTTTTGGGCTTCGTTAGCTACGACCTGCCAAATCTTTATTTTAAATTTTGATCATTCAATGCTGGACATCATCTATATGCTGTTCCAGGAGCCTAATGATACTGCAGATGTTGCTTGAAAGGCAGGGCCGTCTTTAACCTATTGGAGGCCCTGGGCATATTAGGACAATGGGGCCCCTATGACTTTGACAGAACACTATTTTGTTAGAATAGACAAAGAAAGTAGATAAACAAGGTTAAATATTAATTTTTATGAACAATCACATGAAACGAATAGATAAATGTAATATAGTCCACAAAAGTAACTGATTTTTCTTTAAAATGTGTATGTGCTTAGTATACCATTATAAATATATTTAAGTTTATATAAGCATGCTGAAGTCGGAAAGCCTATGGGCGAGAGTAGAATAGCTTCGCGCATGTAAAAACTATAGTAAGTTGGTATTGTAGTCAGTAGTTTAGGTTCGATTTCTTCGAATTATATAAGTTTTTTTGGTAATAAATATTAGGTTCGTTCGCGTACGCGGTTTGAATCGAACGCAATCGCACAAAGTCTATACACGTACTCATCAAAAATGACAGAAAAAGAGAAAATTAGCAAAATAACGAGTAACGAGCAGTTCCTCTCTTGGCTCTATACTTTGGAGTATATTTTCAGCTTTCTGAGAGACTTTCGCTCAATTTTTCGAGTTTGACAGATTTTTAGTGCTTGGCTCGTGAAAGTGCGCGAATGGACCTAATGATTATCGTTTGGTGATCTGACAGGAACTATAGGGACTTTGTATTTGCCCCTATCGATCGCGGGGCCCTGGGCACTTGCCCAAAGTGCCCAATGGGAAAGAGGGGTCTGTTGAAAGGTACCTCTCCGCGCGGTACCGCGAATTTGGCTTTGAAGCCTTTTTCACCCCAGTTTTAAGCCCAAGACATCCATTGCTGTCTGTAGCTTTGTTACAATCGTGTGTTCAGCTCTTCCAGAAAAGTGGATTCTCAGTTATCCATGAGTATGACATTGGACCGAACACTGAACCTTGGGCATAGCCTGGCAAGTTGCTTGGCATCATGGGCCAACGACTTATGTCGATATAAAGCAGTTCTACAAAATTATTTCAGTATAACCTGACATTCTTTTGACTTCATCGAACGTTTGCAGTGCTTCTTGCACGCACGTCTTTTGATCGGCTTTCGTTTATGGCTTCCCTTACCGGCGATGACCACTTCATGACAACGGACCTTGTGGAGCACACTCTTCTGAGCCCATGATCTGTAGCCACCATTTGGTCGGTCGCAGATCATGCCCTTTAATATATTTCCTGTAGTGTTCACAGGGCTTTTGAAAGAAGGCTTTTTTCATTCACCATTGTGGCAAAGGTAGGCACAGTGGCTTAGGGGTTAGTGTATTGCACTATTAAGCGAGGGGTCCCATAGGTTCGATACCCGGAAATAACAAATTACATATTTCATTAGATTTTCCATATCTAAACTCATATAAATAAATTTTATTGTAACTCATTTAAACTTAAGATTAAAGTACACCTTTTTAATTTAAAATTTAAATTATAGAAAATTATTATTCTTATAAAATATTCTAATAACAACGATACATACATAAATTGATTAACAATTTAAAGTAAGGTACATCGGAGATTATCGATTACTAAACAAGTTTCTGTGAATACACTAAAATTCCGCCAAATTTTGTAAGTTATATACTAGCTTCTCAAATAAATTATATTATATATTTTAAATAATAGGGTAGGTATCTAATAATAGTTTGTAATTTACATTTTTTAGCTTCAATAAATGTAATTACCGAAAATAATAATAAATTAAAATTCACCAAATAAATTATAATTTTTTTTTTTTTAATTTAACTTTTATCTATAAAATGTATTTATATTATTTTTATAACCGCAACTGCTGGCACAAATTAAGTCAATATTAATTACTATTTCAATTTATAAATTTCTTTAATTTGCAATATTAATTACTGCAAATAAATAAACAATATTTACTTTTAAAATAAATTAATAATAACTGTTTAAAGCCAAAATAAAACTTTATGAATTTATTAATTTCAATTAATGAATAATACAAAAAAAATGTATAATGTAAATAATAAAGTAAAATAAATATAAATTATTAAATAAATATATATTATTAAATGAATAAAATTAAATTAAATTACTGCACCACCTCTCGCGAACGACTGACAAGCATCCGAGAGTATAACTCTCATGAAAACAACCTCTCAATTCAGCGGTTTGGACTCGACAACAATTATAGATCCCTTCCACTGGTCCCAAAAATTTAAATCTCGCACAAAACGAATGGTAATGAGAAGCTCGGGCCTAGGGTCCTTACGGACCTGTTGCGCCAACTTTATATTTATTTTTTCACTGTGGCAAACATCCTTAATTTATTAACACTTCAGCTATGTTTGCGAAAAAATTAGGACGATGTCGGATTGTTACTCTAAATCAATGTTAGTGACCGTCGTTTTGTTTGCAAGCTTTAAGAGCGTCTTAGAACGAGGAGAGTTTTTATGTATCCCGTCTCTCCAGTTCTTCTTCCAGTCGCATAGTTATAAGGGGGGACAGGACCTATGCACTTATCAATAGCATACTCCAAGAAAAGTTGCAAGCAAATGTGAAGGCTCTCGACAACCTTTCAGCTTTAATATATCGACTCCTTAGGGTTGTCCCCAATTCATGGAAGCATCTTTTTAATGGCGTTCTTAAGCCAGAAGTTCCAAACCAGCTCACTATGCGCCATGGCCAGATGTAGGTTTGTGATTCAGTCAGGGAAATCAAGCATAGAGCGAGCAAAAACTAGCGGGCTGGACTTTCAGTGCTGACACCAACAAAATGATCTGACAATATTATCTAAGCCCCACGAAAAGAGGCTGTGTGAGGTTTTGTAACAGTCATTCGCCGATCGCTGCCTATTAGGACAACTGAGCGATATCGACAAAATAAAAAGCTCCACAGCCGAGACATCAGCTTGGAAAACACACAAAATGTACCACTGTCCCCTATAAGCCCCTACTCCCAAGCCCTGCACTGAACTGAATCATTTTCAATAAATCAAGGCTCAACCAACTGGTGACACCGTTCCTGGCATCAAATGTCATTGATACCGAACCACAGCACCGGGTTGACTTCTAACAAACGAGGATCCCACTTATAATGCCGGAAATAGCTACAAACAAGCAGAAGTCACGTTGAACAATAAGCCCGGTCTCACATTGCAGCGCTTTTGGAAAACAATCGCACAAGTGAATGCCCATCAAACGATGCAACAACCCACACACAAGGTTTATGCTCAGTTGCTGTAGGTACCCAAAGTGGGTATCGCAATTCGCATCCAACAAGACGCGGAGTAAATGAAGACATTTCCTTTATATTACACTCCCACACTGTTCTGCCACAAATGTGCCATGTACCGGTACCATGAGTGTACCTTCTTCACTTTACCTGGCTGTGTTCGTTCTTCTAGTCGCCGCGCCGCTGCCGCCTGACTTGCCACCTAATTGTGTTCCTCCATAGAATGAACTTAATTGAGTCGTTTATTATTTGCTGCCTTACCAGCCGCTGTTCTTGTTGCTGTTGTCCATGGCATCAGCAGGTTAATGTGGCGTTGGAGTCTGCATCGGATGTACACAGAGCGACCACCACCTCTCGGTGGTCCACTCTGTAACAGAGCAAGCGACTCACCGACAAAGGTGGCTTGTTGCAAATTTGGAAATGTGTCACCACGTGGCATCGACATTTGGGCGTAGCTAGCTGTTGCATTTTGGCCAGGTCCACATGTTCAATGACATATAGGGGGCGCAGAGCGGAAACCCGGACATTGTCGTCGACGGGAGAGAGAGAGATCGCCTGGTGGTGCTTGTTGTTATGCGACTCGACAAGACGGCGGTAGTAACAAGAGAGCTGACAGCCGGCAGCGTTTAATGTTTCGAAAGGTTGTTGAGTTTATGTGCCAAATGATGTCAGGCTTTGATGTTGCGCCGCCGAATGCGTGCGTGCAACCAGGAATGGATGGTTAGGTTATACGCGGCGCGTTTTCTTCTCCAGATAAATAGTGGCCACCACACAGACAGACAGATAGGCAGCGCAGCGCGACAGGAGGCTATTTACACAGCGGAATTGTGTGCCAGCGAACGGAATGACATGTTGATTTGATAAGAGTAATGACAAGACGACGTGATTTTATAGGCGGCGACAGGCGCTGCACGAGCGAAATATGTGCCGGGAAATGCATAAAATGGCAAGTCCGTGCAGCGACAGATGTTGTGACTGTGAGTGTGCTTGTACGAGTGGGGGGTATGTTGCTCCGCTGCAGCTATGAATGGGTGCAATAAATATAGTTCTTCAACCGATTGAGTCATTCGGCGAGCATTGAGAGAAAATGAGAATTATGCGATTAGGCGGTGAGTTATTCACGGTGGCCGCAGTTGCCCGAGTGGCTTAGTAGATAGTGGTGTGTCCATTTGTGGGCCATTAGCAGGGGAGATGTGCCTTCGGATAGACGAAGTGCATGCGCACCTATGTATTGGGGGAAAGAAGCAGTAGCTCTTTGGGAAAGAGGTTCACCATGGTTTTGAATTTATAATGTGATATCTGATATGTCTCAGGCTTTGTAAACTGCTCCAGTCATTGTAACCAAATTAAAATTCAACAAAAGAGGTATTTCGGAATTAAAAAGAAGAGCCAGTGTCTGTAGCGAGTATACTAAACTTGCCATACTATCACAGCCGGAAGGACAGCGATCCAGAGTTTTCCTAAAAGAGCTAAACGAAGCCACGGTACACAGCTGAAAAGAATCCACAGGTATGGAAGCCCTGACGAGGATTGCATTTGCCGGCAAAACGTGTCGAAAGGTGCATGCGTTGAAAAGGAGGGCAACTAGGAAAGACTATCAAGGCGGGAGAAGGTATTGCCACAACCTCGGATATTTGTCAAGCCTTCGCGAAAGGTGGTGCAGTAGAAAACATACCCCTATAGCGAGTGTTGTAGCGTAGTTTGGGTAGACCCAATTTATGCCGCCCCCTAGCAATATTTTCAGACACTAAAAAAAACCTTTGTCTAGTTTCAACCATCAGTTATACCCAAACATAATGTATATCAATGAACTTGGTAAAATTTCTCTTCCAAATTTTGTCAACTGTTGCTCGTACTATATGAACTTTCTAGCAAGTGAAGCAAAAATTAAGCCGCAAGTTTAAAATTTTCCCATATTGGTTGCTTTCAAATTTCCCAATCTATAAACGGATGAAAATAACTTACCTCAGGATATCAAATAAAGAACGGTAATTCCTATTAAACTTAAATTTTTTTCTGTAGCTTTTGAAAATTTGTAATAGGTACATTAAATTATTTTTTTTTAAATTAATTGCATTAAATTATTTTCTTAAATAATTAATTAAGTTCATTAATAAATAAATAAATAATTTCATAGCTCAAAATTCGCTTAAAAAAATAGTTTAATTTATAATTTAAATAAATAAAAGCATTCAATTTAGTTTTAAGTAAAAGGAAAGGTACATACGTAATTATTATTTTTTTATTTACAGAAAACTTATCATTGTGGACCTTAAATAATTTTTTATAAGCTTCAATTTTGAGAAATTCCTCTCACACTACACACACAACTTCCAGCAAGACAAGAGAAAACAAGTATTTTCTTTTTTGCTCAATTAAATGTGTGAAATGAGAAACAATTTGCTTAAATCAAAAACTTGTGTCTCAAATCAAGAATGATTATTCTTGACCAAAGAAAGGATTGTTGAATACGGAACCTGAACTCAAGAAGTTTTCTTTTATTTCAATAACTTTTTTCTGAAATCGTGCATTTATGATTCAGACTAATTTATGTGAACCAGCATTCTCTTGAGTTTTAAGTTCATTTTCTAGTATCAAGTACTTACATCTTTGGATTTTCATAGACATCACTTTCTTCAGTCAATAAAGAATTTAGAACTAGGTAAATTGAAATAGATTAAGAAGGACATTCTGTTTTTGTTTTTTCACATCATTTCAATTTTTTAAATTATATGTTAACTTTAGTCATAGTAGTTTTGTTTTTATAAATTTCATGTTTAACTACCAAGTTTTCGTTGTCTTCAACCTCTAGAGCATAGACAAACCATACTGAGACCCCCAACTCACAATCCTCTTGCCGCTGGGCCACTCAATTTTTTTTCAAATTCGCTATTTTGAATTCGTATCGGTGTTATGTCAAAAAAGAATCAGTGTGACATGGAAAAACACACAAAAACTACAAAAATAAATGCTGCCAACCGCGGCAACCGTGAGAAAATGTGAAAGAGTTCGGGAATTCCACATTTTTATATTACTGAATGCCATTGGTTAGTTATTATAAATAGTTAAAAGGCGAAAAATTTGATTTGGTTGGTTAGTAAAATTATCTAAAATATATGTTTTATATTCAGAACATATTAGGACAAACATGGTTGTGTATTTACCTCTTTTCGATATCATTAAGATCGATTTATTGTGTGAATTTTTCTTTAATAACTGAAGAAAACGTGCTCAAAATGTTTTTATTTTCATGCAACCATTCTGCATTGACAATTTTTCATAAATATTTTAAGCAAATGTACACTTATTCCTAAAAAACAACTATCCACACGTATATAAATAATTTCAAATTTAACGGACAAAATTTTATGAACGCTGTCAGCAGCTTTGCCCACAGCGGAAGTGGCATATGCAAGGTGCGAGTGTGTTGGTGAGCCGGAATTTTTGAAGTTACGTGACATTTGTCAATACGAATTTCTATGTAACAATGCTAACGCACTTAGCGTTTGCCACCCCGTGAAAATATAGCTTGTAGGCAAGTAACGGGAAATCCGCCCAAGTTGGTGGTCTCAGTATTGTCTCTGCTCTAGAGCTATGCAGGAAATCTTTTAATTGTCAAATTCATTTGCTTTTTCTATGTAAATTTAAAAAATAAATAAAAAGTAAGTCAATGATAACAAAATAAAATAAATAGTTACCGTGACGAATCCAACTACAGGAAACACGGCTTCTCGCAACAATTTGCTTCTTATATCCTTGACCTAGTTATAGAGAATTAATTGGAACTACAAAAATATATCATTTTCCAACGGCACAATATCGCAAAACACAATTATGCAAAAAACATTGTGTGGTTTTATGAAACCACGAAGCAAGTGAAACTTTTTTAGGCCTATAACTTAAAACTTACCAAAATTATAGACGATACTTTTTTCTAAATATGTACTTTACAGCACTTTACACTCGGACTTTGCATTTGCAAAATCGAGGCAAGGCAAAGAAAATGTGCTCGTGAGAGTTTTATACTGAAATAATTCCAACAAAGCTAACAGTTTAATTTTTGATCTTTATTTGCTCCCGGTCGGAGCTGAACTGCCTTCAACATAGCTTACTTCTAGCTTACGACCTATCTTAACATTACCTTAACTCGCCCGCATTTTGCTGACCACTCAAAATACAGTCATTAACATGAACGGAATTGAGTGGTTTTGCTTGAGGTGCTATTTTGTACCCAAGGAGCATTTTGCGACTTCATGTGTTATGTGTCATGAGCGACGTTGTTAAGACGGTTTTGTTACCAGAAAATACTCCCAACAAGTAACATTTAAGACACATGCTAGGTAACATTTCCCATTTAGGAGTTTTATACCTACACAGGTACGTTATTGTGTCAAAATTGTTTCTTCAATGAAACATTATGTCCGCAGTGTGTAAAATGTGTGGAGATGTGTGTTCGTGCACACAATTCCTAATTAGAAATATGGAAAATAAGAAATATTAAATTTACAGTTTTGGTGGATTTTGTGTAATTATATAGATTCAAATTTTACTATTATGTCTATATAGACATCGTAGATTTATTTTATACCGATTTTATAATGCGCCCTATCAGCGTTTAAAATAGGATAAATAATATTATAAGAGAGTTTTGATTAAATCTAGAATGTTTCGTAAGGATCAAGGTTTTTTCGAAGTAGATTAGTAACATTTCAAGGCAAAACGATGTTCCCCATAAAATTTCAGTAGCTGCTTTCTGTTTAAAAATGAAATGGTTGATGCAGTCAGAATATTATTTTGGTACATAACACAAACTGAATGAATATCACACATCACAATTATATGGTACACATGTCACATACACAATAGCCGTGTGTTTTTGAGCTTCGATTTCAGCAAAGCAAAGCAAAGTAAAGTAGGATTTTTATCATGCAATTACAACAACTACGCTCTACTTGACACTTCGAGACTCAGTTGTAGTTGTTGTAATCGCGTGCTGAAAATCCTACTTTGCTTTGCTTTGCTGAGATTGAAGCTCAAAAAACACGCCCAATAATAGAATTAAATATTAATTTAAAAAAAAGACATTTTTCCCAATTTGTGTTGGAAATTGTTATGGCCACACACCTTGGGCTGAAATTGTGTGTTCAAAGATGGTATATAGGATTTCCGTGAAAAACAATTCATACTTTATGTTGCGCCACTTCCGAAACAAAAAAGTGACTGTTACTTCGTTGTTTCGCAACATAAGTTCCTAAATGGGATCACGAATTGACACCAGAACGTCGCTAGGCCTAAAATGTGTATTCGAATGCTACTTGGGTATGTAGTTGGGAGATCAGTCACAACGGCAAACTTCGAATCAGCATTTAGGTATGTAACTTGCGCGCCTCCATCGAAATTGAGTTACTTTAAGACACGTTTTTTGTATTCGTCCTTGTTTTTTGTCTACCTACCGGAATTTGGTACAAGGAAGTGAACCAAAATGTGGAGTGAATTTCTTCTCGATATACGAATTTGTTTCTTATGAGCAGTAAATATCAAGTAACCCCTTCCACTTGCACCCATTGCTAGGTATTGCTAGGTACGACCTACGAGTATGTCCAAAGTCGAGGCCGTTTGTTATCCCGTCTCAGTCGCGAAATCGGCAACAATTATCGGAATGCTTTTTCAGTGCAGTTCAGCACCCCGACCTCCTCCGACAAGGCTGGGCAGATCTCTTCTTCAGCAGCAACTTAACGTCTTTGTGCTCAATACAATGTCGACATCTACTTCTACTCCTCATGGGTTCGAACTCGGAGGATTATTAAAGTAAGTAAAGAAACAACCCGGACATCCTTAGGTACCACTTAACCCTGTTTAGTTACAAACGCGACGAATTTTCGAATCAAAATCTCACACACCGCGAACCATTCAAACATTAAGTGGTTTCCGAACGATTGCACTGTAAACCACTTCACCTGGAGCAGCCCAAGGAAATGCAAATTCTGTCTTCGCATTGCCCCTCATCCGAAGATTGCCTCTTCACTTTGAATAATCAAGAAAAGGTTTCTCAAAAATAGTTTCCCATTTACCTACTGAGACTGAGAATGGAAAACCCCTCAATGGAACCCAGCGTCGCACAAACAAGACCACTTTATTACTCTTCTTAAAAGCCACAAAATTAAGGGTAGGCATTTATGTCATCATCACGATGTTGTATACCCATCATCCGCCGACCCCATAAGCGCACACAAAACACGAAAATCAGTTCACCTTTTGATGGCTGGAAACTCAGTTCACACCAATTTTCTACACACGCAAGTCACACAAGGTGCGCGACAACAACAACGGCTACCTTCTCCGCGGTGCATTGAACCATCACGTACAGCGATCCAAATAAGCCGTGTACATTGCATGCGCTGCGCATACCACTATCCATAGGGGCTGGGAACACGAACCCTCGTCCTGTGATCCTGGCGGACTCAAGAGGTGACACACAATTAAAATGATTTCACAATGCGACATTTAAGTAATTCCGCTGGGCCACACAAAAGACTAGACGCGCTTGATATTGTTGCCATTCCCGTTTCGCTCGAATGGCCTTGCGACAAATCCCCTTCATCATAATATATATCCCTCTTCGGATTCGAATGGCACGTCACGTCACTTCACGTCAATCATCGTCTCGTTCGACAATTGTTTTTCGCCTTACGTTTCATGTGTATTGTTACACTTTTTGTTTTGTTACTTTATAGGTACTCTCACTGTGTTGTTGGTTTATTTTTAATTTAAAAGAAAAAAAACTGTGTATTTTAAATTTTCACCAAGGGTTGTTATTGTTGCTGCTGTGTGTCCTTAAGGGCTACGGCCGAGGCCTTGTCATCCCTATTGAATGTCAGAGAAAATGAAACAATAACAAGAATTTTTTTTCGGATTGCTAACTGGTAGGATAAGAGGCGAAAAATAGCAACAACAACGCATCAAGTTGACTGACTTGGATAACTGGAAAAGTACACATTAGCAGCAGATAGAGGCGGGGTGAGCTCTGATGGATGAAAGAGGATTTGAAAGGATTTTCAAAATAGAGCGCAGTATACTGTTTTCTTTGCTGAAACGTAAAATTCTTCAAGTGCTTAGGAGGTAAACAATGCCTTAAACTGGTTCAGTAATTTTTTTTTGCCGAAGGCTGAGAGGGGGCTTACCAAGGGTGCTGACGGAGTGGGAACGTAGAGTTGGTGGCTTTAAAGCGTTTGAATCTTCTCAGAATACTCGTATGTGTGGCAGAAATCTGCTTTAGGCTTTAGGCCACTGATCTTTCTACTTTTTGGAGGTTTTTCCTATAGTCAAACAGCGGTTTCCGAATCAGGTTTCGTACAAGACTGATATTTTATTTCGATGTAGGTACACAAACCCAAAACATTTACTCGACATATTTGACAAAAACCATAGAGACGTGCGGAGCCATCGAATTTCAACAGGTTCGTTTAAATTTCAAAGAAGACCGGACTGCTGCGCTTTGTTACTTCCATAGGTAGAAGTCGCTTCACAAAAAAATTCGCGCATTCTCTAGTAGCTGGAACATCATTCCAACGAAGAGTTGTTTAGCCACTTTTTTCACTGACATATTTCATTCATTCTTACCACGACATTTTACCAAAACAGCACTTTTTTAGATGCCAAAAAAATCAGAGGACTGAAACCAATGCGGGAACATTAAAAAATCTATAGTCATCTTTTAAGTCGACTAAATTTGCGTGGAACGTGGTTTTTAGACATCAGCACAATACAAAATGTCAAATGGGATATGGGACTGGAAAGAATATAAGTCACAAAATTCTTGACTAGATTTGTCCACGTCAAAATAAAAACCGTTCAAGCGATCAATCGAGGCAAAAAAAGAACTAAAACAATCCAAATCAGTCAGCTGTCAGACTTACTGTTTCAGTTGCGCCAGTTCAGGGAAATGTCACTTTCAGAAAGATGTAATTTTACTTGACTGACATGACGCTATTATTTGATTAGAGTAATCGCCAACGCATCTCGATTTTTTAAGCGGCATATACAATACACTCGTCAAAAACTCTTCAAGCATGTGTGAGTTCTTTAGTGAAAATGAAACACGTATCGTTGTGTGTCTGCTTGAAGCAAAATGAAAACGATTTGACTTTTGTTCAATCGGGCGTCAATGCTTGATGAAGTGTAATTGGTGATTGAATGCTTGGTGATGTTGATGTATATGCTCATTTGCGAGTGGAGCTACATCGGCGGAATTTTTTTAAATGTTTACGTAGTAAGAGAAAGATATTGTATTCGTACAAAATTTTGAACTCGAGATGTTAATCAATTCTGACATAACGATGATAGGCGAACTCAAAAAAGTCGGTCGCAAAATTCTGTCCGTCTGTCTGGCTGTGTGTCCCGAGGCCTACAGCCTAAGAGGCTGAACGAATTTCGTTCAAACTTCGGATTTAAGGTTTGGGGGCTTACAGTTCGGGGACGTTTTTTATTTGTACGGTAACCTCCATATTAATGATACTTCCCATACAAAATGTTCATACCAGTTTAATTATTTCGAAAACGGCTCTAACGATTTCAACAAAAATTGATATTTAAGCTTAAGTGGGTGAGGTTAACATAACTGCATACTCAGTTTTCCGCTAAAAAACTTTTGAAATTTGGACGTATCTCGAAAACGGTCCATACGATTGTAACAAAAATTAATTTCTAAGGCAATATGGTCATTTATAACTTAATGGAAAACTCAAAATCTCAGTTTTTCTCTGTATTATCGTAAAATGGATTTTTGAAAAAAGTCATTTTTGAAAAATATAGTTTTCCCTTGTTTTTTTTTTAACCATATTGAATATGCACCCTAAAAATATATGTCCAACAACTCGGAGCTTACACAATACTCCCACTCCATTAACATTAATAGTTTTGATGAACGAGAAAGTTACGTTCGACCCAGTCGTCGTTCTAAAGGGTTTTTCAACAGGGACGCTACAAAAGTAGAGGGACAGAGACAGCAAACGACGCCGAATTTTTTGCCGCTCTTTTGACATTTCTCTTCAGTAAGGTTTGCCATTTCATGATTGAAAGATATACGAGCCAACAACGAGTAGAAATTATTAAAATTTACTACCGAAATTCGGAGTCAGTGGCCCCAACGTTAAGAGCGCTACGTCGAATTTATGGTCGTCATAATCGTCCTAGTAGATCAACAATTGAGCGTCTAGTGGAAAAATTTGAATCCACAGGCACAGTACAAAATGTTCCCGTGCCAGTGAGACAAAGAAGTGCCCGTAGTGTCGAGAATATTGCTGCCGCTGAGGCTTCAGTTGAAGAAAGCCCAAATGTGTCTCTCACACGTCGTTCTCAAGCGTTGGGCATCTCTGTGACGTCGTTGTGGCGAATTTTGCGAAAAGATCTTGGCCTACATCTTTACAAGATTAAATTGACGCAAGAACTGAAGCCGCTTGACCACCAGAAGCGTCGTATGTTCGTGTATTGGGCTGAGCAACAACTTGAAAATGATTCGGATTTTCATCGAAAAATCATCTTCAGCGATGAGGCTCATTTCTGGCTGAATAGCTTCGTCAATAAACAAAATATGCGGTAGTGGTCAGGCAGCAATCCACACGTACTCCATGAGTCATCATCGCATCCCGAAAAAATTACGGTTTGGTGTGGTTTATGGGCCGGCGGCGTCATTGGGCCGTACTTCTTCCGGGATGATCAAGACCGGCACGTTACTGTGAATAGGAATCGCTACCGTTCAATGATAACCAAATATTTTTGCCCCCATTGGATGATATGGACTTGGAGGACATGTGGTTCCAACAGGACGGCGCCACAAGCCACACAGCGAATGTCACAATCAATTTATTGGAAACGTTTGGAGAACGTGTTATCTCACGAAATGGTCCAGTCGCTTGGCCGCCTCGGTCGTGCGATTTGACGCCGTTAGACTATTTCCTGTGGGGCTACGTCAAGTCTATGGTCTATGACAACAAGCCAACGACGATTGATGAACTTCGTACCAATATCGAACGTGAAATTGCAGCAGTATCGGCCGATTTATGCTTGAAAACCGTCGAAAATTGGGTTCAGCGTCTGGACTTCTGCAAGCGTGCCCGTGGTGGCCATGCAAAAGAAATCGAGTTCCATACATAATGGCATCGAACGTACTTTCACAGGAATAAAGAATTTCATTGATATCCAAAATAGTTTTTGTTTTGTAGCGCTCTTATTGAAAAACCCTTTACTTTCGAATAGGTATCAAAAGTAATTGCCGTGAAAATATACAACAAACAAGTTAAACAAAACTTCTAGTGCCAATTTTGACCGAGATCCAACTTCCAAATACACTAGGCGCCCAGAAAATATTGAGAGTGCTCTCAAGAACAAATTTTAGCCAAACGCGATATAGTTAACACCACTCCCACCTGCAAAGCCACAATTATTCTTGTATAAGCAGCGAAACTAAGGCAGAGTGGGTCGTCACTTTTTAGGCACACACAAATCAATGGGATCCCTATCCCTACCCCCGTAGCTAGCCAGAAAAACTGTGAAAAAAACACAATAATCACTAGGAGCTCAGAAAGAAGAGAACTTTACTTCTCTCGCATTGGAATCAAACTTTGTGTGGTGCAAACAATCCACTCCCACCGAAATGGGACATTATTTATGTTGTAACGAAAGCAAAGTCAGAGATGTCAAAGAGAAAGCTGCGCTGTAGACTCGACAGTCGACACAATTAAAGTTCTATTCTCTTTCATTTATGCATAATCTGTCATAAGAGTTGTGGAAATTCAATTAAATCAGTTTCAATTGAGATATGTGAATGTCGGAATGGACAAACCGGTAGGTGTTTAAATGGTTGTGTTTTAAGAGCGAGAGCAGTGTTGTAATAAAAATATTTGGACACATCTTCAATTATGACAAAAAAGAATTTGCAATGCCGATTTCTATCGAAAGATCTTAATTTCTTTTATTTAAGTACCTAACAATAACAAAATAAATGAACTTCTGGAGATTCCTGGTTGCAAAAAGTCTGCACTTATGGCAAAGATGAGCGAGAGCGACACAAAGCTGAGATGTGAGAAACTCAGCACTCAGCAGAGATCCAGAATTCCAGATCCACCAAACCACCAGTAAGAACAATATTTTTTATCAGACTCCGTTCAAGTCACAAAAATACTCTCCCTTTCGGAGCAAGGGACATATTTGCGATTGACTTCGGAATCTCCTCGTAGGTACGTCAAATTACCAGGCGAACATAAAAACTAACAAACAGTGGTGTAGTAAGAAATTCGAATGTATTAGCTAATTTGAGCTCCTCCTACGAAGGACGGCACTCTGGTTCAAAGAAAGAACCGACAGTCAGGAATGTTAGTGAGGTTCTACTTTTACAGTCAGGAATGCAAGTGAGGTTTTTGTGTTGTTGTTGTTGTTGTCGGCGCTAGAGCTATTTTTTATTTTTTCGTTAGAAGCAAGTTGCGATGAAAACTCTCGCACATGTAATCGAGAAATGTACGTGGGCCTGGGCAGTTTATTGGCATTGTAAGTAGAACTTGTTAAGGGAAAATGTGTTTAAATAATTATACATCTAGAGCGATTCAATAATGGATGGGATCTAGGTAACTGTTAAATCGAAGCTCAATGTTGATAAAAGAAACCAACTGTCGTTTTCGCTGCAGCAACTTATTGAACAGATGGATAAAGTTCACATCAGTATGAAAGTAACGCATATCCCGGATGCAACGGATAAAGTAGGTTAAGGGGTCCAAGCAATAGAATTCGCTGTGCCAGTTTCGTCAACGGATAAGTCACCGTGTTTAACAGACGCAGGAGCATCATAGTACGAGTTCAGTAGTCCACGAAATGAGCGATGTCCTTGACTTATTGAGGGCTATTCCCCCGCTATTTCTATTTCAACATTCGCGAGTAGTAGGTACCTATAAGAAGCTCTGACGAGCCCCAAATAGGTCGATGTATCTTACCTAGCAGGACAGTGTCTTCTGGCATTGAAGAAGATTTGTTGGTTACCGAATTTTAAGTCGTGCTACCAGCTACCCAAAAGCAACGAAGAATTGTTTGTATTTTTGGCATCACTTCACTGTTAACGAGATAAATTGCCCCCACTCCATGGTCTCGAAACCTCTTCAATAAGAAGTGCAAGAGTAACAAACACAGCTTGTCAAAGCAACTGCTAGTAAGTACATGCATGCGTATACATTTCGTATGACGCATACACTCACACAGCCAAACCCTAGAAATACCCAGAATTCCGAAATGCGCAGTCAAATTCCACTGGCAAAAATGTAAACCCACAAGAATTACCAAGAATGCCATGCGAGGGCAATGTGACATTCCCAAAGGACCATTCAAAACATTTCGAAAACCGCAAAGCCCCATCAATCCACATACTGTTACCAGTCCCGACACATCAATCACCGCGCAACAAAATACAACCCAACTCAGCAATCGACGGTCCTTTGATAGCACCAGACCAACAGCAGCAGGAGAAGCATTTTGCAACCGCAATGACAGCCACGAACCTCTGGCGAAATTTTAAACAAAAATATGGAACCCCAGTAGCAGTTTTTGTCATCATGTCATTCTTCACCCATCGTTCATCTCGTTCTCCGGCCTCCCCATAGCTATATCGGCTTCCTTTGATATCCCATTTCCATTTCCATGCTC
Source organism: Cheilosia variabilis (assembly GCA_951230905.1). Classification (NCBI taxonomy): domain Eukaryota; kingdom Metazoa; phylum Arthropoda; class Insecta; order Diptera; family Syrphidae; genus Cheilosia; species Cheilosia variabilis. Next base: position 46,444,666 of record OX579679.1, read on the forward strand.
ATCCTTCATCTCTGGAGCAACGACGCTGATGGATGTCGCCCCAAAATGTTTACCTTTCCATTTCATCTGAAGGCGGGCTTTCTATTTCGCCGAACACGCAACCCGGCCGCCGCACGCTATTTTTAGTCACTTTGACAGCTTACAAAATAAAACCTGCCAAACAGAGCCCCGAGAGCAAAAAAAGCGATTTTGATAAACTTTTGAAAAACTGACTCCGATGACAATCGGCGAAAACAGAGGAACAAAAAAAAAAACACCAGCAGATTTATTTAGGTATCGATCGATTGTTTGATCGTTGTCCTCCCCATCGGGATGAGTGCAAGAGTGAAACGATTTATAAATAAAGTCTTTTAAAAAAGTCCACAAATTAAATCCCGTGTTTGGTTAAAAGATCAAAGCGCGGCAGCAACGGAACCGCCAGACACTAGGCTCTTTTTGTATTCCTTTGATTCATTGACAACCATTCCCATTGCAACCGACCAAACAACCACCACCTCCTCCTTCGGGAGATACTCTGCTGTGTTCTGTTATATTTGTGTTGGAATTTTTTCTCGGGCTGTTTGTTCAAATGTCCTAATCACAGGAATTCATTCGAAAACACGCAGGGATGCTTCGGTTCGTCTGTGGTTGTGGCAGTGGATAATTTACCTGGTCCGGTTTGGAACGAATCTGGATGTTTATTGACAGAGAACGTTTTTTTTTCTTCGTTTGGGTTTGTTTTCGTTGTCAAAAGTCAAGAAGGTAGAAATATAAATGATCGTCTGTGTGCGCGGTGTTTGTTCCCCGAGGTGATTCATAGACACGAAGAGCCGGATTGCATTTGGGAGGACAGTAGCTGCCGCCAAAGCGAGTCAAGATTACAGCGGACCATTAATTTTGATTATGACATTAGTTGTGTTGTTTGACGAGCTGTATGGGCGGACTGGCATAGCGAAGTGCGTAGGAGTATTGGACGATGCAGGTGTCGAATGTAGGTAACCGGTGATCGAACTATCTGAGCTGGGTACGAGGATGGTCAGTAAATTCTACGTTACCAACCTAAACATGTGGATGTAGCTGCACCTTACATGGTAAAAGGCCGTCCTTTACAAAAAGGTTGCCTTGTTAAGTTAACCATTCAAGAATAGCTTCAATCATTGCGACAGGCTTGACGTTTTGCGTAAAGCTTATAATGGCTAAGATATACGCTAAAAGACCGCCTTTTGTAACCAACCGGCGATGGTACCCGTTTTCCTCGCTAAGAAAAAAGGAAGTAAGAAACAAATAGTTCGACTATGAGACTCTCCGAGAGTACCTACATGAGCCTCTAGTACCTAGGCTTTTGTGTAGAGAAAGTAAAGTCTCTTGGACTCCATTTGTCCGAAAAATACATTCCCACACAAAGGAAATGGTTAAGAAGCTAAAGCCTTGAATTTTTGGACCGTTTATTTATTTTTTATTCCACGGAAAAGTCTCCGAAAAGAATGCCCCTTAAAAGTGGATAAATATCAAATATATTTTACTCGACTTGTTTGCTGTTATTATGTGAGTTTTGAGTAGAGGATTTTGTCAGAAGGCTGGAAGTGCCAACGACATTAGAGATCCAAACAAGCCCTCCCTTCCTTTATAGGACTATAAGCCCTTGGGCTCGGGATTGTGATAGCTACGTACCTTTAGACGTGCAATATAAAACAAACAAAAGTGCGCTCCGGGTTCGCCTGTAAGTAGTAAGGTGATCATTTGTGGCAATTACTTGAAATTGAGACGCATACTGATGGAGATCACCGAAATGTCGTATCATTTGATCTGATCTGGACAACCTTTCTGAGTTTTTCAATTCAGTGTCAGTCTTGCTGGTACAGGTCTTTTATTTCGTGGTTTCAAGTTGGTAGCGCTGGCATTTGACACCTGTCAAACTCATCTGTCATTTGAAGAGTCATAGTATTATCTAGTTATATATTTGCCATTTATGATAATGGATCGCTTAACAATCAAACAACGCGTTAAGATTATTAAAACTTACTACAAAAGTGGTGATTCAAACGTAGCCACTTTTCGCGCATTACTATTTATTTATTTATTTATTTATTTATTTATTTTATTACAATGATTATAATCGTCATAATCGACCGACTACGCAAGCAATCGGTAGAATTACGCAGAAATTTGAAGAGAGTGGAAGCGTTACTGATGTGTGCATCATCGTAATGCACGTTCAGTCGAAAATATTACTGCTGATGATGCGAATTTATCGATTTCCCGACGTACGCAGCAATTGAACGTGTCGTACACCTAACTAGGGCATATTTTGCGTTTGGACGATATGTGGTTCCAACAAGACGAGGCAACAAGCCACACAACATGACCAATTATGGCTCTATTGCGTGAGAAGTTTCCTGGTCGCGTAATTTTACGTTTTGGCGACGTCAATTGGCCACCAAGATCATGCGATTTGACACCGCTCGATTTTTTTCTGTGGGGCTACGCAAAAGACCGTGCTTCGCGAATAATTCCCGAGCTCTAGACGCATTAAAAACCAACATTGCTCAAGTTATGGCCGAGATACCGCCCGAAATGTGCGAAAAAGTGGTTAAGAATTACCTCAAAAGAATCGCATGCTGCGAATCTTCCCGAGGCGGTCATTTAAATGATATTGGGCCTAACCAACAACCAAACCTTAAATTCGAGTTTAACTAATTTCGAAACTAACTATAGCTTCGACTTTTGATTCGTAGGTACCAACAATCAAAGTAATCGGAACTCAAACTAGATCTGACTTTATAGCAAAATTATTACAGTATATAACTCAAAAGCGTTATATTTTTTTTCTGAGCTTTCAAATAATTTGCTGAAATTGGCAGTTGGTTGTATTTTGAGTGAAATATAGAAGTATCATTGCAGCATTGTCGATTTTGCTATCAATGATATCAGCCAATGGTGTGACACAGTCAACTGATAGTTCTCGCAATGGCTGCGTCCAATTTAAGCTGCGGCTTCTCTTTATTTGCAGTCCATTTCATATTTATTTCATATTTATTTACTACAAAGTCTGACGTTTAAACTTAAAGTCCAACCTATTAGGACTCGACTTTCTTCGAATCAAAAGTTACAGTGTCGATTATCTTAAAGTCGAAGATAACCTGATTATTGGTACAGAGTTTATTTTAATTTCGACTATTGCCCTAAAGTCGAGTTTAAATTTAGTTGTTAGTAAGGCAGATTGTAATTCACACTTAATGCCAAAGTCCAAACATTATAACGAAATAAAATGTTCATCAAAAATGTATCGCCGTGTGTGCTTTATTTAGCTTTCGAAACCGAAAAATGAATGACCCTTTACAACACAATCCTATTACAATTACGCATTAGGTTTGTCCAGATTTGTCTATTAAGACAACAACTAATAACTTACTTAGTTTAATTTCCACAAAAACTCTTATGACCGAATGAATAAAATTTATTTTATTTCGATTCGTACTCGCTGACATCTCTGACTTTGCCTTTGCTAAAACTTACATAATGTGCCGTTTGGGTGGGAGTGGTTTATTTGCCCCCAAAAAGAGTGATCTGGATTCTAGAAAAGAGTTCTTTTTATTCTGAGCGCCTGGTGATTATTGTGATGTCATAACAATTTTTCTGCGTGTGGGTGTGTGTTTGAGGTGTTTTTTATTTTACCCACATATCCACGGTGACAAAAACTTACTTGAATATTTTATAGTTGTATGATAATAAATAATTTGTTTTGTTTGGGAAAATGTTTTGAAAATCAATTTTAATCTCTCTATACAGTCGTAGCCAGGATTTTGTTTCCGGGGTGCTTGCTTGCAAATCTCACAAGGAAATCTTTAAACAAAAAAACTATATAATTCATTGATTTTTATTAGTTTTTAAATCGTATGTACTTAAACGAACATACCCTACTTAAATTATTTTTTTACACACATTTTTTCAAAGCAGAAGACGTCTTGATTTTTTTTTGACATGAGATCAATCATCTTCTATGGATCCACATTAATATCCGAATAAACAGATATCACAGCAAGTGAGCCTAATCTTGAAATCCCCATAACGCTTCGAGGCACTAATACTTTTTTTTTGTAATCCTTTTCATAGTTGAAAAGGTTCCTTCAGCACTAGCTGTGGTCACTGGAAGCGTGGCCAAAGCCGTAAGCAGGAATTTTATACCTCTAAAGTCAGTTTTGTCACATTATCAAGAAATGTCTAAACTTCGGTAAAAGGATCACTGGACGACATTTATTCCCACCAAAGAATGTACCCAGCTTTCACATCTGACAACGAAATTGCATTGTCAAAGTAACATGTAAGCTTTTCGAGTTCATTCACTCGCTCAATTGCAGCAAAACCTGGGAGAAGGGCTTGAGACGATGGACGAGGACGTAGAATGTCTTCGTTGACCATGAATCAGTAGAGACACTCTAAAATAGGCTTCAGTAGAATAGTTTTCTGGATTCGAACGCGTTGTTTGTTTCAACGAAGCTCTCGGAGCTCTTAATACAACTTCAAATATGTCCTCGGCAAGTTGGGATGCGGATTGAAAAGAATCTATGAAAAAATCGTCGGCATTTTCTCTGATGTTGTAAAGAAAATTCAGAACTTCAGCCCCTCAAGCCTTATACTTTATTACATGCATAAAGATATATAAATTACCAACGAATATCCTAAGTCATCATACAAGAGACCAATCCTTTAACAACTCGCTTAATGTTTTGTCCTGATCTTTAAAATGCTGTAGACGAAGGTGACTTGTCTTCCTACTTCCTCAAGACCTTTTTCCCAGGGAGCGTGATTTGATAACCAAATGACGTATTGGTATAATTCGTCTCTTAAAAAAAAGTATACATTACTCCACTGTTCTAGTACTTAAAATTGAGAAATACCCTTTTTATCACAACTGATTTCTGAAGTTTGACCTTCATTGTGGGAGTGGGACGTGCTGCTGCCGCATCTAGTTCGTTTCATAACTTTTAAACACAGTTCGCTGTTAGTTATTAATTTAATTATTCACTCACTTCTTTTAATAATACTATTTTATTATGACGTTCCATTAAATTCGCGCAAGAGACGGACCACACACAACCGATGGAAGTATCAAAGGACTACAAAGGTCTACAAAATGCATGCAGAAACACCTATAAACTAACGGAATCATATCAAACTGAGGTGGACTTCTGCTGAATATAGAATTTCAGCAGTCAGCTCATACATTCTATGATATAAGTTACGTTTGTTTGTATTAAAACGTTGAAAAAAATATTTTTTGGAGCTTGAGAGCTCTTTATTGCGGTAAATTAGGAATACAACTCAACTCTAAATCTATTTGTTACAAATATTTATAAGATAAAACAAACAACGTTGTCGCAAGTGGTCGCAGACGCTGAGTTGGTAGTTTCTGCGGAATCCGGTTGTCGACTTGTTGGTTGTGGGGTTTGATGACATGTGCAACCTGTGGGAATTGATGACTTGTGTGGAAATTAAGTGCAATGCGATCCCGCATGCGCACGAGTTTTATGACTGTGGCGGAAGTTGATTGACTTTTGTCTCAGTCAATCTTTTAGGTGTTAACTTATACCCGTTGAATGCTATTACCGTGAATGAAATATATCGCAACAACACAATTACAACCAGCAAAGATTTTCAATGTAACCTCAATTTAAAATGTTTTAAGAAAACCTTCTTATTTTAATAAGCCTGAGGGTCGGCATTCTATAAGGCGAAACGTTGAAACGTTTTCGTGTGCACAAACGTTTTACTTCTGTAACTGAGCAAATCATTCGTGTGCACGAACACGTTTCTACGTTTTCGCCTTACAGAATCTGGCCCAGCATTTAGAATTACTGAGAATTCAGTTCATTTTATACAGATAAAGAGGAATTTCTAATGAAAATGAAATGAAGTTCGTCTTGTTCAACAGTGTTCAAACGGAGTCCATTTATTTTTATATGAAATCTTGGTGTTTTAAGTAGGTAGTAGGTATAAAGATGATCATATCATCTTAATTTTAAGTGGCCGATTTTTCTCCTTGGTATAGGAGTCTGCTCCAATGCCCAGTCGCGCAAAGAAAACTGAAAACAGTATTCCACTCATTAAAGTGAACAAGAAGTTCTTCAGTCATGAAGAAATTAAATGAAAATGAACTTCATAAAGGGCCGGTCTGTTCACAGCTGGTCAAGTCCTTGGTTAGGTTACCATCGATTTAGCTTAACTGATAATTACAAATTAGTGATAACCAATGAGTGTTTGTTCACCGTTTTTTCACTTCGGTCACCAAACCATAGATTTGCGACAAATCGTTCCATCTTTCCAGTTCATTTGTCAATTCAGTGATCTGAATCAATTCAGCCGAATCTATGGTTACATTTTTTTTTCTGGCTCCTTGTGTTTTTGTCTAGGTAATTTATTAATGCGAATATATTTTCACTGTTGAGTACATAAATGTCAAAAATGATACAGATATTTTTTAAAAAACAGAGGAATAAAATCTTTTTAGTGTGAGACAAAGCTAGTAGGTAATTGAGAACAAAACTGAATCAGTACAACAACCAATAATAATTGTTAACCCATTGGGACCAGCGTTGCCACAATGATACAAGTGTAACAAAAGTCTTACACTTTTTAATTATTTTATAATTTTGTTACAATGTTACTTTTTTTCGCTTTGTTACACTTTTTCCCCTTTAAATTTTTTTTTTGTTTCTCTCGTTAAAAAATATTGAAAAGTTGAACTGGCAGCACTTTTTTCTTTCGAACAAACTTCTACCAATTTTTGTCAATGTATTTGTTTGTTTACACAGAGCACAAGTTGTGCAAAACGTCAAACAGCGAGTGGGAATGGAACGAGAAAATACAACAATATTTTTCTGTCTCGCCGCGTCGCCGTTGACAATGTTCTACATCTAGTGGTAAATAAAGTTTGTGAAATAGAAATTGAAATTTACGTCGATGGTCAATAATTTTGTTTCTTTTTTGCACTTGTTAAACACAATATGGAGTGGATCATTCACTCAATATTTCCGCAATTTATGAGAACTGTCAGAGGACAAAAATGTTGAAAGTAATCTTAATTCATCCGCGGCTGTAGTTGGGAACCTCTCTGTACCCTCACCCTCCATAGAATGGCGTGCAGTGTATTTATAGGTACATCTGTCAGTTGAAAACGTTAACTTAACCGATTTTATTGGTCGGGGCCTTCGCTCCGTCTTACGTTATATAATAATTTATTAGTTTTATTATTTGCTCGCAATATTCTACAAAAACTTGTTGTAAGTAAAGCAGATACGTCAAAACTAATACCTACGAAGCAGTGATGCCGTTCTAGCGATTTTGTCGGTAGATCAAGTGGATTTTTAAGACTCCCGACGATTTTTAATAAAATGTTGTCGCTAAAATAAAATGTAGTGAATTTTAGCGATTTTTTACTACCCAACCCTGGTACTACAAACCATGTTAAAAAGAGTGGCAGCTTCGTACCTGTTTGAAAATATTTACCACTGCGTATGGTTGGTTGGACTTGTCAATAACTGATTGTTTAGTAGGCGACGCCACGTCGGAGTTTTTCATGGCAAAAAATTTACGCCCAAAAATACATTATCGAAGCTGTTATAATTATAGGATCAAAGGCGCCATAAGTAAAATCGGAAAGCCAACAAAATCGCAATCTGATTCACTTCAATAGATGAATTTATTTGTAATTTTAAACTTTTTTTTGCCATCGTTATCTTGAATTTGTTGATTTTTTTTATTTATTTTATTCAATAATAATTTACTTTTAATTATTATGTATGTATTTTTTGAACTTATACTTTTAGCTTGATATTTTAGCGAATTCTGGCGGATTTTTGCGATGCAAAAACTGGCATTTCTAGCGGATTTTATGTTGTGGTCTAGCGGATTTTTTTTTCTCTTAGCGGCAACACTGCTACGAAGTCCTTACAAAATCTTGAATGAACGATCATAATCATTGGTTAAATCTCGTTAACCGCCCAAAATTGGCTTGTTATCGATTATTTGGGTTAACTAACCAAACCGTAGATTCTCTGGTTAATATTTGGCTGAACAAACACATTCAATGGTTATCAGCTGGAATAACCGATTATTAAAGATAACCTAGATTGAACAAACCAGGCATAAGTTCCACATTTATCGCCTCGGTTTCTAGGCTGACCATATTTTTTATCAATTACATCTTTCCCCATCTGGTCTTGCTTCTTGGATGGCTGTATACTTGATGATTTGCCTTCTGCTGCTTAACCTGTAAGCCTGCCTAAGGTTTTAAGAATATTCCTGCAGATCTGAAGCTCGTTTTTCTTATTTCGATAGCTGGTGGGGTTGCGAAAATTCTCAAAATCAATTGTTTCGCCTGCAGACCTTTAAAAGACCACAGTAATTCCCAATCGGTGGACGTACAACACAAGCGATCATGTCATTACCCCCTAAAGTAACCAGCTCACTATCTTCGGACTACATTCTTCTCATGACTCCGGCAAAAGTCATCAAATTAGTTAGCATTACGTCACAACTCACAATCGGCTAGCCCCTCCTGGCAGTAAAATTAAATCGTCTCTTTGTTAATCAAATCCCAATAAAATCCCGTCGCATACCCGCTCCCCATCGCATGTCTGTCAAGTCAATAGGGACATAAATTTCAATTATAATGACGGTCCAGCGGTTCCAGTAGTTCTACCACCTAAGCCACACAATCTGCACCACCAGCCATACCCACAGACACACCGAGTCAACGTATTCACTGCATGTGGTCGGGCATTGGTCACCAACTGTAAAATATACGCCACTACTGTTCCAATAAATGTCCATTTTTAAATGCGTCCACCGTGGAATATATTTTCGGTTTTCCCCCGCCGCGACTGTGATTCCCTTCCTGGCGAGAGGACCCACCGGCCACCACATACCATACCACCTCAGTCTGGCTAATCCGCCATAAATAAACAACTTTGTTAACAATTTTATGGTTTTATTAAACACAACATCATTATTTAAGCATTCGTTTTCGTTTTCCTTTTGGCGCGGCAGCGCTGTGGTCCCGAGACTCGATTTTTGTCGCTGTCGGTCGGTGGTCAAAAATCTCAAGTGGGTTCAGGATCGTTAAATGCTCGGCATGGAGAAAATTACACTCGGACTTACATGGCGGGGGAAACACGGGGAAACTTTTCAGTCGGCTGCTGTTGTGTCAGCAGTTAAATCCTTAAAGAAATGTCGCAGTAAAATACGGATTAGTAAAAGCGCGCGGCCGCCTGGGCTCTGTCAATTGTGTCGGCCGACAAATTATTGCCTGGGGATTAGAAAATTGAATTTGACTTTGCGAGTTATGAGTGACGCACGCCGGATCGAGGCGTGTGAGTGAATGGGTCTTAAAGCTTAGAAGAAGAGTTGTACTCTTTTCTGGACACGCGCGCTTCTAAATTGGCTACCAGCGGGGGTTGGGCTTGCCCTGTCTTCAGATTGCGTTAGTGTCGCAGGCAAAGCCGTCCCCTAAATATCCCCCCTCAAAACCACATCAGCCCATTCTAATTTGGCGACCATTTCTAGCTCGTGCTCAAAATTATAATACTGCAGCCACTTAACCAACCACACAGTCGTAAACCTTTCACCACACGAAAAAAAAGACTCTCGCACATCACCAGTTTTTCGGCCAAGACCCGCCTGACGTCAGAGTTTCTACACTTTACGGCGTTCTCGCTTTCAAAGCATGAAATAAAATTTGTCACAGAATGACAGCTATACGACCTGTGTCCAACCTCGAAACGGTGCGGTGTGTGCCGCGGCTACTTTATGAGCGTGTTGATTGGCTCAATTCCTGAAAATCGGTCGCGAACCAACACGCAGCCAGCATCGGAGCTGTGCTTCAATCTGACTTGGTAATTGCGCTACTGGATTGGAAATTTATTTCCCCAGACCGATGTGCTGCGACGCTTTCGACTCTCCCCACAGCCTGTCGCAGGTATATACTCTTATATGATGACCATTGGTATGGCACAGGTAAATGGATAATATTTTCGAGCTTAATGTGAGCTTCGTTGTATAGGAACGACGTTTGGTGACCGACGACGGCGTGGGTAATTTGCAACACCACTTAATGTTAATTGTTCAGGTTTTCTTTCGCGGGGTCTGCAGCTAAGTTCACTGCTTGGCGTATACGAGATTTATTTCCGCTATAAGTGGTGTAATTTATTTAAAAACACATTAAGTGTATTTTACATTTTTGGATTTTTGTCGAGTGGGTTCGGAATTGGAATGTTAATTGCGTTTCATTGGGATAGAATTTATGGTGCACAATGCTATAAATTGGTGTTAATTTAAAGGAGAAGACCGAAGGTCTGTGATGAGGTTCGAAAGTGACGGGAGAAGAGTGTCAAACATGCGAGAATGTGGGGGTCACAACGATGTTACTGTCTGTAGTCGAAGACCTCAAATTTCAGGCCCTTTACACGGCCGAGGACGGCTCAAAGCTGCAGGGTCATTCACTGGACTCTATGTGTCTTTGAATACGAGTTAAACAAGTTGTACAAGACTTATTAGCGGGTCTTTTTATATCAGGTAAGGGAGCACTCGATACAGGTATGTTTTAAAAATAAAATGGGTCATGTGGCCTCCACGACTTTCATCCGAAAGATCCAATTTTATATGGCACAAGGTAGCCTCAATTGACGCGAATAACTGTGTCGGGCTACAACACAAACAAAAATGTAAGGGTGTCAAATAACTTCCGATCTTGACGGCCAGTTAAGGTCGGCTATTTCGAAATAGTCGAAATTATACGCGACAAGCTGAGACTTAGAAGCCCAAGAAAAAAAAGACAAAGGGCGTCAAGTCGGAGGATAGCGACGGCCAGTTGAAGTCGGCTATTTGTGAAATTGCACGTTACAAGTTGAGATTTAGCGTAATCTCAACGAAAAAGGTCTGAACTTTCATTACTTTTTACCAGAGTTTTTTCCGATATGAACCACGTCCGACCGGTTTGCAAACCACAATGTAGCCAATACCCAAGCGATCAATTTCTTCCGAAACAAACTCATTTAATATGGCCAAGTACGCTACCAGCTGAAGGCCAGCACCCGCTCACACTCATCCACGTCCGACTGTGGCGTAGTTCAATAATGCGAAGCTGGCTTTGACAAGGTTGGACTGGCTTGTGAAGATGGTTGTCTGAAAATGACTTATCAGGTCCACTGGCGAAGGTCCATTGCAAGTCATTGTTAAAAGTGAGGCGAAACAAACCAAAAACCCATCAAGTCGCTGACCTGGGAACTTCAGTTGGTGCTGGAGATCCGATATCCGAGATCCGAAAGTCAACTCTGCGGTGTTAGCGAAGAATCTAGGTCCTATAGTTGGTATACGCAGGCTTTGTTTTTAACAGGGTGGCTCAATGGCAAAGCATCATTCCTCATCTCCACAGATTTTGCATGAAAATTGTTTGCTCAAAGAGAACCCAGTTTGGGCAAAATTTCCCTTACGGCTTACGGCGATCAGTGTGGCACGACATTTCCTTACCGTCTTTGACGGGCCCTATTCCACAAAACAAATTATCAACTTTTCACTTTGCACTTATCAAATATTTCGTCAAATTGCAAAACTTTATGTTCCACAGAACTATAAAATTTTATAAGTGATAACTTGAAATTGAAAGTGTAATTTGCAAAGTCTTTGCAATTTTTATATTCTCTTTGCAATTTCTGTTCCACGTACGTTCTCTTGTACAAAGTGCAAAGTTAACTATGCTGTTTCGTTCCACAAAAACTTTAAACTCTATTTTTGCAAAGAAAATTTTTAAAAGTTTGCAAGGTAAACGATCGCTTTAAAAATGCATATTATTATAACTAATGAAGCTTTCAAAATGTTTAGAAGTGAGTTTTTGTTCGAGGATAGTGAAGACGCGGTATAACAAGAAATTATAGAGAACGAATTAATTTTTCGGGACTACAAAAATTTCATTTTAAAGAGTGCTTTCGTTTAAATCAAATTCAAGTTGATTTCCTTTTAAATAAAATTGGAGAAAAATTATAGCCAATACATAGCACAATCATGCTTTGTCGGCTGAAAATCAACTGCTTCTGTGCTTGCATTGGCTCGGAAATGGTTGCCAGTACCATGGTGCTGCAGCTATGCATGGTGTTGCAAAATCAACAGTTTGCAGAACCATCCATAGAGTTGTCGATGTTATAATAAACGTTTTGTTTCAAAACAAAGTGCGGTGGCCCGATGACGTCGGTGGTATTGCTGAAAAGTTTTTTATATCCCTCGCATAGGTCCATGTTTTTTGGGCCGACGCCAGTTGCAGGGATTGGGCTTTTCTCAAAACTTCCTCCCAGACAGCCTGTTTATCTAATTTATTAACCTTCAAAATGAAATGTAGACTTAAATATGTTCCAAATATTTACAATAATTTTATAAAATAATACTTACTTTATTGTTTTGAAAACTAGCAAATTAAATATTTTGTTTTTCTTTGATCAAATGTAACAACAGCAAATTTTTGCAAATTAAAAAGTGATGTGACTGAATGATATGAATGCAAATGTGATTAAATGCTTTGTGGAACACTTTGCACGCTCACTTTGCAGGAAAGCGCAAAGACTTTGCAAAAATTTGCTAGTGCAAATTGAGATTTGCAAAGAATATTGTGGAACTGAAACACTTTTCACTTTGTCAAAAAATGTAATTTAATTAGGTAGTGCAAAGTGAAAAGTTGATAACTTGTTTTGTGGAATAGGGCCCGGTATAAGATTTAATCGATTTGACTGTCAACGAAAATAGTACACCCGACGAGCAGAAACCTGCTCCTTAGCTACCACCAACCTCGAGCCGTCCGTGTAGATTAAGATCAGTATAGGTTCTATGGTTACTACCCGGCTTGGGAATATCAGAATTCAAGTCATTGCTTTTAAAGCTTTAAAGCTTTCGGAGCTATACTTTATAGTGTTTCATATTAACTGCGGAGTGTTCATGGGTGGTCTGTTTGCACAGGTTCTCTCAATTCTCTCAATCTGAGAGCTCCTTTTGTGGCAGAACCTTTGGTTGGACAAGTTCAGGGGAAGTATATACAGAATAATGACCCGCCCGACTTGCAAATATTTAGTGGCCTCTATGTGGAATGTTGACTCATCACTATGTGTCTACAGAGACTTATGATTTTCCAATGAAAAACTGAGTGCGGGTCAAAAGCTTATTCATTTCAGCAACTGGCATGTACCTCATACACCTCTTTATACCAGATACTTTCCACAAGGCCAATAACAGGTGATATTTCCGATAATCAGACATCCAGTGAATATCCGCTGCTGCAATTTTAATCTTCTACCGAAAGACTTCTTGCAGGCATATAAAAAGATTCTTTTATAGGACAACTTGTACAGAGGATAGATCTATTGCCGATATATGCTTCTCCTCTAACGAACAGAACTGTCTGACCAATGAACCTTCAATTGTTTTTTCCCATTCCTCCAACCGCCATTTTCGGCAAATAATTAACTTCAAACTTAGCCTTACGACTGAGATACTCTCGACAATGTAGAGAGAAAAATGATAGTCATGCTAGCGCACTTATGATCCGAATGCAGCGACATCTTTCCAAGCTCAAAGATCCACTGGGTACCGAAATTAATTTTAATATGGGTGTCTACTCAACGCGATTTACTTTACAACGGATCGTGCTGTCAATACTCACCAACGCGTCAACTTTGACAATAGACTTATTTATGAAAAGAACGGATACTTGCATATGAATACAACGTAAGTAACAAGTTCTATTTCAATCCTTTCTTGAGTAAAGGATCACTTTGGACACTTCTAGTACTGTCTCGTGCAAGAAGGAGCTATAAAATTCCGCTTTGAGAGCTTGCACTAACTTGTGCCTGGATATGTTCCAATCTTTCTTTACCAAGTTTTTCCAGAGAATCATAAGAAGCTGAGGAAGTATATTCATCCTACCCAGTGGTTAGGTGTGGTATTCCAAGATGGCCAAAAAAAGTATACCCGCATTTGTAAGTGTCAGAGAATTGACCTAAATTTCTCATTTCAAAGCGCTAAATTCTGGCACCATAAGCATATAGCTGAGTTCAAAGGCGTGTTTCCAACTAATTACTACGGTCCAAAGCGATACACTCTTGACAACTACAACCGAAGGCAAACAAACTCGATCTGAAAAAGCAACCCTCTTTACGAATTGCTTGCACATAATAAGTTGATACCTAGCACCCACTAACGGTTTTCCACACGCTACCAAAACTACTTCAATTAGCAAAAAAATAAATTCACACCCTTGCTCTGGCACATACCACCGCCGCAATTTTATACGACCACTTGGAAACATTTAATGCGAAATCCCAACAGCTCTTGAGAACGCCTACGGAATGTGAAGTACGCGTTAATCCCTTAATCACATTTGCAACATTTAATTCTGTTTTCTCTGTGGTTGAGCAAAGAAGCTCTTCCATGGGGAGCTTGTTTGCGGTGCTCCTGACTCATGAGTTTGCAGTTTCGTTTCTATTCCTCGTTCGCTTATCCTCTCACTCTTTGATTGTCGACGTTGGATTAAATGAACTTCCAACTGGGAATGAGAGCAACAAGGTCTTCTATGGGGTTGCGAGGGGATCCTGTTTCTTTGGAAATGTTAATTTGTCCTTTGGGGTGGTTGAATTTTATTTGTTTTTCCTCCATCATTCATGTAAACGGAGAAAACTTGTTCAAACCGAATATGAAAAGGACGTGGAGGCGTTGCAGACAATTTTCTGCTGTCGTCAAGTCGATAAAGTTCGAAGGTGCGAGGAATCCTACGATGGGCCGTGGAATTTAATGAGAGCTACGTACCGAATGCCAATCTCGTAAAAGTTGTCAGCGGCGATATGAAAAATGTTGTCGAGGGTATTACTCGCGCTAAGTACTCACTCAGACAGTTTTTCCCTCGTCTTTTATTGCACACCATCATCTCAAGTCGCAAGTAATATAAGTCTTTCTGGCTCTGCATACCTATATACAATCCATGCAAACACATGCCGCCACGAGTTGTTATCGTCATAAAGAATAATAAAAACTGCAATATAAGCACAAAGTGCGCCCATAAACAATCCAGGTCCAGAACAATGCTGGAAAAAGAAAGATTTTTATTTTTACTACATCAATTTCGGACACACAAAGGGACTGAAAGTTTTGTAATACCTACACACGGTTCCCGTATACAAAACTTTATTGCGTGCGCAAGACTTTGAGTTGCTGCTGGACGTAATGAATATCAGGCACCAGGACCAACCGCAATAAAATCTGCAATAAAATCACAATAAAACTGTCGGATAATTAAGACAGGAAACTGTGCCTCGTAACATCCTCACAAGTGTAGATTACGAGTATGTACAACCTAAAAGATTCCTAGAAGTCTGCGCCCTAAAACAACACCTTTGTATTTCTGTTTTGTTTTTATAGCGGCTGCAAATTGCCAAATAAGCAAATGAAAAATTTCCGTGGAGATCGTCTTCTGAATGAAATTCCAAGTGAAGCTACAATGTGACGAGAGGGCACCCCTGAGGCACCTATATATCTTGCTTCTCATCCCTGTCCTTTGTTCGGCCAGACCTTATCAATTAGGCGCTCATAAAGGACAGAATGCGAGTGTTTATGACGGCCGATTGTTTTACCCTAATTTGCATATACTCGTACACCAACTGAGTCTTGGAATGTCGGCCATTGGAGTTTCCAGATTGCCCCTCCTATGTAATATTTTCTTTTTTGTTTATATATTTTATGGGTTTAATCGCCTCGCACTCGTTAAAAGCTGAAAGCAATTTTTTTATGGCCAAATAATGCAGATTGTTCGTACGTTTATTTGGGCCGTCTCATAAAACCTTGTTGGTTAGACAACGGCGGGTAATAACTTTTTCTTTGTTCGTTTGGCAATGTTTAAAATTCCGATCGAGGCGAATGATTAAAATTTTTATATTGGTGATGAATTGGTAATCAGAGCGTGCTGCTTTTGACGTTGCTTGATGGTCAAGCTGGCAATTTATTTGCCATAAAAATTATGCTAACGGTCGATGAAAATTATGAAAAATGCTGGCGTCTTGTGGTGTTTAAAAAGCAAAAGAAACTTGTAATATCGTGGCAGCTCTATAAATCAAAGTGATTTATTCATTTCTGTGAAACTGGCATGAGAGGAGTTTCGTCTTGGTCATGGTCTTGGTCAGAGAAGAGACATTTTTTCCAAGTGATTTGAGTGTTTTCTAGAAAGGGGTTGGAAAAAGTGAGGTTAGGAAAAACAGAATTAGAGTTTTAAAACCGCTGCAATCACAATGAAACTGAAATTGCTTGATTTGGTCTTCACTTCAATGTGGAGCAGCGGAGACCATATCCCCTCCCCAAGAAAAATACAGAATTTGTCAACAGTTTAGCGACAAATATGATACCTATGTCGTTTTCCATTGGTTTCACTCGGGGATCCATGCATTCTAAAATCCAATGGAACAACAAAACTGCTTCTGTAAGAATCCACAAAAGTATTGGTGAAATGGCAAAAAATAATCTACGGCTGCTTGTATAAAATACATAAATTACACTTGTGTGAGTGCTCCTTGAGTGGATTCCGACTTCAAATCGAGAAGCGAAATTCTCTTCTCCAGAATCATCAGAAGAGTATATTTTGTGCCAATGGAACGGTTTCAGAAGTGATTTTTTCGATTCCCGGACGCTTCTTCTTGCCCAATGGAAAACGACACAAGGCAGAAGGCACAGTATTAAATGTTGGCATCGTTAATAGGTATTTTTTCAAAAGTTAGACTAATCCAAGAAGGAGATGGATCACCAAAGTTGGTTCATTCTAATATACCGCACAAGGCTACAAATATACTGACGATGTAAAAGGTGCTTGAGTCTTGTATGACTTGCTTACCAATGAAAGCGAATTGAAAAGTTAGACTAATCCAAGAAGGAGATGGATCACCAAAGTTGGTTCATTCTAATATACCGCACAAGGCTACAAATATACTGACGATGTAAAAGGTGCTTGAGTCTTGTATGACTTGCTTACCAATGAAAGCGAATTGAAACAAGAAGATGAAGACTCCGATTAAGCTCAATGAGTCTGAAAACTCAACCACAAGCCTCTTTGAATGACAACGTATAAATATAGATGAATTCACAGGTGAGAGGAGTCAGAGATACCCAGAGCTACTGGCAGCTGTAACCTCTAGTGCTAATAAAAGGGCCCGGTCCTTCAGGTTACAGGCTATCCGCCCGAAAGAGTTAACAACACAATTTGTGTATGGTTATCTTTGAGGGGGACGAGAACTTGCTCGGAAATGAATGGCATCAGACGGCTAATATACCCGGATAAGAGAATCGTCCAGCATGTATTTCCATTCTGTAAGTTATTCCATCCATCCATCTCCTGGTGTTTGTGAAAAGCAGAACTCGTCCATGTCCAGTCGATGAATATTTTTGACACTTTCATACACCTAACTATAACTACTGCCATCTCGTATTGAAAAAGATTGTGCGCAGGGCAGGGTGTCAACACGGAAAACACACTTTTTTCAACAAATTCTTGCTGCTGCAGTTAAACGATCGATTGTTGCGCTATGCAATTTGGACCTGAGCTTAGTTCATTCCCCGATTTCGGGCAGAAAAATGGCTACCATGAGAGATCTTGTTGACCACCAGCGTTGCCACTCCAATAAAAGAGGAGCACAGTAGATCATTAAAAAAATGCAGTAGATTTGATCTTTCCGCAGTAGAAACAAAGATCAATTGTTTAAAACTATATTTATCATTACTTTAATGTTTTTTTATACAATAAGTTGAGGTTGTTTACAGGGGTTAGGGTTAGGGGTTAGGGTTAGGGGTTAGGGGTTTTATGTTTGATTTTAGTACAGCTGTTTAAGAGAATGTTTATCAAACAAAAAAAGTGCAGTAGATTGGATTTAGTGCCGTCGGATTTATTTTTTGCAAAAAGTGCAGCAGATCTACTGCTATTGCAGCAAAGTGGCAACGCTGTTGACCACCCCAAACAGGCACACTAAAGCCGCTCATCCACTAAGTGCGCAACTCATCAACCATTCAAACAACTTTGTCCAAAAATTTATCCAGCTCTTGGTGACACAAATGTGCATGCTTGTACACAAGTACACTAACTCACGTTGTTCATGCATTGAGAAACTTAGTTCTACTTAGAATTAAAGATTTTTGGGTTGAATGGCATACGGCCGACATATTTACAACTCACTCATAAAAAAAAAATTCCATCGAGTTGGTCCACTGCGTTATTGTTGTGGTTTTTCAAATAAAATATAGACGCCTTAAAACCCTCGTTCATTAAGCCAAACTTCATTCCTGATACTTTGAGACTCTAGCATCTACCTGAATAAGTCTGACAGCTGACTGCCTTATGCTTTAGTTTCTATATTAGCATAGATTGGTCACGTGAACGGTTTTATTAAGCGGTTGCCGAAAAATCTAGTCAGCACTCAGTCGGCATTCCGATTATTTGCTTAAAGTAGTAAAAACGTTAATGACCAATCTTACTCAGGGTAAATCTAGCCCTGACAAATCTAGTCGACTTAAGATGACTTTAGTCAGTTGCTAAGCAACGCGTTGAGCAACTACCACCAACCTAATCAAATGGATTTATTCCAAAGAATTGGCATCATCGTACATCGGAGTTGAATATGCTGAAATCGAAATTGACGTTTTTGAGCACTTTATGGACGACGGGTACAAGGATCCGTTTTCCTAGCTCTCAGGATGAACATGGGAATGAGCATGTAACTCTCCTCAGCTTTTTTACTAACCTGCTTAGATATAGCATTTTGTACAGTTGGTGCATATTTTTGTTCGAAATTTGTTTTGCAAGCTTTGCAAACTTTTGCATTACAGACAGCTTTGAGTTTAGAGATTAATTTGCAGTGACTTAAAAGCGTTTGCCCAGCGTAACTTGATCCATTAGGAACCGCGGAGATTTTAAACCTACTGCGCTTTCTTGAGCGCGAAAACATTTTCAAAATATCATGCAACCCACTGGATGTAGCTAACGACTTATGGACCCTAGTTACACTGAAAATAGGCAGCGACAGCGGGTAGAAAGATGTCTCTTAAAATGCGAGTAAAACTGATTTAATTGGCCGAAAAGCAGTTTAGTTTAAAATGGGTCCAAACATATACGTCAAGAAAATATGGTGTCCATCAGGGCTGCCTACTATGGCCGTAACTTTTCCTTTATTATCTCCAGTCGAGCACTTTTCCTATTGATTCATTTCGCCTGAACACTTTCCCGTTTACCCTATCAAAATGATCGATCCAACCTACACTGGAAAACCATCACACGGTATAACCAAGCTTTACCAGCTCATTTATAAGCACTCGTAAAAATGCGTCAACCAACTCAACATAGGGCAAATTATGCGAGTCAATTAGACTTATCAAAGAGTTTCCCATGCCGACAAGCAGAAAGACAATAACGTCTAATTCGTATTTAAACCCAGATAGCTGCGTGTCTATCTCGACAGCTTTGTAATGCCCAAAGCTCTTGCTCGATTAGTTTTACCGTTCTCCCTATCCTAGCAGCTATTTAAACTACATGTAGGTATGCGTGTGTGACAAGCCACTTTATAGGCACAAGCAACGACCCTGATTTTGATTTTCAACTTGCTTATTTATGACCCACAACAAATGTCCATTATCGATTAAGTAATTTATTTGTTTTGACTCTTTCGAGGGTTTCGGGTCCGCCAGTTCACCTCATTTAAAATCAATTAAACCACGACATCTATCCGATAGCAGCTCGGTTCCTCATTGATTTGTGGCCTCAAGTTGACATAGAAGTATAACTACCTGCGCCAGGCCCGGTTGCCCGAGATTCCACTCTCTTTTGTAGAGCTGCGGGTATACTGCCCTATCGTAGACCGAACACAAACTATGTATCCAGGTCCAACTATACTCGTATGTGACTCTGATTTATTACCCTCACAAGCTTTTAATGAACAATTCGGTGATTTATGTCTCCTAAGAAATCATTCAAACTCAAAGGCCATGTGTGAATGAGCGATGGGGACACAGACGCACAGACACACAGCCACAGACACACTGTGTGTGTTCAATTGTGTATTTTGACAGAAGGACATTAATCTCAACGCCAGCCAGAACAAGTCCCTTTCATATTGATGGAGGAGGAAAACACTTGCCATTGTTGGGATTTTTGCAAATTCATTCTCGGCATGTCCTTTTAGGAAGAGGAAATGCTTTCCAATGAAACGAAAGGACCAAACGGAGAAGCCGACAAATTCCCGACAACACCTTCGGACAATTAAACAATTTTCTCTAACGGTTTGAGAACATTTCACCTTTCGCACACACACACCCATACAAGACTGTGCGAGGACAATGACAAATGAGGAGAGAAAGTACGAACAATGGCAGCGTGAATTCTCAATGGACTGACTGTAGGACTCGACGACGACGACGATGAGGAAATAAATGTGAAAATTAGAAAAGAAACCAGCAGCGAGAGGTGTGTCACATAACAAAACACTTTGTCCCTGTTTGAAAGCAGGATAATTAATGCGGCACTTTGACACCGCCAGGTAAAGAAGGTAATTTTCACTGAAACTGTCCCGTTTTTCATTTGCCAAAGTTAAGCTGCCGCTGTCGACGATGTAGGAGCAAACAAAAAAAAAAACAGCAAACGCTGACAACAATGCGACAGGATAGTGTGGATCCTATAGCTAATTGTGTTGTTTTGTGTGCAAAATAACCTTAGGTCAATTGGCCGGATGATAATTTGTATTTTGGGAATCTCGGGTGAAATCGGTCTTTGGTTCGGATGGGAAAATGCTGTTGGACGGTAAGTTGAAACGGATAAACTGGACATGACTGCAGTTCGTTGGAAGTGGATAATGAGTTTGCAATGAATTCTGGACACTGTCATGGGAATAATGTGCGGTGGTGTGCTGTGTTTTATCAGAAGACTGCCTTTCCTTTGCGCCAAACGTTCGAAAAGGAGGGAATATCTCAGTGTGGGGGTCCTTTTGAGCAGAAGAGCAGCAACTAAAGTGTTGTCAAAAATAATAATGTATGCCTAAATGCATTCTGTGAGAAAACATTAACACACCTAAAAAGTGTGTTGTTGCGAATTAATCGAAAGGAGGTTCTTTCTGGGATTCGAAGATCTTCTAGACTTTAGCATTAATCTCCATTCGCTCGATGTGACCGAGTCAATATAGTCGATGTATTTAAACTTTTTCGACAGCAGCCACCCTTTGGAAGAGCACTTGCGATGGTATCTTCTCCTTCATCCTCCCTTCTTACAAGAAGAATATGCCAACAAATTGTAGTGGACCCACACAGAATATCAAAGTACAACAACAAAAGCAGATAACGAGTGCATTGTACATTGCATTGACTCACTCGAGTAAACAGAACACTGTGTGACACACAAGTGTCATTCACTCACTTATCGCGTCCCAAATGCCAGATATTGGCTGAAGGAGTAATCGGACTCTTTCAGCTCGGGTCAGGTATTGAAATAGATTTGGGAATGCTAAGGAGTGTCAACTAGTTTATAAGCAGTACGTTTAGGAAAAATAAAGCAGATTCATTCTAGTACTCGTACGACTTCTTTCTCAATTTAATGGCACTTGATGGCGCATTGAGCCTGCCTGGTATTCTCTATCCTCTTGTTGAACTTGACAGGACATTTAGAGAGCCGAGAGAGTATACGTTCAAAATGTGACTTTTGCAACTTCCTCTTAGCACTTAAATATGTATCTGCTACTGCAGCTTTCTATCTACCGCAATCGCTGGCATCAATCCTGCGGACAACTATGATGGTTCTACCTTATCGGCTTCATCCAACAGTGCGGCTTGCATTTGCAGATCCTCATTGTGAAAGTATACCTATTATTGTTCTTTCTCTCGATGTGGCCGAGTCAATACAGTCGACATGTCGGCTTTTTGGACCATGACCTGTATGTCATCCGTGAACGAACAATATGTGACGGAATTCATTTTTGTTTCGTATGCAAAATTCACTTAGTTCAGTGAAAGAACAAAGACCAAAAATCCGTTTAAAAATTATTTTCCTATAGCACCCAGTATCAGCGTACCGCATATACTGATCATTCCAAAGAGCATGCATTTCGTCCTGAGGAGTTTCGAAACCATAAGTGGTAGCTTCGTCATTCGCTGAGCTGAAGAAGATGAAGTAATATAAACTGCTAGGATTGCTTCCTGGAAGTACAATGCACCAGTTGCGTTTGAGGGCTTCAGTGGGTTGTTTCCTAACCCGAAAAAAACCCTAAAATCGCCTCAAAGGTGTTGCTATAAATAACAATGAGTTTTCAAGTGACTTGGAGGAGAGTGCGGTCTCGAAATCCAAGATTTGCCCCAGTGCGAAAATGTGCTCCAAGTCGATCTGCCTTGACATATGGGCTCATTATAATTTTACACAGTACTTTGGATAAGATATCGTTCGCGTCATTGAGCTGAAAAGTGCCTGGGGGTCAATTCCGGTTCTGTGAAAGAGTGAATCGAATAAATCATTTTCCCATTCGCTTTCATACACTGCTTTCATTTTTTCGATTCACTCAGTACTAAAAAGCTATTCTCGGTCAATAAGTGAAAATATCGTGGTGAATTTAATATCGCACAATGTTTTGCAACATTCATTTGAAAATGAGTAGGTATGAAAAAAAAAATATTCATATGAAAATTTTTGATGTTTGATTTCACATTTTTGTAGAACGAGAATCGAAATTGCGGTGAAAGGGTAAAAAAAAATGTTCATTTCACTTTTTTACGGAACCAGATAGTAGATAGAGCTGATAAACAGCAAGGACGTCAGTTTTGCAAAACTCCAAACATTGGAACTCGCTTCCTGAAGACGTCATGTCCAGGCAACCACGACTTGCAACAGTGCAGAACTATCATCACCCGGCAAGCATCACCCACCGATAAATGTTTGCAGTTTCCAAAAAGGCGGTGGCGCATCATCTGCCACCCAACACCAAAGCAAGTTCTCGGGTCCTTATCAAAGTCGATTGTTGTCCTGTAAAGTGACACTTACCAGTGAAATATGCACTAACAAGTGTTAAACGCATTCGATATTGGTTCATAAAACTATAACTCAACTCCACTGTTCAATCATAGCAATTGGAGATGGAGTCAAAGAGAAGAGAAATGAGAGAAACCCCGTCTCATTAAAGGATCTTCCTCAGCACGCCACTGTGAGTGGTTTGTGGAATGGCAATTCGATCGAGAATCCCACTTCGAACGGGCGCAGTCTCGTGTTGTGAGTTATTACAAATATAGATTGGTTTAACACAAGTGAACCTAGGTATACCTATAGTTCAAAGCGATCAACTCAGCATTTATTTATTTTTATTTTTTATTTTTATTTATTTGTTCTTGAAAAACTTACACTGTAAGACAAAAGAGTCTTATAAAACAGTGAAGATTATAATTTTCAATTAAGAATTAAACAAGCCACAGAATAAACGTGAGAGGAAAAAAAATAAAAAAAAGAATTCAACAATTAAATTGTATCAGTCTTGAATCTTATCCCAAATCAGAACTGAGTCCGTCGCGTTGTATTGCGTCGCTCTATTAAAATTATCTAGGAACACCCAATGCTTACAGTGGGGCACCTTAGAGTTTGTACGTGTTTCTTTCGCAAGTTGACCAACTTTTAACTTTCGAGTACTTTCGAAAAGAGTATGGTTTTGTGGTTATTTCATTTGGACAGCACGACACGACTTCGTTCTGCCCTTTAACCGGCATACATACACGCTCTTCACAGCTGACTCAACATCGAGTCGCTCAGAACAATGAGGCATTCGACATTCCGCATTCAAAAGCATTGCCACACTCAATTGTCGGTTTCGGTCCGGCTCCGTCCTCCGTCTACTTCATCGCATTCATATTAAATTCAATCCGCAAATTGTTCGCTCATTTCCAATTCGAGAAGGACTTCATCGAATCTCTTCCCAGCCCATGCCCATGCTCCTATAAATAATATTCCTTTGTCATTCGATTATTACCAGTCGAAACCGCCGCCAACAAATCACACAACATATCATGCTTTTCGCTGCTGTAATACTGCGTATTACCACCGCGTACCCATATCCACCCTATAGCCCTGCGAGATCCTCGTAATTAGCATATGACAGAAAGGTGATGAATTGCCAGTAATAATGGAAACAATTACAATTTGGAAGGGAAACGCTGCTACCATTGCCTGCTTTAGCGCATATAGGGTGCCACCATGTGTAGTATTTTTGACGACTATAATTTATGGGCCTGTACAACGGTTGAGTTGTTTTTAGGGTGGTTATGCTGCTACTCTACGAATATGTGCCTGCGCGTTGATTGCGTCAATTACAACCGAGTTGCACTGCGACTGTACCTGGATATGTACGACATTTTTTTAAATGAGGTCAGTAACTGTACGAATGCGAGAGATCATAATTTTTACCGGCTGTCAGTTTTGTTAGATTTTTAATGTTTCGATTGCCACTATAAATTTTCGAGTGCTTATGGCCTGTACAACTGGGGTAGAACGTAAAACGAAACGACCGCAGTTTGTGTGTATTCGAGTAGGCACTCGCATGAGTTGATTTTGAAATTATTACGAACAGTTGTTATCGGAACAATAAAATTTGAAATTGTTTAGAGAAACTGTGTAATTTATGATGGCAGGTCATGGGATGTGCGAATTTCCTGGCTCTTTGCATTGTTTTTAATTTAACTTGTGCGCCGCTAGCACATGATATCCTCATCCCAACAGTAGCCAGTTTGGTTGGTTGTATATGTTTTTGATAGCTTCTATTTGGATGTGGGTGGCGTTTGTAGGCAGCGTTGCCAAGTCATTCTGGCATTTGAGCAACGTTTCTTAAATTTTCAGCGTTCATTTTTACCTCTTGGGCACCAAAACTGGCATTTTTCGTTTTAACAGTTCGAAAGAAGATAAAAACCAAATAGAAGTAAAAAAAAAAACAACAACAAAAGTCTATTCATATTTAGTATGACTATGATGATTATGATTTAGTATGGCGATTGCACAGTTAAATAAAAATAAATAAAAATAAATACTTCAGTAAAAACTAAAAAATAATAGGAACACATTTAATTTGTTTTTTTTTAAATCGCCCCTGTGGTATATGCCTGCAAAGTACCGATTTTGGAAATTACAGTTTGGAATGGTGTAAGTGCTACAATAACTTTTTCTTACGGTATCCGGTTGAACGATTAAGGCCTTTTAATGACTTGCATTGGAGACTTAAATTTGTTACAAAATCGTACCTCTAATAGAATTGCTGTCTCAATCTATAAATAAATAAATAGTTGGTTGCAAAAGGTCCATAGGGATCATAGGCGTAGCTTCTCACAAGTCCCAACCATTCGTTTTTGTGTGCGTTTTTTCATGTTGGGACAAATGGAACAAATGGTTGGGGATTCGGGGATCGAACCTGGGACCCCCCCGTTTAGTAGTCCAACACACTTACCAACAAGTCACTGCCCCTACAATGTCTCAATCTACCACTTCTTAAACCCAAAAGCTAATTTAGGTAAACACGACTTTTTAGATATTTGCAAAAAATTGTACACGAGCTTGTGAAGACTTTTGCTGTTGCCCAAAAATACTGAAGTGCCTATATAGATCTACATTATGAGCATTATGTAGGCTTATATCCACAAGGAGAGCCTACGAAAAAAATCTGCGAAATAATCTTGAGATTGACAGTGTTTACCCAATGGGAGAGAGAGCTATAAGAGATCTTGTCCAAAAGCTGCCTTTCTATTGGTACAAATAAATTACCTAATACAAAAAATTCTTGCGACAGGACCTTAGGCATAGCTTCTAATAACCAATCGTTTGGGTGTGTTTTCATTTTCAAACGAGCTCAAATGACCAACAATTTTAAGCCGGAAATGAGTAAATTGATGTTGATCGCAGTTTGAACTTCTGCAGCAATTTGATAGCATTTGATAGCAAATTCTTCGAGACACACACCCACGTCGATCTGGTCTGAAAAGTGCGTTTTGACACTAACCCTTCAGCCTGAAAACTCTGTGATTTTAACCCGGAGGAACAACTAAGTAAAGAAGAATCTCGCCTTAACCTACTTGAAGTGCTCAGCTGAAGGCTTGATAGTCAGCGATCCACTCAGTAGAGGTTCGTATGAGCTGAAGTTCCGAGTAATTCCTCACGTATCGCTTTAATCTGCTCCTTTCAAAGCTATTACAGCGTTTTTCATTGAAGATCCGAGAGAATTGCTCCGAAGTTCACAATTAGACTTTTCAATAAAAGTCGTTTGGGGACTTTTGCTTTCTTAAATCGCAAACGCCATTAGTTCCGATCAGTGACGTGCCGTGGTGCTTTCAGTAGGGTGTTCACTATTTTTTCCACCGTAGTAAGATTGTGTATTTTTTGTTCTCTTCCAGGACATTACGAGGACTTGATTTTCGCAAGTAGCTGAAACAAAGCGACACATGACTACAACCAGTTCATGCGCACACATTTTCTGAGCTCTGAGATGATACGGTAAAATTTGCATTTTGCATAAAAACGCACTAGAGGCATCGAAAAATTCTTTGTGCCAGTAACTAATCTAATCATGTCTGCTCTTTTAAAATAATTTTTGTGTCTCCAAAATGAATTGGACGAATTTAATCAAAATCAGAATCAGCTTGTTAAGTAATTTTTTTGTAAATATAAGTATAAGATGTAGGTATTAATCAATTTCATAATTTTAAATGAAATATCCAGAAGAAGAGACTGCCAACCTGCAATTGCAATTGACATTTATTTTAATACTCTATAACGGCGTTTGGTCAAAAGACAGAGGTCCATTCTTTGCGAAATTGAGTTGAGTGTGCAGATCTATTCCGGAAAAAATCTATTTTCATTTGGTCTTACCAGCACAAATTTCAGTAAACCAATAAAGTTATTAAGCGGTTCTAAATACACATTACAAGTATTTTAAAAATTGTGTTTGATCAAGAGGACATTACTCCACATGTAATCTTGTGATCGAGCAAAAGCTTAAAATTTTTCAAAAAATAACGTAGTCAAAACCACATGTAGGTTAGGTTTGTGGGCCGGTGACGAACATTCCGCGCCACACTGAGGAAAAAAAAACCACATGTAAATTAACAGTTGCTTTGCTGTCACACGGCGTTTGACCTAAATGTATTGCGTTCCCTTTTTTGTATTAATATAGTTGCTTCTCTTTATATTTTTTTTTTTTTTGTTTTAAATTACTACTATTCCTGTTTTTTTTTTAAGTTTTTGTTTTTAACCTAAGTAAATACCTTTGGGATTCTATAAAACTTATTATTAAATTTACTTTCAATCTAAATCTTCTTTCAACGTATTGCGAAAAGAATTAAAATAAAGTTTGGCCAAAACAACATAAATTATCTCTCTTTGTTAAAAGTTTTAAAATTTAGGTAATTTGTTTTGTGCATCAAATAATTTATATTATTATTGCATTACAATATTACTGGATTTAGAGGAAATTGTTGATCTTTAAAAAACATTTACACTGAAACTTCTTTACGACCAACTTCCTTAGAACGGAATTTCCTCTATACCGAATTTTATTTTGTTCCCCTCCCCCTTCAAAAATATCCCATATGAATTATATTCTTTATAAGGAGATTCTCTACAGCGAAATATTCTTTATAAGGAACTATTTTGTTTGGCCCGAAAGACAAAATGTTTCTTACTATAATTTGTTGTTCCTAATTTTAAAAGGGAGCTCCCCGTTTTAACAAGAATTTTCATAAAGTCACTAATTAATCACCTCTTGTGAAAGGCGAACTTATGAAGTTTCATAAATATTCTTCGAAAACAGACATTTGCTTTGATTGATTTCTTGATGTGTTACCATCATCTATCTGTTAAATAAAGCTTCCAGAAATTATGTGCTTCGTGGTGCTCTAACCGAGCTTGATAAGCCTACGAGATTTGTGCACACATGGCTGACTTTCATAACAATCTGCAAGCTTTGTTTTGGACCTGGTAAGCTATTTTATACCTTTCTACTTTCAAACTTTTCTGTTTTTGCTATGCCAATGATCATAAGTTCCCAACCCTGGACAAAATAATCGAAGAAGTGGTTTGTTGTTCAGTTTTCAAAAATGCTAAACCTACATATAGTTTAAAGTTTAAACTTTAAACTATCATATGGAGTTAGATATTAAACCGCCTGGAAAGGTTAGATTTTTCGTCAGGCGGACAGAGGCGGAAGTATTTGGACTCTGGGTGATCTAGAGTCTGCCAAGGTCTCTAATGAATATGAATCGGAAAGCGCGGGCAACTTGTTTATTTCCACTCCAATGATGGTGCCAGTCTTTACTCCAGGACGTGAATATTCAGTAGACATTTGGGTTGCTATTAAAATAGCTGCATTTTCGAAAATTTCAACCGACTTTGTGCTAAGTAGTTGAGGGAATGGAAAATAAGATACCTAAAGGGTATACCTAACAGCTGTTTCCCGCTGGAAATCTTGACAAAAAGTCAGTATCACACCTCAGCGGAACGCAATGAGTAGCCTTACGCTTGAGCAACGTTGGGAAATATTAAAAACTTATTTCCAAAGTGAGTGATGTGTAACCCAAACAGTTGGTTTTTTGAAAATAAGTTTTGGCCGAAATGAAGCACCAACCGCGCCTGCTGTACACAAGTTTGTGCAAAAAGTTCGTTAGACTGATATGCTAGTGGACAAAACTCATAGTCCCCGTCGTCGTACAGTGCGCACAGACGAGAATGTGGCTCGAAACCACCCGGAACCATCAACAAGGTCATGGAAAAATGGAGTAACAGAATGCGCTACTGCGAATCCAGCCGAGGCAGTCACTTGAACGACTTTGTGTTCCATAATTAATGGGAATGTTTGCTCTTACTAATATAGCCATGGAAAAACAATAAGTTTGTTAATTTTATTGCAAGAAACTTGTATTTGACCCACCCTGTATATGCAGTCGATATGACTCAGCTCAACTTCCATACCACTCATAGACAGTCAAAGCTATGCGGCTTACCCTCTTTGCTACATTGCATAATGTAAATACTTTTAAAAACTCATTTCCACATAACATCATGACCTTTATCTACACGTCAATTCGTAAGGCAAATGAAAAATTGCAAAGTATCATAAAATGCCGAGGATTTCTTGAGAATCCCTCCTTTCCCATGCATAAGAAAAAATGTCTTCTCACTCACGACACACACATCCTTTCGTTTTTCTAGCGAACCCACACCGTGACTATTTTGAATTTCTAAAACACTTATATGACATACACGTCAAGCGAACCGAGAAATAACAGGAACGAAGAAATTAAAGCCAAACTGTCACAATTCTCATATAACGTTGACAATGATGACGGTGTTCAGAACATGCCAGCTCCCAGCCCCCCCACAAATCTGAGGACGATCCAGCCGTGATGTGGAGGAAAAAAATCTCTCGTCTGACATAGTCTGAAATCCCAAACCCTGTTTATGACAGTTGTCAGGACGAATTGAAATTTTCATGTCTTTTCCAGAGAGGAGAACATTATGTCGTCTTTCAATTTTTCTACCCATGTGACAGTGCAGCCCAACGACAGCAGCAGCACTACAACAACACCGAAATGGAATCAAGAGCATAACCAGTGTAGCAGCACTAGTACAAAATAATGCAACACCCACTTCCGCCCTCTCGCTCCCGTTGAGCTGTCAAAAAATCAAGCACAAAACGAAAAGCATACAAAAAAGCAAAACAAAGTCCCAAGCAAAAGAGAGGCGAAACAAAAAATGGAACTAAATTTTCTGTGACAGACATGATTTGCTAACAAGACACAACGATGACAGGATGTCGACTTGGAAATTGCTGGGGAGGCACACTACCACTGCCAGCAACGGTGGCATGACATGCCAGTTCGAGAAGAGAAGCAAAAAGAATAATGATTCAACACGAAAGAAACTACACAATAATTTCCTCCCCGCCAAACGAAGGGTGCCCCGGGACACTAAGCAGGGGATGATAGGTGCCAGTGCAGAAGACAGTCAAGACAAACAAAAAATGCTATTCTCCTCGGTGAGGGTTGAAGGTTGCGACAACACGAACTTGAAAATATAGCACACAGGAAATCTTCCCAGAGAATGGGAACGAACGAACAGGAAAAGAAGTTGGCATGGCACGGACAGCAGCGGCAGTGCAGTCACGCTCACGTTAAAGGGGTTTATACACCACCCGCCCGAGTTCTTCTTCTTTTTTTGTAACTTTTTCTATTCTTCTTCTTCTTCTATTTATTTGCGCCCGTGCAAATCTTCGAAACGAAAGCAGAGTGCGGCAGGAAGCAACTGTCAGCCAGTTGCCAGATTGAAGCTTCACTTCTGTGGGTAGTTGACGGTGATAATGACTTTTGACAGGTTAACGTCGGCGTGAAGTTGTTTTCGCGACTCTGCTCAATTGAGCTTGGGTGTGGTGTGGCTGCTCACGGAATGGGAAAATATAGGTAGCTAGCTAGCTAGGTGTTCAACATCATCATCGCTGGTGTCAGATCCAATTTCAACTTGGGAAATTAATTTCGCAAGAACGCGAACGTGAACGCGAAGGTGAATGCGAACGCGGACGCTTCGAGGTGGAACTGAAAATGAGAGGAATATTTCGAAACGTGCGATAGGGTTAATAAGCGTTTATGAGCTCAGGCAGGCATGACAACCGCATACAATCTCCAAGTCAGTCAGTTAGAGTATTGTGATTTTCAAAAGAGGGGTGGCTCTGGATGATGATGGTTCGAGGGTATATACGAATGTAGTTTGTAATATGAACGGTGGGCTGGTTTTGAACGAAGGGTTGCAGCACCCATCAAGTTGAGTGAGCTTGAATTCGGTTAACAGGGTGCGGCCAGTTGCCTCTTTTAGTATTCGTTAAGTTGAACTAGCAACTCGTTCTCAAAAGTCTGGAATGTGTAAACGGCCTATTCTATCTGCATCCAGGTGTGAAAGAGTCCAAGCTTCAGATCTGTATGATTCACACCAGCTTTCTGCTGGAAATTAATTCTATCGTACGACACTACGAGGAAGCTTGGTGGGGGAAAAGTACCAAGATCAAAGTCAGGCTTGTTGTGTTCAGGGCCTCTGAAAAAAGACTTGGCGTTTGAGAGGGCCTCCAAAAGGTCGATCTGTAAGGATGACTTGTCGCAAAGGTGGTTAGAGTCATTACTTGTGACCCAAGTGGTGGTGGTTTCATCCCTGGCGGATGACAGCAATACTTTGATAGCAAAAGACTGACTATTTCAGAGTTTATCTCTATCATCTACACCAAGAGAGACGAGCGGGACCCATTGCCTGTTTTGAGTATTTCTCAAATAGGAAAAATTTATGCCTAAGTCAAGTTTACCTACCAAGTGCTAACAAGAAGTTGGAGCAACAGGTCCATATGACTACCCACTTCCTTGAATCCATTCGTTTTTATTTTCGGGATAAATGGAAGGGTCCTTCGATTTTACGCCAACTCAAAACGGCAGATTTGGGGACCTTTTCTAGGACAGTAATGCTCTTGCATGTTTGCAAGACTTTGCCGAGAAGTAATTTCTGTTTTCGGTGAATCGAACCTAGTAGCCCATAAGACTTACCACTGAGCAACTGTGCCTATAAACCATGACTCAGTTGGTGAATAAAATGAGTTTTCATCCCCTCAAACGAACTTGAGAGCTGCATTATCCACTATACGAATATGAAGTGTTTGAGTCACTATGACAATTTCCATCCACGACCATGACTGTGAGGACAGTATGGAGTTCTTAAAATGATCCCAACTAGCTCATGCCATTGCTCTCTGTTTACAAGTAAAAATACTACCCCCTCCTTGGTCATTTTGGAAAGAAAGCGAAATACGAGACAGATCCCGGAAACACTTCACGTGCCCTCCTCTGCGCAGACAGTGTCATTCCTATTTGATAAAGATTCTCTCTTCTGTTTACACAAGGACATTTTTAACAAAGGCAACCATTTCAGCAGGATATATGGGTGGAGGCAACCCGGGGTCCTACGGCCAAATAAACGGCAATTAGTGCTGGACAATTAGAAAGGGAAGAAGTCCTGCAAGTGGTGTTATTGTCACACATAGATCCCATCTTTCCACATGTGTCCCTGTTTTTCTTCGGAATTTCTTTTGTTTACTTACACATACACTTCTCGGTCGTCCTGATTTGTTTGTCCTTGATAAATCATTCTGTGTGACGATATACCAATCATTATTGTAAAAGGATCCCGGAAAGTGTGGCTGAATGAAACGATTGGGAGTCTGACCTTGGGTAGTCAATATGTTTACTGCATTCGCGTGCAGCTTTACATCTGCATCAGGGTTTAACAAAAACAAAAGCGGAATGACAAACAGACATAAAAAAAAAAAAAATGATATGCACAAAGAGAAAGAAACACTGAAAAGAGATTAATGTCGACAATGAGTATTTATGTGTTCGCCAGTGTGTAATGTGAAAAAGGATACTTAATTATAATTTATGTCCTTTTCTGTTTGGCATAATGAAATATGTCCACTGTCAACTGCTGAATGTAGTTGCCGTAGGGGAAGCGTGTTCTACTCCAGTTGTGTGAAAAATGAAACGCAGCAACAGAAATGGACAAAATATAAAAAATCGCTTACAAAGTGGTTGAAATAAATGGTAATTTATATTCCACTCAACGCTGTATCCTTGCGAGGAGTAACGAGATCGTTGATAGTGGTAAGCGGTCGTGTATATGTAAATGGAATCTAGTTTAATTTGGCTATTAACACTGGGAATGGCTGTCCGGAATCGGTTTTTTAGTCGGTTACGAGTTTCAACTTTAACTTGAAAGACAGTAAGTATTCTGCTTGATCACGTTTAGAGTGGGTGAGGACAAAATGCTTCGAACAGTGAGTCACGCGTTTAGTGTACAACAAAAGGTTCCACGGGTCGACGTTGAAATGGAGAAAAACCAGCCGTGTTTGAGTTATCAATGAAATACTTTTTTTATTTGAAAGGCTTTTTTTTATTTGCCATTGTATGACATCATTCAATATCCCAGCGGCTCCTTACGGTGGCAAGGACTCAAGTGGTCTAATTTGTAATATATCCGGCTGAATTTGCGCGATGGCTTTGATTATGTCAGCTTTAAGGGCATCGGGCAATTGCGGGTTATTCTCATAGACCTGGGAAGCCCCATCAGAAAAAGTCCAACACGTGGTGGCCAATTCAGCTCTGCTAGAGATAACGATACGATTATGAGACCAACAACTCCAGCCGATTTCCAGTTACTTAGCCTACAAGCTATATTTTTATGGAGTGGTCACGATTTGGTGCGCTAGAATTGTTACATAGACCACCAACACAGTCCCAAAAAATATGAGCCACTTCCGCTGTGGGCAAATTTGCTGGCAGATTTCATAGAATTTTATCCGTTTAATTTGAAATTATTGTTCGTTACGTGTGAATAATATATTTTTTTAAGGAATAAGTGTACATTTGTTTAAAGTATTCTTCAAAAATTAACAATGTAGATTGGTTGAGGGAAAATAAAAACATTTTGAGTAAATTTTCTTCATTATTTAGGAAAAATTTACACACGAAATCGAAGTTAACGATTTCCAAAAGCGGAAAATACACAACCATGTTTTTTTCTAATATGTTTCTATTATATAGAACATCTATTTTAGGTAGTTTAATTAACCAAACAAATCAAACTATTCGCCTTTTAACAATTTATAATAACTAACCAATGGCATTCAGTAGGTAATATAAAAATGTGGAATTCCCGAACTCTTTCACATTTCAACACGGTTGCCGCGGTTGGCAGCATTTATTTTTGTATATTTTGTATGTTTTTCCATGTCACACGGATTCTTTTTTGACATAACACCGATAGGAAAACAAAATGGCGAATTTGAAAAAAATTTGAGGGGGCCAGCGGCAAGAAGATTGTGAGTATGGTTTGTCTATGCCTCGAATCGTTCTACAGAATGTCCATCGTGGCGTCAGCTGTGTGGCACGTACAGTCCCGTCCTGCTAGAACTCCATGCCGTATACCTCCATTACTGTCAATTTTGGTCAAAATAAATCGGAAAAGCCCGTGTGACACTAAATTGTTTCCTCATTTTTATAATGGTGAAAAGTCAGCGGTGTGTAAAAGAGACTAGAAGCGTATTACGAAAGGGGTAGCAATTGTTTGCAAAGCAACCGCAAATTTTCAATAGAATTTATTTTCAAATAATCTTAAAATGTCAAAAAAAAGTTGCCACAGCTGCTGACGATTTGAATACATTTTTAATGCATTTTTTGACGTGTCTACATTAATAAAGTTGGTGTGTACGCCCTCACTCCTATCGCGAATTTTCGTTCTAATTTTTCGTACGCTCTAGTTTCATTTTAAAAGAAGAAAAATGCAAAAAATGCATCGTCCTGTAGCGCTCGCCGTCGATAGTAATGGCCTCACAAACTGCATTTTGAAAAAAGTACGGACCGATGAATGCATTGCCACCTGGTGAATCTTGCGTAGGTTGGCCTAGTCCCATACGGAAATTTTGCTTCTAACATAGCCATATTCATCTAAAAATGCACTTCGTCGCTAAAGATGATGTCTCGACCAAATTGGGGTCCTCTTCCAAATTCTCCGAAACCCATTCAGCGAACAAATGGCGCTTCTGGGTCAGTTGGATCTATAGTACGAGTGTAAGCAGTACCGGCTCCAGCCAAACTAGCGCCCTGTGCAAGATTTACAGAAAGCGCTTTTTTTTATATTGTTGTTGTTTTGAGATCTTTTAACCAGATTCTCTTGTAAAATGTAAGTGGATGTGAAAGGAATAGACCTACATGAACAGGGTGAAATATTTTGAGATTATGTAGGTAAGAAGTAAACTTGCATAGGTCTAGTGGGATTTTTTATTTTGCGGTATTTTGAGTTAGTTGCAAGATTGCAAGTGATGTGAGTTAATGTGCAAGAAATAATTCAGCACAGGTGTGATGGATGTTGTTATTTTGAGCTTATTTGAACAAGCTTTTTGTTTAAAATGCAAATGGCAGTACCAAGTTCCAATCATGCGCGATGCAAGGAATTTCTATTAACATTCGAACGAAAAGTGGACAAACTATATCAGTTGCATCAATTTAACAGAACTGGTTATCTTCACAAATAAGAGGAAAATACCACGGTTTGTTGCACCTTCTGTTGGCGGTATACCACTCAGAGTATCTGACAGTGCAAAATATCTGGGTCTTATACTGGACAAAAAACTAAATTGGAAACTAAACACACACGAAAGAATCAAAAAAGCCTCAGTAGCCTTCTACTCATGCAGCAGAATTTTTGGGAAAACCTGGGGACCATCCCCTAAAATCAAACTGTGGATGTACACGGCTATAATAAGACCTATACTGACGTATGGCTGTCTCGTATGGTGGCCGGCAACCTGCAAAACCACCTACCTAAAGGCCATTACGAAAGTACAAAGACTAGCGTGTATTGGCACCACGAGTGCCATGAGGACTGCTCCTACTGCAGGTCTTGAGGCTATTCTCAACCTGCTGCCGCTAGACATCTTTATACAATCTTCAGCTGCAATCAGCGCCTTGAGGATAAGTCAGACAGTAAGCTGGAGAACAAATGCAACGGGTCACTCCTCGATCCTAAAGAAATATTTTGGCTATGTACCCAACACGGACTACATTACGCCATACCTAGAGTTCACAAGACCTTTCTCGAGCGCCTATCCCAGTAGGGAAGAATGGAGCGAAGGACTCGTACCCAACGCACAATCCGTAGCCGTCTTTACGGACGGTTCAAAAATGGAAACCGGGGTAGGGTCTGGCGTCTTCTCTGAGTCGCTGGGCATATCAAAGTCGATTCGACTTCCCGACCATAGCAGTGTCTTCCAAGCAGAGGTCATGGCAGTGACAACAGCAGCCCGTGAGTCTGTGGTAAGGGCAATACCACCTGAAGGTATTACCTTTTTTATCGACAGCCAGGCAGCAATAAAAGCATTAACTGCGATAGAAATAAAATCAAAGCTTGTGAAATGCTGTCGCGAAGAACTTAGGGTTCTTGGCACTCAGCATAAGATATTGCTCTGCTGGGTTCCGGGACATGAAGGCATTCCAGGCAACGAGAAAGCTGACGAACTAGCAAGACAAGGTTCGGCAGCTGTATCAGAACAAGCTGACCCCTCTGTGAAAATCCCGCCATGCGCACTCAAGCTTGAAGCAGGAAGAAAAGCCACAAGAGAGGCGAACGCTAGATGGACTGCACTAGAAACTTGTCATACCACAAAAAGGCTATGGCCAACTTTCAATGAAGCCAGAACCGAGAGTCTAATGCGAAAGGATAGAAAATCTCTTTCCACCCTCGTAGGAATTATAACGGGGCACAATACTCTACGGTACCACATGAACAAGCTACGCTTGACTGAAGAAGAACTGTGTAGGGGCTGCGGTGATGAGGAAGCTCTTGAGGACACAACCCACTTCCTATGTCACTGCCCAGGCCTCCAGCACTACAGGCACAGATTCCTAGGGAGACACTTCTTCCACGACCTAGAGGAACTTTCTGGAACACATATAGACAAGATAATGAGCTTCATCAAATCCACAGGATGGATTGTATGCAATAGCACAGTGAGTACTTAGTCTCAGGGTTATTATGGGTAAGGGACAACCTCTTCCCCCAATGGGCATCACAATGGGTCAGTATTGACCTGAGTGTGGCACGGAGCTTTCCACGCCAACCCACGTACCTAACCTAACCTAACCTATCAATTTACTGTTCTCCCAGTTACAATCTAAAGAAAAATGACTTTTTAGGCCTCTTCCGAATATTTAGCAATAGATTTATTGCAGGGGGAGATTTTAATGCCAAAAACAAGTATTGGGGATCTAGATTGACAAATACAAGAGGAAGAGAACTTTATGAAGCAATAAACGAAATTAGCGGCAAGTATCACTCAAAGGGAAAACCTACGTATTGGCCAACAGATAGAAACAAAATCCCTGATCTTGTCGACTTGTAACAATATAAAGGGGCAGAATCTAAGTCAAGAAGGGCCAGATTTTGACTCAGATCATTCCACAATACTTTTAACACTTGGCGATAAAATCACTATTAAAGAAATTAGCGCAAGGCTAGGAAATAAGCTGACTGACTGAAGCTACTTCAGGCAGCATCTAGAGGATAGTATTCAGCTCTTAGAAACAATTGAAACAGAAGATCAATTAGAAGATGCTGTTCAAATATTAACTGTCAATATCCAAAGAGCTACATGGGCTGCAACACCTAAAACGAAAACTAAAATCCAACAAAACTCGTATCCAAAAGTAATATGTGATATAATTACGGAAAAGAGACGAGCTAGAAAACGTTGGCAACAAACAAGGGCGCCCAGACACAAAACAATACTGAATAATCTAAACAATCAGCTTAAAAGATCGATAAGAGAATTTAAAAATACCTTACTAAATACCTTACGAAACTAGCACAGATCATAAATGCTGCATTCAGGATAAGGTATGTACCTAGCATGTGGAAAGTCGCGGATGTGATTATGATAAAGTTCTCTTCCGCCTAGTGAAGTCACCTCCTATCGCCCCATATCTATACTACCTATGTTGTCCTAGTTATTCGAAAAGATGTTGATTAAACTTCTGAACAAAATAATCGAAGAAAAATCGCTAATCCCAAACCATCAATTTGGTTTTAGAAATGAACACTCCACGATCGATCAGGTGCATAGAATAACAGATAAAATCGAAAAAGCATTTGAAGAAAAAAAGATATGCTCTACTATATTTCTCGATATAGCACAAGCTTTCGACAAAGTATGGCACAAAGGACTGATCTATAAATTGCAAAAGCATCTGCCAAAACAATTTTCAGAATTTTAGAGTCCTATATATTAGAGAGATTCTTTAGAATTAAACAAGGAAATGACTACTTCACACTAAGAGAAATAAAAGCTGGTGTACCACAAGGAAGTGTGTTAGGTCCTGTATTATATCTCTTATTTACTAGCGACTTGCCGAACAGTGATGAAACAACTGTGGCAACATTTGCAGATGATACTGCTGTACTTGGCTGTGGGAGATACTGTCGAAGTAGCGACAAAAAAACTACAGAAGGCAGTGAACAATATAACAAAATGGACTAAAAATTGGCAAATTAAACTAAATGACCTAAAATCGGTCCATATAAATTTTACAAATAAAAATGTTCAGCACATACCAGTATTCATAAATGATAAAGAAGTAGATTACGCAAACACAGCCAAATATCTAGGCTTGACACTAGACGCAAAACTGCGCTGGAAAGCACATGTAAAGAAAAAAAGAGAAGAACTAAATATGCGCTACAGTAAAATGTATTGGCTTATAGGGAAATACTCTTGTTCGTCAAATTACAATAAATTACTGCTTTATAAGCAAATTATAAAACTAGTATGGACCTACGGGCTCCAGCTGTGGGCATGCACATGCAAAGCAAATTTACAGAAAATTCAAACATTTCAAAACAAAGTTCTACGGAATATACTAAATGCACCATGGTACATAAGAAACGCTGATCTGCATAGAGATCTAGAAATAGAAATGATTGAAGATGAAGTCAAAAAAGTAGCTAATAGACATAAACTTAGGCTTCTAAATCACGTCAGCTCAGAAATGAAGGAACTATTAAATACTAGCAATATGACTAGGAGGTTAAGAAGAATAAAACCTTTTGAACTAGCTATACATAGCTCGAAAAATAAAACAAAAACAGTATTAAATCCTCTATGGACAAATAGTTAGAATATGAATTTTAAAATATGAAAGACAAATTGCTGACTGGTTTAACTACTAGGTGCAATAATTGGAAAGCTGGCTAATCCCCGCCCTGCGACAATGAAATACCAAGAAGTTTGTATCGCAGGGAAAACGGGAAGACGGGAGAAGGGGTTAGTGGGTAGAAATCACCACACTGTTACTGAGTACGAGCTCGGTTTCGTCTTTGGAAGATTACCACCTACCAGCGTAAAAAAAAAAAAAAAATATTGAGGCCAACTTATGAGCCCAAAAGTAGTCCAAAATTATAACTTTTGGGTGACCCCCTTTCAGTGAAGAGAACTTTCAGAACAAAATGTTATCAAATGCTCTTAAAAAACGTCCGGAGTCCGGTGTACCCAGAACTAACTTCAATCAAATTCCAAGAAGTATCGCTCTTTGGTGAATGTCCACTCCTTTTCCGCGCCACGTCGCACTTAAACCGTATTTGGCTCAGTATTTCGTGTTTTATTCACAAGAAAACGTATCAAACGAAAGGAATGGAAAATCCACACCCAGAAGGCAATCAATTTACCACCATTACCGTGAGCCTAATGTAAACACTTGTGACAGGTGATGCCACATCAATTGCGGCACAACAGACAGACGACGATGACGACTAACGACTGGCAATGGCAAGCCCCCCCAACACAACAACAGCAGCTCAGCAGCAGATAAATATAGACAGACAAACTGATGGACGAATGGACGAATGGACGGATGAATAAATATGCTTAAAGATGAATGAATAAATTTTACTCGCAACTGCCAAAACAGCCCAAAAACTTGCAACTCGTCCATCCGTCCATCCATCCATCTATCCATCCGTCCGTCCGTCCGTCAGTTTGTTAGTTCGCATTGATGGACACTCGATTACCATAGGAGGAGTGCACGAGAAGACAGGATGCCAGTTAAGCAGGCACGCGAGATTAACGATGTAAACGAGAGTGTCCATCATCGTCTTGATCATCATCCTCGTCATCATCGTCCGCGTCTACGTCGTCGTCATCAATGCAGGGCGGCGCAAAGTCGCTGGGTAGAAACATCGGCTTTTGGTGTGCAGTGTGCACTAACTGAGCGGTTGACAGGCTTCACATAACCGCATGCATAGTCGGCCGGTTGCGTTGGTGCGGCTATTGTTGTAGTGCCTGATGCACGCAAGCTTTATCTATACAGGATTCCATCGGGCGGAGAATACAATCCAGCATTTTGTCGTCGTCCTGGTGATGGGAGTTCCAAGTTCCAACAGACAAAAGGCAAATGCGCACGCAATTGCAAATGGAACGCAAATTATAAATCGCATGACTTCACAAATTGGAGGAAGGATGTCGATTTTGTTGTTGCTACGACGACGACGACTGATTCCCAAATGATGCCAATGGCGATGTCTGCTTGTAATTGAACGCTTTCAATTTGTGATGCGAGGAGAACCAACTTCGCTTAATGAATTACTTAACTAGAGAGGAGGGGCTGCCATGGATTCCTTGCGCTTTTTGACAGGAGGTTTACTAATTTCGAATTAGTGCAGCAGCAGATGCAGATAATCCTTGTTACTCTTTGTGTGATGTTAGCCTATAAAGAACACCGGTTTCAGCGGTGTATATAATTTGAGTTCACAGCCTGTTTGGTTAGGGAAAATGGTCCCATGGGAGCTTCCTCAGTTTTATATCACTGATCGGTTTCTGGAGCAATCATCTCGTGAATTCGGATGCTTAAGTCAAAGCTTAATGTCAGCTTTTAGGTTTTTCTTTTGCACTTCCACTTGGTACCAATATTCCGTGCATCTCTTCGTCGTATGGGGTTATAATTCAGAGCCCATAGGGGCCTTACCTTTCTAGCCATAGTTAGCTGTTAGCTCTCAATAGTAGGCTCAGTTGGTTGGTAAACGATGTCTTATATCCCATAGAGTAACCAAACTAGAGGGCCAACTGAGAGCAGAAACGGTATATTTGCCTACAAGCTGTCTGCCACACATTATATTGCATAAGGATTCGTGCCTGTACAAATCAAAGGAGCGCCATTGCTGCCGCACGAATACTTATACAATATAATGTATGGCACTTCATGCCAGCGGGCGGCCATTTTCTGGTGGGATTTCAAGTGGGGGCGACTGTGTTCGGCATATTTCGTGCCCATTAGTTACACGGCGTTCCCATCACAGTTGAATTTAATGTCGTTTTCGATTTGACTTTTCAGATTTTGATCTGAGATTTTAGATTTTTGCTGACAAATCGAGCATTAAATTCGAATTTTATTGGTTGGCCGCAAAAATATTTTTTTTCACTTTCTTTACATTCGAAATAATTTAATATAAAAAATCGTTTCCATACTCGAAAAATGAACAATTCAGTTAAAAAAGCAATCCTTTCAACGATAAACAATTCGTAACCGACAGCTGTGTGTCATATACATATTGGTATTAGGGAAAGTATGTGTGAAATCTGAGAAAAAATTGAGATTTCTCAGAGTGTCAGATTTTTGGCAAATCGAACATAAAAAGCAATCTCGATCAAAAAAAAAATTTATCTTTTTGCCAAATCGAAAACGACATAAGAGTTTATAAAGTTTATGAACTTTATAAAATGAACTAACACGTTTTTATTTTACTTTTGTTAAAAGAGATTTTGTAACTTGAAGCTTTTTTTTGTATATTTTAAAGAACATACACTTTTTCAAGTTGATTTTAATGCTTTAAGTTTTGAAATCATACTGAAACAAAATGATTTAACGCCATTTAGGGAAAACATTTTTTTTTATGTCGTGGCGAAAAATATTTTTTAATTTTAGCATTAATTATAATCTGTAATTAGTACGTAAAATGAACAATAACATATCAAATATGCGTTTGTTTAATTCTAAAAATGAATTCGATATTTTTATTGCATATAATATTGCTGTCAAATTTGTATGCATTTGGCTTTTTCTGGTAAAGGCCATAATACAAAAATCTTCATAGATCGCATTATATTTATGTGAAATACTCGGAAAAAAAAAAGGTTCTGATCACATTTTGTATCCCAAAAGCACAATGAGTGCACTTGTTTTTGTCAATTAATAATTTATATTTTTTTGTTTTTGTTAGGAGTTTAATCCCTTTTTTCTGCTTTCCGATACTAATACTTTTTTTTTTAAATATGAATAGCATTTGCATTTTTATTGTTCCTAAGTAACATTATTGAATACTGGTCAGTGTTATTAAACGACATCAAACGAATTTGGAAACATTCACCAAGCCTAATAGAAATTTATTCAATGTTCATGAAAATTATATATAATTCACTTATGCCCTAGTGGAAGCTTGGTTTAACTTGCATGTTGCTAACTCAATTTTGGAACAACCCGTATGGATTTCATTTATGCAGCTGCATGAGTTTTGCTGTCAAAAATAGAATTCATACAAATAAAACTAAAAAACAACTGAAATGTGAATGGATGAATAGTTTTTGGTGCCCAATATGAACAAGTTATGCTATCTAAAAAACAATAATCAACATTTACTTTTTGTACATTTATTGTTATAAGTCCATTTCCAAATTGTTTATAATTGAGAAATAGTGCCACTCGGCGACTAATAATACACGTATTCACAGACAGGAAAAAAAGAGCGCGCGAGAGAGGGCTTACATTCAAAATTTGCGGGGAAAATCGGGTAGGGTAGGTGCACGGGAAGTTGGATCTCTAGTTTGGTTACTCTATGCTATAGCCACACTCAGAAAAAAATATTGTAATATCAAGAATTTTATACTTTGGCCGAACAATTTTCGTACTTTAAAATTACAACCCAAGTACTTAAAATTCTTATTTTGAGAGTGCAATTTTAAGTCGTAATGCTAGAACTTTTATTCTTGACTTGAAGATAAGTAACGCAAAAATTTTAAGAATGTAAGCTGTTGTCTGAAGAACGAGCTGTTAAAAAAGATCAACAATTTAAATTTTGTGTCCCAGGAGAGAAAATTCGTGGTTCAGGATCAATAAATGTTTAACTTTCAGAAACATAATATGTACACCTGCACAATCCGTACTCTACCACACTACGGAGACTTTTACTCGCCTCTGACAGGGCCGATGAGGACTTAATGACTGGTCCCATGCAGCGTATGCTTTGTTTATCAGGAGGTGGCTTCGTATAAGTCTGATGTGGACATTGGTGCAGTTTATCTAGCTGAAGTCCTTAACTACCTTAAAGTTTTTTATATCCATCCTAAGCGCCCCTAACATTTTTGTAAATAGAATTCATGCCTCCTGTTCTGTTCCACATTTCCGTTTGCCATGTTTGCTGCCCTTGCCTCAATGCTGACAAGCCAATCACTGAAAGCTTTCTGAGTATTTTAATGTCTTCGTCTTATAGTCGATGATATTTCTTGAAACTCCGGTTCCAGATGGAGAATTTTGTGCCAACACCCTTTCTCCAGTTCTGTGGCGACAAAAGTCGTGTGATCTTCTAAAGCTACAAAGCTACTCTACCTCTTCCACTAAATCACATCTTACACCCTTTAACCACCCTCAATGAGTGTGTGGACGTTCGTTGGGTAGGTAAACTGGATAAAAAAAATTATGTTTTGCTTTCTCTAGCGCTTATTGCTCATCGTGAGTTGACAGACACTTGGATTGGCTTTCATTGAAGCTCTTTCTGATTTCTTCTTTGAAGAGTCGACGTTTCTTCCAGAACCGGCCGAAAGGCCTAAGAAGAAATCAAGTTCTTCATGACTGCGGTCCATTAATTTGTAAGGTATGAGTCTATTTTACTTCGAAGACTCGTACCGTGCCCCCATTCCTTAGCTGTATTCCTTGCAGGTTGATGTCATTGACTGAAGCTCGGGGTTCTTCAACTTTGGCATGGATTAGGTGAGGTTTTTGATAAGTGGGTTGGTCAGACGGGTGAGACCAGCACCCGCCACACTTATAGTCAATGTAGATCCATTGTGATACCCTTGGGGGCTTATGGCTACCATACTATGGTAACGTATGAAATCTTTCAGATTGGCAAGCCATCGCGAGGCTCTCTTACAAATGAATGACCTGTCGGTGAGACCTTCTGAGTCCTCACTAGCCAATAATGCATAATTTTGGATAGGAAAGGTTCCAAACTTGTTCAACTACGCTGGATTTGTAGTACTACCTTACTCGATCATCGAAGCTGAAGAATTTTAGCCAAGAATCATTGGACCACCATGAACCTAAGAGAGTGGACTTTAGTGCCTACTTTTAAGAG
Organism: Cheilosia variabilis; assembly: GCA_951230905.1. Lineage (NCBI taxonomy): Eukaryota > Metazoa > Arthropoda > Insecta > Diptera > Syrphidae > Cheilosia > Cheilosia variabilis. Next base: position 46,488,677 of record OX579679.1, read on the forward strand.
TCTCATACCGGGAATATAAAAATGTCAGTGCCATAGTTGGCGGAATATATCCTTACATGACTCTAGGAGCCTGTACAAGACGTACGAGTCTGATAGGTATTTTGTCGGATATTCGTCAGACATTCACTTGAGGTTTCGACGTGGAAAAAATCTTAAGTTTAGTTCATGCTTTCTGGAGATTGTAATCCTAGTTCAGAATTTCACTAACCGAATTTAGTTGTTGATCTAAAGTAGGTATAAGTTTAACCGCTACCAGCTTGGAACTGCATATAGGCTTAAAGATCGATTGAGGCGAGCGTTTGCATGATGGGGGGTGATGTATCTATTCAATTGTTCCTTGCTCGTTCTGTTTACAATACTCTTTTTGACACATTTAAGTTGATGTGCTACTATCGACTTCGTGCCGCCAGTGTTTCCCTTAACGATAGTTTGGGTCAAAGCATTCTTTAATCTTGTCATTCATATACGATCTAGATTTATCGTCACCTTCGGCTATCGCTGATTGGTTTGATATAAGATATAGCAAAGTTCAAAGTATTTTATAGAAAACCAATCTTCACGTTGGATCCTAGGAAAGACCCACGCATCCATTTTTCAACGTTCAGGGCTACACCTTCACGATGACTTCGGAATATGGGTCTTTCCGGAAGCTTCCATGTCCCATTGATAGATTGGGTAAGAGACCTAGAAGTAAGCATGGAACCGCTTCCTACTGCTTTACTTCTTGATTTTCATCAGCATATAAATTTGTCATTGCCATTCTATATTGGGAGTCGGTTGGCTCTCCCTCCCCTCTGGGTTATTTTTCCTATTTCGTCGTGGAAACTTCGATTTACAGCCGCTATCGTGATGCTCTTCTAAGGTTTGAGTTCATCTCATAAGTTGTTCCCAAATCTCATATAGCAGCTGGCGTGCATAAGGATTTACTTACCTAACTGTTGAAGGAAACTTCTTAGGTCACCCAATAAATATAAGCAGGCCTTGACGCCTTTATGTGGTTGCTCTTTAAGCCTTGGATATCTTCTCTTTGTTTTCTCCTAACTGTGTGGATAGATGCTTAATTTTATTGCGCCCGCTTATAAGTACCCGCCCCTGTTTTGTGATCAGATGGTTCTAGACCTGTACTACAATGAGCCCGCAGAAGCCTAAAGAAAGCCACCTATACATACCATACCGCAACAATTCGTGAATGAGATCTGTTTGTTGACCCAAGGAGATTGAGATCTGCAGCTTGAGAAGCTTATCCAGTTTTGTAGACACCTAAAGTCACTCAGAAAAAAAAAATTCTAACTCCAACAATTTTCGTTGGTTAAAATGAACCCAAATATCAAAATCTTTGATTAAAGAATGAAATTGTTGGCGATGTAATAGAATTCTTATGGAGAGTATATTATTCTTACGCTGAATACCTGATTCTTGAAAACTTAAAAACGAGTTCTTGTTAACATAAATAATATTTGAACCGAGAACTTTTAACTTAAATTTTTTTAAGAATCTCTCTTCGCTTAACAATCTTTTTTTTTCTGAGTGTATTGGTCCCTAAGACAAGCTTGTCTCAACCAAACAGAATGCGTGTTTTGTTTTTGATAAGGATGAGGCCCTATTTGATACGATATCCAACTTTTAAAGATCGACGCACTGGGATGTTTGCCAGATGGATCAAACTTTCCAGTTGCCCCTCACATATACATAGAAACAACTTTTCTGCGCCCACAAGGTAGGTACCTACCTCCACCTCCACCGTCGTCATAGGTATTAATAACACCGGAGGACCACTCACTGGCGTATCCCAGATCCGCTACAAATCATTTCACACAATTTCACATGAAAACAACATATTTCATCGCCCAGCGCCGACAGCATATGTTGCCTTACACTGAAATCCCTTCAAAGGGATCAACACCACCACCAACAGCACCAAGTCCTGCCACCCCACTCCGTTCGGGTAAAATACAATTTACCAAATGAAAAGTAACTGAAACGACAACTGTCTGCAAGGATATGAATTTATTTGTGCAACATATTTCTTCTACTCTGCGTCCTTGTTGTTGTTGTCGCTTTTTTTTTGTATCCATCCTACCCAGAAACGAAAAATTTATGAACATCCAGGGTACAGAGATATCCAGCGGGAGACATGCGACCAACCACCATTTATTCCAACTTAAAATGTCCAATAAATTTCAGTCGCGCTCACACTCACACTCACACAATGGTGGCATCCAACAAACAGCGAGAAAGATTCGTCCTGGGATCATAATACAACACCATTTAAACGGCATGGGGTTCACAATTACCCAATTTATCTTGCGTGGGTTTTTTTTTTGTTTTTTTTCTTGTGCAGCTCCCTGATCCTGGGCACTCTCACAAAATGATGACTCTGCTTGCTCTTCGCTAAGTGGTGGAGTGGGGTGGGGCGGCTCGTCCTAGACACCATCATCAAACTAAGAGCAGCCAACCCATATATCCAAAGTGTAATGGTATCTAAGAGCGATTTATCCTTGCCGCATCTCGAAGGGGATCTTGTCGGTTGTCCTTTGGTTTTATTTTTTCCTTCTACTTTTGGTGTAATAAATTGCATTTGTCTTCGGCGGCGATAGTTTATTGCATTTGCTCTCCCCCACTACTGGCATACGTGGAGGATTTGAATTTATGTCGGTATGCGCTGTTTGCTCGCTCGCGAACAAGGATAATGGATGTTATAACTTTCTGTGCGCGGAAAATTAGGATGTTCTCTGTGTTTACTACCCGGCGGAAGCGTAAGCAGTTCAAGGATTTATTAACATGGCGGCTTTTCACTTTCAAGGATATCGCGCGGCAGATAACAACAATCTAGCTCGTTATGAGCAGGTTCTGCGAGGTTTTATGGCGCATTTTGAGGTGCAATAAAACCAAACGCACGCCATATTGGGTATGAAATGGTCGAAAGTTGAAAAGGAACCACCGCCGTCGTCGTTTGTCGGTTGTAATTTAATTCATATCACGGCGAGAACACTCCGACAGATTGTTCCTTCGATTGAGGATGTGAAAGCCTAATCGTAAAAGTGATCCTTCTGGTTGTATTTTTGTTTGCGCTGTTGAATTTATGACCTTGTGCTAAGGCCGACCACCGCTCCCCTATGGCAGGAACAAAGAGGTGATGATGATGAAGCTGAATGTGCTAAGGAAGATTGAAATGCGTTTTAATTAAGGGATCAAAGGCTACCGATGGGGTTCGGAATGAATTGAGGACGTGCTCTTAGCTGGAATTTACAATTCGAACCTGGACGCCCATGACAGTTTAATCTTCTCGGCTGCTTTGCTGCGGTTTACGAACCGTTTGTAAATGGGAAAACAGAGTTTGGGTAGAGGTCTTTTGGTGTGCGTCGAACATCAAGGGGGAATTTCATTCAACCCATATCCAAATGCGTGTGAAAAGCGATGGAAGAGAAGAACAATTCAAGAGGAGTGTGTCAAAACATTTGACTATTTGATTATTTGGGACTAGGTTTCTTATTCCATTCCGTCTATCCGATCAGTAGGTCGGGAGAGTTGGAAACTTGAGTGGTCCTCCATTATGCTCGACCATTCTCCATTGAATCCAATATATTAGATCCTATAGGAGGTACAAAGGGTCCTACAAAGGCCTACACAGAGAACGCCCTGCTGTTGGCACGGACTCTGCATACAGTACGTATGAGTTGGGAACATAAACCAACCAAAACTATCAACCCCAGAAATGGCATCAGTAACAGCAAGGATCAATCGATCAGCTATTTAGTTCTTAAGGTTAGTAGGTACACAAGTCTCAAGAGTCATGGTCATGAGATGGCCATATATAAGGTGGTGTATACAACATGACCCAGGAGAGCTCTATTGTAATTACTTTTAATGCTTTAAAGCAAGGAGATGCTATCTTCTCCGAGCTCTGAAACGCTCTTTACATGTGTGCCTTTCGCAGCAGCGGGGCATTCTGAGTGTAGCTATGTTCTTCTTTGCCTTGGGCCGACAGAGTCACCGTCGACGGAAGGTACCCTCATTTTTCAATATGGTAACTTAGAGAGCATTAGTCAGTATAATGACCAGTTTAGTTTAAGACACCCTTTTTACTTTGCCACAGCCCTGGTTAACGTATATTTTAGCCTACTTCTAGACCTTGTATTTGGGTCGCTCTGCAGCAAGGTATTACCTTCCGACTTCCTGATTGTCGGGTGTAGGTATTTTGAGGTTTTTAACCTCAAGTGCTGGCGTCACATCCGTTAACTATGACCTATTGCGGTATAGATCACTAGCCATACATTCGAGGACAGTTCTTACGTTCTTAAAATCAGCTTGACTCCCCGCAAAATGTGAATGATTGAACTTTCATTCAAAACGTTCTCGAAAACATCTAAAGCATATAACTTTTTGATGGAGCCTTTTAGCACTATACTTTGGTGTACCAAATTTTTAATGATGTTTTTTATATTGGAAAGGGTACCGACTACAGAGACTCGAACTCCTTTATTAACAGACATGAATATGTAAAGATAGCAAGCTTTATATTTATAGCCCCCTTTATGCGTTAAACTTAAAGCTTAATTTAAATTGGATTACATTGTACTAAATATTCAATTTCTTGATATGAAATAAGGAAAGATTATTATAGATTCGCCTTGCGCCGACTTTTGTTCGGTTTTAAGCCGCCATGACATCACTGCATAGAAAATCATCCGTTAGGTTTAGGGACCACACGAGTATTTCATCACAGAGGCCTGTAGCCTACTTGGTGATCTGATTAAGGTATAAGAAGTCCAGGTGAGGGTCTCATATACGTACGGTGACTATTTTTTCAATAAAAGAGGATATTTTTCTTAATATATAGGTATTTATACAGTCAAAAAAGATTGAAGCACATTTTAACTAACAAAATTTGTAGGTTTTTGTAGGTTTTTGTATTGTTTTCTTTTAGTAAAAAATCAGAGAGGACATACTAGCGAAATAGAGGACTGTCCTCTCAAAAAGAGGTACCTCGTACTCGTACCTTGTCGATGACTGCTTTATTTTAGTTTTCGATTTTCCGAGCACGGATTTTGCTAGAATAGTAGGCCAGCCTTTGTTCTGACAACATTTGAAGGTTAAGCACAAGTTAAATACCCTTTGCAAAATCTCCATTATGACTAATTACCCACTTCATCTGCATACTGTTCTAAAATCTATAGATACCCAGACTGTTTATGATGGTCAAGATGTTTATTTATGTCTTATGCAAAAAGTAGAGGAGCGATTGTGAAAACCATCTTAACCTCTGTCCAGTTAGGTGGTATGTTGCCTGGTAAAAGACCCCAGTTATAGGAAGGTCTCATTTGTTTTATTGCTTCGAGACCCTTCTCTATATATGAGCTATCGGAAGCACTTGATCGATCAACAGACACGTAGCCAAAAATCTAAACAAAAAACAAAAAACTAAAATTTCCTTAGATCTCATTTCTGCAATCAACCGCACAAAAGAAGTTCTGAATTTTCTTAAAGACATCAGAGAAAATGCCGACGATTTTTTCAGAGAGGCTTTTAAATCCGCATCCCAACTTGCCGAGGACTTATTTGAGGTTGAATTAAGAGCTCCAAGAGCTTCATTGAAACAAACAACGCTTTCGAATCCAGAAACCAATTCTACTGAAGCCTATTTTAGAGTGTCTATACTGATTCATGTTCAACGAAGACGTTCCACCATCGTTTCGAGCTCTTCTCCCAGGTTATGCTGCAGTTGAGCGAGAACGAAATGGAAAAGGAATCATGTTTCTTTAATAATGCAATTTCGTTGTCAGCTGTGAAAGCTGAGTACATTCTTTGGTGCGAAAAAATGTCGTCCAGTGATCCTTTTACCGAAGTTTAGAAATTTCTTGATAATGTGACAAGACTTTAGGGGTATAAACTTCTTGCTTACGGTTTTGGCCACGCTTCCAGTGACCACAGCTAGTATTAAAAGAATGAAAAGGATTAAAATAGTGTCCCGTTATGGGGATTGCAAGATTAAGCTCACTTGCTGTGATATCTGTTTATTCGGATATTAATGTGGATCCATAGAAGGTGATTGATCTCATGTCAAAAGAAAACAAGACGTCTTTTGCTGTGTGTAAAAAAATAATTTAAGCATGTCCGTTTATGTACATACGATTTAAAAACTAATAAAAATCAATGAATTTGAATATATATAGTTTTTTGTTTAAAGAATTCCTCGTGAGATTTGGAAGCAAGCCCTCCCGGAAACAAAATCCTAGCTACGGCACTGTCGATCGACGAGTTTTTGCTACGGGCTCCGACTTCACATTGGTCCAAATATGGTGTCAAGATATAAATTAAGAATCCAAAACCGAAAGCTTAGCACCAAGTTTGGTCAGCCTTATAACACAAACCCCTATGCAGCTGTTTTTAAATTGACCCATCAGCTTTGTGGAAAAACACGTAGGTACCATCTAATCGGATTCTGGACAGAAAAGCTGTAGCTGCACCGATAATGTAGCTTGAAATAGCTTAAGAGGTATCTGCCTAAAGAAATCAGACTTTGAGGAACATTTATAGGTCCCTAATAAATGAAAAAAACTGACTGATATCCAAGAGTGCTCCATAGCATTGGCGAACATTTTTCGACTGTGACCATGACACTCGATGCAGCTTAATCTTTCCAACACAAATCCTGGCCAATTGACAGTGATTACAAACTAAAAAGCTCTATACACTTCTTTATGGTATCCATCCCATTATGGTTATTGACAACTCCTCAAAGCTGATGAAGATTGAAGGCATCCTCTTCTATCCTCATCGCTCACGTATCGGAGCCAAACAAAATATAACTTTGGACTTAAGCCCACCCCGTTGAGGGGACGCCTGCATCACTGATTCAGTGGCATAGCCCACATCAAACTATGAACTTCACCTCGGTATAAAAATTCCACGAAGCAGCTTTGATGTTGTTAAATGTGGTGTCTCGGTTAAACCCACTTGTCTTTGGCGATGGAAAAAAATAAACAGAAACCCTTTCGAGCTGCTGGTATAGACGCCATACTAATACACCTTTGAGTGCGCTGAAATAAGCCACTGTACACGTACGTTGCAGGGAGGGCAATCGTGATGTTTAACGGCAGCTCCGTGTGTTGTGAAATGAAAATTAATGACGTGCAATCAATTCTGCTAGTCGACGTTATTTGTTATGTTGATGGCTCACCCTTGGAATCATTTGTCAAAACTGAGTCGACGACGAAGTATAGCCAACGCCAAGGGGGATGCCATGAAAATTTATCGTGCATTTCCAAGTCACATATATACAGATTGCCTGACGACAACAGTGCTGGTGGTAGTTGTACCACTAGCGTGTGGTAGTGAAAAGATGGATGACAGAAGGACTATGCGGAAGGATCCGAACCCCACTTCTGAAAAATGAACGAAGGAGTAATAATTTTTAACAGCAAATGGCACGAATGAATTATGTTCAAGCCCCCCCTGGCACTGCTCGGGCTCGGTGTCCTATAGTTGGCTGGTATAAATTGTCAGTTCAAAAGTGTGTGTGCTGGTTTAGGTATTGAAGGAGACCTGTCACTGAATGCAGATTGTCGAAGAGAAGGAGTCAAGTTTACTTGGCGGGAAATCGGTTGCATGGAGCACCACCTCGAAGCCGACAGCATTCCTGAGGTGACTCTTGACTGCAGGACGGCTCTTGTAGGTGAGAGGATGACATGGAAAGCATTTTGCAATCGAGTGAAACTCGCTCTATACCAACTACCAAGTCATCGGTGCGCGGGTGGGTCTTGTGTGTGCAATGGCACATATCGCAGCTACATATCCACACAGCAAGAGGAAGAAGGACATTTTGATTAAGGAAATTGCTGTTTTGTACACTTCCTCCTGCTGACACTGCCGCAAGAAGATTGATTGATTTTCTTCTCCCTTCCTATCGTGTCGGCTGTGTATATGGTGGCGAAATCGTTTGCATTTTTCGTGTCCTTTTTGTGCTGCGCCCACGGAGGAAAGAAGTGATTTTTGATCGATTTTTTCCTCTCTCCATTCGGCAGGATGACAGGATAAATTACGGCAGAGGGTGTCTGAATTAATAGGCATAATTCATGACAGAAGTTGATAAATGACGACGTCGAAGGCGTCGGACATAGAGCCTGCACATGGGAGAGGGATGGGTTGGTGGGTGGGTGATTTAAAATATGGTTTTCATTTCAATCAAGGATAATTTAGATTTTTTTTCCTCCTATGGCACTGTGTGTGGGAAATGGTTTATATGAGTGATGTGCTGGGATGTCGCCTTCAGATGACAGGATTAATATTTTGAAAATTAATTGAAATTTGAGACGGAGGAGGGGTGATGGAAAAGCTATTTATTTAATTTTGTGTAAGAAATTGGGTGACGTCTGACGTGTGTGGGTTTTTCTAATCAGTGTGCTAGTTCGGAGTCGGATTTTTTTTGTTATTTATGTTGGAGAATACCAACATGTAGTGAAATTCGAAGGCTCTTCGTTAAGAGGTGAAGCTGTCTTTTGTACGCAAGCTGCCGCCGGTTATAACGACCTTATTTCCTCGGTCCTTGCATCGACGTTATAAGCGACTTCTACTGTATATTCCTGAATTGACTGCGACTCCAGTAGGGTACACGGTTAAAAATCGTGGCGTTAAATTTAATATTTTTGGGGTTGTATAAGGCAACGCCGACAAACTATTAAAATTTTGATATATATTCAAATTAAACAACTAATAAAAGATTTATTAATTTTAAATAATGTCTGCTAATACAAAATGTGTCCGAAATATTAAGTTTTAATATAGAGGAAGATGGGTTTCAATGGAAAAGTATTTAAATTAAACCCTCATTTAAATTAAAAAATTAAAGAATTTAAACACATTTGTGTTCGAATTAAATAATAAATTTAATCTGTAAAACATAATAATTTCACCTCAAATTCAATACATTTTTTGTTTTTTGTAAGCCCATGAAATATTGATATGTTGATCTATTTCGAAGCAATTGTTTCGATGTCCTTTACGAAGCATATACATAGGCTTTATAGAGGGATATGAAATTAAGCTTCGATAAGATCTCTATTAGACATCTGAAAATGTGTCTGGAGATGTGTGGAAAGTGAATTGCTTCTATAAAGCTTGTGGTTCGAAGCGCTTCCTAGAAGCTTCTTTAGAGCTTCTGACCGAAGGCATTATAGAAGCAATGAACTGTCATGCAGTCAACCGCTTGCGATTGGAAGCTGTACAGAAGCACTTACTCGTACTTCCTCCTAACTTACATATGGATGCTTTATAGAGGTACAAATTAATTTCATATGAAATGAATCAAATCTGTCTAAAGAAACCATAATTAATGAATCGGGGAAAAATTACAAGAAATAAAATACTTCTAGCACATTGAAAAATATGTCAGTAATGTGATTTTAAATAAACACTTTTCGCCCATGAATAAATAAGGGTAACACTAAATGTCTTGCTTACAACTTCGGTCGAGTAAGCTGCAAGTTTATTGCAAATCTTAACCAAACTCTAAAATGTACCAAGTAGTTCAGATTTAGCACTGCTGCAGCATTCTGACGAATTAGCCTAGGGGGTAGTGTATTGGACTACTACGCAGCAGGACCCGTGTTCGATTCTCAGTGCGGCGCATGTAAGTAAAATGTAAATTGTAACGAGTACGTAAATGTAAACTCCATGAAAATTGCAAAAAGTCTTTGAAAATGTTTATTAAGAAGATAAAATAAATAAAAAAATAAGAAAATTGAAAATTTAAAAATGTAATAAAAAAAATAAATATTTTTCTTGTTCATTTTGGAGCCTCTATAAAGCTTCCATAAAGTTTCGGTAAGGTCTACCCAAGTAACAATTTTACTTCGGTAAGGTTCAAATTTGTAATTTCTGTAGGTAACAGCTTCGATAGAGCGTCTATAGTCTTTGTTAACCGAAGTTCATCCATTTCGAGGCAATTGTTTCGATAACAACTTCAGTAAGTCCTTTACGAAGCATATACATAGGCTTTATAGAGGGTTATGGAATTAAGCTTCGATAAGATCTCTATTAGACATCTGAAAATGTGTCTGGAGATGTGTGGAAAGTGAATTTCTTTAGAGCTTCTGACCGAAGGCATTATAGAAGCAATGAACTGTCATGCAGTCAACCGCTTGCGATTGGAAGCTGTACAGAAGCACTTACTCGTACTTCCTCCTAACTTACATATGGAGGCTTTATAGAGGTAAAAATTAATTTCATATGAAATGAATCAAAGCTGTCTAAAGAAACCATAATTAATGAATCGGGGAAAAATTACAAGACATAAAATACTTCTAGCACATTGAAAAATATGTCAGTAATGTGATTTTAAATAAACACTTTTCGCCCATGAATAAATAAGGGTAACACTAAATGTCTTGCTTTACTTCGGTCGAGTAAGCTGCAAGTTTATTGCAAATCATAACCAAACTCTAAAATGTACCAAGTAGTTCAGATTTAGCACTACTACAGCATTATGACGAATTAGCCTAGGGGGTAGTGTATTGGACTACTACGCACAGGACCCAAGTTCGATTCTCAGTGCGGCGCATGTAAGTAGAATGTAAATTATAACGAGTACGTAAATGTAAACTGCATGAAAATTGCAAAAAGTCTTTAAAAATGTTTATCAAGAAGATAAAAAAAAATAAAAAAATATAAGAAAATGGAAAATTGAAAAGTGTAATAAAAAAAAATAATTTTTTTCTTGTTCATTTTGGAGCCTCTATAAAGCTTCCATAAAGTTTCGGTAAGGTCTATCCAAGCTGTTCAGGAAGTCTTAAATAAGTAAATACTTGCATTAAAGTGCGCCAAATGCGTTTCCTTTAGACCTTATGCAGTTAACATTGCGGGAGGTGAAATAGCTTCGATAGCGCCTTACCGAAGTCAAATTGTTACTTGGGTATCCAAGCTGTTCAGGAAGTCTTAAATAAGTAAATACTTGCATTAAAGTGCGCCAAATGCGTTTCCTTAAGACCTTATGCAGTTAATATTGCGGGAGGTGAAATAGCTTCGATAGCGCATTACCGAAGTCAAATTGTTACTTGGGCTATTATATTTTAATAATTTTTTAGATTTGATTTAAATATCTATGGGATATATTTCAAAACCGAAAATATTTTATTTTAGTACTAATTTTTATTGGCTTTAAATATTACAATACATATATAAAATTGTCAAGCGTAAACAAATTCCCGTGGTCTTTTATCCCCTTTGTGCTTCCTTTAGTAGGTAGGTATATTTTTCTAGAAATCTAAATCAAGGAGAACTCACGTACGCCCGAAATTTCATATTAATTATGCAGTCAATTACTTACTTTTTGGATTCGAGTTCTGAGGCAATGAACTCGAATCTCTAGACTGCCCTTATCTTCAAAAGCAACACAAACATCTCTGCGCTTGACAACTTAAGAAAAAAAGCAAATATTATAACCTCTTACAAGAATACTTTTGAATTAAAGTTACTTACTTGTAAGAAGAATATTCTCATTGGACATGAATGTAACAACGTTTTTAGCATGACTTTCAAATGTTTGTATTTTTAATACATTTTTCTTTTAAAATAACTTCATCCAAATCGTCCACTCCATTGAGTAGAACGCTCAAAATAACTCCAAATTCTTAACCAACGACAAAATAATATGTTTGGGTTCAAAAGTAAAACCGATATATTTAAATCTAATCACTTTGGTTCAGATCCTGTATTAAAACCAAATGCAACTGTATTGAAATGGATGGCTTTAATATGTTCGTATTAAAATGTAATCAGAGTAGATGTTATATTTCAGGTGAACTAAGACTTAGTTCTAATAAGTTCTTGATTGAAATATTATTTTAATATAGACCGGGTTAGGTTGTAGAACAAAAATGCTGGATCTTAGTCTTTGGAGATTAAAGTTCGGAAAATTCGTATTGAAATGAACCTTTTAATAAAAAAATTATTAAATTTCAATAAAAATATAGAAAAAGTTTAAAAAATTGCAAATATTGAAAACCAATATTTCTTCTAGATCTAGATGTACCTATTCAAAAACACCCCCATATTTTTAACCGTGTATATGACGGATGGTTTGGTCGTTCCTGATGTATTTAGTTTTCTTTGTAAAAGTGCTTAGTTGACTCTCTTCTACTCATATAGTAGATACGCCCAAGATTTTGTCATTGTCATTGCTGTCGAAAATATATAGAAGTGGGGAATGTATAGATCCTTGGGCCTCTCCTAAGTTTATAGCAAAGGAATTTGATGATACACCGACTACTATACCACCCGAATTGATTTTCCACGTTGGCTAGCTCACATTGTATAGCTGCAAAGTTCTGGTTGCTTAGGTTTTGAGTGCGGGTCCCCAGGGGATAGAAGGCGACCAAATAAATAGCAATCGGCCGATAAGACGTGGATTTACTTAGGTAACTCGACTCATTAAAGCTGGTAAACGGAACCGCACAGAACCATCAAATTGGCTGTTATAAACCAGCCGAAGTATAATATGGATGGAGTTCGGAAAAAGGTTAGATCATGGTCAGAGATGTGCAGAAAGATGTTTTGGGCAGACCATCTGTCGTTTTAGAAGAAAGACAGTAGAAGTATAGTGCACTTCTTTCTGAAGAACCTCTTAAGCAGATATAGGGCGGGGACTCCACTTTGGACTTTGGAGTTCGTCAAATACACAGAACTGGTGAATCTAACTCTCGTTTGCTTTAATTAACTTCTCAATTCAGCTATTTGATATAAAGACTGTTGATCGCAGAAATAAAAAATCTCACAAAACGAATGGTTGTGAGAGGCTATACACCTGAGCCCTAAAGGGACCTGTGGCAATATTTCTTTATTTATTTGAAGGCATATTTTTTGACAGTAGTTGATACTCCCTCAAGTTCAGAGCGGACTTTAGATTTAGATTAGGTATTTCAGTTCGAGAGCCCTCCGTAGGTCTTGTTTTGCTTCCCTTTCCTCTAGAGCAATCTGTCATAGGTGCGGGCATCTTTTCGAAGTGTACCTATTTCGTCGGTTCAGCATAGTATTGTCAGATTTCATAGATTTGTTTAAGCTTCTGGCTCGTGACATCAAGACATCAGAGGGCAAGCCCTTCCTTAGTTTGATGCGTAAATTGAATGGAATATGAAAATTATGCGTTGGAGCGCCGCATTGCAACGCATAGCCCCACCACTCCGCGTGACTAACTCATGTATTGATGCACCCAAGGACATGAACAGTAATTTCCATCTAACTGAAAGATATGTTAACCAGATATGCACTCAACGATGGCTGCGTGAAACGATAATTCGACATCCTAGCACATAAGACCTTTAATCATTCTCTCGAGCTGTCACAGAGCAAACCCGTCGCCTTTACACTGCCTGAAGTCCTGTTTTTCCACAAGTGCTCTCGATCATGAAACGTGTACGACGTGTACCGTCTGTTCACCGGTTTCCTCTTGAATTAAGTCATCACCCATGCGAAGGGCTATGCGTTTTATCATCACACTTTCTTGTTCTACGTTCCCATTCCCCTCGTCGTCTTTGAGGATCCTTCAAATTAAAGAATGAACACGAAACGTAAGAATAAAAGGGAAACGTCTAAAAGCCCAAATAGCATGCATGGCATCTTCAGTGAGAGTCCTCAGGAAACTCTTCAGGCGGCGCACACAATGCTTTCTCGACTATAAAGCAAGAGCCGTGCGCATGCAGATAGAGAGCCGCCCATTTAGCCTGTCCAACAGCTGTCGCGATATTAAATGCCAAAGTGGCAAATGGTTTGATTACACACTCCGACCTTGTTTTGTACTTTTTCTTCGTTCTGCTGTTGTTTGTTCTTTAACCTGTTGTCGAGTCGTGGCCACTTGAGACCTCGTTTTGTTCCTGCTCATATACACAACTCACCGGCCGAAGACGTATTATATAGAGGTCCTCTCAACACGAACTCAAAAAGATGTTCTCTCTTGTTGTGTGTTTGGCTTTGTTTTGCTTTCATATATAGATATAGGTACACCCAGAGCGAGATGACTTTTAATGAACGATCTGCCAAAGTGCATAAATGACAGTTCTCCAGCATAAGGAAGGCGTCGCGTCGGTCGGCAGAGGAAGGAGAAGCAGACGATATGCTGCAACTGAAGACCTCTAATTTGAAATGTGAAACGGACCGCATTTTACGGGCCAAAGTCGGGCCGCCGCCGGCTGCGGGAGGTTCCAGATACGGCTAAATGATGACGGCCCAACAGGCAACAGCGAGAGAGAGGCCCGCATTAATGGGACGTCATTCCCACTTTAAGATGTCAGAATGTGTAGTAAGGCAGACACCTAAAATTAATGCCGCAACGTTTGATGTTTTTTTTTTTTGTTCTTCCTTCGTTTTTGTTGTTCGTTCTTCCTTCTCTGAAGGTATTCTGTTTTGCGTTTTCTCGGGATTGGGTTCTAATTTGATTAGGAAGACATTAACGGGCGGACAGACAGAAGACCACTTGAAGATGTCTACAATGTCGTCGTCGCAGTGTATGTGACTCCTTTTCACATTCCTGTCGGGCTGGTCGCTGGTGTTACAACTCGAGTGGATGGTACACCTACTCGTATACAGAAACTTCTCACGTACGGTAGCCCAAATTGACAAAGTCAAAGACAACGGCGACGGAACAACAAAACAGAAAAAAAAAGCCGCCAATCATTTGGGGGTTTTGTCAGCGCGTAACCGTTTTATATTTGATCATCACACGCCCACTCAGCACCGACGACTCATTCAATTTGTCAATTTGGAATTAATGTGTTTTGAATGGTTTGAGCGAGCGTGTGTGTCTGTTTAAATGTTTGCCACACTATAAAAAAAAACGATGTAAAGATTGAACAGAGTAAGGATCCTGAGATGAATAGTAAACTCAGTGTGAAATATAGGTGTCGCCGCCGACTTGTTTAATTCGGCGTGGGAAAGATGTGCGGGTGCTGGATAAGCAATAAATATTGGTACCTACATCAGCAACGGTGCCGCTTCGAAATTCATAAATTTCAAGGTGCTGTTGAGGTCTTTATTAAGGGGGCTCCATATTTGTATTCAATAAGCTCTTCGTATGCGCGTGTAATGGGCTTTTTGAAACAAATTGACATCTGGATGTGGGTGCTAACTTCTCTAGAGAGGGGTGAATAATTACGGCCGGTCATTGCGGCCTCTTTCTTCAACAGCTTGCACGAAAGGGCTGTTAATGGTATATCCAAACTATCGAGGTGTCAGTGGTAATTGTGATAAAGATATTCCCAAACTTAAGCACCTGAACTTATGGACGATTGCCTAAGGTGAGTCAAGAGTCAGGACATAACTCTCTGTGCCCACCAAAACCAGCATTATGACATTCTCTTAAATCTAAAGGATGATTTAATAAGGACGGGTCGATGTTGGAATTGGAACAAGCTATGAGCGAGGTATTAACAAAATTTGCAAGAAAAATCCTACCGGGGTACCCACGATTGTGGTGGCCAATACACGTCACATCCGCAAGAGAGAAACATACCCTCAAACCGTTCATGCAGAATGCAGTACTCAGAAAATATCGCAAGCTAAATTCTAGTCGGATCAGGATTATTCTTAATTTTCTTCATTCTTACGTGCTCAATCTCAAAATAAGCCGAATGATTCTTAAAACAATAACAAAAATCTAAAATCAAGCTTTTTATTATTAAATCAAGCATATGCAATATTAAAATCTGAATCATATCACCTGAATCATTCTTTTGCACACAAATACAGGATCTTAAGCTTGCATGATGGATTAATGTGCATACCAATTAAGATCTAAACGATCAGGATATACGAATTTATATTCTCCAATCAAGCCGCACAATCTAAAACTTGCATGATAGATTGAAAAAGTTCATTCATTCCGATTGATATCTCGTACAGTTTCCGTGTTTCCGTAGTTAAGTGTTCTTTCAAAAAAATAAAACAGTGGGAAATTGTAATAAAGTTCATGTGATAACAAAAATGGTGGAATTAATAATATTAATTTAATATAAATAAAAATAAAAAATATGTGTCTGATTTTAATAGTCCACCTTTACATTTGTATCCATTAAATAATGAATAGACATATTTTAGATTTAAGACCATTTCAGCATTTTTGATTCAATAAATAAATATGATTTGTAAAAAAATAAAACAATTATATTTTCTGACGGAGTTGATAATAAACTCGACAAATAAAACTGTGCAATCTTAAATTGGGATATGACATTCTTGAGGCATTCCGAAAAAGTTTAATATAAGGATAACTTGTTCTTATTTAAGTTTTTCAAAGTTTATTTCAAGAGATATTATTCTCAGTTTTAGGGAGCATTATTCTTACTGCTGATAAATAGGTGGAAATAAGGTGATTTTGAGCTTAATTTAAGCTTACACGTTCTTAATACTGTTATAGAACAATCTTAAAATAAGAAAAAACCATATTCAAAGTGAGATTTTTGTAGTTGGATTGCGATTTTCCGAGCTCGTTTTTTCCCTGAGTGTATCTGTATATCCTTCTAAGCAAATACATTTTACATTACATAAAGAGCGTCTCAACCCTTAGATTATGTACGCAAAAAACTGCTACTTTCCGAGGACGAATGGTTTGAGAATTAATGTGTTTTGACACTCCTTTTGTTAATAATTGGATTACGCTGCTTCCATAGACGAGGATACGAGTCTAGCTAGCTCTGTTCGTGTGATCTTCAATCACCTACGACCGTTGCCTTCTTTTAACTCAATTTGATAACTAAATTAACCTTAACTAATTAAAAAAGCTAACCAAAAATTAGTTACCTACATGATGCCTACAATAGCACGAAATGCCAACAACAGCCACACATTGCTGCACACGGCCTCGAGCATGATCGAAGGCATTTGGCAACCGGAGTGAGAGACCAACTCACGCCCCCCAAAGCGGATAACCGTGGGCAACAAATGCATGCATGTACCACGACCACCACCAAACACACTGTAGTAACCGAGAAGTGGAAAACAATTTATTAAGACTTTTAATTTTCTGTCAGATTTCTCAAAACACGACAAATGAATGCACGCGGCGCAAGAGGGACAGCGAGCGCACAGTCTGCTCATGACAAGTGAAAGATACGGATGCGGAGAGGGTGAAATTTATGAGTCTGAGTTTTCGGGCGATGTGGCGATGTAATAATTTTTCTTCTATCCCCCATAAAATATAATTTATTGCCATGCAACGCTGACGGACACAGTCCAGCTAACATTGTGTTACAATTTCAATTACAAAGGAGCAACTGAACTCGCTCTATTATATAGGGACGTGTGGCTATAGTTTGTGTTCGATGACGTGTAAAATTGTGACTTTGCCATCTTTGGCTGCGGTGCTGCCTTTGTTGTATATGTAAAGGGATCCTTGATTAATCGCAGTCATTCCTGCAGGTTCAATTGAAATTGACAAAGGACCGCATTACGAGGGCCGGACAAATTTACCTATCCACCACCCGTTGATCGTGTAAGTGAGTCAGCACAGCAGGCACAATGCGCGAGATGGGATATCAAATTTATGATTTCCCGGATTAGGTTATTTCTCGCGTCCTTTTTAGGTATGTTCGCGTACAGTACACAAGTAAGCAAGGAAAAAAAAAAAACCAACACCATGGCGAGTCATCATAATTTTCAATTTCCATGCCGCGCAATAAATTTCCGTCTTTGTGTGCAGCAGCGAGTCCTTATTCACAGACTTCCAGGGGTGAGATGAAATTGGAAAATTTATTAGCAAAATGGGAATAATGAGGATGATAACAGTGACCGGAAGACAGGAGGCAGCACGGCATGAATTTATTTTCATCGTCCTTAGCAAATTGTAATGCCAATGATAAGTTTGCCTCGCAGGCATGGGGATGGTGGTTATTTGTATATACCGGTTAAGGGAAGTTGCGTGCAACAGTTAATTATTGTAGACAGGCGAGGGGATTACAGGAGGATAAGCTGCGAAAAGGGGATGGTATCTATTGGAGTGATTAGTACTTTGATTTGAGAACTTATCAGGACGTCAGATGCAATCTTGGTGGATGGATGCTGATTTGTTGGGATGAATCAAGCTTTATTTAAGTAGGAAAAGTGGAAACGGTAAATGGGCTTATTGCTGGCCTTTTTGATGGCCGGTATGGTCTTACAACAGAACTGGTCGATGATTCCCTTCAACCACATTATTGGCCCTGAAAAGCCTCTGTAAATGTAAAGCGTTAAAAATAGAAACAAGACCGAAATCGACGGCGACAAATGTATGCCTTGCTATACACTTTGAATTATCCGACACAAAGCTAAGGGCGACTTTTGTATCGGCTATACCATTGGACCTATGCAGGCTGACATAAAAAAGCACATATTTTGAACGATATCCTACTTCCTACATGTATCCCTAAGTGGACCTTGAAAACGACGCTCTTGTTTCTTACAGAGCAGCGAAGAATATGCGACACAAATGAAACCATACCTATGGAAGACCGATGTCTATCTAATTTTTTAATTGGGACAGGTCGATATCTTGTTTTGATTTTTGATCTGTCACCTTCTCAAATTAAACGATTGAGCAGCACTCTTACCAATTGTGTGATTCTTAAAATTAAATAGGTATTTGCAGGGCCGTCTTTAACCTATTGGAGGCCCTGGGCATATTAGGATAATGGGGCCCCCTATGACTTTGACAGAACACTATTTTATTAGAATAGACAAAGAAAATAGATAAACAAGGTTAAATATTTATTTTTATTAACAATCACATGAAACGAATAGATAAATGTAATATAGTCCACAAAATCAACTGATTTTTCTTTAAAATGTGTATGTGCTTAGTATACCATTATATATTTTAGTTTATCTAAGCATACTGAAGTCGGAAAGCCTAACTTTTGGGCGAGAGTAGAATAGCTTCGCGCATGTAAAAGCTAGTAAGTTGGTATTGTAGTCAGTAATATTTAGGTTCGATTTCTTCGAATTATATAAGTTTGGTAATAAATATTGGTTATCGTTTGGTGATCTGACAGGAACTAGGGACTTTGTATTTGCCCCTATCGATCGCGGGGCCCTGGGCACTTGCCCAAAGTGCCCAATGGGAAAGAGGGGTCTGGGTATTTGTATTCAACTGCTGTTGTTAATTTTCATTTAATTAAACTAACCACTGTGATAGACCCTTGTATACGAATTTTTGTATAATACATATTTAAATATTGTAAATTGAAATGAAATAAACATTCGCTTCCAAATGATAAAACTTTCTTAATAAAATGACCGTTCGACATTACAAACGTTGCGACGCGGTGGCCCTTAGTCGACTTTTAAACGTTCTGAAAATTCGCAAGAAAAAGGGCCAACGAAAAAAGAAAAAATCAAAAAAATATTTTTGAAGCGCCTTTTCCAACTAAAAAAGCTGACTATGTGTATGATATGATGAAAGATAAACGATTCCCAAAATGGGAACACAAATAGTGACAGCCTCTCGAAAAGAGTGGCAAATTGCAACTTTATTCGCACAACGGTCATGCCCACGGTCATGCATGTCGCGTTGACAGATTATGTAGAAACAAAGCGTTGCTGCCACACAAAATACAACTTCAGGCAGATCGTAAATATCGTAAAGTTAAACGCGACGCCTGAGTAGACCTACTCCTCTACTCTCACGCGCGTTTGATAACTTTAGAATTTTGAATTGTTCGATTTGGTGTCATGGGGTGTGCCGGTCTTAGTTGGAGGGGCACAGAACCACTTATATTTATCACACACAAGTCTTAAAAAGCAATATGATGTTCTTTTAATGCAAATTAATTAATTTAGTGTGTGAAAATGACGAATACCTTTTTTTTGGAGCTAAAATACTTATTCCTTTAGATTTTCTTGGATAAAAAAAATGTTATCATTGGTCTTGTATCTTTGTTGAGATTGTTTTTTTGCATTACTTAGTGTGACCACCTGTACGTAAATAACACGTACAGTACCTACGTAAATTTGGAGTCATGTACCGTGTACCGAAGCGCAAATTATTGTTGTACGTAAAATGTACACCAACGACAGGAAAAGAACAAAGAAAAAGTTCTGTTTGCTTTTCGAAGCACAACGATAATTCGATTGTTTTTAGTTAATAGTTCCCATCACTGGAAATAGATAGTTCCCCCCTGCGCTCGATTGACATTTGTGGAGTGCTTTTATTGTGTTCGTTCGTATTGCATTCTTTTTTGATAAATTAAACGAAATTTTTCTGTTAAAATTTCGAATTTTAAAAGAAGTAGCCTCAAATTTTGAATGAAATTGCATCAGATGGAAAGTATGCGTTCAGAAAAACCAATCAAGAATAAATTGATTACACAGGCCCATACTTTTGGAAAATTGGTCACAATATCGTCTAAAACTGAATTTTTTTTTTTTTTTTTTCCAAAATTGCGTTCAAAATTTTTTTGTGAATGCGATAATGAAAACTTTTGTGTAGGTACGTAAATAACCTCTTGGAAAGCATTACTGTTATGAATGATTTTTTTTTATCTATTTTGGAAAATCCTTTTTGGATTCTTGCACAAAAATTACAGCTACAAGAAAAAAGAGAGTAGACTTGAAATTTGAATTCTGCTCTCTATTTGTGTACATTAGATTAAACCAAACCGAACTTTTCATCTGTCATACTCTACTCTCTCAACGCGCATTCGCTTCAAAGCAGCATTTCGTTTTACAAAATGTTTGCTCGCGCGCTTTGGCATTTAAAATCGTACAAAGTTTCGATAAAGCCTGTCAAAGCGCGCCGACGCACGCACGCGTTCAACGCAACATTGTGAATTGGGCATCACGCTGAACCTCAGAGAACATTACCGCCGTCCGTAAAAATGTACCAGAAGAACCCGGGCCAGTCAATTCCTCGCACACTTTAACTTGGCGAATTTTGCGTCGGGACTTGTGCCAACACCGGCCAAAGATCCAACCGAGTCTGAAGCTCAAAGTGAATGACCATAGACAACGCCGTTTGTTCGCTGAGAGGCCCCAATTTTTGCCGAAAACCCATCTCTAGAGCGACAAGGTGCAGGGGTCTACAACAAACCAAACCCAAGTTGCCTGCAGGCCCAAAGCCCTATTGCCTACTGGACGGACACATGCCAAAGATCCTCCAATTCTATACAGACTTGTCGCGGTATCTCATCATGAGAAAGGGCCACTGCCCAACTACAGAAACTAAACTCTCTAAAGAACGCACGTCGAACAAAATTCCGCCGCACCGCGCTCTAAATCATGCCGCAGATGATAAATAACTTGAAAAGTCTGAATTCATGTTTCCACTTCATTAATCATAAAGCGAGAGAGTATTTCCCGCAAATTTATCTTCGGCAAAAACTCATTTGTCCAGCACACTCTAATCCGATGACTGGATTTTTCAGATGAATGCAAAGGAATTTCGGAAATGTTCCTCGACATCTTGGCAACAAAATGTATCATCTCACGCACTAGGCGGCGACGGCGCAATATATCTAAATTATCTATGCAGCATTTATATGAAGTTAACATCCTGCCGCTGCCAAGCTATTCGGTTGGCGGGGGAGAAGTTATGACTTCTCATAAAACGGTGGAAAATCATATCGAGGCGGAGCGAGGCTATAAAAATAAGATATAATATCTATAATTTTTCTCCACTCTGAATGTGTGCCGGGGTAGATGATGCGCTGCTCGCCCGATGCGAGTTTTGTTTTCGGGATGGCTTCCTTCGTTATTTATCTACGTGCAGATGCGAGCGTAGCTAATTTCGCTGTCATAACGAACCCATAAACACATATTAAGGGGGCACATTAGGTCCGCTTTTCTCTCGGGTTTTTCACATTCATAACACTGGGAGGGAGACCATCAGAAGGGTATAAAGCGCACACACACACGAGATGGAGAGAGTCAGTTTATTTAATGCGTGCCATGAAGTAGACAACTGCAAAGCATATTTTATGTGTCGGCTATGAGAAGTTTATGTTCGAGAACTATAAAGCTGCCAGAGCTGGTCGTCTCTGGTGGAGTAAAATTAGTTTTCTTATATTCAGCGCACTGGGCATGAGATGATAGTCACAATTCATTTCATGGTCAATTGAGTGAGGATTTATTGCTAGCATTAAACTGGGCTTACAAGCGTTGAATTGGTGTTTATCGTTTCATTGCTCCGAAGTTGGGTTGGAGAGATTTAATTGAAAATATGAATAGACCAATTTAGCGAGCTTGGTATGTGTTAGAGATGGGTACGTGCAAGTGCTAACGGGGGCTGTTCGCCTGACAAACAACTTTCCTGAGCTTCTTTGACACAGCTAGATATGATATAATAACGGTGCAAATATATTTTGGAAGTACGTCGTTGCCAAAAAAGTCATCGGCAGACTTACCCGTCGGGTTTATGATGGGATGTTATTGTGAACCCATTTTGTCATATCCGAGCTTTTGGTAGGAACATCGAAAACAGTTAGGGATACCCCACGGGCTCCAGCCCGATGTAAATCAAGTTGGTTGGGGTCACTCAACTGAGATGGAGTCTTTCTATGCCAAGAGTGGCCAGCATCCTCACCGTCTGTATCTTTGGTTTTTTTAAGATCGTCTCTAAATTTAATCCTCCACACCCCAACGATACAAACTTGACCTAAAATCACCCGAATAAAGTTTGCTCAAACCGTCTTAAAAGTGTTTGATGCTCTGGCTGTGTATCTGTACCTGACAGTTCAGCTATAGGACAATAAAGATCTTGTGGTTCTATGAGAGAGGGCTATCCCAAAGAGACAGCGATTGACAAGGACAGCGATTGGCAATGATGTAATAAAATACTTATGGAGTGTATGTTAATCTTACGCCGAATACCTGATACTTGAAAACTTAAAAACTTTTAACTTACAATTTTTTAAAAATCTCCAAATTCTTCGCTTAACAATCTTTCCTTTTTCTGAGTGTAGGCAAAGTCCATAACTACTTCGAAGATTTATGTGTCCATTGTGCCAACTTTCCTTGGGAGTCCTGTCTCAGTGACAGCATGATAGCTTCGTTCTGTCCTCGATAACAGACAGACTCCAATATATTGACCACACAAGGTCTTCTTTTAATTACCTAAACTATACCTTGCCTTACGTCTCTCTGCGACCAATGTAGCGTTTTTTAAGGCAAAAGTGATATACGCGAGACTGTTTGCAGACTTGCCAATTGCGCTACCGTCTTTTACATAGACGGGCGGATAGATCTGAATAGACTTACAACTAGGTTTAAGAAAGCAAAATGATGACGTGAACCTTGTAACAGATTTTCAAGTAGTATGTAGATGCTGAATTATTTTGTGTGGGGCTCAATGTCATATAAATATATACATTTCGGTTCACTGTAATTCGGTAGAACTAATCAGAGAAGATAGGGACATCCATATAACTGAAATCAATGAGGAAGAAGAAACCATATTGGGCACCTCTTCTGCATCTTTCAAGCTATTAACGATTTGCGTAGGGTTACTTTTTTGAAGACATTTAGAGGCCTGTGTCAAAGTCGACTTTTCTCTATCAGCAAGTTCAAAAAAAATAAATAAAAAGTTGGCGCAATAGGTCCGTATACTTACCGTAGGCCTTGCTCCACACATATACGACTTGTTTTTTTGGGTCGGTTTGAACCTTTCCGATATTGGCCGCAAAATGCTAGCTTCAAGTGAATGTTTCATTGACGACTATCCATGCGTTGTTAACCATATTTTTGTATTCAATGGAATCCTATAGCTCTCCGGAAATGATGACATTTAGTTGTCTTCACAAATACACATTGCAGACGACCCGTTCAGTAGCAATGAAAGAGATTGATCAACAGAAAGCTATGCAACACCTTCTTAGAGAGAAGAGAATGGTCCTCCGTGTGGAATGCTTTTAAAATGTAAGTCAGAAACGTTGATTGGCATTGCGAACAAGCAGCACCGCAGCCTCAAAGCTCATTTTTGTGCGGAGGCCGGACTAAGCGCAACTCAAAGCGCAGTTGTGGCTAAGGTGCGTGTTTGCATCTGCTTTAGAAACGCCTTCTTAAACGCCTTGACTAAAATCGGTTGTATTGCCGACACAAAAAAGCACATTTTTCGACCCTGAATAATATCGGTGTGAGGTCTTTTCATCGCGGAATCTGGGGATCAACAAAGAGTATTCCTCAATCCAAGACCTTGGCTACCAATCGCTTATCTAAGTCTTAGAAGGTTGACAGTCAAAAGGTGATACCAAAAACCGATTCACCTAAATCGCGAGTGAACCTAGTTCATGTTGACATTTTTCGCTAAATCTGTTGGAAACGTGCCCATATTTCACAGTTACCTACCTACCATGCAAACCCTTAAGCTCCTACAAATAAATACCCGCCGGCCTGCGTCTACCTCAAAGCAGATCAGGCAACACATTCCCGTGCGAAGGAAACAATCGCCTAAGCCTAAGGGAAATCTCCCTCAGCCGGCAATTTGTTAAAGAAAAATGGTAATAGTCTCGAATCCCCAGCTCATCCCCTAACTTTGTTCTGATGCCACAGACAGCCCTATTCTCATAATTAGGATTCTATTCAGTGTGTGCATAATCTGGAGTCTTGGGCTACATATAAGTTTGACGGACAAAGAGCCTTTCAAAGCAAATTGCTTTCCCCCGGCTAATCCCTCATTAAAATTTGTTTCGCATACAGGTCGACATGGAAATCCTTTATAGTCCCACTTCCAACTTTGCAGACAACAAAAGCCGTAACGCACCTAATAAACACATAGATCTCTCCCATAAATGTGTGCCTACCTACCTCATTGTCCAATCCTTTCTTTCTGCTTGTTGCGGCTCCCGCCTAAAAACCGCAAAAATTCAGATAATTTCCCAGATAATCCACTAAATTCCAGCCGCATTCAGTAATTTGCTGGGGGGATTTTCTTCGAAGGATCAGCCTAATATACTTACAACACTTTATCCGGCTCGTGTGCGGCTGCACGAATAACATACCAATATTGGAAAACACAATACAAATTGTTAAAACAATTGCCAGTGTCCTTTGTTCTTGGAAAACTGTTACAGGTACTGTACCTACTTGTGATTTCGATCAAATTCCAGGATAACCGCGAACGACATGATGATTTTATCGCCTTTCTGAAAAAAAAATGTACGCAACACTGATTCCGTGTTATCGAAACGAAAAACAAACATGAGCTGAATACCAGTACCAAAGTGAAGGGACATTTGTCGCGTTAAAGTCGTAAAACGTTGACACTCGAAAGAAATACAATTCCTCCGGGGTTTCGGAGTTAATTTCCTCCCTTCTTTACCCTCGAAGAAAGTCAATAAATCTCTTGTGAGCGTGTGTGTTTTTTTCTGCCTAGTGAGAGGAAAAACAATTATCCTCGGCTATTCAACTAATTTCATTGTCCTTGCGGGAAAGCGAAATGTTTTAAAAAAATCGTCTTCAATGGGTGGTTCGACTTCTTTTGTAGGTTTTCGCAACTGCTCGTAAAACTAACAAAACGAACAATGGCACACACAACAAGCACAAGGCGTTGCAGGGGACAAAACGGGACGCATTTTTTCGAATGCGTCTTTCGGAATAGGTACGTGTGGTTGTAGAGTGCTGCTGAGTGTCCTTGGGTGTTTGTTTCTTATGTTTTATTTCCAACGCATATGTTGAGAGAAGCGATGCTATCTTACCGAACGGTTGACAGTCATTAATAAAGATATTGTCAGGCATTATGGTCTATGGGTCCTTTTTGTTATGGCTGTAGATGAGAATTTAAGGACGAAATTTGAGCATGCATCATAAATTAGGAGTTTTATTGCCATTATGAGATGTTTATGGCATGCTAAAGTCTTTCACACGACAAGTTTTATGCATTCCTTTTATGGCAGCATAAAAGACGAGTGCGAATAGACGCAGTAAGCAGATCTTTTTGTTCGGTTCTGGGTTAATTGTTTATGCCATCGATCAGTGCTCCGGGAGTATTATTGTTACTGATGTGAATATGGGGATGTGCCTTCTACTCGAACATACACTCGTATTGAGCAGTCGTTGTTTGTCATTTATTTCAGTTAAGTGGGCTGACCCTGTGCACTGCTAATAAAAAGCAAATATTATCAATATCTGAGAAAGTAACTCAAACAGTCTATGAAATTTGAATTTGTAGAATTTTTGCTTTCCAATTTTTAGCACAATTTTCTCTATCTTTCTGAGCTCGGGATCGTTTTTTTTTAAAGGGTATATCAGACCCGCACTGGACATCACGAAATGTCAGCTTCCAATACCCTTTGCAACGATTTTGCTGTCGTTTCTGTTCTCGGAACGTTCAATGGTAGTGCACATAGCTATCACATCGCCACCGTACCTGATGTGATGCATCTTAGCCCAAGACGGCTACCTTCATGTTTCAAAAAGTTCAGTACGGATGAGTTGCAGTTTCATCCCGCCTTATGTGACGCTTTCTGCACGTCTAGTATGAACTCAGCTTTCAACTTCTTATATTGTGAATGGGGTTAAAAATACTCAATTGTAATATAGAATCCATTAAGTTCACTCTGGGAATCGAAATAGCTGCGCAGCTTAGTCAGTCACCATTGGTCCTTCGAGACGGAAACTTTTGAATGAACTATTTTAATAAAATCATTTGAAAATTCATTTCAACTTAAAACCGATTTTTCCAATAACTTTGTGGTTCGGTGCAGATCTAAGGCAGATATACGTTCAAAGAAGAAGCTCTTTGACTGCCTTCTGAAACAACAGTGACAACAATAATCGGCATCATCCAAGTAACCTGCATCTCTCCTACCAACGAGCGTCGAACTTGCCGAGTTGTAGGGGCTGAGTAAGGCCAATGATTCTCGAGATCTTCTCCAGATGAGTCCTGAAACTAAAGGACGCTACACTCCGGCTGGTTGCATAAGTGTAACTTGCCGGTCCCAAGCCCGGGAAAAGGAGCAGGGACGAGGAGTAAACCTCTCAAATAAATCCCTAATACAAGGCTGAACAGCATACGCCGAGGGATGCATGGCTAAGAGGGTGCTTAGTCGCAAGTTTGCGAACTTCGGATACCAGGCGACCCCCGATTTCAAGATAGCCTTCCTGTGGTTAGACGGGTAGACTACGGGCGACCGATTATATCCCGCTTACTCGTGGGTTCAATATAGATACCGTAACAAAACAAACAATAGAGAATGATGCCTCTACAAATGCATCATCAAATAGGGATGTTAACTGCGAACACCCTGTCAGCAATGGCGTGACATCTGCCAATCGGGAAGAGTCACCAAAAATAGATTCTGAGATGAGAAGCCTAGACGAGAACTCGTCTCTTCTAAGCAACTCAATCTCTGAGACGAGCACTTTGTGGCAACGTAAGTATGTTGTCGGATGAATTTCCGGACGACATAGACAAAGCCAAAACCACAGACAAAACAGGTCAAAGTGAATCGGTATTCGTCAAATTTACACCCTCCGAAAATCGTCGGTTCAGACAGGTGCTAAAAAAAGGGTGTATAAAATACAAGCGAGAGAATTCGCGAAATCAACAGATAGTTTCAAGGGTCCCGAGGTGAAGCGTACGCGATCCGAGGATAATACCCCTCCTCAATCCGAAGCGAAGCGAGCTCGAGCTGGTAATACAACCGTAGACAGAGCCTCATATAGCAATATAATGATATTTGTCAGACTGGGTGTCGTGCCAGCGGACCTCGATCGTAATCCTCTCAGTAATGAGCATATGGTTCAGATACAGGAGAGCATTATGGACATCACGATTGAACTACGTGACGAGGACATAAAACCATCCTTCCGCGGCTCAACATTTAAAGCCGGATGGCTCTTGCTAACATGTGCCGATGCCACCACCGCAAATTGGCTAAAAACAAACTTCGTAAAGCTAAAGGAGAAATGTGGACTGGAGGTGATGCTCGTGGAGGAGGAACATTTTCCGAAACCACATGTCATCAAGGGTTTCTTTCCACAAAGCTCCGGAGTAGCAAACGAAAGAATCCTGGCTATGCTAGACGGCCAAAATAGAGGGTCCTGCAAAGATCAAATGAAAGAGATATCGCTCACATGCTCTTTGCCGTAAACGACAGAACCAGGAAACAGCTGGTCGAACTCAAAGGAATGGTCTCCTACCGTTTCGGGCAGACGCGACTTATCCTTAAGAGTTCTGACAAAACGTCAAATCAGGGCAAGAAAAACGTTCACCCTGATACTGCAGGGCCGAGCGCGTGCGGGGAAAATGAACATCCAGTACCCAGCACCAGCGCCGCCGCAATGAAAGCCGCAAATGCCGAAACTCTCAACAGGGTCTCGTAAGACGAAGAGGCGATAAAAAGCCAAACAGAATACGGGACCCTGAGCGCACCAGAAGACGATGACTACTCTCCTAAGTGTGCTGCAGGCAAACCTGCACCGAGCTATGGGTGCCTCGGAAACCTATAACCAACGATGTGCCGAAGGGAACATCGCTCTCGGATTAATCCAGGAGCCATGGGCAACAGATGGTAAGATATTTGGCTTAAATAACAAAACCAGAAAACTTATCTTCGCCCTAGGAAATTTTAGACCAAGGGCCGCTCTTTTTGTCGCGAAAGATATAAAATTTTCTCCCATTCCAGGCTTCAATACCAGGGACCTGGTGGCGATCCTCATAGAACGTCACAACGGCCGAGAGCTGCAAAAAATCGTGTGCGCATCGGCGTATTTTGCTGGAGATGACGAGAGTATACCTCCAACGCCAGTACAGGAACTCGTTCTGTACTGCCAATCCCAGCAACTTCAACTTATCATCGGCTGCGACGCAAATGCTCATCATCCAGTTTGGGGTAGCCGAGATACAAATAAAAGAGGTGAGTCTTTATTAGAATACCTTTGCAGTAACAATTTAGTTATTCTAAATAAGGGAAATAAACCAACTTTTAGAAACTCAATGAGAGAGGAAGTCTTAGACCTGACTCTTTCAACTCCTTACGTACAAAACATCGTTGAAGACTGGCGCGTGTCCGATGAAGCATCTCTGTCAGATCACATGCACATAAAATTCAGACTTAGATGCAACACCGAACAGGCGCCGGTTCGATACGATAACAAACTTACAAATCGGAGAACCTATCGCGAAAACCTAGCGATCAAATCTGACATGCTTCCAGCACCGCCACTACAAACAAATGATGCTGACGATGCACTTAGCCAGTTAAAAAATACTATTCTCTCATCTTTTGCAAATAGCTGCAAGCTAAAACGCACTGTGGTAAAGAGGTGCGTACCATGGTGGAATTCAAACCTTGAAAATATTCGAAAGAGAGTGAGGAAGCTTTTTAATAAAGCCAAACGCACCGGTGAGTGGGATCAGTATCGAGCCCTCCTTACCCAATACAACCTAGAGTTGAGAAGATCCAAAAGAGTTTCTTGGCGGAGCTACTGTGAAAAGCTTGAAGAGCTTCCTGCAGTGTCTCGCCTACAAAAAGCACTCTCGAAAGATCAATCAAACTGCATGGGATTGCTAGTCAAATCTGACGGAACAATCACTCGCGACCGGGAGGAAACTTTGATTACCCTACTTCAAGTTCACTTCCCTGAGTCAAAAATCATAGATGAAGCCTACGAGCACAATGTCGAGGATTCACCCCCAAGAAGCCTTGGAAGAAATAACTGCTTATCCGGAAAGCTTTTCACTCCGGATAGGGTCAAAAGGGCTGTCAACTCATTTAAACCATACAAGGCACCAGGTATAGACGGTATTTTTCCAGCACTTATCCAGAAAGGGCTGGATTGCATTTTACCTCCCATGACTGCCTTATTTAGGTTCAGTTTTAACTGGGGTTATACACCACGAGCTTGGAGGGAGGTAAACGTGGTATTTATCCCCAAACCAGGCAAGCCTAGCGAACAACCTAAATCATATCGTCCTATAAGCTTAACCTCGTTTTTCCTGAAAACGATGGAAAGAATAATTGACATACAAATCAGAGAATGCCTAACAAACGGCACACCTCTACACCCCTATCAATATGCCTACCAAAAAGGCAAATCCACTGAAGGTGCTTTGTTAAACTTAACATCACAAATAAAACATGCATACCGAAACAAAGAGGTTGCACTGTGCGCCTTCCTTGACATAGAGGGTGCTTTTGACAACACCGGATATGAATTCATATCAAACGCTCTACTTCAAAGAAATGTAGATCATCCATCTATCAAATGGATCAAAGCGATGCTTGAAAGTCGGAAAATAACCGCATCATCCGGAAAGACATCAGCATCAGTAACAGCTGTAAAGGGCTGCCCGCAGGGAGGGGTACTTTCGCCCCTACTGTGGTCTTTGGTAATCGATAATCTGCTAGAAATTTTAAGCAATTCAGGCTTCAATGTAGTCGGATATGCGGATGACTTGGTCATCATTATTAGGGGAAAAGTAGCAAACGAAGTGACAACACAAATGCAAAACACTCTTAAGATAGTCTTAGATTGGTGTTCTAAGGAACATCTTTCCATAAATCCCAGTAAGGCTATCATAGTTCCCTTTACTAAGAGAAGAAATTTGAACTTACGTCAAATCTCCATCAACGATAAAACTATTGAGTACTCCGACGAAGTCAAATATCTCGGAGTGATCCTAGATAAAAGACTAAATTGGAACTCCCATATAAACAACAAAATCAAAAAAGCAACCAGTACGTTCTGGGCTTGTCGTTGCATGTATGGTAAAACATGGGGAATCTCCCCAAAGATCACTCATTGGATCTATACAATGATGGTTAGACCCATCATTACTTACGCTTCCATAGTATGGTGGAACAAAGTCACACAGAAAACCGCCATTGTAAAGCTCAACAAGATACAACGTCTAGCATGTCTAGGCATTTCCGGAGCTATGCGGACCTGTCCTACGGCTGCCATAGAAGCCCTAATGGGACTAACACCACTCCACATTTATATCAAAAAAGTGGCAATACGCAGCTCAACAAATCTGCTACAATTGAAGGAGATGGACATCGGTGATCACTCGGACCTGATGAACCTTCTCTCGGAGATTAAAGAACTTGACGTGATCTGCGCGATCACAGACCGCCTCCCAAAAACACTATGTTTTAACAGGGGATTCTCCACGGAGATCACTAATAGAGAGGCGTGGGCTAGCGGTAGCCCACCAAACTGCCAAAAAGGCATAAAGTGGTATACGGATGGTTCCAAAATGGACTCAGGGGTCGGAGCCGGCATATTTGGACCAAACCAAAATATTGCAATACCAATGGGAAAAAGCCCAAGGGTATTTCAAGCAGAGCTCCATGCCATTAAAGAATGCGCAAGCCTCATTTACAAATCAGGTATAAAAGGCGCAAACATCCACATATTCACGGATAGTCAAGCAGCTATAAATGCCCTTAGCTCACCCAACATTGACTCCAAATCAGTCTTACACTGCTTCAATACCCTCCAAACACTCTGCACCAGAAAAAATACCAAAATATGGTGGGTTCCTGGCCACGAAGGAATTGAATCGCCATAAAAAGCTGGGAACACAACAAGTGTATCTCACATTGGGAAAGCCTCCCAGGCCTAAGACAGGCCAAAAAAGTAATCAAACCTTTCAGAAAAAATGCCAGAAAGATTCTAAATCTACGTAGGCATGATGTCAAAAATCTAGTTGGCTACCTAACAGGGCACCATGGTTTGCGATATCACCTAAATAAAATACATGTAGCCGACTCTTCGGAGTGCCGCCTATGTCTTGAAGAAGACGAAACAACTGAGCATATTTTATGTGAATGCCCAGCCCTCTGTGGTATCAGAAGGAACTTCTTTCTCAGGCAAATTATAAGCCCAGAAGAAGTAAAGACATCCTCTGCTGAAATCATCATCAGCTACATTAGGAAAGTAGAAACTCTATTAACCTAAACAAACCTTTTCTGATCCTATGGCACAATAGATCTACTCAGGTCGAAGTGCCTCTTTATCGCGTTGGCGAGTCAGAAATAATAAAAAAAAAAAAAAAACCTGCATCTGCTAAGGTCTGAGTTCGCTCGGTAAATTAAATTGATAGTGTCGGTTTTTACTTATGAAACTAAAAAGTCATGAATTTTGTTCCTATTAAGAATTTCTTCTGTGATTTATAATTTAAGCTTTTTTTGTAAAAAAAAATTGTTTCTGTTAATTTTTTTATATTTATGTTTAGTTTTCGATTTATTGTTCCAGCTTACCTAAACAAATTATTTTAGGCATTATTTTATTGAAAAAGGCATCTTTTTTTCTCAAGTTAGGCAATTTTTCGTCAAAATCAAACAGTTGGCATTGTCCAACTGAGGCATTTAGTGTTTTGATTGAAGTTTTTCAAAGTCGTGATTGACTCCATTATATAGATCAATGAAAGCCAACCGTCGCATTAAAGTCTATCCATCAGTAAACTGGATTTTTCTTGAGACATTCATGCAAGAAATTGTTTGAGAAACAATCAACGGAGACGCAATATGCAGATGGACGCTGCTTGCTCTTATCCAAACGGCTGTAGATTGTATAGGTCTTCCATACGACAAGTCTCCATCGTGTCTTAGACCCATCACAGCAATGATACAGCCAAAAAGTCAGTCAACAAAAAAAAAAAACGTTACAAAAACACAGTTCAAAACGGTAAACACTTTCACAGCGATTTCAAGCAAAATTTATTGCAAGGTCTATCCCACTGTCACTTGGTTATTTTTGAATTTTCGAACAAAGGACAAACAATAAATTGGCGCTTTATCTAGAAATGTCCATTCTAAACATGAATGGAAACAAACAACATGAGAATATATTTACACAATCAGCTAATAACTAAAGATTTACATCGTTCAGGATAAAAATCACACTCAATATCGTTGCAAACAAATAAAATACGACCAACTACAATATAATAAATCTCACCTACATAAATCACCAGCCTGTCATCCGACTGACAGTGACTTATCGACCTGACCATACCTACCTACTAAAGAAAAATCATAAATACTACATCTTTCGACATTCGTATTATTATTTCCATATTTTAACATGCGTCATCATACACAATAGCGAAATCCGGTTAAGTTTAGATGTTATTAAACTAAAAAACACCACCATGCAATAGGTAGATATTTCTTGAAACTGATGTTCATGAACCAGGCCAATCGTGTTTCCCCCAAAAGCCAACATCAACCACTACAACCACAGCACAGTGGTTGATTTGCATTTTACCACAAAATCGATTGCTATCGCCCCCACCCCCATTAAAACCACAAATAAGCGCTACGAAAAAAAATACGCACTAATCGTTGTATCATCACCTGTGCTCGCCCACTTAATTTTAATTTCATTAAGTTTAAAAGCCATACTCGACTAAATAACAACACGACCAACAGGCGGCCGAGAATACACAACCGACAAAAATTAACATCAGAAACCAATCAACAAATCCCAAATAAAAAATGCAAAACAACACAAAAAAAATTGAGTAGAGAAATGCCTCATTAATTCCTCGTTGCAATGCCCCCGCGCGCTTTTGTTCCACGTAATTAACAGAGTTAAATACTTGCTGCGGTTGGGGGAGGGCGCATCCCAAAAATCAAACAATCAACTCCCGAAAACTTTATGATTTGAATACTCACTTTTTTATCCGAAGTGATATCGACAAAAACCACTAATTGTCGTATGGCTATGGACTAGACCCAAGACCCAACCCTCGCCAACCAACACAGCCTCATAATTGAAGGTAAACAAATTAGTTTTACGGAAAAAAAAAAACAATATTCTCCACAAATTATCAGGTAAGCACAACAAAGGACGTTCAAAGTACTGCATGCCATCGAAATGGCAACACTGTTACTGCCGATGTGATTGGTCGATAAACACAATCCGCTGGAGGGGATGGGGTACTCGTCAAAGAGAAACTCATAGGCAAACCAGCCCTTCCATAGAGAGCCGTTCTCATGGCGAGAGGTTTTGAGCGATTCTCTCGAATCGCACACAAATATGCTACCCCCACTCAAGGCGCATGCCATATGATTGGATATAGCGCCGCCATGTTGAAAATTGCATCTGAATTTCTCTCAATGTATCTCACTCATACACCCGTTCGCAAAGAGAAACAGAGAATCCGGTTTGCACACAAACGAGATATACATTCGTTTGCCTCTTCCGATTTCCATCAGATACTTTCCGAACGAACTAAAGGCCAGTCCGCTGTGAATTTCTAAAATCAGTTCGAGTTTGACTTTCCTTGCGTTTAGACCTAATTTTCGGAAGCCAGATAAACAAGAATAACCGTGAGAATTCAGTGATTGAAAAAAAAAGAAGAAATAAATACAGATATTTTGAAGAAGAGAAAAAAATAATTTTACATCAATCGGCTCGGTAAAATAATAAAAAAGAAGAAATCAAGTGATTTGTTGACAGTGACAGTGAATAAAAAAAAATATATATATACAAGGATAACCCTGTGGATTACTTATACCCAACACCAGCTTCTGCTACTTAAAAGGATTACTTAACTGGTACTACTACTACTGCTAACTCACAAGCTAATAACTTTCTATCAGCAACATGGTTGTTCTAGAAGGTGGCGGTGGTGTTGTTACTATCGGTAACAATCAATATCTTCAACCGGATTATTTATCACCTTTGCCAACAACGGTTAGTTGATGATTATGTTGCATAGATACTTATTTGAGATTTAAATATATCCCTATACGAGGCATTAAGATCCGTCGTCCATGAGGTTCCTTTTTTAAATGTTCTCGAAAAAAATAAGACTTTAATTTAAAAACCAGAAACTTTGTATTCGGCTAGAGAAAAATTGTTCAATGGAAGTTTGTGGATTTTAAGAAAAAATACCATGGACCGATGCAGATTTAGGGTAATATTAGTAACAAGTGAGAGTTTCCACTACAGAAGTGCGGGTTTTTAAAAAATGGCTCACTTTTGACCGAAAATATTTTTGAGCAATAAATTGGAAGGAAAAAATTAAATACGTCGATTTAGGTTCAAAATAATTCCATAACCAAATCTGTTCTTACAATTTTCAATGTAGGAACAATTCTGAGTAAATTTTCTAAACAACAAAAAATGGACCCCTGTAATATGAGATTAGCTAGCTAGTAATACTAATTTTAAAAATCACTAGGGAAAAGTATTGAAAGTGCGGGTTTTTGTATGTCTATTTGCTCGTCAAAGTTGTCTCCTCTCAGTGCCGTTTTTTGCTCCAAAAATACGTCAAAGTCGATTAAAGTCCTCAGTTATTCAGGAATAAATAAAAATATCAGAAAAACTTGATTTTTACGAGCCGTTGTACTAAAAAGCAGACAGAAGCTCTGTCGAAATATTTCACTCCAAAAAATGTGCAATTCAGCCCGAAACGTATTTGCTTGCAAAATTTAGATCGTGCGAAACAAAATATTTGAACGCATTTTGTTGCAAGAATTCTACCCAAAATTTGTATTTATTTTTAATAAATTTTTCAACCAAAATGTGAATCCCATTTCGACTTATAAATAGTGATCGAAACTTGAAACGCAATTTTAGCGGATTTCTCGATCAAACTTTTAGTTGGTGCTTGCAAACTTTATTTTGTTCTAAAAAATAGTATTCAGTAGCCATACATAGTTCCGTCGGCAAAATGGCCACAAAAGAACTAGTTTAAATATTTTTTGCAATTCATCAAAGTGCCGTCGGTAGATGCCCGTCCTTTGCACTTTAGCTAGAACCTGCTTGCCGATCACACATCAAATCCATTACAAAATTTACAGTGACACCCAACATCAACCGCATTACTAATGATATTCCTTTGTCTCCTCCTTCCAGATGGATGCCAAAAAGTCGCCCCTCGCTCTGTTGGCGCAGACCTGCAGTCAAATCGGTGCCGATTCCAGTGCGGTCAAGCCGATTCTCAGTGTCGACAAGAAGAAGAATGGCAACGCCAACGACTCGTCGTCATCGTCGTCAACCTCAAAGTCACCATCGCAAGTGAAGACGCCAAAGTCGTGTACACCCCAGGCGTCCACCGAGATTAAGCTGGCATTCAAGCCATACGAAGCCAATGTGCTGAACCACCAACACATGACCAAGTCGGAGGACCACTCGCATCACCAACAGCGACCCAGTTCGAAGAGCTCCAGTCACAGCGAGTCTGGCGGACGTGTGCCATCGCGCAACAAGTCCAACTGCAGTCCTGAGATCAGTGTGACCAAAACCTCTGACGACCACCACAACAACAATGGCAAACTAACCCCAAACGGCGATAACCGCAAGACTGTGTCCCCATCGGGCTCGTCGCAACGCGGAGCCAGCCCCATTGTTCGCTCCGGAATGGAAGTGCTGCATGGCCATCCATCGGCATACAAAAACTCCGGACCCTACGGACCACTTAACCCACTTTCGGCGGCTCTTTGCTGCCCACCCGGCATGGAGCAACACGGCAATCCGGCTTTCCGTCCATCTTTCGGCGGTGGATATGCCGCCCATCATCATGCAGCCATGCTGGCCGCCGCTGCAGCCAATGGATATCCAGGTGCAGGCCAGGGCAACCCAAACCCGTACATCAGCTACCAGCGCATCAAGACCCCGTCGGGTGGCGAGGCCATCGTCCCAGTGTGTAAGGATCCCTATTGCCCAGGCTGTCCCTACTCGCAGCACACCCAGCAAATGCTCATGGGCGCCCCATGCCCCAGCGGTTGCACGCAGTGTGAACACCAAAAGTACGGTCTCGCGATGGCCGCGTCAATGGCTGGATCACTTCCGCCAGGCCATCCCTACTCGGCTGCCGCAGCTGCCGCCGCCGCTTCTGCCGCCCAAATGCGTTCATCACCGTACGTCTGCAGCTGGATCGTCGGCGACTCGTACTGTGGCAAGCGTTTCAGCACATCCGACGAGCTCTTCTCGCACCTTCGCACCCACACCGGGAACCTCTCCGATCCAGCAGCTGCCGCCGCCGCATTAGCTCAATCACAGACCCAGTCTCTTCTCAGCTCGCTGTTTCCACCGTCGGCACTGCAACGCGGCTACCCAACACCTCCGTTGAGTCCCATGTCGGCCGCTGCTGCTGCCGCCGCCGCCGCTCGCTACCACCCGTATGCGAAGCCAGGATCCCTGCCCTCACCCTTCGGAGGCGGTGCTGGTTTCAACCCGGCCGCTGCTGCCGCTGCTCTCGGCCCATACTACTCACCATATGCCATGTACGGCCAGCGTATTGGATCGGCCACTGTACACCAGTAAGCAAGTCGGATCCCCTTTCAAGACACCCATCACCTCTAAACTGAATACCAAAAAATGAAAATCAATAACGAGAGATGAGACGGAGACATAACGCATGCTTCGGCCGGCTTTTCGAGTTGGCGGAGTTTCACCTGTGATAAAAAACAAAAACATAATGTAGGAGTTTAAAAACAAACGCAGACTTTTGTTCATATTTTTTTTTGAGTTATCGTTCATTTTTTGTCAATTTTGTTATTTCTTTTAATCAATTCCGCCAAAGGATATACCTTCAAAACAGATTATTTCAAATAATTAGTTCTTTTGTTTGTTTGAACTTATGTACATAATTCAAGACTTGACCCATACAAAGTGTAAACGTAAAGTAAACAAAAAATAAAACTCAAAGTATCAGTTGCTGTATCATAAAATAAAAAATAAAATTAAAATAAAAATAAAAACAAAAATTAAATGTAGTTATTAAAAGTAAAAATCGCTATTATTAAAATAATATTATTATTACATAAATATATAGATTAAGACTTTAAATTTCGAATTTGAAAGAAAAACAAAAACTAAAAAAAACAAGGAAAGAAAATATACAAAAAATTAAATAAAATGAAAATATTATTAAAACAAAAATAAACTGAGTTGTTTTGGATTTCTGTGGACTTAAAGACGTTGATGTAGAGAGGTGGTGGAAACTACGAATAACTTTGGAGAAGTAGATGGCGCTGGGAAAAGCCCTGGCTTAGTGATGAGTCTGCTTTAATGAATGTCTTTCTCAGTGGAAGCGATGAAAGAAGGATTTTTTTCACGAAAACTAGTTGACACTACATATACTGAGATCGGAGATTTTCAGAAGTCTTCTGTGAATCTCAGATCTCAAATCTCGTGCCAGAACTCCATCTTTTCTGTCAGAAGGTGTTTATTCCAAGAAGGATTGGGTTGGAAGAAACTCGATTCTGACCCCGAGACGAGGAGAATTGTGTAGAAACATCTGCCTAATTTGCTGCAAATGGTGTCAACACACAGTCACCAGTACCAGTTTTTAATGTTCTTCAGTCTAATTCGTTGCAAGTAGGTTAAAGGTTTGTGAGCTGGCGAGGAGTAGCAAGGGTCATAGTGTGATCCAAGAATGTCGATTTTTTTATTTTTTATTTCTACAGGATGTACGAATCTGATGAACCGCGCCATTTCAAGGGAGATTTGAGATTTTAGGTAAGTCGTAAGCGGTTCTATAATCGCCTCTCGACAATCCGAGGGATATCCATTTCAATCAGGGTACAGCGCTGCGTAATTCTGAAAAAGGGCCAATGAGAAGAAAAGTGTAATTTCTAAAGCTATTCTGGAAATTTAGAATTTTTGAACGACATTTAAAAATCATTGGCTCTCTAAACACTATACTAGTGCTGTAATAGGCGTTACATTTAAAAGGTTTAGCAGCATTTGAAACATTTTGGAAGCCCTTCTCCAACTAAAAAATAAGCCGGCAAAGTGCGAGTGTCACTCGCGCACCGAAGGTTCCGTACTTTGCTAGAGTTGGAAATTGCGAAGATTCTATTTTACCAAAATTAATTACAAGCAAATCAAAAATAAAAAAAAACAGCCAACGAATACTAAAATGAAGCATAGAACTGTGGAGTGTGGTCAGTGACTGTGGTGTCGGTGTGTGAATGAGTATAAGTAGAGTTCAGTATGCATTAAAAATTCCAATTGGAATAGATTAAGAGAACACACCAATACCGTATGGAAAATGGTTAAGAGGAGCGTGCACATATAGTCATTGACAGTTTTTTGTAAATATCTTTTAAAATATTAACTTTTCCGCAAAACAGTCTTCGGCACATATATAGCTACATGTATGATCTACAAAAAATGTGTATATACATTTTTTTTATAAATCAAGACATAAACAGCTTTTTGTGCGAATGAAAATATTTTTTTCACCAAATTACTAATTTCTCTAACACCAGTCGATATATCGCTACCATTGTTTTATTTGTCGTTTAACTAGAGGTTATACCGGATGTTGTGTGGAAATTTCAGCTTTTTTCGTCAATTAGTTTCTGAGATAGACCTAGCAACAAAATTGGTCTAGTGGACAAAAGCGAAACTAATAAAGATCCTTTTTTTTACCTTTGGGTACGGAACCTTAAAAAGGGCCAAAATAGTAAGAAAATTGTGGCACGCTATCGAAAAAAGTGCCAGATTGCAATTTTAGTCGCACAACGGTTACGCTGATTTCAATAACAGAACCAAATCTCTCAACTCCACAGGCTGGTTCTGAGCTTCTGTGATATATCTATCCCTTACTATCTACCAGGCCCCTTGAGTCGTAGCCCCTAAACGGGGTTCTTTTTTTTTTCTTGCGGTATTTGTTGTTTCGAGATATTTTAACCAGATTCTCTTGTAAAATGTAAGTGGATGTGCAAGGAATATACCTACATGAACAGGGTGGAATATTTTGAGATTATGTAGGTAAAAAGTGAACTTGCATAGGGCTTGTGGGATTATTTTGCGGTATTTTGAGTTAGATTCTCCTTGGAGTTGCAACATTGCAAGTGATGTGAGTTATAATGTGCGAGAAATAATTCAGCACAGGTGTCATGGATGTTGTTATTTTGGGCTTATTTGAACAAGCTTTTTGTTTAAAATGCAAATGGCAGTATTTGTTCGCGCAAGATCAAATTAATTTTTCTTTCCTAGCAATGCGTTCCCAGAACTGGGCGCCCTGTGCATTTGCACATTTTGCACATATGGTTGGTTCGGCCCTGCCGATATGGGATGTTTTTTCGATAGGGTTTGTTGTCTCCCAAGCCCATACTGTGACATCTCATCGTTGTCAGAGTTCAAAAAGCAGAGCTTGAGTAGAGAAATTCACCACCACCGCGGGGTAATAGTTGATGTGGCAACTTGCTGGCTCAGAGGTCCGTGTTCAGTGTCATAAATTCCATCGCTGCTAAATTTCACTGCTTCCCCATAGATTTTAACGAATAAATTGCCACTGGCAATCGCATTGTTAATGATGTTTAATTCGTCTGATATATCACTGGCTGACCGAGTTTTCCACCCTTGGAATTTCAAAAACACCGAAGAGCTCTTTTCTTGACAGTGAATTCTATCATACACGGCTTCGAAGGTAAAGCGATGCTTTAAATTATTTGGTTGTTCCCGGAAATCGGTCAGTGTGAAAATTGGGTCTATGGTCGATCTGCGAAAGTCGCAGTATGGTCTGTGATGCTGATTGGTGCAACGTGGAACCTTAATGTCGTACAAGACATAGAATTGCCTCGGTCTAGACACAGTTATTTCTATTCACTCTATTATATGCGGCTATACAATCGATGGTAGGTATTTCTCTGTAACCCTTGGGTCTTCTCTCTAATCTGGTGTAAAGTGAAAATTTTACTGAAATGTAACCACCATACTACCACCCTGTGGCAACCAGAAAACACTCCTCAAACAGCCGCGATCTCTTCAAATTCAGGCGAATTTTCGGAATGAATCGCCACGTGCCTGGCACGACGTTAGTCCGCCAAAGAAATTGAATCGTCTTTGAGCCGCTCCTTCTCAATTTGAATAAATCTACACTCAACGCGAGTCTTATAAACAAATCTACGTCAACTCAAGGACCAGGCGACCATAAAAACGCTATTCACACATCCATATGTATGAGCCAATTAAATTCAACTTCAAAATAATGCATAATCAGTTCCAGTCAAAACGAATTCACAATTAATCGCCCATCGGATTAATCTATTCTTAGTAACGAATTCACCTAAGCGACTACAGATATGATTATCGAAAGAAAAAAAAAACACCCATGCTAACTGAATGGCAAGAGATTATTAATTAAAATTGAACACAAAGCCAATTAAACCCAATTTACACTACACAACGAAATTGATTCCACGCTATTTTAATCAAATTACATGTATTTAGACTTACAACAGTAGTGGCTGTGACTATGGGGCTGGCCTCACCAAAAGTCACAATATACGAGTACCTATATGACAAGAGAAAAAGAAAATCTGATTAGGCGTACCAGCGGCTTACACGGTTTCTATGTAGCTCGTAAATTATTATGTTTGACGCGCGAGAGGCACGGGAGTGTGGGTTGAAATCGCATTGAGTGGCCCAAATGCGATTAAAATCACAATTACGCGTAGAGGTAGAGTAACTGCTTTTAATTTTTATTTTTCTTCACCCCCAACTGACAGCTTGTCCACGAAAATATGAATAAGAGTGCTATGAAAATTCGTCCGCGAAATATATGGCTAAGTGTCAAATTGAAATCGTAATCGTGACTCAATAAATCATTTAATCGAGCTAAACGGACAGCTGATAAAATCTGTGATTTGTTGTGGGTACTCTAGACGGAGGATTGAAGTGTTACCAGTGGTTTTTAATTTTTTGAAATTATTCTGCAAAAATTGTTCCAGGCGAAGAGAATTTTTAAAGAACTCAAGTCTTAGAGCGACAGTGGGGTACTATTTAAACAACACCGCACTGCTAATAGCTCAGTTTTATTTATGCATTTGTGAACACCAAATGTATGCTTCCATTTTAATGAAAACTAAACCTGGGTCCAGGTGACTTTAAATACAAAAATGTTCGGGGGAATTGAAATATTCTTAAAGCGAATTGTCAGAGGCTCTATTTTTAATCCACAAAATTTTGAATAGTACCCAGAAATTGTCGAACGAAAACTTCGTTCGAACTTAATTTCGAATTAGTGATAATTGTAGCTGGTTAAAATTCTAAAATTACTACGACCAAAAGAAAAACCTGTTCTGGTAAAAGAAGTGTCGAAATTCACGAATATTTGCTCGTTTGCAATTCGCTCTCATAAGGGTAGTCCTTAAAATTTATTTATGGGTAAAACTACTGTAATACTAAATTTTGTAGCGAATTGATTGTGGCAACTACGAAAAACAGCACAAGTCGACTTAATTTCAAAATTGAGTTAATGTTACGGATGCACATATATTTTATAATTTTCATTTCAATATCTCTACGGTTGCTGTGTAATGCACAAAACAAATGTGGAGATATGTTGGACGCGGCGCAGAATGCAGTGCTGCAAGTAAAACAGATGTGCAAAATACTGTTTGACATGCATTGCATCGGCTAATAATATCTACTGTCATTTGCCAATGATGCCAAGTACTTTAAATTGCAACTTATTTTCTTTTGTGTTGTGGTACGCTTGAATTTTGCAGAAAATTTAGAAGTAGAGACATGTTGCAGTGATGCGGTGAGTGCAGAACTTACGTGTGCATATAAACATGTGTATTCTAATCTTACAGCGCAGTGAATTCTGCACGTGTGTCTTGTGGGCATTATGGATCAGGAAAAAAAACACAAGTCGTCTTCCCACATCTGAAGTCAAACCTTTAACCTGCGCTACTGAAAAGTGGCTAAAAATGACTTATGCTGTTTTTCCTTGTTGCCACAGAATTATATAATACACCAAGGGAAAAAATGTTAACTAAAATGTAATATATTCTGTTTGATTTTACGTTAAATAAACTTTCATTAAGAATATTCCTTTTCACGTTAAAACATATTTGATTAAATTAATTCAGAGTAAGACCGTGTTTTGAAAAAATTGCAACTACTCTTAACGTAGCTTTGAAGTGTAACACGATAATCATTTTTTCCAGTATTAAGCTTCGAAATGACATCTACGTACATTCAAAGTGTTGCATAGTTAATTTAACGTTGTTTTAAATCGTCATGCACTTTGTTTTGAAGGTATACCTAGATGAATTTGATTCAAGCATGATTCCAAGTCAAATCAAGGTACATACGTGTTTAGATCAAATCAAAAATATATACTTCTTAGAGTAGGGAAACCCTTTGATTTAATTTCATACCACTTTGATTTAAACAACGTAGTCGATGCTAAATCATTGCGAAAAATATTTAAATCGAAGGTTTTCTTTGATTTTACGTTTTTTTTCTCTGGGTGTACACGAATGGAAGGGTCACACTGGCAATATTTTATGCCATATCTGCAGTGTTGTAACTCGTGGGAAATTTACCTTTTCGTGGGAATTTCGATGGTAAGAAACCGTCTCGTGGGAAAAAGGGAAAAAATAAGATTTCGGTAAGATTTTGTGGGAAATTTGGTTAAGAGTATCGCATTTTTGGTTTCTCTTTCATACACATTTTGAACTTCTCCATCTTCAACTTCCACCTGTATTTTCATTGCTTATGTTTTTAACTGAGTTGCTGTTTTTATTCATCATCGAAAAGTTTCTTATTATTGAGATTGTTTGCGCTGTACACAAACAATATGATATTGTAATCAATTACAGTTGTTTTCATGAGTTGTACCAATGTGATTTTTTATGTGTGTACCTATATCTAGTAATGAAATTACTGTTTATCTTATTCATCCAATTAAATTCCTTTATATAGAATATTTTTTTGTTATCTAATAAAAATATTGAAAATTGTCGTTTTCTTAAATTAACCAAGTAGCTTCCCGTGGGAAAAACCATCTCAATGACATACCAACACTGCATATCTGTACAGCTGAATTGAGAAGCTCTATCGAGTTTCACTCTGTTACAGTCGTTCGTAAGAAGTGGGAGATGAAAAAAGGATGTAATGTGTTTTTACTGTTTTTTTTTTTTGTCGTACTTATTTCAGCGTTATTTCAAAGCCGATTCTTATGAACGATGGAGCAAATGAAAGGCGAATTTTTGTGTGTTAATTCCCGAGTGAATAATTTGAAAATTCACCAACCATATGG
The DNA here is from genome assembly GCA_951230905.1 of Cheilosia variabilis. Classification (NCBI taxonomy): domain Eukaryota; kingdom Metazoa; phylum Arthropoda; class Insecta; order Diptera; family Syrphidae; genus Cheilosia; species Cheilosia variabilis. The sequence goes on from OX579679.1 coordinate 46,532,598, forward strand.
AGTTACTATGGAGAGAGAGCTTTTAGAATTAATTTGAGATCATTCAGAAAAAATATAGTCGCAAATACAACACAGCTTCTGAAATCAGCCTCAAATTGGGCATAAATGCACCTCACTTTGACGAGACTGGTTCATTGAGGTTCTTCAAGTTTTTAGATAATATAATAATAACAATAAAATGTGCGAATAATGTGGTAGAAAATGTTACAACTCATGTAAAACTAGGGCTTTAGAATTCGATAAGCATGCTTGCAAGCAAATAGTACCAATTTAATTTTCAATCGGTCTGTTCGTTACTTCGCATTTAGTACGTAAAAGACCGTAAGTCGTACATCAACGACATTAATTCAAGAGATCGCTCAAGTCCCAATATAGTAAATCCTCTTTAAAAAAAACCAAAACTGTGGGGTAAAAGTCCAAAAAGTTTGGGACTATGTTGGAACCTTCTATTACGTTTCACACTTTAAGTTTGGTCATTCTTCCCTGAGCCTAAACTAAGACTGCATTGTCTCATTGGACGTGAGGCATGACAAATAATTCTGCAATCATTTCGTATACTTGAAGAGTACTAAGCACTGTCCTTTGCTATCGCGAAATTTGTTTAGAGAGCTTATTTCCAACGACCCGTTTTTAACTTTTTGTCAACTACCCTATAGGTATACGAATACTGCATTCAAATGCTTTGACAAGCCCAAGGTCGATTTTCGTATCTATAAGCGTAGATCTAATCAAACAGCTTCTTCGAAGCAAAACTTTGTGTGTAAGTGACGGCTGCTATGGATAATATGGCCTTAAAAAATACTGCTAGCCAAGAGGTAGGTATGCCAGCTCCAAAAATTCAACCAGACGAACTTTTTGTACAACAGATTTGTACGTTTTCAGAGGTCAGATTCTGTAAGGCGAAACGATTAAGCGTTTTCGTGTGTACGAAGAAATTTGCTTGTGTAACAAAGCGCAAATCATTCGTGCGTTTGAGGGTCTTGAACTGATCATTTCCCATCATAAAGCAAATGTATTTTTTTCTTCAGTCAACTTGAGCCTGATTTAGTTAGATCAAATTAAATGCAAAGAATGCCCCTGATGCTGAATTTCGGTGTGACTAAAGATCGAGAGTTATGGAGGGTCACCTGAGCGACATACACCTGAGACACTTGTTACAGATATACGCGACATTTAAGAATTATGATAAAAATTAGATTAGTGATGAACTGATGATGATGATGATGAGGATGACTAATGCCCTTCAACGTAAACGTGATGTAGATTTACGTAGATCGTTCAAAAAAAGTAATTCGACCAGAATGAAAAAAGTGTGCGGAATCAAGGGAATAGAACGCATGGATACTTCTGTAAAAGTGCCATAATAAAAACAAGCCACATGACATCACCACCGATATTTGAAAGCCGAAAAGTCTGCTACGCACTATTTACTTAGCGCGCATTTGCGGGCGTTTGCTAGAAGAACAAGCCTATTCAAACAGAATGTCCAAATCCCGGGTAAGCTTCTGGGTTTCACCGCAAAATTGTAAGGGTGGGTTGGGAGAGCTTCCGATTCTTCAATTTCTTTGGGAATTCTTAAAACAATCAAATGAAATTCATCACACATCACAATGACTCAAAAGCACAGCACATTAAGCGCACTTTCCTTACAACAAAACCTAACCTAACCTCGGCTACTATTTACTAAATGTGCGTTTAAAACTGATACGGTACTTGACCTCGTCAGACCCCTCTTTCCCATTGGGCACTTTGGGCAAGTGCCCAGGGCCCCGGGATCGATAGAGGCAAATACAAAGTCCCTAGTTCCTGTCAGATCACCAAACGATAATCAATATTTATTACCAAACTTATATAATTCGAAGAAATCGAACCTAAATATAACTGACTACAATACCAACTTACTAGCTTTTACATGCGCGAAGCTATTCTACTCTCGCCCAAAAGTTAGGCTTTCCAACTTCAGCATGCTTAGATAAACTAAAATATATAATGGTATACTAAGCACATACACATTTTAAAGAAAAATCAGTTACTTTTGTGGACTATATTACATTTATCTATTCGTTTCATGTGATTGTTAATAAAAATAAATATTTAACCTTGTTTATCTATTTTCTTTGTCTATTCTAACAAAATAGTGTTTTGTCAAAGTCATAGGGGCCCCATTATCTTAATATGCCCAGGGCCTCCAATAGGTTAAAGACGGCCCTGGACCTCGTCGTGAGATGCCAACCAACTGATCTAGTCGCAAATGCTCTTACTCTTCAAACTCAGTATGTTTCATAATTCACCGTTGATTCATATTTGCCTTGAAATACCGCTTTCGCGCACATGGCTGTGCGTTTGATACACCCTCTCCACATAGACGGTGTAGATATCGAGGTCAAGGCAATATCCTCGATACCAAAGAATCAATAACGCTTCCAGTGAGTGCTTTTGGACACAGAAACGTATGTACCATATGAATGATACCAACATGTTGACTAACACTCGCCATCTTTTTCACTTTCTATGACCAGTGCCTTGTACCAGGCAAAAAACTTCCGTTCCAATTATCGAACCAACAATTAATAATATATTGCACATGCGATTTATGGACTCACTCAGTCACGAGTCATAACAATCACTATAAACCGAACGTGACTTGGATTTATAGCTGCCAAGAATATTATGTCGTACAACGACGCACCTCTGCAGCCCACATCGTTCACTCACACACGTAGACGCGTACACGCGGTACGCAATCAATCAAAATATTTTTATCGTTTATGAATTGAATTTGATTTTCAATAAGCAATCGAGGGCTAAAAGCGTATTCTCCACTAGAAACTGGGTTGGTTTTTTGTTTCGATCATCAGCAGTCTCGGCGCGCAGAGAAACAAATGGCCTTTGCCTCAGAGGAGGAGACAGAGACGTAGTCGCCGATAGTAAAGCCATCCAGCATATGTTGCCCACTCAAATGGCTATGCAACATTTGCGCGAGGGAGAGTACGACGTACGAGCATATCTTTCTTTGCTCTTGATTATGATGTATCGATATCGATTACAAGTTTGATAAATTGGTGGCTGTATGATAAATAATATTTTTTTTGCTTTCAAATGACGAATTTGGTTAATTATTTTAACATTCTGTCTGCGTATACCGGGCAAAACTGTGACACCAGCATACGAGTATCTGCGATTTTGAGTTACTTATCGGTATATCTGTTTGGGTAGCTATTTATTTTCGGTAGCTAATCAATATATCGAAGAATAATTACTGGATTATGTTTAAAATTTGTCGCTGTTTTTTTTTTGGAAGGCAGCTCTACACTCTTGGCACTGACATAGCTGTGTGTTTTAGATTAGGCTTATGAAATAACTGATTTGTTGACAGCGTGCCTGTTCGAATGGCGCCAAGCATTTATTTAGAAGAAAAAACCCACAGTGGGGCATTTTGATTGATTATGTGTTGGGTAGGTATTTTGTCGGATTTTTATTTGGATATGGATTAGGAGCAGTGCTAGAAAGAGGCTAGGGCGCTTTGAATAAATAAAGATCATGGGGAAGTGGTGATATCAAGAGCATTCAATTGGACGTCGGATAAGAAAGGGAATTTACATAATTTGGAAATGACGTATGACTTATGAAAAGCCTTACTGGAGCTGATTATTGATCGGTTTCCCAGCGATAAATAAGAAAAGATTGCGTTCGCAGTCAGGGGGAACTTCTTTTTGGTTTCAAATCTAAACGGGGAAACTTTTAATTGCAGCTCTTTGAGTTCTGTTATTTGCTTGTCAATAATCGGTCTATTGAATATCTTACTTATTTTGTTACTTAGGTGGCGCTACAGTCCGGGGTGGACCTAGGCCTCAACCAATTCGCCTCACAGGGTAACCCCATCTTTGGCTAACAGACTGCAGTTGCGCACTTCAAGGTTGTTGCGGTCCCCTTCCACATGCGCGCACCACCTAAGGTGAGGTCTTCTCCTATGCGTCGTCCCTCCACGTCAGAATCGAAGACTTTGTATCTTCTCTGTAAGCTCTGTTTTGAATTTGAGCAAGTTAGGATGCACGCCTCTTACCTGCAGTCCGATTATACGCCACACTTTCAAGAATTTAAAGCTAAATCTATATCTAAAAATGAGCAGAATACTTGCTTCTAAAGTGTTGAAAATTTGGTTTTCAGCATTTTACATAGCCCCACGAGTAGATGGCAATAGACTGGCGTCAAGTCGCACAATGTCAGTGGACAATCCACTGGTGCATGTTGGGGTATGGGGCAATTGAGTAGACTGCTCACTAAGTCCATGCCTTCATGGACAGCACGGGACTGCGAGTGCCATTCAGCGTGAAGACTACCTATACCAAACAGTGTACTTTCGTGAGTTGAACTGAGCCGCGAGGGTTTCTTTTAGATTTACCTTACTCCAGAAAAGATAAATGCAAACTGCCGTCTTCGAAATGCTCAAGACCCAAAAACCACGAACTCTCGACCTAAGGAATGGTTTCCTGGTTTTAGTATCTGCACCAGTTGCTTTTTGCAGCACAATTTAACTTTTAGTGCAGTAAATTGCCCCAAAAAAGGAGACCAAAATCCAGAAAAAAAACCTTTCAAAGAGACCTAGAAAAAACCCGTAAAAAATATGTCAAAAACGCGGCAAAAAACTCATCATAAAACGAGACGAAAAACAGCTCCAAAAACGCTTCAAAATTAGTTCCGCAAAATTTGTCCAACACATTCTAAAAAAGAGTTGACAAACTCGTCAAAAAAAGAGTCGAAACAAATGACTTTCAACTTACAAACGGACGCTACCGAGACCAAGTCGAAAGGCGCTTCAAAAAACGCATGTAAGACCGCATTGAAAAAAACGTCAAAAATGGAAAAACAAATCGAAAAACGTGTCTAAATTGCGTAAAAACCCGCTTTGAAAAACGCGACACAAAATGTTTCCAAGGAGCGCGTACAAAAATAATTCGAATAAGTCTCTACATAATGTGCAAAAAAAGTCCAAAAATGTTTCTAATGTAGCTTCTAAAATCGCATCAATAAAAAGGCTAAAAGTGCACTGCAACAGTCTTAAAAAATAAAAAAACACCTGGAGGCATGTCAAAAACTCGTGCAAATACGACTCGAATATTGTGTCAAACGCGAGTCTAAATGCGAATCGAAAAACGTGCCTAAAATCTCTTGAAAAACCCCAAACACTCGACAAAAAACACTACAAAAACTCATCCAAATGCTCTCCAAAAACATCGGGTTAAAAAATAAAAAAACTTCAAACACTCGTCCAAAAACAAAACCGAAAAAATTGTCAAAAGCATTCGGCTTTTAGGAGTCTAAAAGCCCAAAAGCGAGTCGAAATCTCGTCGAAAATGCGTTAAAAACATTTTTCATATACGCGTCAAATAATGCATCGAGAAACCCTCCGAGAGAGGTGTTCGAAAACTCGTTTAAAAAACACGTCCACAACGTGAGAAATATGCGCCAAGTAATTAGAAGACTGTTTGAGCTGTGCGGTCGAATTAAAATTTCCATATTGCGGAAGCAGCTGTAGATTAGTAGAGTAGTGATGTACACATATACACAGCACAGTGTGGAACGGCAGATCGACAGTGCTAAATAAGACGGAATGACGCGGCCGGTTTGTGATGGCTGGACCAAGAGGGGTCAATAATTTATTGGCTGCCATCTATCCGAGCTGGAATTAGGAGAGCAAAAGTGTTACTTGTCAAAGTAATAAATAATCTAACCAACGATTGGAATGATTTTTTTTTGTAATTCTCTAGATTACCTGTAAATTCAATTCTTCAAGAAACAAGGGCCAGCTAGAGTCTATTTTTACACCAATGGAATCTTTTAAGAGCCATTCCAAGAAATATGTGCCCCTAAGTGATAAACGGCTTAACAAATAGACACAAACGTGACAAACTCAACCCTCCCAACGTCAACCGAGCCGCACACATCCACAACAATCACCTTTCTTCGTGTGAGCACGTATCTACCGCCCTTCGTCATCTCTAAACTCCAAACCCCATGAGTACAGTATATCGGAAATTGTTTCTTGAAAATATGTCGCTTTAAAAATAGTTACGCACTCAATTCAACTGACATCAATCCGCTTCCATCTGTCTAAATTAAAGTGAAGAGTTGACACTCTGTCAGTCTGTGCATCGCAACTTACTAATTGCATGCTCCTCCGTATACAGCTTAGTGACTCACAGTCACAAGTCGTCCGGAATTTTTAAATTACAAACTACAAGACATCAAACATGATGTAATTTTCCGTCCGTCAAACAGTGGCAACGGCACCACCACAGAGAAACTCACTATGCAGCCTCTCGAGGAGGAAGACATAAATTTTCTTTTGAACGATCGTCCTCTTTCCATGTTGCAGTCGCTGTCACTGAGTCAGAGACAGCCCCGACGAGTGATCCCGTATTGTCAAAAATACCCGCACTAAGTGCCACATATTTATGTTCCACACTGCTGTTGTGTCACTTATACGACGAGTATGTTGCGATCGACAAAATATCACGATGTTCCCCCCTCCCCAAAGATACTCCGAATATATGGTGGCTAGCAGAAGAAGAAGTTATGCATACGCAACGCATGACTGTCATCGTCAACTCTGATAATTTATAACAAAATCGTTAATTAGCTATGACATCAGCTGTTTAAAAAGAGAAATTTATCGCCCATCCAAGGATGCGCCCCTGGGCCTAAACACGGTTCGTGAAAAGTTAAGTTTCTTGTAATTTTTCACTCTCCGAGCTCCGACTCCGGTACGAGTATTTCTGGTTGTTGTAGCCTGTTGCACTTTACGCATATTATCTCGCTGAACTGATAATTAACAGCCCCGATGACAACATGACTCTCCGGGCACACATGTGCGTGCTCTGGCAGGGACGGTGCGCCGTGCATTTTCTTTTTTGTTCGGCTTGACTGCGGGTGGCATTCTAAATGGTAATGAGTGCGTTGAGTGTTGCGTTGGAATTGCCTCCTGGATGGATAGATGCTTTTGTGGCGGCATGAGGTGCAGCAGAAGAAATCGATTTATCCTGTCAGTGTTCTGTCAGAGATCAGTTTTTTGACACCTTCAATGGAAATGTCAAATTTCTTCCTTAGCGCATAATAGATTGAGCTGTGGATGTATTTATAAATGGTGTGGCAATGTTTGAAATTTATCAACTGTCGACGTTGCGTCGTCGGCTGTTTTGTGGTTTCCTGTTTTTTTTTTTTTTTTTCAGAGCATGATGATAGAGAGGATGCAGGGTGTCGGTTGATGTTTGACTTTGAAGTTATAAAAGATTGCAAAGAATTACTTTGCATCACCAATCGACGGCGGTGAATGACTTCAAAATTTTGATCTTTCGACTCAGTATAATCAAAAAGAGGTAAGTGACACAGTCACTAACTGTTTTGAGTCTTTCGACTTGTCCCGAAAGTGCCTTTAAACTCTAGCAGTGGATAGCCAAAACTTTCAGGCGATTTGTAAAGTAGGTTCCCCTGATATCTTTCAAACTTCTTTTCTGTAATTCATACCAAGATCGGTAGTCTTCCTTTTTCCATATTGCATGGTAGCCGCGTGGCTTGGTGATTATTCGTTAGTGTGTTGGAATGCTAAGATCATAGAATGCATTTGCAATTAAAAACAAAGGCTACACTTTCTGAGTCTACTATCAGAATATAGAAGGTTGGATCCAAATTCCTACGCCACCTCTCGCGAATGTCTGACAAACATCTGAGAGTATAACTGTTATGAAAGAGCTTTTCAATTAGCCGTTTGGACTCGGCATAAAATTGTAGATTCCTTCAATTTGTTCCATAATAAAAAAAAGTGGTTGTTACCAGACAGGCCTAGGGTCACTTACGGACCTATAGCGCCAACTATTTATTTATTTCATGGTCAATTTGACTTCGGTAAGATGCTATCGAAGCTATTTCGCCTCTCGCAATATTAACTGCAGAATGAAAACACATTTGGCGCACTTTAATGCAAGTATTTACTTGTTTAAGACTTCCTGAACAGCTTGGATAGACCTTACTCAAAACACAACTTCTGTTCTGAAAGGCAATAAACATCCACGGAAGCATCTCACATTTATCAGCAGTAGGTATTACGTTATGGAAGCTTTATAGAGGCTCAAAAATGAACAAGAAAAATATATTTATGATTTTTATTACCTACATTTTTCAATTTTCCATTTTCTTATATTTTTATTTTTTTTATCCTATTAATAAATGTTATCCAATGACTTTTTGCAATTTTCATGGAGTTTACATTTACGTACTCGTCATAATTTACATTTTACTTACATGCGTCGCACTGAGAATCGAACATGGGTCCTGCGCGTAGTAGTCCAATACAGTACCCCCTAGGCTAAGTTATAATGCTACAGCAGTGATAAATCTGAACTACTTGATACATTTTAGAGTTTCTTTAAGACTTGCAATAAACTTGCAGCTTACTCGACCGAAGTTGTAAGCAAGACATTTAGTATTACCTAATTTATTTATAAGTGAGAAGTGTTTATTTAGAATCACATTATTGACATATTTTTCACTGTGCTCAAAGTGTTTTATTTTTTGTCATTTTTCCCCGATTCATTAATTATGATTTCTTTAGACAGCTTTGAGTCATATCATATGAAATTAATTTTTGCCTCTATAAAGCCTCCATATGTAAGTTAGGAGAAAGTACGAGTAAGTGCTTCTGTACAGCTTCCAATCGCAAGCGGTTGACTGCATGACAGTTCATTGCTTCTATAATGCCTTCGGTCAGAAGCTCTAAAGAAGCTTCTAGGAAGCGCTTCGAACCACAAGCTTTATCGAAGCAATTAACTTTCCACACATCTCCAGACACATTTTCAGATGTCTAATAGAGATCTTATCGAAGCTTAATTTCATATCCCTCTATAAAGCCTATGTATATGCTTCGTAAAGGACATCGAAACAATTGCTTCGAAATAGATCAACTTCGTTTAACAAAGAGTATAGAAGCTCTATCGAAGCTGTTGCCTACAGAAATTACAAATTTGAACCCTACCGAAGTAAAACTGTTACTTGGGTACCTCAATTCTTATCGGTGACACTAGGATTGCCAGACCATAAGACCATAATGTTGAAAGGAGAGCTATTTCGAAAACCAGTTTCAAAGGCTTAAATACCTCTCCCACAACACAGAGATGAATTAACAAAAAACTTACTTGAAAAAGCCAAGTATGATAGTGGCTACAGGCCACTGGTAGTCTTACCCCTTTTTTCTTTCAACTTACAGTCTATTTGTTAGTTGTTTATGTGGTGGCGAGCTTTGAGCCTATTTTCCTCTTAGGTGACATGATAAACCTGGGGCTCCTCAAAAAAATCTCTCCAGCTGGCCCGGTCCTTAGCTCATTGCCTCCGAATCGGTTTAGGCTCCCTTATATTTACTAAGGCGAGGTCTTCCTCTACTGCGTTGGCCCCCTGAGTTCGGTTCGAAGACATTTGTGTTCGGAGCATTATCGTCTACCCGCTCTGCATGGTCTATCCGTACTAAACGACTGATGCTCAATTATTTTGACTACGGCACTGCTCGTATAGCTCTTCGTTGATAGTCCTTTTCCGACGCACTTTAACATAAGAGGGACAGCTACCTTCGATCCTACGAGGAACCTTTCTCTCGAAACGACCGAGGGTGGAACTGGAATTGGTCAAGGTCGTTAGTATAATCTGCTAAGTCATTCAAGACAGGACCCTAGGACTCAAAGTCCACAGAAATAGTATGGTTGCCAAGACTTTTCCTTCGTTCAATTTCTGCTGATATGATCCTTCTCTAGGCCTGAACGGCAGTGAGCAGCGAGGTCTTTGTGGAATTCTATCTATTTGAAAAAAAAACACAACTAAAATCGCAATAATTTATTACTAATGTCGACTTCTTTGCGGCAAAAATGTCTAAATATTTACCGAGTCGACAAATTAAATGGCCTATCAACTCGTCTACATGCCGTCAACAGTAAGCAACAAGATAAACATCAGCAAATGCTGTCACTTGTTTTATAGAGCGCTTGACACTTTGGCTGTTAGACGTAGTGTCATCATAATAATCATCATTCCATCAAAAAACATCATCATCATCCAGTGAGCTCGTATTCATAACATTAAAATCACACATGTACAAACAGCAGTGCAACGGAACACACGCGGCTGTGCGGAGAGGACGCCGCGTCAGTCGTCGTCGTCGGTTGTCGCCTGTCATCGCCACTGGAGACAGCAGCAGCCAGCAGATACCTCTGTGCAAATAAGCAATCTACCTAACAAGTCACCTCAACCTCGCAGTATATTATATACATAGTATCGGCTTTATGCATCCGTGGACTGGATAGGCGAAGGGGGAAGGGGGTGGTCGGGTCGCGCACATATAAAACGCCGAACCGAACACACACTCGAAATAGCTACAAAAATGTCAAAACACTCGGTGTAGTGTTGTAAATCAAGAAAAATGTGAAATGCGATTGTGTCAGATTTTTTTATTTATTTATTGCCTGCCGTTTATTTCATGGCATTTCGGCTGTGTCCCGTTTCGCCCGCCTATTGTTGCTGCTGCTATTCTCTTGGTTTATTTTCTTATTTCTATTTTCTGATATTCTTCCCGCTAGTTTATTACAATTCTATTTCATTTTATCAGCATTCTGATGTCGGCTATAATAAGAGTCAAGTGGAGGAAGGGGGAGCGGGCCCATGTTGTTGATGATGTTTTGTGGTTTTAACGAGAATAACGACGACGACAACTACCCGAAATGAATTATGGCCCAATAATTTGTTTGTTAATTCTGCAGAGCCATGTAGTAGACTGGAATGTTTTTAGTGCGACAAAGATGATGATGGCAATTAATTTTGAATAAAACCCAACGATTCTTAATTTTCTTTATATGTTTTGTGTTTGGATTTTTTTTTTTGAAATTAAATTGCCATGCGATTTGATTGGGGAAGGTGAAATGTGTCTTGGGCTATGGTGTGCGAAGGTAGAAAGAAAGTTGGCCATGAACTCGCGAAATTCATTATAAATACGGTTAACGTAGAAATTTATTTAATTGCGAGACTTAATTAGCCTGGGCGCCAGATCAGTAACATTTAAAGCTGGGCTGGGTGTATTAGAGGGGGAAAGTTGACCTCGATTTTAAGATTGGCATCTTTGTCCTCACTGTGGAGGGATATTTGTACCAGGGATGCAATAACCTCCCTTTTGGTGGTTAGGCAGACGGTTGCTTCCTAGATACTTAGCACAAAGTGATCCTTGAAATAGCTACAATGCTTGCTCTCAAGAAAAGCTAAGAAATAAAATGTAAGTAGCCACAGCGGTTCTCCTTGTCAATCCAGCACGCATAAGTGACCAAGGATTTCTTATGCACAGAGTTTTCGTAGGTCTTTAAAAATGTTTCCATGCTGATGATGATGTTTGATTGCTTATTGATCTTAAGATTTTGTTTAGTACTATGTACAATGACAAACTCATCCTTCTCTATCCTTATCGATTGATGCTCGTTCTTGGGGTGACTTTCAATTTTGGTATAACTTGGCAAGACCACATGTCTAATATTGCAAGATCGGCATCGTCAACTCTTATATAGAGCAAAGAGGTACTTCTACTCCTCACTCTATGGAAGCTGAGATTAGAATAGGTCTCAGAATAGATATCGACTTCAAAACATTTGCCTAACGTAGTCGACATAAAACAGAGCAGTTCGACTCAAAGGAGATTCTATGCCAGGGATGGCAAACCTTTTTAGAGCTTCGTGCCATTTTAAAAAAAATAAATAATTTGAAGTGCCATTGGCGTGCCATCATACAGTCTTGATCTAGTTTTCTATAGTATGACTACTAGGAACAAAAATAAATAATTTTACACTGCGTAGCATTTTATCTGTAAACATATAAAATAATTTTTCAAATAAGCAGTTTTTAATTCTTTTTAAATAAAAGAAACTAATTTCAGATTAACAAAAAACAAAGAAACAAACAAAAACAGTAAACAATGAACGAACTATTTTAGGGTGCCTTTTGTTGTTGCAAACTTGATGCCAAGTAGTTTATATCAGGGCTGTATTTTGTCACTCTAAGCAAAATGAAGGCTGAACTGGTATCATCTGACAAACGGTTTCTAAGCGAATCTTTAATGTTATTTATTATGTAGACGAAAATATTGTCAATACAGCAAATGCCAACTTTTTCAAGCATCAATATGTGTCGGGAATTGAATTCCAAGTTTCCATTAATTCGTCGTATTGCCTAACAGTCTTTCTAGCCATAGATATTATAGTCTACATAGATATCGCATGCAGAACAAAGCAAAAGGGCACATTTCCAATCCTTTGGGATTTACTGGTAGGTCCCAGTTCCAACCATCTGTTCGAATTCAAACTCGAACCCAAATCCATGCCATGTCCATATCTGTATGATGTGTGCGCATTCAACACTTTACTTACAACAAGAAAAAAACAAAAATCACCAAACAAAACCGGTTTTCTGGGTCCATTCCATAGTTGTTGCAGTTTGCCTTTTTTGTTTTCACTGATAGTCGAATTAGGGTTTTCTGTGATATTAGAAATGAAAGGCTAGCTTCACTTATCTGACGTTGCCGTCCCTTCCCTTTTTGCTGAGAGAATTTGAATTTTCTGATGTTTGCTTTTAATTCTTTTGTTCATTCGCCAAGAGCAGTGTTTTCGTAATAAGACGAGAAGAGCAAAATAAAGCAGTTCTTTTCGATGGCTAAAGCAAATATAGTCTTCATCAAACCAACTAGGATCTCGTAAAATTGTTTGCCTAATACATTCCAAAGCCATAGTTTCCCTTATATTTTTCATGTGGGGACGCTGTTTAAATATTACATAAAACATTTTGAAATGAAACTTACAAATGTTAAAATACTCATCAGTTGGTGCCAAAAGTTTACCAAAATCACTATTTTGGGAAAAAAATTTCGCGAAAATAAAAAACTCAGAGGGACATTCTATTTTTTCATTACTTTTTTGGAAGCTTTGCGAACAGTTTGAACAGCTATGCTTTGATAACATTTTATGGGCCAGATATCCTGCAAAATATCGCATTGCAGTTGTCTCCAAGGAAAGATGATCTTGCTCTAATATTGTAGTTATAACATACTCTTGTAAACTTTCGTCACGACTTAATTCTTTACATTCCATATTCTGTATGGTGTCATTTGATATGGTTTCGAAAGCATCTAAACCTAAAAATTCAACATCATCATCATCGCAGTTACCTAATGGTGAATAAGTCATAAGATTATATGAAAGAATTTTTGACAAGATGACATTAAATTCATATACTGAGGGATTTTTATTATTGCCACCCTTTATGCGTATCACAGAAAATAAATTTTCTAAGACGTCTTGATGAATTCTTTTAGTAAGTAAGTAATCTACTTCAGGGAACGACCCATTGGCTATATCCTCGCTTAGCAAAACAACCCCGTTAAGCGTCTGTTCTAGACCCTTTAAACAAAAGTTTCTTGGTGTGTTCCCGGAAATTTGAATTACATTCAAATACTTCAAAATGTCTTTTATGTAATTGTAAGCAGCATTTCCCACTTTCACTCCACGCTTCAAAATATTTTTGTCATATTGTGAGCCACTGTTCATGCTGTCAAAAAGATCATTAATTTTGATGGTGAACATTTGCGTTGCTTGAGCTAACTCTGAGGTGTACTTTAAGCAATTAAGCTGATGAGCCGTTCTTATAGCAGCAGCTGATGACCTACTAAATACTTGCGTTGCTAAACTTACTCTCATTTTTTCAAATGCATTTGGAGCCAAGTGAGCACTAGTGAATTTTAAACAAGTCCTAGCAACATTTTCGCTTTCTAAATTATATATTTCTTTAAAAACGTCGAAAGAAATTTTTCCATCTGGTGTTTCCAAATCTGATTTTAGCAACAAATTTCTTAGTGATTTTATGAGATGAGGAAAATCATAAAAACAGTAAATTTTTTTATTATTGTGTATCGTAAACGGATTATGCTCAGACACATTCAACAACTTATAAAATTTACGATTGTTAGGACCTTGGTCACAAACAATAGCACAAACATTCAGGCCGAGTTCCTTGCAAATTTTTAGATTACTCTCCATAATTTCTTTTAGGTTTTCAGCTTTTATACCATTTTCAGAAACAAAATAATTTAGAACGCTTTTCCAACTATCATATAACCCATTAACCATAAAAACACATATTTCGTTAGCATACGAATTTTTCCTTCCCGATCCCAGATCCTCGAATCCATCAACAACGTCGTTTTTTATATTGTAGGTCAGGTCGGGACGAATTCGAATTTCGTCGAAGATTAAAACCACGTTTTGTTCGCGCTGGCTTAATGTAGCAATTTTTGCTTTTAAAAGATTATGAGCATTGTTTATGAAACCTGGCTGCAATCCCTTAACTGGAGCCCAACGATACAAAGTGGATATATGTGGAAGGCGAAAGCCCAGCCTGTCACGAAGAAATTTGTAGGTGCTCTGGGAGCGATAAAAAATATTTTGGGAAAGTTCTTTCTCATCGTTTTTGTATATTTCTGACTTGGATAGTCCCATTAGCAAACCACAAAATACTTTTGAATGTTCCGATACATTCAGCTTTTGGATCTCTGATGTTAGATCAACCCGCTTTGATTTTCGATTTCCTCGTAAATTAGTATAAGCTCGGCTTATTCTGCTAATTTGTGTTCTTAATTTTTTGTTTCTTTGTTTGAATATGTAAATCATTTTTTTAAGTTGAGAAATCTGTTTATTATATTTTACACATTTTTCTAATAAATTGTCGCACTTAACGCAAGCTACACTTGAATCGCTAGAGCGTCGTCTATGGTTAGGCGATGTACAATTTTCTAGATCTAAATCCATATGATTTGTGTTATCATTTAGATTTAATGAAGGAACTGCATCTCTCTTTAGCATTTTTCTTCCAATAAATTCGGATGAGAAATGATTTTGGCACACGAAATACCTTCCCTCACTCTCAAATCCACATGCCTGCCTCCACAGATGGCTCAAAATTTCATTTTTTTCATTTGACGGGCATGCAAACATTTTCAAATTAGGAAAATTTCGTCTCGTTTTCTTGCATACAGAACAAGAAACTCCTGACTTTCTATTATCAGACATTTTTATTTTTTTCTCTGTTTGCCAATCCAAATCCAACTCCGATGCATAGAAAACTTTCATCAGCACAGCACAGCAACCGACGCACATAAGTCGACGACGATCGACGAATGTCGAATGATGATCAGAACAATGAAATGTAAAAAATCAAGTAGGTAGGTAACTTAACTGGTTCCTAGCTATCACAGTTTCACAGTGCGATATGAATGTTTGATGTATGAAGTAAATGGTTGCAACCAAACAGAAACAGTACACATCTGCGTGGTTTCGGCTGTGCATTTGATGGCAATGGGCACACACAATGCACAAAGCAGAACTGCACACATCACACGATCGCAGAATTGAGTTTTTTTAGTCTTTCATTTTGTACTGTGTTATGTTCATACAAATCGTTCCAACTTCGAAAAAAAACAGCCGACTCAGAATGTGTAATTTATTTTCCTACGGCGTGCAATATCTATGTAGACTATAATATCTATGGTTAATTTCTGTTCGATTCTTTTTGTCCCCTTAAACTCGCCGTTCGACAAATGACTAATGACTCACTGATGACTATAATTTCCAGGGGCATGGACGTCTACAATATCCCTCCTCTATACAACCATTCTAAGCAGCATTTTGTAAATGAGAATATACGATGATGTTGACCGCTGACTATGACGCTAATAAATATTATTAAGTGCCATTGTTGGGATCACAAAGCAGTATCTTTTTTTTTCCTTTTCTCATTCGGCTGCTTGCCGCTTAATTTCTCTTCGTTAATAACGAGCTACCGCTTTGGCCCCTGTCGCGATAAGACGTGACCATCGGCTGTAGAATTTTAAACAAAAAACCAAACCTCTCCTTAATGACAAACTTTTTTAATCGTAATTTATATTCGTTTATTTCTTCATTAAATTTTATTTATACTATGGTGTATTAACATATTAATTTGTCCGCCATGCTGCATATACATACAGCGGCTACTGCGCGTCCGATCTGATGATGGCAGCTAGCAGCAGCAGCAGCGATCACCCAAAAACAACACAAAATCTTGAATTTATGGTGAGCGGTTGTCGTTAAGTTTCGATTGTATTACTTTTTTTTCTAATTTTGTGTTCCTTTTTGTTTTTGTGATGTTGGCCAAGAGTAGAAGCCACATAAAGTTGTTAATATATTGAAGCACTTCCAGTGGTGATTATCGGAATTGATTCAATTATTTTGACAGACAGCGTTTGGCGATTTTTGCTGTCGCTGTCGTCGCTTTCCGATCTGACGGAGAGATAGCTGGATTAGGGGGTAATAAAAATATTTAAATACAGTATTAGCATAGCAAGAAGCAATAACAATTAAATCAGATATTTATGGGATAGACGAATCAATGTTATGTGGGCTGTCGTCTCGTGTCAATATGAAGAGCGACGCGTTAGGTATATATTTAAAAAAAATTTAAAACAAAATTGTTATTTAATTTGTTCGCCAGATATGTGACGTTTTTAAAATAAAGCTGCGAAAGTACAAGGTGGCGCAAAAATAACCTTCCGATGTTTTTTGGCTGTAATTTAAAAAAAAAATTAAAAACTTTGATTCTTCTTGTGGATTATTTTTATTTGGTCTTTTAATTTTTTTTACATCAAGTCGAGAATATGATGTCATGTAAATGGCCGCCGCCACAGTTGATTGTCATTTGAGCCCTTTTGATGGCATTTTCCATCACTTTGGCTAAAACTTCCGGCGATAGGTCCTCACATTCTTGACGGATATTGTCTTTAAGAGCTGCAAGAGTCTGAGGCTTGTTGATATAAACCCGCGACTTCAAAAAGCCCCACAAAAATAAGTCTGGAGCGGTCAAATCAGGCGATCTTACTGGCCAGTGCAAATCGCCCTTTCCTCTACAGATATCGATCTTCCGACACCGACTCTACCTCGTGCTGGTCTTTAGAGCTTTAGAAGCGATTGCATAGAGATTATGAGATTTTTGTGTAGCTTAATATACAATGGCTGTAGGTCTCAACGGCAAACCTAGACTCTTCATGGTTTTGCTATCAGAGACCAAGGGTCCGCTTGAATCGAGATAAACATATCCGATTTGACCCACTTTTCCTGCATTAGTTTTGTTTAAGGCTTTTGACAGCTTAAGGCGAGCACGCATGTACCACAATGACCGAAGGAAAAAACATATTTAGCCACTCAACTTTCCTTACAAGGTTGATAATGCTACCGGCAGAAAATTGTTTTATTTCTTCGCAACATAGTTTTTGTGGAGAAATTTGTCCTCCAAACTTATAAAATTTTGAGAAAGTTCGAAGAAGCTTAGTTGTTAATTTTGTAAGTGAAAAATAGCTTCACTCTAGGTGATCACTACTCTTACAACACTCTTGTCTTGATGCAATTTCTTATAATCCTCTCACTAAACAACCGACGCGTATGAGCTAGAAAAGGTTTTATCATAGCCCTGTAGAACGAAAGGACTTTGTTTGGGGATAACCCCTGAAAACTGATGGGGCCTTAGATGTTTTCGATTTATCTTGCTTTGTACGAAGAAGTTTCTAACCTAGAATCACTCCCAGCTATGTCGCTTCATCCGACATCTTGATAGTGACGCTAAACGGCGACTGACCGAGTCGAACCCGTCTACTGAAGAGAAAAACCTCGTTGACCCATTCCTTACACCATTCACCGACCCAAGGATATCTGGACTTTATTAACAGACTGTAGGCGCTTAATCCGATCGATAAAAAGTAGGTCAGCGTAGTTAGAAGTTTGAACCATATTGAGAGTATGGAGCAGAGAGTCAACTACAACCGCGAAGCACTGGGGATGGAACACCACCTCCGCATTTGCAACCGATGTTCTATTCCCCAGCATTCTCCTGATCAGAAATACCAACCAATGTCTCATCTACAGCGCTTGTCTAACAGATTCACACATTCTGACTGCGGAATTTGCATTTTAGAAAGCACCCTCTAGGTCCCATGGTGAACTCTCATCTATAAAGAGAGAATTCAATGCTAGCAATTACATTTTGAAGCACAGTGCAGACCTGAGCATATGAATCTCGACCAGAAGACAGACTTATTGGTGTAGAACTCTTAGCGGGAGAGTAGATAGTCACCTTTCAAAATTTTGAATATAGCAGCGCCAGACAAGTAGTTGGGTTTAATTTTGTTGCAGCAAAACTGCGCACCAAGCGATTTGAAGCCTCCAAAAGATGCTACAGGGTATCTGAAAGCCTCATCTGATTCCACGGCCGGTGCAGTATACCAGCTACGCTGATTTTTGTGACTTCGATCAAGCTTAACCGGTATTTATGTCTGCAGGTTAAATGGGAATATTTTCTAAAACTCTCCCTTTCAGTTAACTATGTATAGAAAGAGTCTTCGTAGCTCTGGCTGGAAAGGCTGTAGTGCAACTGCGGGTGAAATCTCCAAAATGTCTTCATAAGAGCCAAACACGACGTTCACGTTTCACTGGCGATTGACTCTGGAGTGCTGACTACCGTGTAGGTTGCTCATAGAATGATATTTTGTCCATAGATACGGAATCGAATGGACAATGCTCTCTGAATGATACATTAGGGCCTTAAATTTGCCATTGCTAAGAACCTGCCATAACAACGCTGAACTCAAATCTGTAGGTACCTGAGTGTGAAGGCACATACCAATAGCGTTTTGACAAGTTGACAAAACACATCAGATACGGATACTTAGCCTGGGTCTTAACTTTTCTTTCGACCAAGCCTTGAATGCGGGCATGGGCACAAATCCTCATTCTTTGGTCCTTCACGTGGGCGCCCGCCTGAAAATGGCTAGCCAGTCAACTGGTTAGTGTCAGCCAAGGATTTACGCTAACGTCTCAATCGTTTGTCGTGATCCATTTAGTTTGGGGTAGGAGTAAACCTTCAAATCCAACCTAATTCCAGTGGTGGTGTGAGCAGATAGCAAACCGTACCCAAGGATGAAAGGCTGGGGGTAAAACCAGTCGCGTACGAGCTCCCTCAGACGCCATGGCGAGGGTCTGTTGTATTTAGCCCTGCCCAGGTATGGCGGCGCTGCCTGGGTCGACCTTGTTTTTTCCGGCCTTACTCGTGGGAACAAAATGAACAAAAACTTAAACAAAAATAAATTAAAATACACAAAAAAAGGAATTATTCCAGGAAGGGAGGGTGCAGACTCCACAAAGCCGGCGATGGAGCTAGGAGAGGATTCTTATGAATCTGAACCACAGTCTTCCATCTCCGGCCTGGAGAGGGAACTTGAGGAGGTGTTGCTAGCTAGTGACAGTGAGGATGCAGATTGCACACTCACTGACGCTAACGTAGCAGGAAGTGAGGTGGCTAGTACTCTCACTTCCGTAGATAGGATATGCGATGGGACGGCTGGTACGCCCATCAGAAAAGAACAGGGTAAAGGTGAGTTGGCTGGTACACTCATCCTAGTAAATAGGGATAGCAATGAGGTGGCTGGTACTCTCATTGATGTCCCTAAGGGCAAAAAACAGACGAAGGGGACGGGAGGCGCAGAAGGCAAGTACTCTGCTGCTTCCGGATCCCCCGCAGTCGAAAAAGCAGGGACGAACAAAAATGCACACCAGCTGAACAAGCTTCTGATGCGCAATGCCCGACGCAAAGTCGAGAGTGCGAAGCGCAAAGTAGAGCAGTTCAGGGGGTGTGACATCAGCTCGCTTAGCGCCTGGGATAGGCAGCAGCTTGAACGGGCCAAGGAAACCATGGCCGCCGAGGCTGCCAAAAAATCGACAGCCGCAGCGGTCCAAGCTAGGGGAAAAATAATGGCGTCCACTAGTGGAATAGCACCGGCCACATCAAATCAGGGTAAGAAGGATGTGGAGGGGTCCGTGTCTGGAGGGGTCAGGGAGTCCCTGCAAAGCAAGAGGGGCAGATCCGACGATGTCGTTGAGCCGAGTGCGGCAAAAAAGGTGAAGGCTGGTACTTCGCCCGTGGTGCACCCGGTTTATGACGCGAAGGACGAGCTCCTCGTAGCTATAGTAAACGAGCAGGAGCCGAGCGGACGCCTGACCATGGAACAGTGGTTAACTGTCGAGGAGAAGTTCCAGGACGCTCTGTGGAAGAAATTGTCTTCAACGGAGGGCGGTGACCTTCTTTTTGACGGCGCTGGATGGGATGGCGGTCGCAAGGTTGTAGCTTGTGGAAACAGGGAGTCCGTTGGCTTCCTCAGGGAGTTTGTGCTGGGGGTTGGCGAGGTGTGGAGCGGGGCTCAACTTAAATGCGTGACTGTGGCGGAGCTGGCAAGGTACTCTCCGCCCAAAGCATGGGTATGGGTTCCGTTGCCATACACGTATCCCGACAAACTACTCGGCCTTCTCCACATCCAGAATAGGGAACTCAAGGCCGACTCATGGAAGGTCATAAAAACAGGGCCTAAAAGGCAATTTGGTCAACACTTCCTGCTGAGCCTGAACAAGGAATCGCTCCAACCCCTTGAAAAGACCAAGGGGATGGTGCGATATAGCATGGGGAAGGTTATGGTCAAGATCGTGACCAAGGGAGCGGAGGTGGAAGAACCCCAAAATGATGGAGACGATGCAGATAAACCTGCATCACAGTAGGGCTGCGACGGCGTGCTTGATCAACTACATAATCAAGCATGACGTTTCAGCCGTACTGATACAAGAGCCCTGGATCAACAAAAATAATCGCATCCAGGGGCTCTCCATAAGGGATTACACGCTTTACTTCAAAGCTAACGAAGGTAAACTTAGGACTTGCATCCTACTAAAAAACAATATAAGGGCATTTCTTTTGAATAATTTCAGTGACGGAGATCTAACCGCAATTTCCTGCGAAAAACAGGGAAGCAAACCGGTGTGCCTGATATCTGCCTACCTTCCGTATGAGTCGATGACGGTGCCTTCCGATAACTTAAGGCAGCTGATGGCCAGGGATAAATGGCTCTTCGTCCTAGGATGCGATGCTAATGCGCATCACACGCAGTGGGGTAGCAGCGATACTAACACAAGGGGTGAGTGTCTTTTTGATTTCATCTTATCGACCAAACTCACTATATGTAACAAGGGAAACGCCCCAACTTTTGTGGTACGGAACAGACAGGAGGTGTTAGACATCACTCTCGCATCCTATACTGATTCCCTCACAATCGAGAAATGGAGGGTACTAGAAGAGGCATCCCTATCGGATCATAGGTGGATTCGCTTTCAGATAAGCTTCCGCGGATCGACCACGAATACTTATCGAAACCCCAGGAATGCCGACTGGAATAGGTACGAATCCATAATTAGGCATCAGCTAGGAAATTGGGTACCATGTCTTGACACTTCAATAGATTTAGACAAGGCAGTAGATAACTTAGGCAAAATTATGAGGGTGGCTTACGAACAAGTTTGCCCGCTCAGGAAACCAACCAAGAGGTCCCAGCCTCAGTGGTGGAACAAGGAGTTAGACTCCAAAAGAAGGCAGGTTAGACATTTCTACAATAGGGCCAAAGTTGTAGGGGACGACATCACATGGGATCTGTACATAGAAAGCAAGAAACAGTTTAAATACCTGATTAGGCAATCTAAGAGAAAATCTTGGAAGCTTTTCTGCGAAGCGATAGCAGATACTAGCGAGACTTCCAGACTCCGCAAAATACTGGCCAAGGACACGGCCGTCCCTAGCTTCATCAAGAAATCGGACGGTTCGTGGGCCGAAAGCAGCGAGGAGGTTCTGGAATCACTTGTGGAAGCCCACTTTCCAGGAAATAGCGCGCCAATGTCTCCGTTACCTAACGATCATAGCATTAGCGCAGGGATAGACGAAAGGGTGGATAAGAACATCATCACTGGAAAAAAACTGCGTTGGGCCATCAAGTCCTTCGCCCCGTTCAAAGCACCTGGCCCTGATGGCATTCTGCCAGTTATGCTTCAAAGGGTGCCAGGTACAGTCACAAATATTATCGGAAATATTTTTATACACTGCCTGAGATTAGGCTATATACCTAGGGCATGGAGAGAAGTACGAGTGGTTTTCATTCCTAAAGCAGGGAAACCAAGTCATACTTCAGCGAAAGATTTCAGACCTATTAGTCTATCGTCATTTCTCCTCAAGACACTTGAAAGGCTTATCGACATTCACATAAGAAGCAAGTGTTGCAGCGGAACTCTAAGTAATGCTCAGCATGCATACTTAAAAGGTAAATCAGTAGAGACGGCTCTACACGAAGTAGTAGGTAAAATAGAGAGCAGCCTCCACCAGAAAGAATTTGCACTAGCTGCCTTTTTGGACATTGAGGGAGCCTTTAATAATGTCAGCAGGGATGCAATCAAAAATGCTTTGGTAAAGGTCAATGTCGAACAGCGCATTACCAATTGGCTATGCGAAATGCTCTCGACGAGAAACATCAATTCCACACTCGGAAATAGTTCAATAAGAAAATCTGTCACTAGAGGCACTCCCCAAGGCGGAGTTATCTCCCCCCTTCTCTGGGTGCTGGTCATAGATGACATACTCAAAGAACTAAATAAGGCAGGATTCAGCGTCACTGCCTACGCAGATGACGTAGTCATCATTGTTCAAGGAAAATTCCTTAATACGTTAAGTGAACTTATGGAAGCAGCCCTCAACAGGCTCAGAACATGGGCCGAAGGGTGTGGACTACGAGTCAACCCGGAGAAAACCGAACTCGTACTATTTAGTACAAAATACAAGATACCGCCATTCAGGCTACCCAGACTTGCTGGGGTAGAACTTTCCCTTTCGGAGAGCGCAAAATATCTTGGTACGGTATTAGACAGGAAACTAAATTGGAAACTTAACGTTCAGGAAAGAGTCCAAAAGGCTCAAAACGCTCTCTTCATCTGTAAGAGGACAGCAGGAAAGAAATGGGGCATTAGGCCATCAATGTTGTATTGGCTATACATAATGGTAGTAAGGCCCATAGTTACATATGGGGCTCTTGTCTGGTGGAAAGCCGCAAACAAGAGGTATGTACGGGATATGTTGACCAGGGTACAAAGAACAGCCTGCATTGCCGTTACGGGTGCTCTACGTACCACACCAACGGCTGCACTGGAAGCATTCTTGCATCTTTTACCACTGGATCTACAATTACAATTTAATGCAGGTAATAGTGCGCTACGGCTCACTAACGCAGGGCTATTTAAAAACAATAGGATAGGACACAGCACTATCTTAAAGGAATCTTTCTCCGAAATCCCGGAAAAAGCGGATGAACTTCTTGGTACAGTTGATTTCGACACTCCATACAATGTGTCGTACCCGGACAGACAAGATTGGCATAGGAAGCTAGTCTCGAAGGAAGATGAGACCTCAGTATATACTGACGGCTCTAAAACCAGGGAGGGTACGGGGTCAGGTATATACTCCAGCGAGTTGGACCTAGAGATGGCCCTGAGACTCCCGGACACATGCAGTGTATTCCAGGCAGAGATTCTGGCTGTACTCAAAGCTGCGGAGGAACTTGAGATGAGATCGATATCCAACAAAGATATCGCCATCTACATTGATAGCCAGGCTGCGCTCAAAGCGCTAGAATCACATACCACCAAATCTGAACTAGTCAGGAATTGCCGCACAATGCTTAAGGCAATATGTTTGCAGAACCGTGTCAGATTGTGTTGGGTGCCTGGGCATTGCGATATCGAGGGTAACGAGAAAGCCGACGTTCTGGCTAAGGAAGGGGCGGAGCTCCCACTAAACACAATGATCATGGGTATCAGACCACCTATGGCTGTTGCTAAAAAGGCTATCTTCGAGAAAACCTCTAATAAAGCAGCCACAAGATGGTCACAACTAGAAGGGCATAGGGTCTCAAAGGCACTCTGGCCCGTACTAAATAGGAAAAAATCTGAAAAACTACTAAATCTCAGTAGAACAAAGTTAAGATCAACGGTAGGAATACTCTCTGGACACTGCCTTCTAAGGAAGCATGCCATGAGACTAGGCTTATCTAACACGGATATATGCAGGTACTGTGAGGACCTACAAGCCACGGAAGATGTCTCCCACCTTCTGTGCGAGTGTCAAGCAATTGCACGGTGTAGAAGGAAGCACCTAGGCAGGTACTTCTTTGACAACTTGGAAGAGGTCGGTTCGTCCAACAATATCGGGACAATAATTAAATTCTGTAGGGAAATTGACTGCTTGGGCGATTTGGTTTAGGTTTTTGACCGTAATGGTTCCCTGGGGATGGCGATGGGCCCGTATTGGTGCCTGGTCCTTTTGTGATGATCTCACAACCCCGCTCAACCTAACCTAACCTAACCTAAGCCTTGAATGCACGTGCAATCTTTTCTGGTCATCTCTAAAAAACAGTAAGATGTAGATGATCCTCAGGTCATCTTTAAGAGCTGGTATGGGCTTTAATGTCTGACAAGACTCAAACGTCTCCCACTCGGTGATAACAGCAGAAACTATAGCGGAGTCATATCAACAAAGGGGTTCATCTAAATCACACCCTAGCACCGCTCTTAACATTCGCCCCTCCACAGAGACAAAGTTGTACAAATTTACGGCAGAAGGCAGAACAAACAGACTTTCCGACTTTCACTCGCACTCAATTTGTGCGGCGCATTATCGCGCCCAATATGTTAAACGATTTACAAATCGAAAGACAAGCAAATACTTCATGTTCGCCCTCTATGTCGCGCTGTTCCCTTTCAATAAATTCAACCACACTATCACTCGACTATCACACTGTATAATGTCACTAATGTCACCCGTAACAGTGGTGGCGCCGCGCCGCCAACAAGCAACAACGACCACCGCCAACAGCGTCTCTCTGGGTCCCAGTCTCGGTCCCATTTTACGATATCAGTTTAGTGCGGTATCAGTTTCCTGAAGTCCCATTAACAAATCGTAATTAATAGGGCAGATGTCCCACTTTTAAGGCGAACCACTGCCATGGGCAGTAAATTAAATTTATTACCTCCAGCCCCGAGATTTATCAAGTATTTCTAAGCGCTTCGTGGACAACGATGTCGACAACAGCGAATGGCCAAAAAATCTAATAAAATGTATATTAAGCTCAATTTAGTCCCGGTTCCCGGTCCATGGTAATGGCTAGCGAGGGGTCGTAAAAAACACACACACACTTTCTGTTGGGAAATCATAAATTTTCGAAATGTCCGCGATAATAATTGGGTACTTAATAAAATTTATTATTTTCCACAATTGGCCATTCGCGCAGAATGGTAGCAGTGTATTCATGTGGCAGCCACAGGGATGGTGGAGTCACGGGGCCGCAGCTACAAATCAATTCCGGTGCTGTGTGATAAGTTTGTTATTTTGCGACGATTTATGGCGCACTAGGTATGCTCTCTGTCTCTCTCACTCGTTTGCCGTGTTTTCTGTTTGTGCGAGCAAAGCTTTTTCGCGCGCAACGCGATGTTATAAATCCGTCGTGCTGTGCGACTACTGTACTGCCACGGACCAAATGTATCCGTAGCTAGTTTGGTTTAACTAAGTTTTGACCATTGCCGGGTGTACCTACCGCCTATGAGAATGTTTTTTTTTTTTCGGCTACCGTTCGATGTACGACGTACTACTTGTACCAGCCGTGGGTAGGACTGCGGCAGTAAAAATTCCCAAGTTGACTCTCAACGCGGAGAGGAATGATAAATTTCTTTAAAAAAAAACCTTCGCCGTGTGTATATTTGCGGTATAAGTCTACCTACCTATCTACTTGGGGCAGCTTTATTTATTACTTGACGGTTGGTTAATGCCTTTTTCTTCGAACAGTATGTTTTGACAGACGCGTGTGCGCGGTATAGCTGTTAAAATTGAATGTGGCTATATATTTGCATGTGTACTCGGCAAAGGATACTCGAATGATTGCGATGGTGATGATGAGTAATGCAATTGTTGTACGAAAACTGTGGCACTTATTCCCAGGATGAGTTCCGGTACGGACTCTAGCTGATAGGTGGGCCAGTCCGAGTGGTTTGGAAATTGACTCAATTTATTCTTGATTCCGGAGACGAATAGCAACTCACCTACCTACACCGGGTTAAATCAGATGGTAATAGATATCCGTTTATTCACACACCCCCAGCTTTCTTTTACCCAATGATTGGTCGGGGGTAATAAGCAAGAGTCTTCTGTTTCCAGTCACCTCTCTCTTTACGGTGACGAATCCTTCATGGACCGTTCACACAATCATGTGAAATGCACCATTAGCTACACAGACTAATAACCCTTCCCCTTTTATGTGGTATCGCAAGGGTTCAACAAGTCTTGAATATCGAATAGTTTAGTGCGAACAGAGGTCCGATTCAGCTATAGTTCGATAAATTTTTAAGTTCGAATGGGGGCCATCTGTTGATTTACTATTGAACTACTTACATTATTATTTTCACACTGACAGCTCTTTCGTGTTCAAAAACGTGACGACGAAGTGGATCCACTTACCTCATCTTCAACCATATAAATGGTGTACGCAAGCCTGTAAAAAACGGTCGTGAGAGTTTGCAAGGTATTCTCGTGAGCATACGTGCGCCCGGAAAACGTGTCATCAACAAGAACGACTGACTGGTATAGTTTATAGCATCATTGGCCCATTGGATCAGTGGCTTATGCGCTGGACTGCTGAGCGAGGTGTATCCGGTTCGATACGATAGAACAGAAATGACAGCTAAAACTGTTTTCCTACTTTGCTAAGATTGTCTGACAAACGTCGGAGAGTATATCTGTCATTACAGAGCCGTCCAGACTTGCCATAAAATTAAAGGTCTCTCCATTCGTCCCAAAAATAAAATCGAATTGTTGTATGAGAAACTAGGCCTAGGGTACCCATGCGGACCTGTTGCGCCAACCATTACATTTTCTCAAAATTTGTCTTAGCTTACGATATCACATTACATTACAAGTTACTTTGACATAATTTTTGTTTTTATTTTATACATAGTTTGTAAACATTTTAAATAAATATATAAATGTTCCCAAATAATTTTTAAAGGCCCCCCGATATTTGTTGCGTCATTATTTAATACTTCTCTTGGAAAACGTACTGCGACATAACAGCATTGATGCCGTAAATCACTCCTGTCCTTGCGCTGATTTTATAAGTTAATTCTTTAATTTATCTTTAAAAGTTAATAGCCTAAGTCAATATTTTAAAAGATAGGTGCCAATCTTATCTATCACTATAAGTAGATGGATTTTTGACTTGATTTGACGATAAGTACTAAATCTATATTATTGATACCGTTTAATCCGAAAGACGTCGGCTTGTCTATTTATTTCAAAGTTTGAAGATAATTTATAAAGTTTTCCATAAATAGATACTTCCTGCCAAAAGTAGATAGGCAGTTATATAGAAGTACTATCGGAACCGGTCATTATTCGTTATTGATAAAATTGAGTAGACACACAGTGAAATTTCGATTTTTGGAACAGGAGCGTTTTGTGATTACTTAGTTGAAAAAATTTTAAAGTTGCATTAATCGGAGAGAATAAAGCTTACAACAAGTATATCTACGGTAACTATTTTTTCAATCGCATAAAAGAGGATATTTCTGTTTTAACTAAGAATACAGCCGAAAATGGTTAAAATAAATTATAATTTTAGAGTTTTTTGTTGTCAACAATTTTTCTTTTACCGTATTTCAGTTTGATTTTCATTTTGCATAATCTTTTGACAGGACTTTATCGAATAATTCCTCATCATTATATTATTTTCTTTCGCGTCCAAAAACGCGTGAAATAATCCTCAAAAAAATGGCATCAAGAATACGTCCAAAAAAAGCGTGAAAAAAGTTCAAAAAACGCGTGAAAAGAACCACAAAAGAAAGCGACTATGCTGCAGTATTATGCTGTATTTACAACAACATCCATCACACATTCCAACAGTGTTCCCAGATGAAAAATCTGAAAATTTTGTTTTTCCGAAATAAAAAATCGTTTTCTCAAGATTTTTTCAAAATATAAACGGAATGAAATATAAAATACAATTTTGAAGTATGTAAAGGGTGATTTTTTAGCTGGTTTGGTTTTGGCAACACTGGTTTTGACAGCTGACGTGTGTTTAGTACCTTGTGTCACTGTCAAACAGCTTCAGTTTGGTTTGCAATTTAACTATGGATCGTCTTACAAATGAACAACGCTTGCAAATTATTGAATTTTACTATCAAAATTCGTGCTCGGTTCGAAATGTTCATCGCGCGCTGCTTCCATTTTATGATCGGCATTCTCGACCTTCTGAGCAGTCTATTCGGAAGATTGTGACCAAATTTCGCACCAAATTTACTTTGTTGGACATTAAACCACCAACACGTTTACGTACTGTGCGTAGTGAAGAAAATATTGCGGCCGTATCAGCTAGTGTGACAGAAGACCGCGAAATGTCGATTCGGCGCCGTTCCCAGCAGTTAGGCCTTTGTTACAGCACTACGTGGAAAATTTTGCGGAAGGATTTGGGCGTAAAGCCTTTTAAGATACAGCTGGTGCAAGAACTAAAGCCAGCCGACCTACCACAACGCCGAATTTTTGGTGAATGGGCTCTTGGAAAGCTGGCCGAGGATCCGCTTTTTTATCGAAAAATTGTGTTCAGCGATGAGGCTCATTTTTGGTTGAATGGGTACGTAAATAAGCAAAATTGCCGCATTTGGAGTGAAGATCAGCCAGAAGCATTGCAACAGCTACCAATGCATCCCAAAAAAGCCACTGTTTGGTGCGGTTTATGGGCCGGCGGCATTATTGGGCCATATTTCTTCAAAGATGATGCGAATCGCAGCGTTACTGTCAATGGTGAACGCTACCGAGCGATGATAACAAACTTTTTTTTGCCCGAAATGGAAGTTCTTGACTTGCATGATATGTGGTTTCAACAAGACGGTGCCACATGCCACACAGCACGCGAAACAATGGCGCAATTGCGAGGCGAGTTTGGTGAACAGTTAATTTCACGTTTCGGGCCGGTCAATTGGCCGCCTAGATCGTGCGATTTGACACCATTAGATTATTTTTTGTGGGGGTATGCCAAGGCTAATGTGTATAGGGACAAGCCCGCTTCGATTGACGCACTGGAAGCCAACATCCATGCATTCATTCGTGAGATACCGGCCGATATGTGTGAAAGAGTATGCCAAAATTGGACTCAGCGGATGGGCTACCTGAGACGCAGCCGCGGTCAACATTTGCATGAAATTATCTTTAAACATTAAATTGCAAGGTTCAAACTATCGATTCAAATAAATATTTCATTCATTTTTTCGAATTTTTTGTGTTTTTTTTTTAAAAAAAGTTCTAAACCTCTTAAAAAATCACCCTTTACTTTAAATAAAACTTATACTTATTTTTTTCGACAAATTGTAGAAGGTAGATATATACATGTACATAATGCATAAATCACATAAATATCGATAAAAAATTTGGCTATAATTCAATGTTATTGTTTTTTTTTTTTAATTTTAGAACATAGGTATTTGAATTAAAATGACTTAAAATTATTTAATTGCTTGTAATCATAGAAATTCGCTTCATTAAAGAGCAACAAATCCTTTGTAAAGATTGAACTGTAACATGTTTCTGTACTCAAATGATTACGAATAAATTTGTGTTTTATTTAAACAGCAGAAACTATTCTTTCAATAGTTGTAAAGGAGGAATATATAAGCGATTAAGAAGTTTCCATCGGCTGTTTTTACTAAAAAAATGTTTTCAAAAACATATTACCTACATCAGTTATTTTATCTCAAAAATCTATAAAAAAAAAGATATATCTTGGAATCTGGCATCACTGCCCAATACTAAATAGCCGTGTGAGTGAAAGGGACAGCATTTGCTAACACGCAAACATACGTGGCACATATTTTGGTCGGCCATCTTGTTAACGTGGTAGGAATTATGGGAAAGTTCAGCATGTATTTTTATAGCAATGGCTTACGAAATTTCGCGTTCCCATAAAACAAAATGGCTTAATGAACTGATCGACGAACAACTCTTTATTTATTTCGTATATTTGATTGATGAATTGTTGGCTTAATTTACTGATACTAATTAGCACTCTCATTTCACCTGTCTTAAATCAGAAATAGAAATGCTTTCAAATGATTGCAGAATCTTGTGTTTATTTCCGTTCTATCTGTATCTGTAATTATGGGTACAAAATCCATGACACGACTTAAAATTTACGGAAGCTCACAATTGCGAAATTTGTATGGAAAATATAGCCACTGTGAACTACTAAAATTAAGAGTCGAAACTAATTATGTTTATTGGTAAGGCCCATTGATTCCGCACAAACGGAAATCTCATCCCGTCTCATGCAAAACTTAGTCTGCGTATTGTTGTATATCCAGTAAAACCGACTTTTGGTTTTGTCTTTTTCTTTTTGCGCATTAACCTCTCCTGGAGGAAGATAAAAATGCATTTCTTATTGTTCTTTTTAGAATTTCTTTTAATTAATAAATGAAATATAAACTCAAAAATAACCTCAAACACAATTAATTTAAAACAGCCACTTTATTCGTTTTATATTTTTGTTATTTGAAAGGTGCCACGCCCACATTTTGTCAAATAATTGGTTGTACCTATATAAATAAATATAATTTAATTTCATGATCCAAATTTGTGCAACTGTAATTTCGGCCGAATATAGTATTTCACATTTAATTTTATTGTATTGGAAGCGCCACAAAATTCTAGGCCATATTGTGATATGAATAGCTTAAAAGAAGTTTAAAATTTAACAACACATTCAAATTGCAAACTATTTCTGGAATGCGTTGTGAGTTTTCCTTTTTAAGAAGACTTAACCTCTATTAAGAAATTCACAGTTTATTGGCAAAGATAAAAACTGAAATATCTTGGCTGGCAACACTACTTGTCATTGCAGTTCAGTTTTCAGCTCGCCGCGAGTGTGCAATGTGCAAGTGAATTTCGGCTCGGTTTTTTCGGGCGGAAAATAAATTGATAAAAATCGTATTTGCTTAGTTTTGTCATCAAATCTATAGTCAAATTGTTAATTGAAGTGTAAAGTTTAATTTACTTATGTGTTTCGGTCTGCTTTTATTGCCAAAATAGTGAATTAAAGTGAAGTTGGTAAATTGCATTTGTAATGCCTAGCAAAGTGTTTTTTGTTTTTGCTAAGCGGGAGTCATCGGTCGTGGTTCGTGGAAAGAGAGTACGAGAGAGGGAGAGTGCCGTTGAACGAAAGACATTCGTTGAGTGGATTTGAAAATTTGAATTTGAATTTGTTTAAATTTATGCTAAACACGTTATATTGCAATACTTATTTGAGAAATCATCTGATATGCAGTTCATATAAAAAAAAAATATGAAGTACATACCTATATATTTGAATTTTTTTTGTTGACATTCGTGCGATTGGAATATGTGTAGCCTTCGACATTTTTCAAATCATTTTGCTTTCACTGGTTAAATTGTATAGTAAGACATTCAAAATTTGCGCCTGGATAGATTTCTAAAAATTTGTACATAAATAATTAATAATAACAGATCCAGGCGATGCAATGATTTTCTTCGCATTTGAAAAAATTCATGAAAACGTAAACGAACTCCACTAGTTGTCTAAAATGTGCAAACGCACTTGGATTGGTAAATCTGAAGAAACTTTGAGAAAAAGATCAGATTCGCAAAAGTGCTCTGAAATCGTGAAAAGTTCGTTTTTCGTACCAAACGAACATAAGAAGTGACATAGAGCAAAAAAGTGCTCTGAGAGTTCCCAATCGAGTACCACATAAGAAACTTCTCAGTAATAGACAAGTACAAGCAAAGAGATCTATTAGGGCATTGTTTTTGAATGGGTGATGCTGCTGTGAGGTCCCTGTAGTTGGAAGTAGGTACGATTCGCGATATACCGAAA
Organism: Cheilosia variabilis; assembly: GCA_951230905.1. Taxonomy (NCBI): domain Eukaryota; kingdom Metazoa; phylum Arthropoda; class Insecta; order Diptera; family Syrphidae; genus Cheilosia; species Cheilosia variabilis. The sequence goes on from OX579679.1 coordinate 46,564,528, forward strand.
TCTTTACCCACATAAGTAAGAATTCGTCTCAGATATAATCTGGAAAACTTGGCGATGGAATTGAGTTTCAGTGCAAACGAACTGGGAGTTCTTTATCATTTAAACACTGGATACAATGTATTTTTCAGGATGTCAGCAATATTTGATTTTTTTAAATATCGACAACGGGGCTTCCAGATATTATGTATTGTATTGACAGTTTTTTGAAATGACGTTTTCGGCGAATCTAGTGGAAAACCAAAGACTCAGTCATTTAGATAACATCAATTATTTAAGTCAACTAAGTATGCACTTTGTTTAAAATTATAAAACCAGTTTTCATGTTAACTATACCAAGTTCTTTTAAAAAGCATACAATTTGAAACGCGCTATATGATATTCTAGATAAAACTGTTTTCAAGCTAGAAATAAACATATTACATATTACCATCTTCAAGTATTGATTTTGGTTCAATGAAACTGTGAGACCCACTTTTTTGAGTTGCTCGAGTTCGAAATTTTGTATGAACATAATATTCTGTCTTGCTACGTAGGTAATACGAAAAGGTAAAAAAACAAAAAAACAATCAACGAAATTTATGTCCTTAGTCCTTACCTTCGTGACTCGTGAGTTATAATCGGGAGTGCATACACAAATTTTGACTATTCCAGTTTGTCCGAATACTCCGACTTTCTCGTGAAATTGTCTTTCTTTCTCGAAGGAACAAAAAAAATAATTACACATCTCCATCGTTTAAGTCGTTTGTTACGGTCGCGAGTTCATACAAATTTTTTTTTTCGGATAACTTTTCCGATTTTTCTTTCCGTATTTAAACCGGACTCGTATTAGGTACCTATTCAAAACATTTGGCAAAAAAGTTTGTCGATTCAGTCTAGCCGTTCTCAAGTAATGTGGTTAAACCCAATGACCCTGTTGCGTATTAAGTCATTAAAAAAGAGAAATGATGTTTATGAAATGAAAATTAAGGACTGTAACTAGTTAGTTAGACGGTCGAGACTAAAAAGCGCAGCAGAACAGAGAACAAAAAAGCGGGAGACCCAAACCGCATGGGTCGAGCCAGTGTTGTTAGCACTCTCTCTTCATTTATCCCACGAAGCTTGGTTATTTTTCCTTTTTTATCTTTTCAACATACTCAAATTCCCTTTTAAAATCCCACGATACTTTTTTGCGTCAAAATCCAGTTTTTAAAACTAAAATTTGTATTTACACGGAAAGAAAATCACGTTAAATTAACCTTTAGTATAAAAACCGCAGTTTGTAACACTGCTTTGATTATTTTTTGGTACTAGAAAATGTTGATAAAAGACGATTTACATAAGCTGTTTTTTATGTACAATCAGTATGTTGATAATCATCGTGAAATACAGGGGTTTTGATAGAATTTCACCCTCAAATTTATGGTCTGAAAGTTTTTTGTCAGATTTCTGAAATTCCCACGATTTGGGATAAAATCCCACGATATGTAACACTGGGTCGAGCTGTCATTTGTAACAAAGACTTTTCGGTTTGGGTGGGTTTAATTGTTCTAACCGGTGTGGCGTCAACAGACCCAAACAGTATTTTATATTTATTTAAATACACAGCTGATTCCGGAATTCTTTTGCAGTTTTATTTGCTTTGAAGTTTTTTTTATTCGAAATAATCAGTCAAGTTTTTGAAGGGGAAAATAAATAGATTGATAAAATGAACGAAAATACGGAGTGAACAATGTCACACGGTGGTTTTTTAAGTGCCAACTGTGATTTTTCCAACTCTGAAAATAACCGATAACAATTCGAAATATGAATTATCCCGACTTTCCGAATCATTGGCGGCACTAGATACCAAAGGTTAGTCAAATCCTCCTTTAAATTTTATGATAGACAAGAACATATTTTTTAAGCAAAACAGTTATGGCGAAGCAAAGCACGGGCGGGCACAGCTGGTGCTTCATAAATTCTCATTCACTTTCTTTGACAGTTTCTGAAAACGTGACGAAGAAACTCAGGGCCACAAAACAAAACTGTGTACAAGTGTGTGTGTATTTTGTGTGGACTTAAAAAGCAGTCAACTGATCGTATGCCGACAAGCAACATCCGCTAATTAATATCATTTGACACATATCAATGTGTCAAGACAGCGTCTGGGTGTCATTAACTCTCAAACTAAATCAGAAATTTCACTCTTGTGAAGGAAAATAAATAAAAAAATTCGTTGATAAGGAGCGCTGGAAGTGTTTTCGAAATTAATTGCAAAATTGTATTGAATTTCATCAAGAGTGCCTCCCACGTCCCCCTTCTGCGATGCGATAGGCAGTGTAGCGATTATCGGACATCGCAAGGCAATTAGTTTATTTGTTTGGAACTGTTAGGACCCATAAATCATTCCCAATAGACAGAGAGGGAAGCCACTGGTCTTTCTTTCTTGTTTTTTTTTATATTATTTTTCACTTATCCTTGGTCCTCCGCATTCTGTTGTATTATTTATGATTTAAGCATTTTATGCTCTTTCGTTTTTGTGTTTTTTTTTTTGTTAAAAGAAATTCGCCTGTCAGCGCAAATGAGGAGGGCATTGTGCACGGGTGGTTGCTGCGTGCCTCTGGGTATCAATATATAGAACGCGGTGGCGGGGGCAGGCGGGTGGTGTATCGCTTTATATGCGAACATGTCCAAATGTGATTTATTACACTTTGATAACCCCCCAACAATAATTACTGATATAATTTATGACTCTGTGTATTTATATTTATTATTCCACTTTAAAATGGGATGGATTTATGGGGGCTATACGGTGAATACTCAGTACCTCGGTGCTCACCCCCTGCCTGTCGAGTTGCGGGGTGTACCGTGTACCGTATACGCGTTGAATATATAAATTATTGTAAATTTTTGCTTATTCTCGGTTGTGGCTCGTAAGGTCATCATCTTTTGTTCGCATATGTTGTCATTTGTTCGAGGTGTAAATACGAGTGTAAGGGGCTGTAATTGTTTCCCCAGACAGCGGCTGTCTGATATTGTGATTAGCTTTTGTAGAGGCAGTCTTTGAGGGGAAAATGTTACCCATTGTATTTGGGTGCGGTTATTTTTTTGCTTTGGGTTATTTTACATTCTCTTATGCCGTTTTCCATTGGGCAAAAAGAAGCGTCCGGAAGAGTCCGGAATCGAAAAAAATCACTCCTGAAACCGTTCCATTGGCACAAAAAATACTCTTCTGGTGATTCTGAGGAGAGAATTTCGCTTCTCGATTTGAAGTCAGAATCCACTCAAGAAGCACTCACACAAGTGTAATTTGTGTATTTTATACAAGTCAGCTGACAGCAGCCGTAGATTATTTTTTGGCATTTCATCAATACTTTTGTGGATTCTTTCAGAAGCAGTTTTGTTGTTCCATTGGATTTCAGAATGAGTTGATCCCCGAGTGAAACCAATGGAAAACGACATTATATTGACGGAGACAGTCCACCTATTGACTGTCGTAGTTCCCGCCTTATTTGAGCTGATCCCTTGTGTATAGTGTCACTCACTTCCTTTCGTTACTCAAAACGTATCTCCCGCCTAATCGTGGTCGTTAGGCTACTTATAGACGAAGATAATGAGGCGTTCTTATCTCAATACAAATATCACAACTAATCCTCCCCCAATCTGCTAATTTCGACACTCCCCTCGTGCATATCTTTTCGACATCCGATTGTCATTTGTATCCATCACATGGAAATGTAATCTTCACACATATAGCTAAACAAGAAAGTGCCGCCTCAATACGGCACGATTGATGCTGCAAATAAGTACGCAAAATACCTTGTAGTTGCAACTCCATTAAACAGATTGAGGCGACACAAAATTATGACAAACAACAGTCTTCTATGCACAGACAGTCACGTGTCACATGGCTTCTTGTCATCAAAGATGTCATCTGTCTCGGCTGATGATGGTTAGATTGCCATATTGTCACTGCTGCCCTTACAAAGCAGATACACAGTGTCACGTTTCAACTAACAGATTCAACAATAGATAATCTTGTTGACGTGTGCAGCATACGTAGGTATATTATTTTCGCTGGCGCACACTCGGCAGCTCGACTGTTTATTGTGACGGATGCTGGCAAATGTTTGCCCATCCATCTATCTAATCGCTGGCGTATAAATTTTCATAATTTTGCATTTCAACTCTCGTAACTTAAATGGCAGTGAAAGTCAGATTGCGAAAAAGGTAATCTCGCCTGGATTATAAAAGGCTTCCGCTGGGTGTTACCTGATTATTATTTTTTTGCGAGTTACTATTTAAACAGAAAAAAAATGTATAAGCCTGCATGCCACCACTCAGTGACTCATAAAGTTTATTGCAGGATTTACAACCGCGGCCGCTAAGTGCGCTATGTTTTCCCATGGAGATGTTGCATTAAATTAAATTAATTTACTCAACCCGTGGTAAATAATTTATTTAATAAATTGGGATCAGTGAGTGCGGAGTAGATTTATGGATTTACCAGGTGTTTTGTTGGTAACTTTAGTTTGTTTAGCTTTTTGGCGGATTAACTCTTATCCAATGCAGACAGAATGTAAATGGGAGCGCAAATGTGTCGTGCGGTTATTTACGTAGCTAATTGTAAAATCCACTAAAATTGACCTTGGAAATTTGTTTAGCAAAAAATAAACCACTATATTAGAGAGAAAGGACTCGCGTCTGGAGTAGCATGTGGCAGGTAGGTGACTGTGACTGAATCACCGCCCCACGTGTTGTGAGTATTTTATGATTATAAACAAGCTTAACCGCTCAGTCGATATCGTACAACAAACTGAATGGAAAAATACTATTGTAATAATAAAAAAGTTGGTCTGGTAGATGCGTCAAAAACATACAGCAAGAACATACTAAGTGGATTTATGCTATTTTTCAGGAGAGACGTTTGAAGTTTTTTGAATAAAAGATTAGTGCTTAGCTTTAGGTGTTATTTTAATTGCAATTTTAGCTCTTCTTGGTTTTTCATTATTTGCATGAAAGGCATTTAAAAAATTAAAGCACGATATGGGGACTCTGAAGGGTAACCTAACTCAAAACTATACAAAGTGCACTTTGGTTTGTTTTGCACGGGGCCATCGATATGAGGAAGACCCAGCTGCTTAGTGGTTTGTGTGTGTGTGAAAGCACACAAGCCATAAATCGTAAGGTCCACTGCTTAATCTCCAGCGAACGTCTGACAAACATCCAAAAGTATAACTGCCATTAAAGAGAGGCTGCATAAAATTGGTGGTCCCTTCCATTTGTTCCAAAAACAAAAAAACACACACAAAACGAATTGTTTGTGAGAGGCTACGCTTAGGATACCAAATATTTATTTATTTATTTAAAAATCCTAAAGGTCTTCTTGCACCGCCCTGCATTTATGCCAGATTTAGTAAATACACATACCATCGTCTAGTCACCTTTTTCAAAGGTGAAGCAATTCGCACTGAGCCTATAAATATATCGCTCCCACCATGGAGAACAAAGAGGTTTTTAATAATCTCAAACAAGTCGTATTATACCTGCCCAAATTCTCCCAAAAGCCATAACCAAACGTAACACACTGTGAAAGTTCTAACACCAGTCATTAAAAAATCTGTCTAACGGCAAAGTGTTGCAAATCGCACTTATCCCCACAGCTCAACACAGTACGACAACAATACACTTCGGTGCCTTAGTGTAGGGTGCCAAAAGTCGGCTTTGAATTTATGGCATAAGTCTTTCATTAGACCGACTTTTGTGTGTTGATACTACACCACCGCATGGCTCGAACCGAAGCGACATAAGCAGCTGTCACTTTATGCCCGACTGTCAGTTAGCCGCACATAACCCTGAAGTCAACCCGATTACACTAGGTGACGCGCAGTTATTTTTGTTCCATAGTTGGTCGGTGTCGGCCGAGTCATTATTTTTCATTCCGTCTCTCATTTTACATTTTACCGCTGAGCGGTAAGTAGCCCTGAGTCATTTCCTTCGTTTCAACTAAAAATACCGTCCTACTCGTAATCGGTGGCCCGGCCAACCGCTTAAGTGGGTATTAGGGGAGCTTTTCTTCCATAAATTTATTGCTGCTTTTAATTTCGTAATTGTGATTGATGAGTTATTTCGGATGTCGCATGTGTAAAGTTGAGGATTTTGTGTTTGTGTATTTATGGCTCGGCTATATAATTCGAGTCGAAATGGAGGCGATTTTATTTTGACAATCAGATTGTCATATTTGTTATGGGTATGGTAATCGTCGGGTATTAATTGGGAAAATCTACACCTAAGCGGGCGCGGCACCTTTGAAGATTGAAAGTACAAAGTTACAAATGCGTATGTAGTCTCATCTGGCCGAAAGGATTCGAAGAAAAAGTGTCAAGCTTTTTATCTGTCGGCAAAACGTAGGATTCTGCGTTTGTCATTTATTTATGCGGTAAGGGAATTTGGCAGACTTTGTTTTTGATACATTGATTTATTTATGTTTGGAAAGACTGTTTGGTGCCGTGTGTGCGCAATTGGGCATACGTGTCAAAGACCAGGGCTCAAACGCATTAGCGGGAGGCTTATGTTATCGGTTGCTAATTAAAGAAATGTTTATATAGGGCAGGGGTTAGTTATGTGATAAGGCCAACAAGTCCAAGTTAAGCCGCACATTTCAAGAAAATCAAAAAGGATTTTTAACAAAAATGCAGATAGTTGCTATCTGAGCGATATTGGTCAAGAAAGAGGGTGCAAAATGGTGCGTAATGTTCTGAGTCGCTTTGAGTTTACTTTCTAATGCTAGAGGCAGGAGTAGGATTTTCTAATCGCACATCAACGGACCGCTCGAATGCAATTTTTAAGTTGTCTTCGCTTCGGGTGATTACCTCCAAGCATTTTGCGAAAATCAACTCAGACTTGGAAAATCCTTCGAAGGCAGTCTTCCGTATTTGTAAGAATATAAATGATTAGGAGTGGGAGATCGATTCAAGTCCGCAATGTGGGACGAAACTAGACTTATTTACGAAAAGATATTGAGTGAACTGATGATAGCAGGCATTTGTCTTAAATTTCTAGACGATCGTCTCTCGGTTTTTGGGTTTTAGATCCAAATGAGCGATAAATATTTGGATAGACGTGTTAGCTACCCCATGTTCATGCTGCTTATCTACGACTTAGAGCACAGTTTGGGTGGGTTTTTCATAGAGTATGGTCAAGACTACAAAAATTACCACTCAGGAATTAATGTGTAGAAACATATAAAGGGTGATTTTTTAGCTGGTTTGGTTTTGGCAACACTGGTTTTGACAGCTGACGTGTGTTTAGTACCTTGTGTCACTGTCAAACAGCTTCAGTTTGGTTTGCAATTTAACCATGGATCGTCTTACAAATGAACAACGCTTGCAAATTATTGAATTTTACTATCAAAATTCGTGCTCGCTTCGAAATGTTCATCGCGCGCTGCTTCCATTTTATGATCGGCATTCTCGACTTTCTGAGCAGTCTATTCGGAAGATTGTGACCAAATTTCGCACCAAATTTACTTTGTTGGACATTAAACCACCAACACGTTTACGTACTGTGCGTAGTGAAGAAAATATTGCGGCCGTATCAGCTAGTGTGACAGAAGACCGCGAAATGTCGATTCGGCGCCGTTCCCAGCAGTTAGGCCTTTGTTACAGCACTACGTGGAAAATTTTGCGGAAGGATTTGGGCGTAAAGCCTTTTAAGATACAGCTGGTGCAAGAACTAAAGCCAGCCGACCTACCACAACGCCCAATTTTTGGTGAATGGGCTCTTGGAAAGCTGGCCGAGGATCCGCTTTTTTATCGAAAAATTGTGTTCAGCGATGAGGCTCATTTTTGGTTGAATGGGTACGTAAATAAGCAAAATTGCCGCATTTGGAGTGAAGATCAGCCAGAAGCATTGCAACAGCTACCAATGCATCCCGAAAAAGCCACTGTTTGGTGCGGTTTATGGGCCGGCGGCATTATTGGGCCATATTTCTTCAAAGATGATGCGAATCGCAGCGTTACTGTCAATGGTGAACGCTACCGAGCGATGATAACAAACTTTGTTTTGCCCGAAATGGAAGTTCTTGACTTGCATGATATGTGGTTTCAACAAGACGGCGCCACATGCCACACAGCACGCGAAACAATGGCGCAATTGCGAGGCGAGTTTGGTGAACAGTTAATTTCACGTTTCGGGCCGGTCAATTGGCCGCCTAGATCGTGCGATTTGACACCATTAGATTATTTTTTGTGGGGGTATGCCAAGGCTAATGTGTATAGGGACAAGCCCGCTTCGATTGACGCACTGGAAGCCAACATCCATGCATTCATTCGTGAGATACCGGCCGATATGTGTGAAAGAGTATGCCAAAATTGGACTCAGCGGATGGGCTACCTGAGACGCAGCCGCGGTCAACATTTGCATGAAATTATCTTTAAACATTAAATTGCAAGGTTCAAACTATCGATTCAAATAAATATTTCATTCATTTTTTCGAATTTTTTGTGTTTTTTTTTTAAAAAAAGTTCTAAACCTCTTAAAAAATCACCCTTTATATCAATTAAAGTCACGTGGAACTATGTTGAATGCGTTTTATGTGAATCGGTTATAGGCCCCATCGTGTTCAGCATTTAAATCTACTTCCACTTAATTTGTTATGCCCATAATCTTTTTTTTAACACAAGTTTTTCCAACTTTCCAAAATAAGCTTAGAAACAAATATTCCTGATTTGAAGTGATGATTTGAAACTTTAATCTGCTCTCCTGAAAAGTATGAAAAAAAAACTTAGGCGGTTATGGCTTGTGGCCACAGATGGGTAGGAAAAAGTGTGGGATACAAAACGGGGGAATGATATTCGAAACAACTTGAGTTTAACGTCCAAGGAGTTAGTATCTAGTCCATTGAAGAAGAATAAAAAAATTCGATTACAGATACGTCTTTTGGACATAAAAGCTTGATGCCAAACATTTTAAGGCGCCCTTAAATATCATGAGCGACAAGTTTCGTTTCAGCAAAGTATATAAACTTATAAAGTTAATACTTCTACCGGGAAAGCCGTTCCGTCTCTTTACAGAGAGTTATAGATGTAGATCTACTACAACCAGTGTGACAGCTGCCGAATTCTTAAAAGTCGCAAGAAAAAGGGCCGACGAGAAAAAAAGTGCCGTTCCTGAAGCAGAATAGCTAATTTAAAATTTGGGAACGATATTTAACCAGTATTGGTTCTCTAAATACTATAAAAGTGTTGTAATAGGCAACTGCGCTACATTTAAAATGTTTTTATTCGGAAATAACAGCATTTGAAAAAAAATGCATTGCCGCTCTCTTCAACCAAAAATTATAGTTTAGAAAAACTAAAAAACACGCTTTAATAGCAAATTCAACTAGAAAGCAGAAGATAATTTGTAATTATTGATATTTATTCCATCATTTTCATTGATTCTAAAATAAAAATAAATTGATAAAAAAAAATTAATTTCATTGTAAAGAATGCGGGTGGTGGTTCTTATTATATTTTTATAATAACTCTACTTTTATAAATAGATACTACTGATATATTTACAAAAATTAACACCAAGCACCCCACGCCAGTGTTGTTAGCAGTCTCTCTTCATTTATCCCACGAAGCGTGGTCATTTTTCTCTTTATACCGTACTCAAATTCCCTTCATAAAGCCCACGATACTTTTTTGCGTCAAAATCCATTTTTTAAAAGTAAAATTTGTATTGAACGGAAAGAAAATCACGTTAAATTAACATTTAGTATAAAAACCGCAGTTTGTAACACTGCTATGACTATTTTTTGGTACTAGAAAATTTTGATAAAAGACGATTTACATGGGCCGTTTTTTATGGACATTCAGTGTGTTGATTATTATGGTGAAATACAGTTGTTTTGATAGGATTTCCAATCGGAGAACATACACATGTGGGGTTATCAGGGGGACACTTCGGAGCCTTTCTCCTAAGTGGAGTTCGGCCTTCGGCATCACTCGCGGCACGGCCTTAGCCCTGCTGCACGAAAACGCACTTGGGAGAGGGGGTCACAGAGTGGAGGGACAGTTACTTGTGAGAGGGGGTCAAAAGGTGGGAGGACAGTTAAATTTTTGTATTGTCATCGGTCTTTCAAACGTGAGCAAATTTTCAAATCAATTAGACGTCTTGAAGTGGGTGAAAATTACGTTGAAAGATTCCATACAAATGCGTGCTAAAAAGGGTTAAAATAACGAAAAATTCTTGTAATCTCTCGAAATAAGTGCCAAATTACAGCTTTAGTCACGCGCTGACTACAAACACAGCAAACTGGTACACGGAAAGAGTTGCAATTTACGAATTATATATTTTTCGTAAATCACAACGATTTTGTCTTGGATTGATACAAAAATTCGTAATTTGACATTGAAAACGGCGGAGAATACAAAATTCTGTTTGTTGAAATTTACGATTAGAAGTATCAATTCGAGCTTCTTTTATTTGTAGTGATTTGCGAGATGTTTGGCGCAATTTACAACTCCAATAGATCAATTTCTCAAACACCACTTTACAATCTCAAATTGCAAAAAAATATTTGGTGATTTACCAGCACATGTGAATTGAAATCATAAATTGACGTAGAAAAATCGTAAATTACAAAATATTTTTTGTAATTTCCGTGGAATCAACTGCCTGATGTGTGCATTTTTTTTCTGCACAGTTCATAGTCCAAGCCAGGGTTGACAAATGTGTTACGATCGTAACTTTTTAGTTACAATGGACTTTGAAAAACTACACAATACAATCGCCCCGAAAAAGTTGCACCCAAAGAGTATTTTTTTTGGCTTTTGTTAAATTTATTTTACTTCTATGAAATGCTAGGTTCACTGCCTACCAAAAGAGGACTTTAAATTCGATTTTTTCCTATTTCTAAGTGCAAAAGCATATTAAATATACCTTTTTTTTATATGTGTATGTGTATCCATAATTAGTGCTTTTATCCAATATTCGGAAGTTTCGGTTAGAATGATTTACAGGTTATGTGTATATATAAATAACGATATACGAGTACCTACATATTTTTGTAACTTTTGCATCTTGAAATGAAATTGTTGATCTTTTCGGAAATGTGTTTATAGTACATATTTGGAAATCAATATTGATTATGAAAGTTTATTATTATGCAGGTCAACAAGTTCAAAGTAAAATTGAGGGCTTTTAGTGAACTTACAATTTGATTTCTTTAAAAATGAAAGTAAGTGATCGCAAATTATCAAAGTGGGAGGACTTAATTGGTTCGAAAAAGTACACTTCTTCAACTGTTAAGCATTGTTAACATTTTTATCAAAACAGAAAATTTGGTGTTCGAAAGTTGCTTAAAGTACCTACCTATTGTTATTGTTAAATTCGTGTGGAAAATGAGAGACGGAATAATTTTAAACATTTAAATTGCTCATGCATTTTGGATCTAACTGTTGTACCCGTTTTTATGTAGATAGCCTTTACAAAACCAATGTAATAAATTGAATTGAATTGCATTTAGTTGAACCATATTACCTTTAAACAACATTTTTGTCCACATATTGCATAATATCGTTTTCGAGAAAAATCCAAATTTTGAAATCGCCGTGCAAAATAAAAAATGGTTCCGAACTCAAAACGAAGTTTGAAACAAATGCGCCTAGCTGTAGACCTCAGAAGCTGACGGGCGGAATTGCGTTATATTACATAAAATTAATAAACATCTCGAAATCATTCGAAATTTTGTACGAAAACGATATCTTTCTCCTATTCGTATACGAAAATAAGAAATACAATTGAGCCCGAAAAAATACAATTGGAACTAAGATTTGCTTACAGTCCACACAATTCATTTTTCATCCCTGGTCCAAGTACCTATCGAAATCCTTTTAAGACCTTTCTTTTTATGAATGAATGTATGCATGTGGTATTGCTACGACAGCTGCAGTCATGAAGCCAAATCTTCATTGTGCACATTGCGTTGCGGTGCAGAGACAGGCAGTCGGTATTACATCTTTGCTTAAAGCAGTCGGGTTAAAGTTTTTTAAATTTAAATATAACTAATTCGTATGGATAGTGAGTGTCCTACTAATCATAAAGCATTTTGGAATACATTTTGTAAGTACCTATTGAATAATTCCAAAAACCCTGAAGTACCTATGCATATAAATCTGTATTTTTTTCAGAAGTTTCATCTTGCTATTAGAAAAGAAGTAGCAATTGGAATGTATTCTAAAATATGTAATCGAAAAGAATTGTAAAGGTTCGTATAAATTTCAAATTCAACTAAATATTTTGTTTGTATTTTAAATTTCATCAGAAACCGAAAAACCACCCCAGACAAATCCCGTTGTTTCCGGACGATATGGCGCCGCAGGATCTTCTTGGATATCAACTATAATAAAATATTATGTATAATAATATAAATATGAATTCTGGTTTGTAAATTACAAGATATAAGTTGTAAATTAAGAATAAAGTTTTCTAATTTCACGACTAAACATTTTCAATTTAATACGGTGATGCCTCAAATCACTACTCAAGAAACGTGAATTGCAAAATGATAAAAATAAGTTGCAATTTACGATTGAAAATTTGTAAATTGCAACTTCTGAAGTAGTAAATCTACCCTGTTAGTTCACAAATCAACACTATTGAGTTGCAATTCAAGACTAAATGGTTGTAATTTGCTAAGGGAGGAAATTGTAATTTACAACAGAAAAGTGGTAATTTACGAATTATTTTTGCAATTTACAATCCACGTAATATCAAATTGATAACTATTTGTGTCAAATTGCGATCGGTTATGGCAATATGTATTTCTCGTTTTACCGCATTATTGATAATGAAAAGTGTTGATTCACGACTTTTGAGGGTCAATATCTTCACTTCGTACAATTTCTCGAATTGCGAATAAAAAGTCGTGAATTAGTAAATCCTTAGCTAAGCTCTAAAACTAGACAAACTTTTCGTGATTCTGCGCTTATTTTTCTTGATTTGATCTTAAAATTCTTTCCGTGTACAGATCTAGATCTGAATTTATTTTATTTTTTTATTTATTTTATTTAATGACATAAATATATAAATCTTCTGATATAAAATTGAACCAAAACTGAATTACGAAGGCACACCTTAGGGCCACTGTTTCGAAAATGCCAAAGGCTTTAGTGATTCCTCCCGAACTCGAAAAACAAATAGAACGTTCGTCTATCGATCGGTCATGATACGAAGCAGGATAGCTGAAGAACTTGTCGTCATATCTAAGTACTTCGGTAATAGGACCAACTTCTATAGCTCCCTTATTTAGTTCACGGAAAGAATTGAAAATCACCAATTGCAAAATTTTGAGTAGCAATTTACGAACTATATATTTCTCGCAAATCACAACGAAGTTTTCATGGATTGATACAAAAATTGGTAATTTGACATTGAAGACGCCGGAGAATACAAAATTCTGTCTGTTGCAATTTACGATTAGAAGTATCAATTCGAGCTTCTTTTATTTCTAGTGATTTGCGAGATTTTTTGGCGCAATTTACCACTCTAATAGGTCAATTTCTCAAACACCACTTCACAATCTCAAATTGCGAAAAATATTTGGTGATTTACCAACACTGAATGATGAATCAATAAAATCTTGTAATAATTTAACACTTGAAACTGAAAACGTATATTGACGTAGAGAAGTCGTAAATTGCAAAATATTTTTTGTAATTTCCATGGAATCAACTGCCTGATGTGTGGAATTTTTTTACATAGTCCATGTACCCTTTAAATCCTTTCTTTTTATGGATGCATGTATGTATGTGGTATTGCTTGACAGCTGCAATAATGAAGCCAAATCTTCATTGTGCACATTGCGTGGCGGTGCAGAGACAGGCAGTCGGTATTCAATGCAATTTACTTAAAGCAGTCGAGTTAAAGTTGTTTAAGTATAACTAATTCGTATTGATAGGTTGTGTACTTCTAATTGTACAGCATTCTGGAATATATATTGTAAGTACCTATTGAATAATTCCAAAAACGCCGAAGTATGCATATAGATCTGTTTTTTTTTTCAGAATGTACATCTCGCAATTAGGAAGGAAGTATAAATTGGAATGGATTCTAAAATATGTAATTGAAAAGAATTGTTAAGGTTCGTATCAATGCCAAGTTCATCTAAATATTTTGTTTGCATTTTAAATTCCAGCATAGACCAAATAACCATCCCAGATAAATCCCGTTGTCTCCGGACGATATGGCGCCGTATGATTTTTTTTGGATATCAGGAGGAAAAAGAATTATAGAATATGTAATATGTAAATATGTATTCGAAAATAACCTAAATAATAAAACTATGAATTTTGATTTGTAAATCACAAGATATAAGTTGCAAATTGAGAATAAAGTTTTCTAATTTCACGACAAAACATTTTCAATTTACTACGGTGATGCGTCAAATCACTACTCAAGAATCGTAAATTGCAAAATACGAATTGCAAATTGATAAAAATAAGTTGCAATTTACGACTAAGAATTTGTAAATTGCAACTACTGAAGTCGTAAATCCACCCCTGTTAGTTCGCAAATCAACACTATTGAGTTGCAATTCATGACTAAATGGTTGTATTTTGCTAAGGGAAGAAATCGTAATTCACAACAGAAAAGTGGTAATTTACGAATTATTTTTGCAATTTACAATCCATGTAATATCAAATTGATAACTATTTGTGTCAAATTGCGATCGGTTATGGCAATATGTTTTTCCCTTTTGATCGCATTATTGGTAATGAAAAGTGTTGATTCACGACTTTTGAGGGTCAATATCTTCACTTCGCTCAATTTCTAGAATTGCGAATAAAAAGTCGTGAATTAGTAAATCCTTAGCTAAGCTCTAAAACTAGACAAACTTTTCGTGATTCTGCGCTTATTTTTCTTGATTTGATCTTAAAATTCTTTCCGTGTTGCGATCATCGGTCTAAGTCGGAAGGTTCCGTTCACTGCAGTAAATTTGTTTCGTCAGCAATTTAAATTTGACAGTGAGTCAAGAGTCATTCTAAAATATTCTCCATCATTTGCAAACGGAACTTAGACTTTTTTCTATACCTATAACGAAAAAATATTTCTTTGCTTTGACCGGTTTTGTTCATTCGTGGAGCCGGCAACATCAAATTGGCTTCTTCGGTCGCTGTACCAACTGCTTTTATTGATAAATTTTAAGTCTGCACTTGAATTGCTGTATATGTTCTACAAAAGACATCCGCACCTTGTTTATCCTAAGCCAAATACTCAGACTAAGCATTTTCGAGAAAATGTCGTCACCGCAATCTTTCATATGTTCCGTGTAGAAGTGTGCTTAAACCGCATTTCAAGCACCGTCAGACAATAAGAGACAAAGTGTAACCGACTTTGACGGGAAATCGAGTCCGATTTTTTCAGGTTTTGGGCCAAAAATTCCACAAGAAATATTTGAAAGTTACGTAGAGCTGCAGAGAGTTGCCACAAGTAGGTACTTGTATCTTCTAAGTCTGCGCTTTATACAAGGTGGCGAAAAAATAACCTTCCGATGTTTTCTGGCTGTAATTTAAAAAAAAAAATGAAAAACTTTGATTCTTCTTGTGGATTATTTTTATTTGGTCTTTTAATTTTTTTTACATCAAGTCGAGAATATGATGTCATGTAAATGGCCGCCGCCACAGTTGATTGTCATTTGAGCCCTTTTTATGGCATTTTCCATCACTGGCCAAAACTTCCGGCGATAGGTCCTCACATTCTTGACGGATATTGTCTTTAAGAGCTACAAGAGTCTGAGGCTTGTTGACATAAACCCGCGACTTCAAAAAGCCCCACAAAAAGAAGTCTGGAGCGGTCAAATCAGGCGATATTGCTGGCCAGTGCAAATCGCCAAAACGGGAGATTAGGCGCCCGGGAAATGCATCCTTCAGCATATCGGTTGTTGCACGTGCAGTGTGTGCCGTTGCACCGTCCTGTTGGAACCACATGTTTTCCAATCCCAATTCATCAAGTTGCGACAAAAAGAACTCGTTGATCATTGCTCTGTAGCGTGGCACGTCGTCTGGTCGATGTCGACGGCGCTTCCATGACATCTTCGGCTACAGCAGCAATATTCTCTGCAGAACGCTACTCCCACGCCTGGCAGCATCTCGTGTTGTGCCAGTCTCCTTGAGGCGAGCGGCTAAACGTCGCAGTGTTTCACCAGTAGGCGTTGGACGGCTAGGAAATCTGCGACGAAATTCACGTTGTGCCAAAGTCACCGACCGATTATTGCTCAAATAAATAGTTACCAATATTCCGCGTTCTGGAGCAGTGTAGCGTAACATTGTTTATTAACGTGTATTTCGCATGTGTTTACTACACAAATGTCGCAAAATGTATAGCATTTTCTGATAGGAGGATTACTTTTGCGCCACCTTGTATAAGTTGCAACTAGGGAGCTAGCAGGGGGCAGATTCCGGTCGGGACGATATCGTTTTTGAAACTTTGATGACCATAAGAAGTTATATTCTGCCCGAATTTGTTTCACTAGCGTCAGCTTTCATTACATTTGTGGAAAATGAATTGGATTAAGGTCTCAAACTCGTAATTTTGGCACTTAGTTGCTACTTTTGGAGGTCTATCGTTTCGACGATAATCGTCTGAAAAATTACGGAATAAGTGCCCAGGATAGTGAATGCCTATAAAAGTATAGGTCTACGGTCTTCAACTTGATGTAGTCCATTTTCTCATCATACAAGCAAGCTTCGCATAGAAGGCTAACGAAGAGGCTCTTCCGGAGCTTCGAAGTAACGCAGTTCTGCCATTGTGATCATTACTGATTTAGTTGGGTGGTTGTGCTGGTTGTAGACTGCGAATAGGTTCGAGTAAAACGGAACTCAAATGATAGCACTCTCGCCCCTAAGGCTCTCAGAAAAAATCTTGCAACTTTTATGATGCACCTGCCTGTGGTGTAAGAGCTCTGGGCTATGACATTCATTTTAAGACGTATCTACAAAGGAACTATTTGGGACAAGTGCACTGTGATTCAGAAGCAGCCTTTTGAAACCCTGCGCTGAACACTTTGCCTCTTGGTTGGTTGGTTGGTTGGTTTATGTGGCTATTCCGGTTACCTACCAAAGGAAACCACCGCCTTTTTGGTGCCACAACTCACGGAACTTGTAGATAATGGGGGAAGCTCAAAACGAGACTGTTTGTTATTCAAATCGATGCCTTGAATTGACCCAAGAACTGGTACAAAATCGATACTCGATCTTAAAGCTAGCTTGGTTGATGAGGGTAAAAGCTCTCGTTCCTCAATAGATCCGTTGGAGAACAGTTCTGTTTGTGCCGCGCAAGAGTACTGCATCTTACTTTCTATTTCTCTTGAAGTTCATCCACCTACCTAACCTAGTCAAGGGGATATCCTACAGAAATTTGAAAATTAAGCTCCAAAAGTCTAATAGCCAAGGACTGCAACCTATCATCGAATCTACATAAAAAAGTGATCGATTGCCACAATTTAGGGAGACGCAGTTCTTATACAAGAATATAGGGAATGAGTTTGTATAAGGTAAGCTACAGAAATTTTCAATCCCTTTGGCAGCTGATTTTTAAGCTTTCAAAACTCCACATTTGATAGAAGCCAACATTTTAAAAGTACTATTTTTACAACCCCGTCAAAAGATCGGCGTACCTCATCAAATTCGTAATTCCACAGTGCCGCCCAACTGGACTTAAACCCAAAAACTACGCTCCGAACCGTTCCGGTTGGTTTCTTTTGTTCGACAATTTCACAGACCATACCTACCAATTATGGAAATGGTGCGCAATAGTCATCGCATCACATCACCTTACCTCCGGACAAATATCCGTTGTTGATGATAATTAATGTCCTTGCGTTCACTTGTCGATTGTTGTTCCTGTCACAGACACGCTAGACAGCACAAAAGGACAAAACAGTAAAATAACGGAAAAAGGACATTCCACTTTTACGGGATTTTCGACAAAATGAGCATACGACATACGAGTATATGACTTTCCATTATGGGGCGAACAAAGTCCAACACAAAGTTAATACACACGCACTCGATCTAGCAGTGGAAACACATCCTAGTGACAGCTCACATTTTTTCCCCTATTGTTTGTGTGCATGTTTGATGGTTTTATGTCGTTTTGTTCGAGAGTATAATTGTCTTTAACGGGTTGACAGGAAGGTGTCACATTCCCATCTATCCTTCCTCTTCATTTCCATGAGAATGTCAACTGAATGTTGACATTTATATGTCTACCTACATGCTGATTTTTTTTTCTTTTTTGTTTCGTGTGTATTTGTTCGTCCTCGTTCTATTTTTTCTGACATGGGGTGGATATAATAAATTTGAGTGAAAAGGGACTATAATTTGTGGTAAGACTGGTATTTAGCTGTCATGAGTGTGTCATTTAAGAGGGGGATGCAATCTGCTGACATCGTTTAAATGCCAAATTGAATGACAGGACACTTCAAAAGCGAAATGGAAATGGAAAAGGGAATAGAATATGAAGAACAAAGGTTGGCTGGCAAAAGGGGTGAATTTGACACTTTTGGTTGAGACGTGCCAAGGCGATATTGCTCGTAGAAGGTATAAATGTTGGCCAGTTGTGCAGTTTTATATTATCGCACTGTCGCACAGTGGCGTGGCATTAACATTTTAGTGAATAATTGATGGGATCGGGTTTGACTTGCAGGTTGATGGGTTGTCAGTGCAGGATGACTGATTGCGGAAGCCCTTTTGTTCATAAGACCACTTAAGGTGCCTATTCATTTGAGAGTACTTTCGCTAGTAAACTGTCGAGAGTTACTTTCGGGTGGCCTTCCATTTGAGAATTGAGAGTAATAATTTCGGGATTTTAATCTCGCGAGTTCTTTGATAACATTTAGAGAGTAGATTCCCTGAGAGTACTCTCATAACCGTGTCTACTTGTTATATTTCGTCTGCTAGTTACCAGTTAAAATGTATTCTTACAAGCAAAAGGTTGCCGCTGCGTTCATAATTATTAGCACTGTTCTTAAAAAAAAGAATAAAGCAAAAAAGAAATGCTGGATTAAACCATGGGTAGATCGTCGTCGTCAACTCGGTGCAGGGTCTACTCCTACAAGAGAGCTTCAAATTGAAGATGCTCTACAGTTCAGGGATATTTGCCGTTTGGCAACAAGTGAAATAGAATATATCCGTTGGGCCTACTATTTTTAAAATAGATACCAAATTTCGTATCCCTGTCTGTACGATTGGAAGAATTTTCCAGCAATTTTCAACAGTTTAAAAGATAACTATTTGAGGGTAAAAACAAAAACAAAGAAAACTTTATTTTTAAACGTAATTTAAAAAAATACTTCAAGGAACATAAATTAAGTTAATTTTTAAAAATTATCGAGTTCAATTCATATTTCTCTATGAGTCGATTAATTTCCTCCGATGTCCACTGTTTTGCCATGTCGAGTCTCGACAGCTGCTCGCAAAATACGAAGCAAGTTGGAATTTTGCGAGCTAATCTCCGATAGTGATCAGATTCAGAAAATGAGTCCACTTGCGAGTGACTTTCAAAAGGCTCTTAAGACTTAAGTTAACTACTCTCAAGACTATGTCCACTTGCGAGTTCACTCTCGAGAGGTGCTCGCATTTTTACTCTCAAATGGACAGGCACCTTTATACGCGCAGAAAAAAATCTGTCTCTGATTTAGACTTGGAAATAGTTTCGTTCCCTCAGAAATGTATATCTAATGTTTTATATTGACACACAGCTGGATGCTGTTAGATGCGACTAGGTTTGCTTAGACTAGTGAAACAGGTAGGCTAGGTAGGTATGACTAGACTAAGGACAGGGCGACGGTTGAAGTCTGATAAATCGGAGAAAAATGGGGCAGTTCAACAGTCCAACTGTTTTACTTAATTGGGAAACTAGGTGACCTTATGGGATACCTTTGAACTCTTGACTGAAGCCGAAAATAAATTTGTTGGCAAAGTCCCAGGTCCTCTATTTAGGTAGACCTTTGAAAGTAGTAGTAGTAGTAGTAGTAGTATAAGACCTTATCAGCTGTCAATGGTGTAGCAGTGCTGGGCCCTGGAAGTCTAGTTCAGGTATCGAAAACTGAATCTGGGGTGGGAGTTTAATTCTTTGAACATTTGAGCACAAATTATCGATACCAATGGGTATATCTCCCATGCTGAAGTGCATTCCATGGTAAAGTGCATGCCAAAGTCCTTTCCATTGATCTATGCCAAATAAACCTTTCACAAGGTATATGAGACCGGAAAATATTTATTTAAGAACTGTTATTCAAATCATCAGATTCTAGCATAGTCGTGCAGTCTGTAACAACTTGGCTGTGGTACCGGTCCCAAAGTTTGGTCGCGGCTGCTTAACCAGTGGGAACGTCAACTTCGTCTAGCCTATTCTTGGGCTTAGACGGTCCAAAAAGTTAATTAAGTCTATACGTAAGATAAGCGAAAAACCTCGAAACTTATAAGTCTCCTGATAGGCTACTGCGTGATATCATACTACCAATTTATATATGAAATTGTGTTCCCCGACGAAATTAAGAAATGCCACTTAAGACTTTAAAATAATGAGTCTTTCAAAGTTTGCAAATGACCAGCATACGTATTTTACCGAAACGAAATGCTTTGGGCTATAGAATTGAAGAAGTCTGCGCAACTATGGATGCACATGCGGTACTCTCATAGGAAAAATATACTTCGATACCTTTCCGCCCACAATGTCAGCCATATGAGTAGGGCTAATAGCATAGATAAAATGGGACAAAATGAAGATGACCACTACGACCTGTATTTCTGTGTATGGGCAGATAATAATTTAATAGGAATTTATTAAGCTTGACGAAAATAAGTACCTCGTCCTGTTGGAACATAAAAGTTAAAGACTAAAAAATGTTAAGACTGAAATGCACCAGCTTTTTATCAGCAGTGAGGGCCAGGGCATTCTCACTTCACGAACCTCTTTGCTGTTTATAATTAACTTCCAAGCTTACATTTGAGTCGGCAACTTTCTGTAAGGTACCTTTTTGTTTAGCGACGACAGAGCACCAACTATTGCGCAGAGTTACTGCTGCTCAAGAAACGCTCATTAGATTCAAACAACCTTGCTGATTATTTTTAATTACAGCTACTGCTTTTATAAATTTTGGGCGCTGTAAAGCCCAAACGATTATCATCTATAGAGCCCTCTGTCTATCTATGTCTTTCTTGCTGACTGTGTTTGGAAGATGAAGACTTCACTGACCATAAAGACCTAAATGGGACTTCTTGTTCGTTTCCTCGCCAGTGTAGTTGGCTTTTCAAGGTTCTGCCAGAATGACCTATTCTTCGAGACGTCATAGTCTGCTAAGTCTACAGCTTTGTCCGATATAAAACAAAAAATTGCAACAAATCCGTAGCCAAACTACTCACAACCATTCGTTTCAGTGAGATTTGTTTTGCTCTTTAGACGAACGTCTGAAATAAGAAGCTTTCTCACAGCAGCTTTGTTCTAGAATGTTTTTGGGAGCGTTACGAAAGGTAGCTCTGTGAAAAAACGTTAAGGCTATTTGTACCTTGGATTAGTACTCCAGCACTGAACCTACCAAAGCACTGGAGGAAAGATTTAGACATGATTTAGACTCCGCACTCTAAAAAACTTGCGCTTTGCTTTTCGTTCTCTTCGAGTTTCCCGGAAAAAGATTTCGTGCACCGATGAGTCCATTTGAAAAGGTTGATGTCACGAAGAACGTCCATAGAAGAATCGCCAGCGAGTAACTAAAAGAAATTTATGCGAATTGGAAGTATTATGGAAATGTTCGAAGGCCAGTTGTTTGATGGGGTATTCATACAGATATAAAAATATCCTGTTTGATGTCGCGGAGGGCCGCAAATAGCAATTAAGCAATTGCACACAATGCACATACTTAGACTTTGGTCTAAGTTATGACCAGTCGATCGGCGGAGGCCATTTGAATGGGACTTTGGGCGTCTTTTAGTCGCAGCTTTTCAAAGTTCGCTTCACTGTCTTCAAACACAGTTTAGATCTTAATGAGCTTATTTGTCATACATGATGAAATGTCGAAACTTTATGACCAAGTCAGCCCCAGTATCACATACTCAAACGCAATTGCGCACTTTCCCGTTGGAGAATTATCCCCTTTCCCATTAAAATATCACCTCCTCTTGGGGGACTAACCTGCATGCCTGAGGTCGACTGCATTCACTCCAGTATTGGATTTCTGTAGTGATCCCACCGTCTTGTCATACAAACAAACCAACGCAACAACTAGACATTCAAACCCATTCCCCCATGTGTGTGGGTCGAGATAATAACCAAATTTATGACATACCCAGGAGTTTAATTGATTTTTTAGGCAAATTTATGACGGCAGACGGTAGGAGATCTGGAGATGTCACTGAATACCTATACCGATATACAAAGGTAACCCGATCGCATTTGTAGCCGTCGCACAGGCAATCTTAGCGGGATGCTGATGCCGCTGCTGACGATGCCTTTGACAAACAGACAGACGCGCACTGAAGCTGTGCCAGGTACTGCATGACGTTAATGGTCTGTTGATACATAATCGCTGCCATTTTAATTGGAATTTTATTGATTGGCCAACTCGGCGGGATAGAACCACTTACACAGCCGTGCATCTAGGCAGTGTGTTGCTTTTCAAAACAGTTTATTGATCGCATTAAATATGACTTGATAATTAAGTCATAAATTAGATTCCAGATTGCAGCAGCTGTACAGGTAGGTGGGGTAATAAAAATACAGGCTTTGCGCGTTTGAATGTCGCCCGGAATAAAATGTCTGATATTTCAAATTAATGGTGCGAAGGTTTACGGATTGGCTTTATAATTGATGAAATATTATGCCCTGTGCGTGTCGAATCGGGAGGGGCATTTATTTGGGAATTTATTCGAATTGTCATTTACGATGTCGTCAATCAACCTGTTGATCGGGGTTACTACCGCATTTTGCTCTGAAAGTGGTCTTTGTAGTTCGATGGATTGCCTTTCAGTTATTCCTTTGCATAAGTAACAGTAATACACAATAATAAGGTCCTGTCCATCGACATAGGTTAGGTTAGGTTGGGAGGGCAGTTTTGCATCATATGCATATTTGACCCGGAAGCCGTGAAAGCCAATTGTGAGTACCCTGTTTGTACATGTTAGAACATGTGGCTAACAAAACCACTATGATCTGTTGAGGAATAGTTTTATGTCTGATAGAGGTACCCCAGCCAAGTCGTCCAAACTTTCGAAGAACCTTGCTCCCATAAAGGATGAGCGGCGTTCCTGTAAAGCTGGGCAGTGGCATAGAATATGTTCCACAGACTTTATTTCCTCTTCGTCTCTGCAGCTTCTGCAGAAGTCATTTGCAAAAAGTCCTAGCCTTTTAGCCATGTTTCCTATGATGCAGTGTCCGGTTAATACCCCGACGAGCATCCGGATTTAACTTCTAATAAGAGAGATTAGGGACTTTGATCTCTTGGTGTCGACCACAGGCCACAGGCCACAGACTTCGGGTTATGACGCAAGATCCTTCTCTTTCCTGCGGTCATTCCCTACTCTGTTGCCTGGTTGCGTTCAATAACATGACACAGTCAAGACCAATGTTGTTATAGCTTGTCTTCAGTCTCACGTCAGTTTTGTTTAATTGTTAAACTGAAGAAGTTTACAGTAGAACAGTCGACCCCAAAAGCGACGGCTTGTTTTTGAACGGAGTTAATACGCTCACGAAACGTTGGTTGACAGTCTTAAGGGCCCAGCTCATAGAATCCGAATCTATGATCATTATATGATCGACTCATCGACACCCAAGAAGCTCGTTTCGACAGGACATCCGATATCCTTTTACAAAGAGTTACAAGCTGTGGATGGGGTAGCGACGAGGCCCTTGTCAAGGCGCGTGGCGAAAGATTTCAAAACCCCGTCAGAGTACATATCTTGTCCACTTCCGCTGTAAGGACTGAAGCCTGCTCCTCAATCTAGCGACGTATCTAAACAAATATTTAGACGTGACGGAAACTGTATATGTCACTTAACTGCAACCAGCCCACTAAAGAACCCGTTCTGAGACAGTAGGCAGGCGCCCCATATACCCATCAAACCAACTCGAAGGTGAGGGTGGAAGTTCATACTGAGGGGCGATGAGAAAAGACTTCGAATTCGTGTATTCGTACCTTTTGCTTTCAACTGTGCTAAAGCGGAGCAAAATGGTCCCAGACATTCTTGTATAAGGTGGTCTTCATTCCAAATAAACGCACAACGGTCTAAGCACTCCACCTGGTGTTGTCTGGAGCTACATAGAACAGCCTGTCAACTTTTCAGTTGTTCTGTAAACAGCTCCGGTTGCTAGCTTTTTTTCTAGCCCTTCGCTACTGGTGCACTCTAATTGGCCCCCACTGGTGCGATGCAGATTTTATACCTACACTCAGGAAAAAAGAGATTGTTAAGCGAAAAATTTTGAGATTCTTAAAAAATTGTAAGTTAAAAGTTCTTGGTTCAAATATTTTTTTTTTTAACAATAACTCGTTTTTAAGTTTTCAAGAACTAGGTTTTCAGCGTAAGAATAATATACTCTCCATAAGAATTTTATTACATCATCGCCAACAATTTCATTCTTAAATCAAAGATTTTGATATTTGGGTTAATTTTAACCAACAAAAATTGTTGGCATTCGAATTTATTTTCCTGTGTATGAGCCAATACGATTTTGTTTTCTCAGTCATCAAAGTGGAGCTTCGCGTTTGGTACCTGTATGGACCTGTTTGCGGCAACTATTTTTAGTCCGATATTGTCTTGCAGTCGCCGGATAAAGCGACTGGGCGTACTTATTCTTCCGGTATCACAATTTGCCGAAATAGCTTCATACCGAGATCGCCATCATGCCTGTTCCGGTGTTTCGAACATCCAGTAGCAAAATTGTAATTAGTGGAGGTTGCTTGTTCGTCACTTGACTTTCTGTTGATTTTGTGGATAGTCCTGTGCTTTAAAAGAAGATTCGGAAACTGCTGCTGTACGCGCCATACTTTTTTAAAAAAATCTCTTACAGAAAATCTTCTTGTAAAAGCTGGTGACTTATAGTTCTGTTCAAGAATTTATCTCCAGTCGCCTGGATTTTTGTGGACTAGATGTATGCCTACTCTGAACAGATTGACTTAGTACCGGTCAATCTGTATTTTTTCCTACTTTTGCAACATAATATGAAATGTCAACGTAAGCTACGATTACAAGTGTCATTTTTCCTGCTGTTATTTTGACATGCTGACGTCACGAAAATACGGCCAATCGGTGGTCACTCGTGTGTCTTTCGTGAGAGTGCGCTGCGACAGCCCGCGCAACCAGACGTAGCGTAGTGACGTTATTAAGAAAAAATATTTGACATGAAAAGTGTCATGCGTAATCGTAGCTTCACTCAATTAGATTTGTCTGGACTAGGTTTACGAAAGCGTTGACTAGGCAACTTGAATTTATTTTGACATACTAAGTATGGACTGCTAGTGAAATGTCCTTTTCATATACTTCTGCGAGAAAATACTGTTTTACAGCGGATTAAGCTTATAACACTGCTCGAGCTAAATTTTCGCTGCCATACAAAATTCTCTCCAAAATTTAGCTGAGCTAAATTTAAGCGAACCCAGCAGCTCGAGCTAAATAATCAAACTTTTGATTCAGAATGTGCTTCATGTGTTTGTCAAAATTTAGCGTGCCCATTTAATGGGTCGGCACATTTTCTCAAGCTAAATTGTGACAGATCGTTGTCTATTTATTGTTCTGTTGCGGAAAATTATGCAAGGATGAGCTCTTTTAATTATTACATGGACGAGAAGTACATAGAATCAGACATATTTGAAATAACAGAGAATTACATTTTTGAAGGAAGTTTTTTCAAAGAACAGCTGTTTTCTGTGACAATTATCCGCGGCTTACTCTATGTCAAAATTTGCTAGGAATTTAGTTTAACTCAAGCAGCGTACTACGCTTTAGCAAAGAAGCACATGCCGCCGTCAAGTTTAAATTTCCATAGTAACGTAAACAAAACAGCGAACATTTTTCAAATAAATTTCGTTTCCATAGAAACATGCAAACAAAGGTGCGACATTTTGTCCGAAGAGATTCATTTCCATAGTTACGTGTAAACAAAAGAGCGTCATCTATTGAAAAGAAGCATAGCTACATTGAGTGATTTCAAATAAATTCATGTTTATTATTTTGAAAAAAAAAATCATCAATAGATTTCTTAAGTTATGTACCTAGAACTAAAAAAAAACCTGCAGGTGTCTTTCAGGTATAGTTCGATCCCATTAATACTAATACTGATAATTAATATCGCTGGAGATGAATCTTCGGTGGAGCTTAAATAAGCGCCGTAGTCACTTGTAGCGACGTATTTCATTTTAACCGCATCCCACTGAATGTGCTTGCTTATAGCCATTTGATCCATCATGAGATATGCGACTATTTTCTTATTTTTTCGTTCTAAGGATGTAGTTTTAAGATCTTATACATCCAATGACTTTTTAGTAAATCCTGCCGTCACTTCAGTTTTGGAGGACCATGATCTAAGCATTATTTTATTTGAATAAAAAAAGCGTGAACAACTAGCTAAACAAAGATACTAAATAAATAAATAAATAAATAAATAAATATTTAGCGCAACAGACTCAGGTAGGTAACCCAGGCCTAGCTTCCTACAACCATTCGTTTTGTGTGTTTTTATTTTTGTGACGAATGGAAGGGACCTTAAATTTATGCAGATTATTTATCTAAGTCCGAGCGGCTGAATTGCAAAGCTCTTCCACGACAGTTAATACTATCGGACAAAGAAGAATGTACTTAAAGAGATGGGCATCTTTCGTACGTCTACCTCCAAAACTCATATGTTTACATTGTTGTTTTATAATTTCGATCAGTGTCTGTAAATTCTTGTGAACTACAAAAAAGCATGTTGCTAATGGCATATAGCTGTTCAATTGTTTTGTGTTTCGTATTGAATTCGTTTGGTTTGTGTTAAGGGTTTGATTAAATTGAGATCACAGTAGTAAAATATAAATTTCGGAACGCAGTAGTTACTAAGACCAGGTAGAATATAGAAACATATTTTGGTAAATAAAATACCCTCTCAACGCATAGGGTACCTATTCTTACGGTGATCATATTTTTTTCATTTTATTCCAAATAATGAACAATAGAAAAAGACAAAAATTTCAACACAATAAATTTTTTTCATTTGAGAAATAGAAAATAGGTATCCTTTATAAAAAAATAAAAAAATTAAATATAACTAATTTTTTAGTATTACATTAGGTACTTGTTCACAAGATATAGTATTTTAGTATGATTTTGTTCATTGAATCTTGATTTTCTTAATATTTAACGTTCATCTACGATGAAAGGACTTAAAGTTGGTCGTTTGAAGTTTATTTTGTTTTCCGCTGTAAAACAGTAGCGCTCTGTATTTTTGGAACATACGTGAAGTTGGCTACTAGCTTTCCATATATAAAAAGTCAATGATTTTTGTATTTTGACGGTTTATTTTGAATTTTGACACTTCGCAATGCCAACTGAGTAAAAGAGGCAGGATCTTCTTGACTAAATGCGTCGTCTACCATAATCGTCAACTGAAAAAACACCCCTCACGTGACCGATCTAGATCAATAAAAACTGTCAAACTTACTTAACTAAAATCCGTACGTCTTGTTCTCCCTTCTTGATTGGCACTCTGCTCAGTCCTGCAACTCCGTTTCATCGAGTTGAATGCACTTACTCATCATAAGGACATGGCTATAATGAAAAGTCTCCCTTTGATCCCACCGCTCAAATTTGGCCTTCACAATAAGCCCACACTCAAAACAGAGCAACACCTCTATGTGTCGCCTCCAATCACATTACCCCCCCACCCATTCATGTGTTCACTCATGTCCTGCAGCCATATCAGGCCAATGTGCGCTCAAACAAATATGTCATATTCACAATGTGACAGCTAATTGTCACATTAATACTTCACAACATTTTTCATTTCGCATTTCAATGCCCATATTTATCAGAGCTCTCCATTCCGACCCACATGCGCACGCACAGCACAACAGCGACGACGACGACGACGACGACGACATCCAACCATAGGTACATGCTTTCCATTTCAACAACAACTGTCACCATTCATATCCAGACCTCAGACGGTCGTTTCGCCCCGCATTTATACACACTCCGACAAATATGTCGAAACGTATTAACATCGCATTCGAGGCTAATTCAAGACAAAATACTTGTGTTTTGTAAAGTGTCACATTAAATTTGCTCACATAAAATTTATGTTGGCCCGTCAAAAATATACCGACCGACCCGACGCGACGTCGCTCCAGATCCGCAGTACAACAGAACAAGCAACATTCACATAAAACACGTAAACGGATGACCGAAGTGTTCGGGCTCACTCACAGTCGCACAGATTGCTTGCAACCAGAGAAAGTACTTGAATCGCTGTCGCTGTGCTTCTTGCTCTCTCTCTCTCTGGAGAGATGTCAAAATGATTTCGGTCAAAAATCTTCACATGCGAGTTTGTTGTTATTCAGTGAATCCACTTGGAGAGAAGTCCACTTTTGTCGTTTCTTTTGCAGCCCTCGAGAGCAATTTGACACCGAGAACGGAACCCCCTTACGGAGCAGTGCGTTGCGTACGTAAGTCAATGGGAATTATCCCAGCTGTATGGGACAGGGATCGAAAATTGTCATGTCAGTTATGTCATGTCGTGTTAATCAAATGGAATTAGCCTGAACTTTGTGCACTCGCATGTGTAACCCGGGTTCAATTGATCTTTTTTCTTCTGTCTGTTGGTTCTTTCTCTTTTGATAGGGGGTAGGTTTTTTTTTTTTTGTTTCTGTCAGGCCAAAAAATTCGCATTTACAAGGAAATGTGGTGGTGCACTTGTGTTGTTGGGCCCCCTCCTGTGGCACCAGAGCACAGTTAGTATGAGATGGTATCGACATCATCTTCGTCATCGTTGGACCTGCACCACGGGCGGTTCTCATTCTCAGTGGACTCGGCATGTGGTGCGCCATGAGAAGGAGACTCACCCCACCGTATATAAGCACGCAGGCGACAACGAAGCGAACACGTCCCTGTAGCTGGCAGACGACACAGCACTTAGTTCATGATGGCCATGATAGAGAGTTTATTACATAGAAAATGTCATTATTTGTTACCATCAGCTGTCAAAAAATGTAATTGGCAAGTCAAACAGGGTGGCAGAGGAAGTACTTGACATAGCGTTTCGATTGAAAACGGAGCTGAGGGGCGCATTTATGGTGGAAACAGGAAAACAGGCTGGATGTGTGAGTTTGGCAGAGAAATTTTCTTTGATTGGAAATCACAGAGGTTGCGACGGGGCTTATTTCATATTTTTCCTCAGTGTGAGGGGAATGCTAAAGATGTTGTTGGGAGTAGTTTAGGAGTCGAACAGTGGGTGAGGGGTGGAAAGTAATTTGGTTTCAATAATAAGACAGGAACATACATGAGAAATATATTGGGGCTACATGACTAGTACCAGGTCCCAGGGGCTTGGGAGCGGGCACATCTGACATCTGATGGGCTTTGAAATCAGCTAATGAGCATTGCACTTGGGTAACCCAATAAAATCAATAAAAATAGACATAGTTAAGCATTTTGTAGGTAGAAAACAAACCGAATCGATAATAAAGACACAGTCAACTACCAACTACCAATGAATTATCATTGGTCCTTCGAGCCGACAACAAACCAGCCAAGTTCAACCCAAGAAAGATCCTTTCTACTTCACCATACAATGCCCACCAGGCGCATCGTACTATGGAGAATCTGACCAACCAGCAGGAAGAGATCGGCGCCGCCATCACCAAGTTGCTGGAGCAGATAGGAAAGGAACCAATAACAAGAAGAACGCAAGAGTTCATACAAAGGAAAACAGAAGAGGTGAACAATCTCTGGAAGATATTCCTTCAACTGCATGCAGAAATTGAAAAGCTTGAAACAAATAGTTGGCGCAACAGGTCTGTAGGGACCCAAGGCCTAGCTTCTTTCGTTTGTGTGCTTTTTTTTTTTTTTTTGGGACGAATGGAAGGGATCTACAATTTTATGCCGGGTCCAAACGGATAATTGAGCTCCTTTATGACAGTTATACTCTCGGGTGTTTGTTCGACGTTCGCGAGAGGTGGCGCAGCGGAAAAAAACATAAGTTGGAATTTGGGTTTTTTCGGGATTCGAACCTGGGACCCATCGCTTAGTAGTCCAAGACACTAACCACAAAGCCACTGCGCCTACAAGTAGAACAAGTAATAAACAAAATAAACCAAAAACTTACGTCATACACAACTGCACTGGAACGATGAGCACAGTTCAAGGTAATAACCGAACGAAAAACTGACGATTACGATTTTACTGGCAGCTCAGCGTTGGCAAGCTTATTGTTAGGACGACAGCAAGTCACTTTCGTTTTGCACTTAGTTTGGCATAGTTTCTATTGATATTGATAGGCTTTTTGAACCTAGTGTCGGTAGTATACTGCTCTCGTTTTATTCGGTGTTGTGCATAAACTAAGTATGAAATAGACTGACAGCTACGTCTCCCGGATTTCCCCCGCAATTTGTTCAATATTAACCCCTCCCTCCCGCTCTCAATTGTTGTGAACTGTAAATACGTGTGAACCAGCTAACAAAATTAAATTCTAAATTCTAAAAAATGTCAAAGTTGTTGGAATATCAATAATCTGGCAGAAAAACATTCAAACTACATTTCACCATGTATATCAACGCACTAGATGTACATAAAAAGAAGATTTGACTTAAGCAACAATTTCTAGTAGGGTAGGGTCGCCTAATTCCGAACACTCCCAGTAGTCGAACACTTTTTGTAAAAAGCTACACAGCTGTATATTTTTAAGATTTTCAACTCCTACAAACGCAAAATGCTACATTGTGGTATTACCTGTAATTTTATTATTGTTAACGTTTCAAAATTGCAGTTTAAATTGAGTCTTTAGGAAATGCGTTTGAGTGCGGGCTCAGTAGAAAAAAACAACTGTTGCGATTGTCGGAGGAAAGTGAGTTTTTTTGTTTGAAAATTCAGGTAAATGTTTATTTTCAATGCTTGTTTCATTAGTTTATATCTATTTTATGTCTTTTTAGTAAAGTTCTTATCTGAAAACATAATACTTTTGTTATTTTTTGACCGTTCGATCATAGGGAACCAAACTTCTGCGAGTTTCCTATTCGAACACCAGTGTGTTCAAGACTGAATTAACGTACAATTTTTATTTTTAATTGTTTGTGAATTCTATTTATTTATTTCCTTTTAAGTTGTTTTGTTACTGTTTTTTATGTTTTAAATAAAAACGAAAATATGGATTTTTCTCATTTTCTTAATTGAAAATATACACGAGATCTAGCGTTCGAAGTAAGGAAACTTTATGTTCGGGTTTAGGAAGCTAGTGTTCGACTACTGGGGAATAATGTTTTTTTTCAGTTTTTATTTTTTTATAAAAAAACAATAACAATTACAGGGAAAAACTTAACTTTATTTTAAAATATTTGAGTTATGGCAGCTCATTAATTTTTCTTGGCATATTAAATTCAACGGTTCTCTCACAGTTAGTGATTATTTTACAATGAACCACTAAGTGTTCGACTACTGGAGACATGACCCTACCAAGAAATAATCATTAAGGGTACTCACGTAACCTGATAAATTAATGCAGCTGGTAAATGTATAAATTTCTGTGGTGCTTTATGAGAACACCCCTCGGAAATGTCATTGCGTAAATCGCGTAAATCGACTGTCAAGTCGGTTGTCAAAATCAGCTGTTCCAAATTATTTCCAAATTATCAAAATGTCTCTGCTTCTGACCAACGATGTGTGGAGTTCAAGCCAGTGCGTTTGAATTTATTTTTTTCGTTTTGCTGCAAATCATAAACATTTTCGTTTCTAAGTACTCAAAATTATTTTTTTACTTGAATTCTTACCATTTTGAGATCTTCCTAAAAACAAACTCTGGAAACAAACAAACAACAGACGGCTGTCTGTCAAAGTTTGACATTTGTGATTTTCGCAACTTTCCGCGGTTGATTTCCGAGCCTAAGCGTCGCGGAAAATTATGAGGTCTTCTTAAACCATTCTCGATACAAAATCTGACAGTTCATTTACGAGGTGGTAAATTTCTGCAGCTTACGCAGTTTATGAGGATTTTACCTTATTATAATGTTAGCAAATTGTGATTTTTATACTGAAGATTAAATTAATATGATTTTTTCTTTCCGAACAATACAAATTTTACTTTTAAAAGTATGCTTTTTTTTCATTAAAAAATTTAAGGAATTTGAATTTAGTGAAAAGGGAAAAATGAACACTTCGTGAGAAAAATAAAGAAAGAGTGCTAAGAACACTGACTGAGAGTTACAGCCTTATTTATAAAAGTATTATAAAGAGTGTATAAAGTTATGCACCCTCTAAAATGCCTTATTTATAAGAATTTCTTATACGCGCCTAAACACCTGTATAGTTATGCAGTGTATAAGTATTTATATAGCCTTTATACACCCTTCCACAAATTCTTATTTATAAAACATTTTTCCATGCATACTAGTTATATACAGGGTTTGCGTCAAAAAAGGTACTGAAAAGGAGAAATCTACTACATTTATCTGTCCGAAAAGATAAAAAAAACAAGCAGCTTTTGAGAAATGCAAAATTCAAATACAAATAGGAAACGGAATTAAAAAATTGAAAAGTAAAAAGAAAAAGAATGATTTGGGACTCCTAAGAAACGGTAGTCTTATACAAATAAAATCGAGTTTTTAAAACAATTTCAAATATCTCATTTCTGCACATATTTCTTATCGAGGACACTTGTAAAATTTTGAAAATTGAAAATAAAAATGTCGATACAATCTATCCAATTTATTTTTGATTTCATTTAAAATAAAATGTGACAGATTTTTTAAGTCAAAATTCCACCTTTATACAAGCTCTATACAACAAATTTGTATAAATAAGGTTTAGAGGCATTTTAGAGGGTGCCTAACTTTATACACTCTTTATAATACGTTTATAAAAAAGGCTGTGCATAGCTATACAGGCGTTTAGGCCCATTTAGCAAATTCTAATAAATAAGGCTGTTAGTGTATTTGGTGAGTTTCTGTCAGCTGATGGATGAGTTCTGAGAGTTTAAATTCCACAAAATGTTTAATAATAAATAAAGAAAAATTCATTCGTTAAAATAAAATAAGATATTTTTGTTTGCATTATTATTATGTCCATTTTCCTTTGTTTAAAGAGAAGAATTGATTAAGAATATTGAGATTTGACATATGATTTTTTAGGTATAATCTTATCATGAAGATTCCTCTTAATAAGGGAAACAAATTAAATTTAATTAGAAAATTTCAAATAATTGACATAATAAACGAAACTACATTTAAAAACAATAGCTGCAGCCAGGAATATAAATACCGAATAATAAAAAATAAATAATATATACAATCAACGAAAATTAATTTATTTTCTTTAAATGTACGGGAAAGAACGAAACTTAAAATGTTTATCAACAAAATAGCTGTAAAATGTAAATAAAAAAGAATGAATTCAACAAAGATTGAGGTATTAACTATTCTATATTTATCCGCCGGTAAGTTCATCTACCTTTATCCGAAGATTGGGCACCTTGTCGTGGTGGGGCGGCTTAAGTAGATTAACAGGATGCTAGACCAGGGTAGTGGCCCAACTCCTCTGGTAGAGCTGAATGTGAATTGAAGAACCAAGACTCAATCCGATCAATCGATCAACCCTTAAACTCCAAGATGACTAGTCTGCAATGTCGAGGGAGCTGTGATGAGGTAGGTAAAACTACTTGTTCACAGGGTTCAGGGGTAATTGAACCGCTAATGGAGACTCCTCAGGGGCAGCTCAATCCTCTGTTGTAATTTAGTTGAGTAGGATAGGTATTGGGGATCTCTGCCTATTCGGTCCGTTGAATTCTCCCCTACTCGTGGGTACATATATGGACCTAAATTTAAATAATAAAAATAATATTCCTTCGGAAAACGAGGTGGAAGGCTTAGGAGGGGTCGAGAAGGCGCTGGAAAGTGCTGACATGAACCCGAATAAGCTCGAGGGGTCAGTGGACTCTGATGGGAAACCAAAAGAGTTAGCAGACCAATCGTCAGTGGAGGTGGACAATGCGGGGCAGAAATGCGCCAAGAGGTCAGCCGGAACTGCGGAAGCCGGATTGGAAGAGGAGAGAAGTCCCGACTCCGAGCGGAAGTTGCACCAGCAACTGAAGCAAAGAATGAAGAGGGTCAGAAGGAGGCAAAGATTGGCCTTGGCCAAATCTGTCTCGGCGAAAGGCATAAGTAAGTCGGTTGAGGAGTTGACTGAAATGGTTGCCAACTTGACGTCGACCGAAACCTCTCCAGAAGACGGTGGATCTAGGAAACGGTTCAAATGTTCCGGGACCATGAATCCACCTAAAACTGTGAAGAAGGGGACGGAAGGCGGAAGGGAAGACGGACAGTCTGTACAATATGGGGTCAGTCTACAGGTACCACACTCCAGTGGTTATGTGGATGGACAACATTTACAACGGACTATTAGTCAACCCGGAAAGCAGAAATCGTGCAAGGCCGAGCAACCTGGACCAAGCAAGGTAAAGCGAAAGCTGAGCCACGCTATGGGAAGGAGAGCAAAGCAAGCAGATGCTGCAAAGCCTTACGCTAGGAGTGAGAGAGCCAAAGTTGACAAGGGTGTAAAAACCTTTGCTCAGACAGCGGCGAACGATCTCCAAATGGGTGTTGCCGACATGAGTCGAGAGGGGGGGATAGAAGCTTCACAGTTGAGTATTTTCAAGAATGCTCTGCTGAGGGCTCTTGACTTACTTCCGACAAATGCAGGTGATATCGGTGTAAAGGAGATAACCTTGGAGGAAGGGATTATAGCAATAAAATGCGTAAACCAAGAAACCAAAGGGTGGCTATGTGAGACTGTAGGGAAGATGACCGACCTATGGGAGGGAATCAACCTTAAAATAGACAGGCTTCACATACTAAAGGATGTGGAAAGGTTGATAATCTTCGTTCCCGGTGAACCCGTGAGCAAGGATGTCATCCTTGCCAGACTTTGTCGTCAAAATTCCTGTGTGAAGGACACTTCGAAATGGAGGGTTATTCATGTGGGAAGATATGATGACAAAAAAATTGGTGGAACCAAGCTGACGATCTGGTGTCCGAGGGAGGAAGCGAGGCTGGTTAGACAAGCAGGAGATAGACTCTTTTGCGGGTTGGACATAGCATTCGTGAAGTTCCAAAGATCATCGGAAAAGACTCAACCTGGAAAGCCACCCGGTAGGGCGACGAAGTGATAGACACCATGGAGATGGGATCAACACAAGTCGGGCGGGAGGTGGGCCCGTACCGGGAAAAGCTGAGGGTGATTCAATTGAACCTTCATCACAGCAAAGCAGCATCGGCAATGATGACTAAGTGTTTTGATGAGGATTCGTTTGATATAGCCCTGATACAGGAGCCTTGGATCTTTAGAGGAAAGATTAGAGGACTCCCAAATAGCATGGCTGAGTTGCATTATGCACAAACTAGCGGAAGAATTAGGTCCTGTATCTTGGTGAGGCACGGAGTTCAAGCATATAAATTGCCGGATCTGTGTGCCCCAGACCTTGCAACAGTACGAGTAGGATCAGGTGCGGGAAGTTTTGTCATAGCATCTGCATACCTGCCGTATGATTCTCCAGAACCTCCTCCGACAAGAGAGTTAGAGTCTTTGGTGAATGCATGCAGGAACAGGAACGAGGATCTAATAATTGGTTGTGATGCCAATGCACATAATACAGTGTGGGGCAGCACCAACGATAATCACAGAGGAGAAGCCTTATTCGAATTTGTATCATGCAAGGATCTAGCTATCTTAAACCGGGGAACAGAGCCAACCTTCGTCGATGTGAGACGAATGGAAGTGATCGATGTTACCCTGTGCAGTAGCCAGATAATTGAAAGAATATCAAATTGGAGGGTAATGGATCAGGCTACATTGTCGGATCACAGAGCCATTTCATTTGATGTTCGCTATGGATCTAAAAGGAAAAAAGATCGGAAATACATCAGAATTCCGAAGAACACAGATAGGATAAAATACCTTGAAGTGTTGGAGGAAAAACTGAATGTAATGACATTCGGAATACCGAAAAATACTTGGCATGTAGAATCACAGCTGAAGCATCTGCAATCAGCTGTTGAAGTTGCGTACCGAGTGGCTTGTACACCTACTTTAGTGGAAAAACAAGATCCTGCGCCTTGGTGGTGCCGGGAACTTGAAAAGCTAAAAAAGGCTGCGAGGAAGGCCTTCAATCACGCCATGAGGAGGGGAGAACCCGAAGCATGGGATGAATATAAGGCGAAAAAGAAAGAGCTAAACGTTACTCTGCGACGACGTAAAAGGGAGTCATGGAGGGACTTTTGCTCGAGTATGAGGAGTACATCTGAAGTCAGTAGACTACAAAAGATTGTCTCGAGAGATCCAGTTTCTAAGATCGGACTCATTCGTAATAGAGCGGGGGAGATGGTGGAAACACTGGATCACACAAATGAGGTCCTAATGGAGGTACACTTTCCAGGAAGCTATAAGTCAGCTCAGCCCTGGGCTCCAAGGAAACAAGGAGCGAACAGGATGGATAGGACGGAAGCAGAACGGATCGTGACACCAAAAGCGGTCAAGGGTGCGATAGCAACATTCTCACCCTTCAAAACTGCGGGGCCGGATGGTATATTTCCAGGTCTAATGCAATGGGGTATAGACCTAATTGCACCAAGGCTCAGGAATATATACGTTGCATGCCTAGCAATAGGCTATATCCCGATAACATGGAGGGAAGCAAATGTGGTCTTCCTTCCAAAACCGGGAAAAAAGGACTACACCGAGGCAAAGTCATTGAGACCAGTCAGCCTAACATCCTTCCTGTTAAAAATAATGGAAAGGGTGATGGTGGACTATATGGAGAGTACTGCGCTTAAGATGTATCCTTTAAATAGTAGACAGCATGCATACAGGGTAGGTATGTCTACAGAAACAGCGCTACACCAAGTAGTACGCGTTGCGGAGGAAGAGCTAAATACCGGGGGCATTGCGATGACCACTATAATGGACATTGAAGGTGCCTTCGATAAGATATGCTTTGAAAGTCTGAAACAAGCCTTGGAAAAACGTAGGGTTAACCCACTGGTGGTAAGATGGGTGGACAATATGTTGAATACGAGGGCGATTAATATTCAGACGGGAACCTCAAAACTCAGAGGAAGGGTTAGCAGAGGTTGCCCACAAGGAGGTGTTCTCTCACCTACACTGTGGAATATCACTGTGGACTCTCTTCTCGACAGACTCGAGGCGACGGGCATTCACACAGTGGGATATGCCGACGACATAGCAATAATGGCCAGAGGCAAATTCATGGACGTCACAGCAGATATCATGAGGAATGCACTCAGAGTGGTTGAGCGGTGGTGTCTGGAACAAGGGCTCTCCATTAATGCGGCGAAAACAGATCTAATAGTCTTCACTAGGAAGAGGAAAAATCTGGAATTTCGGCCCTTAACACTTTTCGGATCGGAACTAACAATGACTAAGAAGGTTAAGTATCTGGGAGTCTATCTAGATACTGGACTTACTTGGAATTACCATGTTGAGGAGAAGGTCCGGAAGGCAAAGAGGGTACTACATCAGTGCAAACGTGTATGTGGACAAAGGTGGGGACTCTCGCCTAGGTCAGCATACTGGATGTATACGATGATAACTAGACCCATTATCACGTACGCCTCGGTTGTATGGTGGGCGAAAGCCTCTCAGAAAACTGTGAGGAAGCACCTGGATAGGGTTCAGCGTTTAGCATGTATGGGAATTACAGGTGCAATACGTACAACCCCAACATGCGCATTGGAAGTCATCATGGGGATATTACCGCTAGACTTATTTATTAAGAAAACAGCGGCCCAAACGGCACTTCGCTTGCATCGAGATGCGAAATGGCACCATCGTGGTACGATCTATGGACATAGGAAGATCCTGGAACTTGTTAAAGACGAGATTAGGGAGCTAAACATGCCTATGGATCGAATAACAAGGGTGCGTATTATGGAAAGAAATCATAAAACTCGTATTGAGAACGGATTACTTCCAGAAAAAAGAAATGGTGAAATAGTGATTTTCACGGATGGATCCATGATGGATGGCGGGGCGGGGGCCGGTATCTATTCAGAAGAGCTGGAACTTGCCCGTCACATTAGCCTCGGGAAATACACTTCAGTATACCAGGCTGAGATGATTGCCTTGCTTTATGCGTTGGACTACTTGCTTGAGTGTCAGGTGGAAGGAAGAAATATCCTCATAGCACTGGACAATCAGGCGGTGATCAGATGCATGGAACAAACAAACATCACAACATCACTGGCACTGGAATGCGTACTTAAACTCAATAAGTGTTCATCTAAAAATGAAGTAACACTGACTTGGGTACGAGGACACATAGGGATCGAAGGCAATGAAAAGGCGGACTCCCTTGCAAAACAGGGGTCAACTGAAAAGTTGCTGGGACCAGAACCATTCTCTTCAATTGGCAGAGGAATGGTTGAACAGCTTGTCCACAAATGGATCACGGCAGAACACCTGAGAAGGTGGTCAACCGTGGAACAATGTAGACAAGCTAAAATGGCAATAAAGTGGCCGACCTGCTCCACTCAAAGAAGAGTTCTAAGCATGAGTCGAGGAACATTGAAATGGGTGGTGGCTTTGTCTACAGGACATGGTAATTTCAGGTATCACTTAAGGAAAATGGGCCTTATAGAGGATGATACTTGTAGACTATGCCTGGAGGAATCTGAGACAGCGGCACATATACTGTGTCAATGCCCGGCATTGGCTGGCAGAAGAATGAGGATCTTGGGACATCAATGGGTCGAGACCCAGTCGATGAAACGGATCTCCCATAAACAGATGCTAGCGTTAACACTAGGAATTGAGCCCAGAGAAGAACTGTGGAGAAATCCAGAGAGTCTCTCTGAGTAAGATTTACAGTGGTAGAGAGACGAAAAGAGACCCGACAATGGTGGTCTGATTCGATTATCTCTCGAAATATATATATATATATATATTCTATATTTATTGCAACTAATTCTACAACACGTGTGTGAAAGCGTCTGCTCGCCGTCGCTGCCAATAAGTAAGAGACCGGAAAAAGGCCAATGTGACAGCTGGAAAGCGATGGTTGACAAAAAGGAGAGCTTGTGTTGTTGTGGCTCTGTTCGCTGAGAGCGAACGAGTGTTGGATCGCCACAGTACTCCCCCCTTACGAGTTAGTGAAGCGCACAGGAGCCCTGATGATTCGCCCGGAACGCTTACCGACCACTGCATCCTCCAAGTCGGAACTTTTTGTCTGAGGTGACGGCGTAGTTGGCGGTGATGATGTTTCTTGGTCCAAAAGCTGATAAGCCGGTTTCAAGCGTTGAACAGACACATACACATCCTTACTCGGCATAGCCAATTTGTAAGCTTGAGGCCGACGCTCTAGGACTGGATATGGTCCGGTGTAAGCAGGCTGCAATGATCGATGGCTACTGTCGGTGCGTACATATACATGTGAAACAGTACTGAGATCCTTGGGTACAAAAATTGGCTTCGTCTGACGTGTGGCGAACGTAGGCGACCCTCAGCTCTTGAAGGAAGGCTATGGGCTCCATAACGTTGTTGGCTTCCGTCAAAAAATCTCCTGGGAGTCGGAGTTCAGCACCGTAAACCAATTGCGCGGGTGAAGTTCCAGATTCATTCATCATTGAACGGAGTCCCAATAGCACGACTGGCAGTGCTTGCAGCCAGTTCGCGGTTAAGTGAGTGGTGAGCGCTGTCTTCAATGTACGATGCCATCGCTCGACTATCCCATTTGCCTGTGGGTGGTAGGCGGTAGTATGAATGCGGTTGCATCCGATAAGCTGGGAAAACCTTTGGAACAGTGCTGACTCGAACTGCCTCCCCTGGTCAGTGGTCAGACGAAGTGGGCAACCGAAGCGCGCAACCCAGTGCTGGAAAAACGCGTCGGCGACAGTTGATGCGGTGATGTCTTC
This sequence comes from Cheilosia variabilis, assembly GCA_951230905.1. Lineage (NCBI taxonomy): Eukaryota > Metazoa > Arthropoda > Insecta > Diptera > Syrphidae > Cheilosia > Cheilosia variabilis. Next base: position 46,604,630 of record OX579679.1, read on the forward strand.
GACAGGTATTGCCTCTGGCCAGCGTGTTGCACGGTCAATGCAAGTAACGATGTAACTGCGGCCAGAGCAACTAGGCAGTGGACCCACAATGTCCATGTGCACATGCTCGAATCTTTCAGCGGCTGCAAACTTTCCATAAGGTGGTGTGGTATGCCTATGTATCTTGCTCCGCTGGCAGGCAGGACAGGCACGCACCCATTTGCCGATATCCGAGTTCATGGATGGCCAGAAAAATCGGAGTGCGACTGACTTTCGCGAGGCTCGTGTCCCTGGGTGACTGAGGTTGTGAACCGTGTCATAGGCAGAACGTCGGAATGCCGGTGGAATGTATGGTCGAGCACGCCCGGCTGATGTTTCACATGTGACAGGAGTATGCGATTCTGGAAGAACTAGGTCAATAAACGTAAGTTTTCGACTCACCGCTTTTAAGTTGTGTAGCTCCGGGTCGTTGCCTTGCATCTTAGCGATGGCGGCATAGTCCAAAGATGTGGGACTTGCGATCGCTGCGATCCTTGAAAGGGCGTCGGCAGGTGCATTGTCCGCACCCTTGACATGACGAATATCAGTCGAGAATTGTGCGACGTAGTCCATATGGCGTGAGCGACGAGGTGTTTCGCTGGGCGATGATGTGTTGCGCAAAGCAAAAGTCAGCGGCTTGTGATCGGTGAAGATTGCGAACGGTCGGCCTTCAACGAAGCGGCGAAAATGCTCAATGGCCTGCTTAATAGCCAACTTCTCGATCGAATGTGCTGTACTTTTGCTGCGCGGGCGTTAAAGTTTTCGAGTAGTATCCCAGTGGTTCAGATTTCCCATTGACGAGTTGGAGCAGCACTGCGCCAACTGCAGTGTTTGATGCGTCGCACATGAGGTGTAGTTCTGCGTCGGGCAACGGATGCGCGAGTGAAGCGGCCTCCGTAAGTGCCTTGCGACAACGTTGGAAAGCGGCTTGTGCTGTTGTAGACCACGAGAGAGGCGAGCGATCCCTCTTGGTAGCACCATGGAGCATTTGCGAAAGTGGTGCTTGTTCGGCAGCTGCGTGCGGCAGAGACTGGCGAAAAAAATTAAGTGCTCCCAAAAAGCGGCGGAGTTCACAAACGGTGGTTGGTTGTGGGAACTCGGAGATAGCTTTGATGGTGTCTTGCGGTGGGCGTATGCCAGAGCTGTCAACATGGTATCCCAGGAACTCAAGTGCGTTTTTGCCGAACTCACACTTTTCCATGTTGATGGTGATGCCGTTCGCTTGAAGACGTCCAAAGATTTCTTCTAGATGTTTATAGTGTTCTTCCGACGACTTTGATGCGATAAGCATATCGTCAATGTATGTAAAGGCGTAGTCCAACTCACCAAACACGGAATTGACGAAACGCTGTTGGGTTTGCGCTGCATTGCGCAAACCAAATGTCATGCGCGTGAATTCGTACAACCCAAATGGCGTGATGATGGCGGTCTTCGGTATGTCCTCTGGGGTCATCGGAATTTGGTGGTATGCACGGGCGAGGTCTATCCTGCTGAATATTGTCTTGCCCTGCATGATATTTTGGAAGTCCGTCAGGCGTGGCAGCGGGTATCGGTCCGGAAGTGTGATAGAATTGAGGCGACGATAGTCTCCGCACGGTCGAATTTCTCCGTTCTTCTTCTCCACGATGTGTAGCGGGCTGGCCCACGGACTACGTGATGGGCGACAGATTCCCACATCCAGCATGCGCTGAAATTCTGTTTTGGCGAGTGCGTAGAATTTTGGTGGGGTAGGCCTCGCGCGGCAGGCAAGTGGCGGTCCCGTGGTCTCAAGATGGTGGCGAACGTTGTGTGTAGGTTGTCGTTGAGACGAAAATGGAAGTGTTATGCTTCTGTACTGCTTGAGGAGTTCTGCGTATTTATTAGTGTGGTCAATGGAATCCACAACCGTGTAGTCCGCTGAGATGAGTGCTGCTGGTGTGCAGATGTTTGTTATCTGATCGATGAGACGGCGTCCATGTATGTCTAAGAGTAGGCGAAAATGTTGAAGGAAGTCCGCTCCTAGAATGGACTGTGGCACAGCTGCACGAATGAACGTCCATCTAAATGAGCGTCGTAGACCCAAATCTAACTCAATTGTCGCTGACCCATACGTGCTGATTTTTGTACGGTTGACTGCGTACAGTGCATATGGTTGTTTTTGTAGTTTGCTTGTGGATTTGACAGCCAACACCGAAATAGCAGCGCCGCTGTCAATTAAAAAAGGGTGGCCAGTAACTTTGTCCATAAGACAAGACTTACCAGCAACTGCAGACGCCTCCACTAATGTTGCTGATTGCCGTTTCCCTGCGTGAATGTACAAGGTTGCGAGCACTTACGTGCCCGAGAGCCGTAGCGTTGATGGAACCAACACTTGCCGTTGTTTCTCGACGGGTCTCTGCTTGGTGGACGTGAGCGATTATTTGCGCTTCCTCTTCTGTACTGCTGGCGGGATCTTCCTCCTCCTTCAAGCGCGGCTAATCTTTGTTGGATATCACGCAGTACATCGTTGTTAACAGTCGTTGTAGGGTTTGACCTTGAAGGTAGTTGGTGCATTGCCGATACCATGGCCGATGGGTGACAGTGACCGATTACTTTGTCGGCAATCTGAGCGAGATCGTTTAGATCGCCCGTGACGGCAGAAAGCACCGCTCTCACGTGGGATGGCAATTTTGATAACCACAACACTTGAAGCACTGCATCTGGCGTGCCTGAGGACCCTGAAAGATCTCGAATGCGACGAAGTAATTGGGATGGCTGTGCGTCGCCTAGGTCGAGACCTTCGACGAGGCGCTGAAGTCGTCGTTCTTGGCTTTCTTCGTACACTTGGATGAGCCTGGATTTCACAGCGCTATATTTGTCCGTCGTCGGGGGTGATAGAAGAATGTCCGAAACTTGCTCCAGATCTCGCCGATCCAAATTCGCGATGACATATTGGTATTTCATGTCATCAGAAGGTCTGGATGGGGCGAGGATAGCTTCCACTTGAGCAAACCACAGTGACGGGCGGTCACGCCAAAATTGTGGTAATCGCGCTGCGATAGAGAGCCCTGAGATGTGTGGCTGCGAAGTGGTGGAGTTGAAGTCCGACGACGGCGTTGTGTCTAACTCTGTCCTTGTAGTCTCTTCTGATTGCTTGTCGGGTGTATCCATGATTGTGGGAAAGTCAGACCTACGTTTAATCCAATAGAACTGGCGTGAGGGTGAGAAAAAAATAATCGCGATTTAAGCAGCAGCGTGTGTTGGTGACGGCGGCGGCGAGCAAATAGACATGTTTACTGATTTGTACCCCATGTCACATTTAAGTTTAGCTGACCTATTTTTTTTAGTTCATACGAATTCACATAACTTTTAAAATGTCTGATTACAAGACTTTTTTTTTCTACAAAAAAAAAAAACGGAACTGAAAAGTTTTTGGTAGACATGGGAGAAATTGGTTGCGAAACTTAAGGAAATTCTATGGCGAACAAGCGTACAATTTTGTATGTCAATATCATAAAAATAATATCTACGTATCCTAAATTCATTATAAAATAACTTAAAAAAATTTCATTTTCTTTATATCCTATAATTTTAACATTCATTGCTATTCAATTATTTCGTATGCTTGTTTTAAGTAGTTTCTATGAAAGGTTTTTTTTTGATTAATGAATTTGCGGTGTTTAGAACTGATTTTTATTGCATGGTGGGAAGCTACATAATTCGTTTCACTTGATACCAGGAAATAAGAAAATCGATCATTTATATAAAAATGTAGCGAACAATTTCAACTTGGGACTAAGAAAAACTATTATTTACAACACAGTCCCACACTCGATACTGAAATGAGAATCCACCTCAGGCTACATGGCATTCGGTTTAAACCGGAAGCGTAGTCTATTTTTTTTTTCAAGTAAGCGTGAGCCCCCTTTGATTAACATGGCACAATTCCATGAATTCAAACTGGGCTACATCCAAGGTCAAATTAAGCTTTTAGGTTGTAGGCAATCCCTCTTTTTTGGCTGAAGCTGTCAGTCTATTTAATACTTAGGTTTGACATATCTCTGCACTTGTAAAAGTTGCGGTACTAGTGCCAGCACTGATTTTTGAGGTAGCCCAATGCTCAGTTTTTTTGTGAGAACTATCCTCCTCGTTGATGAAGAGAGCAGTACTGCACCTTCAACCCTACTTTTGGCAGTAGCTATGCGAAAGGCCACTTTGAGTATTTACCTTTATCACTGTCTCAACCGCTAACTGTACAAAGCTTTTTTAGAAAAAGTAATTGGTTCCCAGATAGAAGACAGTGTGACCCACCTGTGCTTTCAGTGGCAGCACAGAGGATCTGTTTTCGTTTAAGTACCCGCAACCTTAACCAATTCTTCTCGTTCAGGCAGGCTTGGAATAGTCTGACTATAAGAATGCTGACAGCGCGTAATAATCGATCTTAACCAGCCTGTTCGATAGGTGCCACTCGGCTGGATGGCAGGTTCAATATTCTGTTGTCAACCTTTAGAAAATTTCGTGCACAGCATTCAGTAGAGTGATTGAGCGGTAGCTCTCTGGCTGGTCGTTGACTACTACTTCCTGCAAGCATGATGAATGGACTTGAGAGTTATGTTAGTGCTCTGTTAGCTTCATGATACTGAATTCGATTTCCTCCAAGGGAGCCTTAGGAAGCTCAGCTATACTGGCAGCTTTTGCGCCTGGGCTGATTGGAGGTTTGGCGCGTTAGGCTTGTGGACAAAGTTAAAGTTTTTGGCCACTTGTCTTAGGAGGGGACTGTAATACCTCATACGCATAGTTTCGAACAGGTTTTTCACTTTAGTTCTTGAATTGCTTTCCTCTTCCCTCGTAGAAATTCTGTCGAAACGTGGCGAAGGGATCCACTTAACATTGGTATGGAGTCATAGAGGTATACTGCTGTTGGACTTGCTTGGGTGCGGTCATTTACTTTATAACCCTGGCTCCCAATTGATTGATTGGATGGCCATGCTTATTTTTGAATTGCACCCTCAACAGGCAAGTCATTCACAGTGATCTGCCGAAAATGCTGCTTGAAAAGGAATCGATCGCCGTCCTTGTCCTTCAGTACTCGTACACAGTAGGTGCGGGTAATTTTAATTGACTTGTCGGCAGGTTTTGGCATATATAAAGTTGACTAGGCTGCCCTTCTTACAACAAGTTGTTACATACAATCCCTGTACCATTACGTGAAGTGCAAATCATTGCAGCAGGCAACAGCCTCAAGGCCAATGCTGCGGAATTCATTGACGTGATCAGTGAAGTCTATGATCTGGCTTGGACACGCAAAGGCGAAGTCGCATACTTTCCCATTTCTCTTGTAACACTTTAAGGAGGTTTCCTTGACGACTTCGGTTTCGGTAATTTTTTTTAAGAAGCTGACTTCTGAAATTGAGCGATTTCGAGAAAAACATTGAACTTCACTGCTCGAACAAGCATCGGCGACCATGAAATTTTTGAATAGCTAAGTACCAATCTAACTGGAGAAGCTTGTTAGTCAAGCCCTCGAAAAATCTTGAGCTCTAGAGCACCGAAGTAAAATATTACTTCCATGGAAACTAAGTCGAAGAGGAGAGATTTTGTGAGCTGTTTTCAGGGTTAAAAAGAAACAGGAAGGCGAGTTTTCTATACGTTGATCCCATAAAAACTTGGCATGACTGTTTTCAATCACACTTATCGAGTGTGTACCCACTGCGGTTTGGGTGGTCAGGGTTTTAAATTACAAATCCCTACCGAGGTGCGGATCGACCACTTTAATTCAGGGCAGGGGCTTCAATTTCAAGTACTTACCAGTCTTTCTGAGCTCATAAGTATCTCTGTCAAGTATAGAATTGGAAGCAACAACCCACTTTAGTTGAAAATACACAACGTATAGGTAGGCTCGCAACCTAAACTCAATACCGACTCTGTGAATCACAGGAATAAAAGCTTCAAAACCAAAAACTGTACGCTTGTAACTCTGCCCCTAACAAGCCATCTAAGACTAGGTCCATCCGACCTCCCAGTAGGCTACCAAAAACTGCAGCAACTTCAGAAGCTACTATAGAGATAGTGGGTGCTTATCATCGGTAGGTCACCAACAGAAGAACACCTCAGTTCAATTTCCCTTGGCACCCGGCAACATCAACTCACGCACGTCATTCATGCTCCAATTCCAGTTCACGTGAATCGCGATAACACTTACCTTAAAATGAGAATAAACAAATTTTCACGCATTCGTGCGCTCTCCCAACATGGAAGTGTCATTTATCTGTTATCGGATTATATATCGTCCCGTTGCTTCCTTGCCATATCCCAGACGTTCTTGCTTTTATTTTAATCTTCAGCTTGAGCAGCATGACATCCAGATAATGGCTGCGCCGATGATGTTGATGAAAGAAAGTAAGAGAAAAAAGAAACCTGAAGACAGCACTCTCGCACATATTACTTACACACATCCACGTCAATGGTCTAATGACAAGTGACAAACCCTATCTCTTTGCAATCAGTTCAGAGACGCTGCGCGACAGGATCTCTGTAACATGACAGCATTAATGGTACGCACGGCAGTAGCAGCTGCTGTTTTCCAATTCGGTTATCTCATCCATCATCAGTTGAGCGATGTCAATCAGACCAACAGGCACACAAAGTGTAGGCACTTCTCTTTGATGGGTAGATCTTTGGCGATACGATCTGCGGTGGTATCAGGTCCTTTTCACGTCCCAACGAAACTAATTTCAGCCTATCAACACACCTTTGTTTGGTGCTGTGGATCTTGTACCTAGCCTTTTTGTTTGGTTATAAAATGCCGCAGGGACAGATAATCGCACCATATGATTATGAGATCTGGGTCTCTCCTCCTTTTGCCACCTGAGATGGCTTTGGTAAATCGGCTTTGTGCGAGGAGACTGCTTTCCTTGCGAAATGTGTCCCTGTTTTCAATCAGTCATGTGTTCTACACATGTGACAAGCATCTGACATCGCTCTTGATGTGTCCTGTCTTCGCGCTTTCGGGGGGACTCGTCGTCGCTGGGAAATGAAAAAACCGTCTTGAATAATTTTGACGCCTCCATCCACGCCTCCCGGTGTTGCCACCCCATTTCCTGTGAGTCAGGGATATTTGTGTGCTCAATTTTAAAATATATACCCTACGCTGGGAACATGGGAAACAGGATGAGCGACAGCTACACTGAAAGTTGACACGTTATTTCGTTTCGTTTTTTGTTCGCCCGAAATTCGCTGCAAGAAGACAGAAGAAGATGAATTGTGGTTGGCGGCAGCGGAAAGGGAGTTGATTTTCATATACAAGCAGAAGAAATAAAAAGGATTCCCAAAGTGGGAATATGTGTTCCGCGGAAGTTGCACAAAAGCATGTTGCGAAGAATGGCAGGCACAAAAAAAAAAAAAAACAACAAGTGAAACCCCGAAGGACGCGGAGGAAACTGAAATGACAGCTACCCCGCTGAAAGCTGTCAGAGAGAACAAAACGTACATTATCGCGCGACATATCATTATTATTATTACTTGTCCTGGATGCTGTGTTCCTGCTGCTTTCTTCGTGTATAGCATGCACGCAGCAAGGAGGACAATTTATGGAGCGCAAAAAAATATGTATTTCAATAAACCCAGGCGAAAAAAGTGGGGAATAATAATGATAGTAGTTGCGCTGAAGACGACGACTATGAGTGATGGCCAAACGGATGAATGAATAAACGAGGTAGCGCTAGCAGGCGTTGCCTATCTCTCTGCAGTGTGCGGTACCAGCTACCAGTCAGTCAATTCTGTCAGAGCGGTACGGTGATGGCGTGTCTCTTGCAAATAAGGACACTTCCATTTTTTCCCGCAGTAGGTACACGGCTCCTGGTGTGTGAATGTATTCTTTCATATAAACTGTTGACAGGATTTCTTTTCATGTCGTTTACCTGTCAGTTGGTTTTTCGATCTCCATTGTTTGACGTTTTCGGGTGTTGGAACAACGACAATGGCGGGGATGAGGATGAGATGAAGGTTGTGATTATGAAGTAGCAGAAGCGGTAGCAATGTTCTTGACATTCTAACTGGCAGTGAGAGCTGTCAATTATAAAGCGGATGTTGCGTCGAAACGGATTTGATCGAGTTGTTATGATTATTACCTGTGCGATGGCAGAATGGATAAGTTCGGGAACGATATTTTCCTTTAATTAACTAAATAAGGACTTTTGACAGACACTGGTGGTATACATCCTTTTGGGTTCAAAATCGATATTTATTTTATGGAGACTTAAGAAATACTAAACAGCACAATATTCTTTCAGAGGTTCTTGAGATTAAGGATGTCCCTCGGTGTGATATGCAAACAAGGTCTTCCAAACAAGGTACACAAAAACGTAAAACGAGAGAGAAACATCGGGCAGTTGGTGTAAACTTGAGTTGTTCACTCAGAAATGTTTCATAAGCTAGCAGAATTTTGGGCGTAGAACTCTAGGGAAGGTACGACGTTTTATCACTTTTGTGTAGCTCTTCTGTCAATTCCTACGTTCGGGACCAAGAAACAAATTTGCTGAACATTTTTAAATGCCGCCAACTATTCCGTGGCTATGCTATGTCTCAATTATAAATAGCAAAAGTTTCATTTGACTGCGATCTTTAGTTTCATGCGACTGGCACGTTTTTGTGTATACGTAGTTCCAGGGTCTGGTATCGCTTTAGAGTCAATCTTTCATTATCCACATCAACTTATAGTATTTTGATTGTATATACGCGCAGATATTTCTGACGGTTCTATTTTGAAATCTGCGGCAAAGAGCTTTTGGTATACTCTTCAAGGCATCACGAACAAAATGTCAAAGAAGTGATGCCGTATCGCGGAGTCAGCAAGTCCACATCATCATTATAAAGTAGGTACCAAAGGGGCCCCTCTGATAGGTAATGGAAGCCATACCGAGTTAGAGACAAAGGGCCTTAGCAATACACATTTTTAGTCTCGACTCTAAATTTTCGTAGTTCACTGTGGCTATATTTTTCATTCAAATTTTGCAATTATGAGCTTTTGTAAGTTTAAAGTCGAGACAAATGTTTATTGCTAAGGGCCAAAGTCACCAGGTAATATAGAAGAATAGAAACTTCTTTATTAATTCTTCGAATATACGGGTCGTTGTCTGGGTTGGAAATAATGTAGTGAATAGAGTCATTGGGCCTTAAACATTTCTAGTTTCGATTCCAAATTCAAGTATTTCAAAGTTGCTATATTTTCCATACAATTTTCGCAGTTGTGAGCTTCCATAAATTTAAAGTCGAGACTAAAATTATCAGAGTTTCTAATACGCCGAAAGAGGGTCTCTACTTCGTACGAAGGACCGCTATTGGTCTGAGTGCTCCAGGATTTGAAATGTCCTTTTTAGTCAAAAAGATAAAAATACATACTTGTCAAACTATCAGTGACAGAAGATCTATATGCGATCTTAGGTCTAGCATCTCGCTGCCATTCGTTTGTGGTGGGATGCTTAGATAACACATGCCCACAATATAAAGCCGGCTTTTAAGCTTTTATAATTCAAAAAAATAAATAGATAAAATGTTAAATAATTTTTACAAATTAAGATTTTTAAATTTAAATAAAGAAGATGTAGTAACAGAATGGCGCAGTGGCCCAGTTGTTAGTGTGCTGAACTACTGAGCGAGAGGTCTTAGATTCGATCCGCGGAAAAACATCTTAAGTTTTTTTTCTCACTGCGCCACCTATCGCGAACGTCTGATAAACATCAGACAATAGCTATACCTAACTGACATAAAATAGTTTCTCAGTTCAACCGTTAATTTTTTTTCATTAAGCGCTAAATAGCTCGTTTTTATTTATTATTTTCTGTGAACCCCAGAGACACTAAAGAGGTCTTATAAGCACTTAATTACGGAAACTTAATTAAAATACTGATTTTATATAATATGTAACTAGCTGCATCCGTCGGCTTAGCCCGTGCAAAATTTAGTTTCACAATATTTGATGAAAAAATGTTCATGAAATTTACCGTCTTATAGGGGATAATACATTTAAGAGGTACGAAGCTGACGTACTTAACTAGTGAGGGCTCAAAAACCTCTCAAAGACTGACTAAAATCTGTCGCGAAGCTACATGTGCTCATGGTGCTCCAAATTTTTTGTTGCCCAATGTTGTAAGCAGGCAGGCCATTTGAATATCTACAATTAATGCTGTTTTAAAACTCTACCCGATAATTTACAGTACCGTCTTGTTTTCAATTATAACATTTAGGTACGCACGGAGTTATATTACCCAGGGGATTTGATCTAATGTGCCAATTTTGAGGTTAGGCACTTATTTCATTTCGGGCGCCAAGATATACCTCTTTTTCAGCCAATACTCTTTTTTTGCATTGAGGTTATGAGCCTCCTCATGCAATCAAAACAAACCGCGTCTGATACACCCTAGGAAGCAAATATGTAGGTACTCAAACTGCTGAACTACCTCTATTGGATCCCTATAAAGTCCAACGTTTAAGTGATCTCCATCGAGCTGTTTATCCAAAAACAATCATTTTAGGCTTTGATAGATGTTGATTTTTAAATCCCACATGTCGTAGTAGCGCTTCTCTTTTTTTTTTAAATAGAACCTTTCCCAAAACTGTATACCATTAACTTGCAACTGTTTACCCATTTCATCAAAGAAAAGTGCAAAAAGAATTAGGAGCTAAAATGCAACCATTTTGAGTGTAGTACAAAACGTGGGTTGGAAGACACAAAAATGTCCCCAATGCTATAAGTCGGTAGTTGGTACTTTCTGCTGTGAAAATGTAGTCATTTTCAAATAAATTATCAATTGCAATCCAAGTACTGAATAACCCCAGTCAGACAAAAAAGCAAACCTAGGGCAGGTCATACAATCGGAATCTATTCCGTCCTTGATCAAACAGTTCGTATATATTATCCTCACTGAAAATACCAAATCCCGACGCCTACCGAATATAACACGATGTAGACAGCCTTGGAAAGGAACCACGGATCACATTTAAATTGAATTCCCGCCTGTTACGTCACCTCAACAACAGCTTCGGAACACCGGCTTTTGCAATCTCTTTGGTGATTATGTTAGATCTGTGCCAACTCACTCCCCGGCTGTCGTTAGTCACAATATGCACACAACATCACTCAAGAAATTCGCCACACTAATTGCCAATCTCATCTCAGGTATACACATGAACCGCTCACAACGGTTTCTGTCAAAGCGCACTCCTCATCCATCCAGCTTGTCCTCGAAAAAAAAATTAGAAAACACCCAGATGATTAATGACATCGGCGCATGTTGGTCGTTTGTTTTGTCAGATCCTAATGAAAATTAAACACACGCTGACGTTGACGTTGACGACCCATATTCCTTTACCACACGCACAGGCACACACAAATTAATTCCAAAAAGTAACCCACACCGCAATCCATCATTACATTAATAGAGCACCCCTGAGCAGGAGCAACAGCAGATAGACCCTCATTCTTTCGTTCTTTGTTTCCACTGTTATCATCCCTCATCGCAGCTCGCACTAATTCGTTGGTCAATGTCATCATTAATTTTCATTAAAGTCACCTGGATACAGTCCCAAAGTGGGGCAACTATACACAAGCTGAGTAAATGATTTAGCGTTCCTTTGGTCAGCGCGCCCAGCTGACAATCCTTCGTCGTTGTCAACGGCAGACCTTTTGGCCACAGCACAGATTCATCATCCACAGTGAGAGACATGTCATCCATCAAAGAAGATAAATGATGGTCTAGCCATATCTTTCTATAGTCTGTCCACATGTACACTGATACTCACTCATATACGAATGTGTCCTTCCATCGACTGAGTGACCAGCAGTTGGTCAACATGTTGAAGGCGACTTCAACTTGACACGACAGTGGAGATGGGGACCCATCTTCGGCTGAAGTGCAATTGTAATATGTCCTCTCTGTCGCTCTGACGTTGACGGCGACGACCCTGAAAGGACTAGGCGGACCTGCACTGTCACGTTTACCGATAGACGACGATAAATCAAAATGAGACGTCATAAAATTACCATTATCATGTGGCAGAGCATGTTGCATGCCGAAAGACAGCACATATACCGTCGGCGTCGGAAGTAGCAACCAGGATATGAACACGAGTGCGCTCTCCAGTGTCCACTGTCCACTGTCCATTTATGTCAGAAACATGATACTCGCTCTCTATCCTCTCGATATATGGGGGCGTACAGTTCCTATGGCTGACATCAGTGAAACGTACAAATGATGTCTGGAACGCTGTCTCGATTTGTCCAGGAAATTCGAAACGCTGCATTGTGTGTGCGTGTGTGTGTATTGCTCTGGACACTTGAATAAGAAGGATCTTCTTCTGTGTGTTCATAAATTGTGTTCTTTTTCAACTGGCGAGAGGATTTCCAATTAAAGGGAACAAACAATGCGATTCCACGCCACCTAATTCCATTGATTACCGCTGGCGCAATGCTGAGGCACGATCTTACTTCGCGCGGTTTAGAAAGTCATAAATCCTCATCATGATTCCTTGTTGCCGTGGTCGGGGCTCGCGACTCCTCATATGCAATAACTCAGCAAAATCACAATACACCGAAAATTAATACCACAGTGAACACAGTGCGCCGTGCACAGATCCTTCGGATTGGACTCGAGTTGCGGAGAGCCTTTTTTCCCGTCCTTCCACTTCGTGAAAATGATTTACAGCGACACTAAAACTATTGTGTTGCGGTTGGCTTTCAGCGTCTTGGCTTGGCTCTACTCGACTCTTTCTCATGGTAATGAGCGGCGGCGGCGTCGTCGTCGTCGTCACCGGCTCCGAGTCTTATGGCTAAACGAACAAAGCCAAACTAAGAAAAAAGATGAAGCAGCCAAGGAGAAGCGCGGCGGCAGTCGCAAACACTTTCAATACAACCGCAATAAATAACCACAAATCTGATGATTTATTGGGTGAAACAAATCATAACTATTTTTTCTTCTGATCGTGTTGGGGTCCTTTTTTCTCTTTTTGTTTAATACGTTTTAAGGTTTTAGCGCGCTGAATTATTGGCAGGGGATTTATTTGTATTTCGGTAATTCACCTACACTTGATTGATTCACGTTGTTATATCCGTAATCTGAGGTGAATAATGTGAACGACAGTAATACCTACAGTGTTTCACCACTGCTTCTTGTTCTGGACAACTGTCACATTTGATGTGGACACCTCTTTTGCTTACTTAATTTGAATAGGTATTTGTTTCACATAATTATATGAATTAAAAACTTTTCCCAATATTGACCATTTTTGCAAACACATTTGACAGTTTTTGCTAACCAAACTTTTTTTTTTTCAGCAACATTGACATTTCTTCAAGTTCGTGCAGCGAAAATAAAAGGTAGGAAAACCGTTTTTACAACTAAATTAAACTTGTATATTTTTAAAACCGATTTGACAGTACTCAGTGAAATTTGGATAGATATACCTCGCAATTTTCAAAATATTAACATTCTGATAATTGGGAAGAAACCGATTTCCACTACCTTTGACTTACAAGGGGAAGAAATCTTTAGAATGAGTGAAAGTGCCAGCAATTAATCTGTATAAATTTGCACAAAGAGTAGATAAACTCAAATAACAAACTAAAAAAACCTTCAAAAGCGCGTTAAAAAACGAGTCGAAAAATGTCCAAAAACGCGTCGAAAAAATCGTCCAACAAACGTCCAAAATCGCATCAAAAAATGCATCCAAAAAAGAGTCGGAGAACGGATAACAAAAACATAGAAAAACCATTCAAAAAGCGCGTAGAAAACCGTAAAAAAGGCATTCAAGAACACGTCCAAAATAGGGTGAAAAACGCATCCAAAAATGTGATCCAAACGCATCGTAAACCGTCTTAAAAGAAGGTATCGAAACACGTGTCAAAAACGCAAATTATCTTCCAAAATCGAATCAAAAACCCGTCCCGAAATGCGTCCAAGGACGAGTTAAAAAACTCAATTACCTATCCGTCGAAAAGGGCGTCCAAAAAGTCGCAAAAAAACGCGTTTAAAATTTTGTCAAAAACTGGGAAAAACTATCAGAAAATATGTCAAAAACGCATCAAAATACAGGTGCAAGAACGAGTCAAAAATATTTCCCAAAAAGACATCCCAAGTAACAATTTTACTTCGGTAAGGTTCAAATTTGTAATTTCTGTAGGCAACAGCTTCGATAGAGCTTCTATAGTCTTTGTTAAACGAAGTTGATCTATTTCGAAGCAATTGTTTCGATGTCCTTTACGAAGCATATACATAGGCTTTATAGAGGGATATGAAATTAAGCTTCGATAAGATCTCTATTAGACATCTGAAAATATGTCTGGAGATGTGTGGAAAGTGAATTGCTTCTATAAAGCTTGTGGTTCGAAGCGCTTCCTAGAAGCTTCTTTAGAGCTTCTGACCGAAGGCATTATAGAAGCAATGAACTGTCATGCAGTCAACCGCTTGCGATTGGAAGCTGTACAGAAGCACTTACTCGTACTTCCTCCTAACTTACATATGGAGGCTTTATAGAGGTACAAATTAATTTCATATGAAATGAATCAAAGCTGTCTAAAGAAACCCTAATTAATAATTCGGGGAAAAATGACAAAAAATAAAACACTTTTAGCACAGTGAAAAATATGTCAATAATGTAATTCTAAATAAACACTTTTCGCCCATGAATAAATAAGGGTAACACTAAATGTCTTGCTTACAACTTCGGTCGAGTAAGCTGCAAGTTTATTGCAAATCTTAACCAAACTCTAAAATGTACCAAGTAGTTCAGATTTAGCACTGCTGATGCAGCATTATGACGAATTAGCCTAGGGGGTACTGTATTGGACTACTAATCGCAGGACCCATGTTCGATTCTCAGTCCGACGCATGTAAGTAAAATGTAAATTATGACGAGTACGTAAATGTAAACTCCATGAAAATTGCAAAAAGTCTTTGAAAATGTTTATTAAGAAGATAAAAAAAAAATAAAAAAATAAGTAAATGGAAAATTGAAAAATGTAATAAAAAAAATAAATATTTTTCTTGTTCATTTTGGAGCCTCTATAAAGCTTCCATAAAGTTTCGGTAAGGTCCTTTCAAGCTGTTCAGGAAGTCTTCAATAAGTATAAATACTTGCATTAAAGTGCGCCAAATGCGTTTCCTTTAGATTTAGACCTTATGCAGTTATTATTGCGGGAGGTGAAATAGCTTCGATAGCGCCTTACCGAAGTCAAATTGTTACTTGGGATACATACAAAAATATAAAAACGAGTCAAAGGGCGTTCAGAATCGCATTGAAAAACGCTCCAAAAGCTTAAAAAAGAACAAAGAAAAGCATTCCAGGAATGCAACAAAAACTTTTCAAAATCGCACAGAAAAACGAGTCCAAAAACGTCTCAAGAAACGCGCAAAAAATCGTTGAAAATCGCATCTAAAACCACGTCCAAAAGTTCGTCGAAAAACTTTTAAAAAAAATCGGATCCAAAAATACGTCTAAAACGCGTCCAAAAACTGCTCTAAATCGCTTCTGGCTGACTGGTTTACTAATAAGACAATAATAATTATTCTCACATATTTTGAAGTCTACTCTTCTAAGTTTGTGTAGAAAGATCCGTCTTCTGTCGGTAGGAATTGGCGAACCCACCTGCTTTCCATTTTCACCATAAATTTTCTGGTGTCCTCGCAATCGAAACTGCTGTGTTTTATGACTGCAATAAATTTCTCTCCCACGCTCACTCCCACTAACATCTATAAACAATAACCGAACACAAAAATAGAAAATCCCCATCCATCCTTGATACACCACAAGAGCGCAAACAATAACAGGAAACTGCCAATTTATCCTTTCGAACAACAGTCCAATTTAAATAAAAGGATAAATGCGACTGCCTAATCATATTTCATTATTGGCAATAAATTAACTGCAAGGACTCGTGCTGGAGAAATAAAAACTTAAATATATTATCCGGAAGAACCACCCAGTCTACCGTGGCACATAAAAATGTTAAAAGAAAAAACCAAGTCCAAACGAACGGCAAAAAAATGTTTGTTCCTTTTAAAATTACTTGCGGGATATATACGTTGATGTGTAGTCTGCGGCGGCGGCGGCGACTATACGTAGTGCACACGAAAGAATCGAGTGTACTGTGTGTCCTTTGGCTTTGTCATAATTCCTATACCAGCAGTGATTTACTGCTGCAATTGTGCTTGTCCTTATACAGTGTTTTCTATCGTCCGGACTTACAATTTACATTACTCACCAAAGCGGGAAGGACCTTTTCTTGCTTACTCACACAGATAGGCTACCCTGGCAATATCCTGTTTATTGCGATTTGATTTAATGTTATAGTTGCACAATACAGAGGGAAAAAAGACCCTTGCCCATGTGTCACTTTTCACTCTCAGTTTACGACTTCAATCCAATTCTGTTTTCATATTATTATATTTTATCAATGATCCTTGAAATCCTTTTTGTCGATTGTTCTATAAAACTACTCACTCTCCTGTTGTTACGTGAAACGGAAGAAGGCAAGCACACACGACAAGTCCATGTTTTGTTTTGCTGGTGGTTCAGGTTGTCCTTGGAAAGCATCCTTCTGCGATTTATTGTATATGACGAAAGTCCCCGCCTTGTTTAGTTGTCGTTTTTGCAAGTCCCGTGTTGGCATATCCCTTTTTTCCGTCGAATTTAAAATATATATTGCATTTGCGAAATTGGATCGGATTAAAGGTCTCTTGCTGACTCCGAACAGGAGATAACCGTCGAAGTGCGCTCTATACGGTATGTGCGTTTGGGTGTGCTCTGTCGTTTGTCATAATACATGCGATGACAGGATAATTCCTAATATTCTTTCCCATTCATAGACAGTGCATAGGGGAATGGTCCTCTGGCTGTGTTTAGTGTGAGAGATGCTGTTTGTCTGGTTCATTTTATCTGATTTCAATTACTGGGTAAAAGGTTGTAACTGCTTAGCAGGAGACGACATACCAGAGAGAGGGTGAAATGAAAATTTAATTTCCCTTTGAAATCCCATCCTTGGTTTCGAGTTGCGAGATTTTTTTAAACAGATTAAGGACGTTAAGATATTAACATTTTCAAGGGCGTACCCGAACCGGAACATCCACCGGATGTGACGATGACGATGGCGAGTACTATGCATGGGAACAAGGACACTTGATGCAGATTAAACCTGAACTTTTTATCGAGTCAGGGATACTGCACAATACAATGCTTAAGTGGATCCTTTTTTTGTATTGCATGCATTATTGATGTTGGTATTTATCTCCTATAGAGTGGGGATTAGGCTGAATTTGTTTTTCCCGCCTGGTAGCGAGATTTGTATATCGATTTGATAGATATTCATTAGCGCAGGCAAAAAAAAAATACTTTTTTCGACGCCCCAAAGGAGGCGCAGTCTTTGAAAGAAAGATGTTTAAAACTCGTATACTTATATGCACGATTCACCTGTTGGGCTTAAAATCGGAACATCAATGGTCCCGTTTGGCTGGATAGCTGTGAAGATGCACTTCTAAAATCAGTACACGTTCGTGTGAGGACAGCACGTATTTACCAAAGTTGGAAGTATGTGAATACCCCCAGCTTAATATTTTTGCCAACTCTTGTCCATTGAAGCATCTGCGATTGTCATATTTATACTTGGTACTTCATCCATCGTATCTCTAGATCGATACTTGCTTAACATCTGAGAGACAGTTTTTCATTGCTGCCATCCGCCTCTGGAACTCACTTCCGCGCAATCTAAGAGAGCTGAATGATACACGTCGATTCAGAATCGAATTAAGGCTTTTCCTGACAAATCAGAACAACTAGTTTTTTTTTTTCTCTGTTTCAAGCAAATTCAAATTAATTTTATTTCTTATTTCTTATTTTAATTCTTTTATTTTAATCATGTAAATATTAGTAAAGTTGTTTTCCAAGTCTTATTTACTTTCGAATTTTATTTTATTATCAATGTAATTATACTATTTAACTATCACAGAATTATAAGTAATGTTCTCTTACTGTGTTAGCAGTATACTCAATAAACTTAAACTACACTAAACTAAACTAAACTACTTTTCCAATAGTTCTACCCCTCATAGATGACATTCTTTTCCATACTGAGGGCAATAAAACGTAACGCATCTTCTAATGATTTTAAAAATTGGACGGTGAAAGTTTTTGCGCCTTTTGCCTAAGCTCTCTATGATTTTTATCCATCCTGCATTTCGTTCTTTGTCCGAGCAATCCGATCTCTGGCTTTCGCATTTTTCTTCTGTGACTGATTGTCAGTTATAGATGCAGTTGAAATGATGCTTTCCTTGATCTACACACACAAAAATCACCTATATAAAATTAATTAATAGGCCAGATGCTTACTTCTTGGTATTAAATCTTTGAAATCCCTTCGTCAAATACACGATATAATGTTTGTAAGAGACTTGCTTTGTTTCCATATAAGATGTTCTAGTTTGCTCTCGATGATATCAATATATGCACCCACGCGATCTTTAAGAATTCGTAATCTTCTTTTTCAAAAAAATCATAGAACAAACTACGGCCAACATGAGCCCATTAGAAGAACCATTCTAGCTTTCAACAGCGTTTATTCAAAAATTGATTTATCTGTGTCAAGAGTTCAATTTAAAAACCAATTATTGTACATTTTTTACTTTTTAAATATAATATTTGTGTTCCTAGTTTTCAAACATCTGTTAGTTATAAGCACTTGTAGATGATTAATAATAATAATAATAATAATAATAAAAACAATCGAAATTGTGATCTCCTATGGAGCAAGTCACAAAATAACAAAACCAGTCATAAGCGCTCACAAATGACATTATCTGTATTTGATGGCATTGTTTCATTCTTTCCAAGCATTTAAAGACCGAAATCTGACATTTTACGCTATATTAATTAACTCTTCGGGGTAAATTGATATTTGTATGAAAAAAACTGAGGAATGTGGAAATTTTTATTTGTTCTTCGTTTCTAAAACATTTCAGTGTCAATATTCCGCATATTTTCTTAATAAATTTGTTTCTCTTCGTCCAATTAATGGTGTAGATATAATATTTCGTTCTCAGATCCCACAAAATTGAAGTATCACTTATAATCTAACCATTGTGAGGTGAATTTGTTGTGAGGTTTGCTGTGAGCATTATCGGAGAATACGAAAAACGTTATCGAATCACAACAAACCTCACAAGGAATCAACCTCACAAGAGCTTGTGACTTGTGAGGCCTCGCAACGGCAGTATCGGGCTGTAAGTGTCATATCTCACGACTTACTAGTAGATACTCGTAGTCTCGTTTGTGGCTTCTGATGCGAACTGTGACCAATCACTCCTGATACCCGTTTTATCGGTTTGTTTATAGGCACAGGCCTAGAGGCTTAAAGCGCCATTAGTTGCCTGGCAAACACCACCGCGAGCAGTGGTTAGAGTAGTAACATATTCTGGTCTTCCCCAACGACAAAATTGAAAAACGGTTACAGGATGGCACTGTGTTCACTCGAATGTATGTCTGATGGTTGAAATAACATAAACAAAAACATTCAACTAAATTAGTCGCTACAGACCCGTGGCCCGTACTCCTCTTGTGCTTAATTTGAGTTCGCCTGCCCACAAATCTTCCTTCCACTACCTACGCAGACCTTAAGAATTCCAAAAAAATAATTTGAACGCAAAACTACCTACTGACTTCATATTAGCTGTTTTTTATTATCAGCGTGATCTGATTCGGATCAGATCACGAAAATAAAACACAACGGATCATTGAAAAGTTTAATTTTGGAATTGTGGCAACAGTTGCTTTCAAAAGCAAAACAGATAATACAGGGTATTTCAATTTCATATTGCCACCAGTCATCTTGCAAATATTATTCTCAACGTGACGTCACAGAAGGCACATGTCATTTCACTTGCAAAGTCGGGGGTGTTACCATATTTGAATCAAATTTGCATAATTTTTCTTTTCAAATATATTTTTTGTGAAACAAATTAAGTATTTTATGTTCAAATATGAACCACATGTACAATATTTTGGTGCTAACGCTTGAGTTTATCTTGGAATATTAAGGTGTGTCCAGACCACCGAAATATTTCAGAAAGGTTTATGAAATGTTTCTGAAGCAAATCGGACAGATTTTATAAACATTTATAAAAGATTTCTGAAATTTATTTATTAACCCCCGTGTTAATAAACACTGCGTAAAAGTTATCAACTCGTTACTCAGCAGTTACCTCAAATTTTTGTGTGCTATCTGACGTCTACTAGCTAACTTACATTTTGCATATTTGTTTATTAATACGGGGGTAAAGGTTTATGAAATGTTTCAACTTTAAATGTCCACAAGATGTCTTTTAAATCCAACGATTCTTTTTATTTTCTTCACTCTTTTCACTCTCGTGTCACCTCTTCTTCTTTTTTCCCAAAAAAAAACAAAAAAAATCTTCTCCACTCACATATAGGTGGCACTGACTGTATGGTAATACAGTTTTTTTTATAAATTTTCTTATGAACTAAATATTATTACACAACTTTATCCTGTTTTGGACTAGAAGAAAAGAATGTGGTGGGATTATTAGCAACGAGTAAAGTTTTTATTTTTGTAATTTTGGTCTCGTCAATCACGCGACACGCGATTTAATTCAAATAATCGTATTAAATGAATCACTTTCTCATTAGGTACTCCAAGCTTTTCTGGACATTTTTATTTTATTTAAAAACAAAGAATAATCGAAAAGCAGCGCTCACTTTCTGCAGGGATGCTTGTAAAACAAAATTTATTTCCCATCACGATTGGGTAACTTTGAAACATTTCATAAACGTTTTTTTGGTGTCCAGATCCAAACCAGCAAAACATTTTGAAGCATTCCATAAAAATTGTTTTGTTTAACAAGTGTTTTAGAAATATTAATGGAACATGTAGGTATTTCATAGTTTATCAAATGTTTGGCTGGTCTGGACATACCTTTATAGAACGAGAAAAAACAACATAACTCGGATTACGGGCAGGGAGTTTATTCGAATGCGAAATAAATCAATTGATTTTTTTGTGTTCCATTTTTCAGTCTGGCAACGTGATTTTGTGGCTATCGTTTACTGGCACACCAACATTTAAAAATAAAACAAGCCACCTAGCCGGAAATAGTAGAAATAATTTTCAGATCATGATTCGTGATCTCGATGAGAAGCAGGATC
This sequence comes from Cheilosia variabilis, assembly GCA_951230905.1. Taxonomy (NCBI): domain Eukaryota; kingdom Metazoa; phylum Arthropoda; class Insecta; order Diptera; family Syrphidae; genus Cheilosia; species Cheilosia variabilis. The sequence continues at coordinate 46,625,810 of OX579679.1, forward strand.
ATGTGCTGTTGTTGTAAGTGCATGTAAATCGATAAATAAAAAACAGCTATTAGTACCAGTTAGAAGATCCTCCTTAAAGAAGCTTGAAAGCAACTTTACACTTACTTGCCGCTCACACCTATGGCGTACTACCTTCAACTTCACTATGCATTTCCAAAATAGATTTCGAAATATCGCCGCCGTATGCCTGTGTACGACCTCAACATTCGTGTGTGTGTGTGCTACAAATCTCACAAACTTCAGTGCTCTAATTTTGCAGTCTGAAAGAAAACCCCACTTGACAGACAGCCAGTTGGATGGAATGAGCACAGGGGTGGGACGGAATTCGTAAGTTACAGGATGAAATTCATGGGTGAAAGAAAACCCTATTGTCAACTTGTCAACTTTACATCTATTCACACGCTCCAATTCGTTCATGTACAGTACACAGCGTACACAACACACGCACCATCGTATGTAGGTACATTGTACATACCAACGTCAACGACGACGACGACGACATCAGACATTATGACAGTCGTCTCTGTGCCAGACAACAAAATCCCAATACAAAGTACAAAGTAAGCAATTTCATTTGCATTGCCACCCATTTCTGTCAGTCCTATACTCCCTCCAGTGCCGTGCCCTCAAAAAGTGTTTATTTCTACACTGAGAGAAAAAAAAAACAACAAAAAATTAACTATTTCGCTCGGTGTAGAGCGAGTCCTTGCACAGACACCATCCCTAGGACACACACGGCAGCAGCGGCACATTCATTTCTTTTGACTTGACATTGCTGTCAACATGCCAACAGGGTTGAAGTCTACTCTAGGGCGTCGTATGCAAATGTCAATTTGCATTGCAAACCCTAGCACACACTCGCGCACACATACCTACGAGTATCCAGGATAATATGCAACGGGGAACACATTTTTTCGCAACCGATTTTCAATGACGTCGTACGGTGTGTATGGCAGTGGCAGCGCAGTTAGGTGGCAGCTAGATGACACCATGATTTTTCCACATCGGTGCATGCAATCACCCAATGCATTCATTGTGTGAGTGTGTGTGGATTATATGTCAAGACAAACGGTATAGGGGAAGTGCTCTGGCGATGGGGATGGTGATGGTGACCAGCGAATATGCAATTTGTGCTCTGCTCCACCTTCGGTTAACATCACGATGACACAATGATGTGGGGCGAACAGTGGCACCAGCGACAGCAGCGTTAGGCCATCCACCGACTATGGTGTCAGAATGTGTTAGTGTGCTGTCACTTTGACAGTTTGTTTCTGCTTCTCATTTATTTTCGTTTCACTTGTTCCAGTTTTTTTGGTTCTTTTTTTTTTTTTTCACTTTTTCAGTTGGTGTCGCTCCTCGTCTGAACCGAAATTAGATTTGATTTCTGTCAACTGTCTGTCGTGCCACTTTGGTGTCACATAAAGAAAAATCATTCATTGTCATGGTGACATTTTCATTTGTTTGCCGCCGCCTCTTCTAACACCCTTGATGGATGTGTGCACGCCATGGTAATGTGTTGACACAACGAATGATAATGACAGAGGTTCTAACTCATATATACTCGTATGTATGCATCTGGCGGGTCGGCATAGGTGGCCATAAATTGTGATACAATCACCTAATGTCAATTGGCTCCATCGTAGTCGTAGTCGAAGTCGTATAGTCGTCGTCTTGGGCCAGCCAGAGTTTTGACGTGATCATAAATATCAAACACACCCAGGCCATACATACACACAGTGCACACACCCCATAATTCAATCCTCAGATGAGGCTTTTATCTAACGTTGGGGGTGTTATTTATGGCCTTCAACTTGAGAGTTTCACACTCCTTTCTCCGCCGAGACTGTGTGTTCTTATTTATGGCGCACAAAAAGGAGTTTTCAACGTGCTGCACTGGGTGTGGGTCCTCTGGCAGGGATATCAGTCTTCATTTGGAGTTCTTTTTTCTCCATTTGTTGTTCGCCTTTATTTTTGCATTTTTATGATGTATATTGTGGCTTGGGTGGATAAATGGAATTTTTATATTGTGACTGGAGACGGACGGCTTTAAACCAGTTGCGGGGAAGGGTTCTTTGGTCAGTGGATAGTAGTCAGTTTTTATTTGCATTAATCTTTGTGGGTGCATCAAGAGGGGTGTCTTTTAAGATCGATGACTAAACCCGGTCGCACTAATTTGGTTGGGGAGATTTTATGAGAAGGAATATTCAAGTACGAGGAAAGGTATATGGAATAAGTTTAAGAATGTGGGCTCAAGCTGTTGCTTTGCATAGAATAAGCTTCAGTCGAAAGTTATAATAAACGCGTTGAAGATTGCTTTGAACACCCCCAACGTTAGATAAAAACCTCATCTGAGGATTGAATTAGGGGGTTGTGTGTTCTTACATAGGTATAGCGGTAGGCTGTAGCCCTATCCCATTTAACGAATATATATATATATATTTCGAGAGATAATCGAATCAGACCACCATTGTCGGGTCTCTTTTCGTCTCTCTACCACTGTAAATCTTACTCAGAGAGACTCTCTGGATTTCTCCACAGTTCTTCTCTGGGCTCAATTCCTAGTGTTAACGCTAGCATCTGTTTATGGGAGATCCGTTTCATCGACTGGGTCTCGACCCATTGATGTCCCAAGATCCTCATTCTTCTGCCAGCCAATGCCGGGCATTGACACAGTATATGTGCCGCTGTCTCAGATTCCTCCAGGCATAGTCAACAAGTATCATCCTCTATAAGGCCCATTTTCCTTAAGTGATACCTGAAATTACCATGTCCTGTAGACAAAGCCACCACCCATTTCAATGTTCCTCGACTCATGCTTAGAACTCTTCTTTGAGTGGAGCAGGTCGGCCACTTTATTGCCATTTTAGCTTGTCTACATTGTTCCACGGTTGACCACCTTCTCAGGTGTTCTGCCGTGATCCATTTGTGGACAAGCTGTTCAACCATTCCTCTGCCAATTGAAGAGAATGGTTCTGGTCCCAGCAACTTTTCAGTTGACCCCTGTTTTGCAAGGGAGTCCGCCTTTTCATTGCCTTCGATCCCTATGTGTCCTCGTACCCAAGTCAGTGTTACTTCATTTTTAGATGAACACTTATTGAGTTTAAGTACGCATTCCAGTGCCAGTGATGTTGTGATATTTGTTTGTTCCATGCATCTGATCACCGCCTGATTGTCCAGTGCTATGAGGATATTTCTTCCTTCCACCTGACACTCAAGCAAGTAGTCCAACGCATAAAGCAAGGCAATCATCTCAGCCTGGTATACTGAAGTGTATTTCCCGAGGCTAATGTGACGGGCAAGTTCCAGCTCTTCTGAATAGATACCGGCCCCCGCCCCGCCATCCATCATGGATCCATCCGTGAAAATCACTATTTCACCATTTCTTTTTTCTGGAAGTAATCCGTTCTCAATTTAACGAAGGTATAAACACCGTTGTGGTGCCAGAGGTAGTTGTGTGCCGTTTAATATCTATCCGCAAGAGTGAGACAAAGCTTAACAGTTCAAAATGCATGTGTCATCCATGCTGAGCTAAAAAATCCACCTTTCCATAAGGACTGCCATGAACTTGCCAGAGCTATTGTGTTAAGAGGAAAAAACGGTTCGCTGTTAGTTAATCAAAGTGTCTTACAGCCATCTCCTAGCTTACACGTTGCTTCAAACGAACTTGTCGCCTTGGTTCTTGCACCTAGATGGTCAAGGTTGTATCTACTATAGCCAACTTTATTTATTCGAGTAACGCAATCAACTATATACCCGTAGCTCAGCACTAAAAGTTACTTAGGTTGCTCTACAGTTCGGAGTGCAACAAGACCTTAACTTACAAACCATTTCACTCTATTCTTAGGCAACTGCTTTCAGTTGTTTTAGGTCATTTCTACTTCTGCGTGAGGTATTTCTCCACTTCGTTGATCCTTTGAATTTCAACAAAAAGTCTATTGGCGGCATTATGTCCTATACCTACTTACTTAACGGTCTCCCGACCCGTGAAGAGTCTCTGCCTGAGACACTGTAGCCTTCCATCCTCTGCGATCCCGGGCACGCTGCTTCCAGTTATCCAGACCTAGCGCTCTGGCATCCGCGATGGCTTGGTCTTTGAAACGGAGGTTCGGTTTTCCTTGTCGTCTCGAACCCGGCGGATGGGATTCGAAGATCCTCTTAGTTGGAGCATTATTGTCCATTCGCTCGATGTGGCCGAGCCAATGTAGTCGACGTACTTTTGCCTTTTGGACTACATCCACATCTTGGTACAGCTCATAGAGTTCACGGTTGTATCTTCTCCTCCATTCGCCCTCCTCGCACACAGGACCAAAAATTCACCGAAGAATTTTTCTTTCGAAGGAGCCCAGTATCAGCTCTCCCTTCCTGCTTATCGTCCAGCACTCGGCGCCATAAAGCAGAACTGGCAGGATAAAGGGTCTGTAGAGCATACATTTTGTCCTTCGAGTTAGGAGTTTTGAACCCAATTGTTTTGCCAAACCGAAGTAGCAGCGGTTTCCTAGGGTAGTTCTTCGCCGGATCTCCACTACGATGTCATTTGTGGAGTTCATGTTTACACCGAGGTAGATAAACTCCTTAACTACCTCGAAATCGTTGCTATCAATAGTGACGTTCTGTCCTAGGCGGTGGGCAGATGCTTGTTTGTTTGTTGATAGCATGTACTTAGTTTTGTCCTCATTTACTACAAGACCAGCGAATTTAGTCTTCTGTTCTTCAATCGCCGTAAAAGCCTCTATCACGGCACGCTGGGAGCGACCGATGATGTCAATATCGTCTGCATACCCCAGTAGCTGGACGGATCTATTGAAGATAGTGCCTTCCGTGTTGACACCTGCCCTGCGCACTATCTGCTCTAACACGAGATTGAAGAAGTCACATGATAGTGCGTCTCCTTGCCGAAATCCGGTGCATGTTTGGAATAGTTCGGAGGAACTACTTCCAAATTGCACGTTGCAGCGTGTGTACTCCAGCGTCACGCTACATAGCTGGATCAGTTTTGCCGGGATCCCGAATTCGGCCATCACCACATAAAGCTCCTGGCGATTAATGCTATCATATGCGGCTTTAAAGTCTATGAATAGGTGGTGAGTCTCGACTTGAAATTCATTGGTCTTTTCCAGGATTTGCCTCAGTGTGAAAATTTGGTCTATAGTCGATCTGCCGGGCCGAAAGCCACACTGGTACGTGCCGATTAGTGTGTTGCAGAACGGTTTGAGACGTTCGCACAGTACGTTGGATAGGATCTTGTATGTGACATTAAGCAGGGATATGCCTCGATAGTTGTTGCAAGACATAGGATCGCCTTTTTTGTAGATGGGGCATATGGAGCTGATATAGTCCAGTCATCGGGCAAGCTTTCTTCCACCCATACTTGGTTGATGATTTGGTGCATGCGCCCTACCAAAACATCACCACCGTATTTGAAGAGCTCCGCTGGTAAGCCATCAGAGCCGGCGGCCTTGTTGTTCTGATCCTATCCATCGTATCTCCTGGATCGCGGGTGAGGACAAACTTAAGTTTTTGAGTAGCACCTGGAGTGTAGAGCGTTCGCACGTTCCAGGTACATACTCTTAGATCGTTGTCCGTTGACGTTCCGGGTCTGGTTGCCGTTTGAGGGAAATCGTTATCCGAGGTGAGAGTAGGAGTTGATAGTGAGAGGCTAGGTGAGAACGCTTGTGTTCTCACGACATCGCATCACTACCCTTCAACCAGTCCATGTCCTATAGCCACCTCAAAAGCCCTATGCGAAGAGTCAGAAGGTTCAGAAAGCGGTTTCCTGTACATTTGCCCTGTCGTAACTCCAAACAGCGATTGACAAGATTTATTCGCAATTTCCCATGAAACGTCTTCTTGGAATGTAAGAGTCCATGTAGACAGAGTTCCCGATACTGCCTCAAAGTTCCAGATATCAACTTTGACAAAATTCTACGTGGGGCAACCTAGGTAGCAGCTTGTATGAATTCTTTCGACTTTCATTGATAACAATGTTTAAAAATGAGTCATACTCAACTATAGTAGCCCCAGGCAACTACTGAGTTTTGTTTTACCAACCCTTCGGTGTAGTTGGTTTAGGTCCTTTGAAACCGGCAATCCCATTTCACAGTCTAGCGACCTTAGTGACTCGCCCTTTACGAGACGTACCTATATTGGATAATTAGTTGAAAGAGCAGGAGAAACGAAATGCTTCGGAAAGTGGGGACTTCACCCGAAAAAGTCTTCAACGACTAGGACTATGTGTAAGGTAACTATTCGTTCATTATAATAATGATCAGTTCTGTATCTGAAGGCAATGTTACCCACCGGCAGTGCCTTTCTTAATTCCCAATTTATTTAGATAATGTAATAATTTTTAATTTACAACTTTAGCTCCGAGAAATAGTGCTTAGTTTTTTTTTCGAATTGGAGGTGCAACGCCCCTTTTTTGTTACTGCCACATTGTGTAGAATGCTTTTTACCAATTTTCAAGGGTAAAACTGCCATTAATGTCCAGATGTAGTATTTTAAATAATTTGTTTACATATATGGGAAGTGCCACTCCCCGTTTTCCTATCCCGCTAATGTTTTGTTCTTTAATTAGGCAATGCACATAAAAGTTCTGTTGGTGTCACAGAGCTTACGTAGAAACAACTACGGTAACTTACTGCATGCGCATTGTGTAGAAAACACAACAAAATCCAGTAAAAGAAGAAAGCGCATAACTAATTCGCCATTTAAAAAAATAAAGAGAATCAGTTCCTTTCTACTTTTTACCACAAACAAAAAAAAAAAAGTGCGTGAGTATGAGTGAGAGTGAGTGTATGAATGTGTTCGGATATCGACAAAAACGCCACCTATCGGATCGAAAACTAATCTATACTTCAACCTGAAATCAACCGCACACAACCACATAATTTCATTCGGTTCTGTACTTTCGAAGTCTTTCCTTATTTGTCTGTATTTCATTGAAATTCTTAAAAATGATTACCTATATACACATTTCAAAAAGTAAAAAATAAATAGTTGACCAGTGGTGCAGTGAAAAAACCTGAAGATGTAAAGGACTTTTACAACTTTTTTTTTAAATAAAATCCAAACTACTTGAGATATCGCAAAAGAAATTATTTTCTCGAATTACTATCAAAACATTTATGAGTGGAATTCAACTTCTTTCATATGTCCACCACGGGAACGCATGCAGCGGTCGATACGTTGAACCCAGTTTTCGATGGCTCGTCCACAGCCGTTTCATGCATGAAGCACATGAGGGTTCTCACCTGTCCAGTAACGCATATTTTTTTTTACTAGACTATAAATTGCTTGTCTACTGGGACGAGAATTACGGCCGAAGATTGACGTTAACGCTCTTAAAGTTGCGACCACTCGGAATTTCGGTAGTAAATTTTAATTATTTGTAAACGTTGTTCCTTCGTGTACTTCACCATGATGGAAATTTTGATCTTACTGAATATTTTGACACTGACAGTTCGGTAATTGGTTTAAGGGTGCGTTCACACTGAAAGTTTGAAGTCGTCAAGTCGCTAAAGAAAGACCCTTTACATAATTTCGGAGATTAAGCCTGAGACCACTGGCTCATTAGTCTAGAAAACCAACAACTAAGCCAGCTCGCCTAGAACTCAGAACGAATAAGGACACATGGAGCAAATTATATACCGACCGATGTGAAGGATATGAGCCTAAAATTCTGAGTGCTCATTAATTTGAGGGGTAGACTACATTTTCCACCCCCTCCATAAATACGAAGCTCGATTTATAGTAAGCCAAGAAAAAAAATTAATTGGCTTCGCAATGACGAGATCCTGACATCCCCTGATTGAATAAAAATCCCAGTGCTATCGTCGGGATCCCGACCCCCCGGAAAGGCTTTACAAAATATAACTTTTAACAATTTTTGTAGCTTACCAATACGGGTACCTATACCTAGGTATGTAGATTTTTCCTCACATGCTGACGTGATTAGTTTGACAACCGTTCACTGCCTAGTCCAAAGACATAATCGCATTCAAAATTTCCCACTCCCATTAAAACAAAAACCGAGTCCCTTTTGGTCTGCAGAACTACAAACAAAGTCTTGTAACGCGTTGATTCAAACACCCGCCAAAATATTGGTATCACCGAGGAACACACGGCACATAGTCAAATCCATTCGTTGGAATAAAAAAGTGTCAGATCACCCATCCACTCGAAGAGCAACCCCTTACCAAAGCAACATCTCACTTAATTCTGTATCCGATTTGTATCCAAGGGAGAGAGCAAGAATCAAAGTTCACTTGGGGATACCTCCTCCGAAGTGGCATATGTAAGCCATCTACGGATTCCGACAACTGACAGCTCTCAACTCACTCACAATCTTTCCCATCATTCCACCCTCTAGTTGCCTGATTCAACATCTCATCGAGCAATGAATTTCACTCGATAAATCTTTTTGGCGAAAACAATAAATCGCTTCGAGGGGTTGTAACCGGGGGCGCGTCACACTCACAGTCGGGAAAATCCCTGTAAATATCCCGCATTGTTAGAATTTATTATGCCGTCAGATTCTGTCTAATAACCGAACCGAACAATCTTCTTATCGGAAATTTCATTGCGGGTTAAGTTCTGTTGTTGTTGAGGAAATTTATAGCCCGGTGTCTGGCTCATAGCCCAAGCGGAGATGGAGACGGTGGGTGAGCCTCATTCGAACCAGAAGAACAGCCCTACTGATTTCATTCGCCCTGTCTTCTGCACGTTTTCTACCTTAAACTGCACCAGTCAGCAAGTCATTCGAAAGCATAGTTCCCTCCGTGTTCAAACTGCCTCCGCCCGGCTCCACAAACCGTATAGCCATACCCGCTTGGGGAGTGGGAGATGGAAAGAAAAGTCGTTTATTATCATCAAGCGTATCTATGTAAGAGATAACAGCTTTACACCTATATAGACTCTTCAGAGTTGTGTCTGCCAGTTTGGTTGGCTCCCACCTCCCACCTGCCATAGTCAGGGTGGAAATTCCCTTAAGGAGCAAACAGTGTGCCATGCCGCGTCGAGAAAGTGTCTGAGAAACAAGTTAAATCGGAAAACACCTTGAAACGTTCCTTTGATAAATTGCACTCGGGGTTAGATTTATTTTCCTGCTCTTTATCTTGGCTTGTTTTTTTTTTTTTCGATGTGGCAGCACAACGAACGGGACGACATGGCAGATACCGTAGTATGGGTTCTGGTGAATTTCTTTCCCATGTTGACATGACTTTGCTATGCGGTGGCAAAGTGGCAAAGTGGTGAATGTAAATCAGCACTGAATAATTGAAGCCTTTGACACAAGGACTAGTATTTGGCTTGAACTTTTCAAACTTTGCACCGGTGGGTAAATAATTTATGCGCGCGAGTTAAGTATCCATAGCAAAACATATTGAGAAAAAAGATAACATTATTTGTATTCAATGATATCTTTAGTCTCTAGTACAGTCTTGCACACAACGCTACAATGATAACATATGTAAAAGAGATAATATCGTTTGTATACAATGTTGGAATATTATCTCTTCTTCATTATCAAGCAAGACGATTGTACGCTTGGGTCTCCTTGTAGATAGATAAGAAAAGTATATAAATACGACTGTATGATGAATTTATCGATAGTCTTATTGTAACTACATAGTAGCCTTAAGCTCCTTTTAGAATTAGTAAAAAGTATTTCAATAATAAAGGACATAGTTCCAAATAAATATTGTTTAATTTTAAAAGTAAGAACCAAGTGTTTTAATTGGCGATCCTGCCAGGAGGTTAAATATACTTTTTAACTTCAATCGAGCGGACCTCGGGAACAAGTAGTGAAATCTAGTATAAACAGAACACTCGCGTTACCGGTTACAAGAATTACCTAGCATAGCAGGTACAAATATAGCTCCTTCGTACGAAGCAGCAAAGCAATTCAGTGAAAGTGTATATGTGGAAAAAAAAAAAAAAAAAACACACAAATTCGACGACAACAGACACGAGTTCAAAATGGAACAACTCGCAGTATTAATGGCAAGATTAGAAGCTTTAGAAACCAGGTGCAACACAGTAACACAAACCCTAGAGCACACACGCACAGAGAATGCAAGGTTAGCAGCAATAATAACTAACCAAAATCAAATAAACACTAATTTAGAAACAAAACTAAATGAAGTAAAATCTGGATTAGGCATAGTACCAAACATACCTGTGCTAGAGGAAATAAGAACCACATATACAGATGGTAGTGAAATACAGTTAGACGCATTTAAAAGCCTACCTATTTTCAACGGCGATCAATCAAATTATCGGTCGTGGCGCGAAGAAGCATCCAGATTAATGGACAGCATTAAAAACCTCAAAACACACAGTAAGTACGCAGCAGCATTGACTATAGTGAAAAGTAAAATACAGGGAGCAGCCGCGAATGTGTTAACTAATTATAACACAATTTTTAATTTTGAGGCGATACGTAACAGATTAGATTATACGTACTCTAATCAAGAACCTCTATACGTGCTACAAGACATGATGAAAGCCATCACGCAAAAAAGAAGCACACTGTCTGAATACCACGACGAGATAAATAAAAATCTCAATTTAATAATATCAAAAATCACTATGTCAGGTGATCCGCCGAATATAATCGACAGACTAATTAAAAATGCTAACGACGACGCAGTTCGTATATTCATTGATGGTATGAGTGACAACTTTACAAGAGGATCATTATATTCAGCTACAATAAATGATCTAGAACACGCATTCGCAATTGCTCGCAGAATAGAACATGATAATGTGCACAGGCATTTACATCTCACTCAAGATAAGCACCACAAAAATATGCCACATGAACACAGAAACGAAAGAAGACCAAACTATTCGAGCCAAACAACGAATTATCAACCCCAGAAGCAATACGATAATATGCAGCAACACAATCAAGGACCACGCCTAAACCCTTCCAAGAGAAATGACGGACCACAGCCGATGGAGATAAACTCGAGACAAATTGTACATGCACAGCGACAAAATTGGAATCAATACAAACCCGATGTATATAATCCACCAGCGAAACGTGAACACAGCGGGAGTTTCAACACACACAACAGACCGCAACGATCTTATCAGCAGAACTTCAAGCAGCAGAGAGTAAATAACTCCCGACAACAACGCAGAGACGATGTCAGCAGTACATATGCAGAAGCAGATGAAACGGAATGTATGGTAAATAATAACATAAGAATAGATCATTTAAACTAGTAGACGGGTTGCCCTGCTTAAATTTAACTAGTACTATTTCTAAGAAAATTTATAAAATTCTTATTGATACTGGTGCAACCCATAATTACATTAATAGAAAATGCGATTCTAGCGAAAAAATTAAAATTAAACCTATAAAAATAAAAACAATGCATGGTTATTCTATGGTAGATACAAAGAAAGTAGTTAGGATATTAAAGAAAAATATAACATTTTTTGAATTAGAGGATATTCAGTCTTTTGATATGATATTAGGATATGAAGGACTTAAAGTTCTAAACGCGGAAATAAATTTCAGTAATATGACTCTAACTACCATAAGCAGTGTCGAATCTATTCAGAAAATTAATTACATAATTGGGGAAAATAATATTTATAAAGCAGACATAGATAGACTGATGAAGATTAATAACAGCATAGGACCGTTACCCTTTACAGATACTATAGAAGCAAGCATTAGGACGACCAATGATAATCCGGTTTATGTTAAACAATATCCATATCCCATAGCAGATAACGAATTCGTAAACAAAGAAATACAGAAACTCTTACATGACAATATAATAGAAAAAAGCCATAGTCCTTATAACAGTCCCATATGGACAGTACCTAAAAAAGGTTTGGACGAAAAAGGAAAACCAAAACGGCGCATGGTTGTTGATTTCCAAAAACTTAACGCTCACACTGTAACAGACAGATACCCCATTCCGGATGTCAACATGACAATTCAAAATTTAGGTAAAGCCAAGTACTTTACAACGTTAGATTTGGAGTCAGGTTTCCACCAAATTAAAATCAAAACAGATGATAAAGAAAAAACAGCTTTTGCTATAAATGGCGCAAAATATCATTTTAAACGAATGCCTTTCGGGCTCAAAAATGCACCAAGCATATTTCAGAGATGCGTGGACGACATTTTGAGAGACTTTGTAGGTAAATTCGTACACGTTTACATTGATGACGTATTGATATATTCTTCATCTGAGGAAGAACATATACAGCACATAAGTCAAGTATTCGACGTACTCAATAAAGCCACATTAAAAATATCTGATGAGAAAAGTAAGTTTTTTCAAGAAGAAGTAGAATACTTAGGTCACATAATCAGACATGGTAGAATCACTACGAACCCTGAGAAAATAGCAGCTATAGAAAATTTTCCAGTCCCACAAACGGTAAAGGATTTGAGAGGATTTTTAGGTCTTACAGGTTACTATCGTAAGTTTATAAAAGGATACGCAAGCATAGCCAAGCCCCTGACATTATATTTACGAGGAGATAACGGTAAAGTAAACAAAAAACAAAGTAAAAATATTAAGTTAAATCTGAATGATTCAGCATTAGAAGCGATTAGAATTTTAAAAAATTATTTGAAAGAACAAGTCGAACTTTTTCAACCGGATTATAGTAAACCATTCGAGCTTACTACAGATGCATCCAACATAGCTATTGGAGCCGTACTAAGTCAGAATAAGCAACCTATACACTTCTTGTCAAGAACACTGAGTAAGACAGAAGAGAACTATAGCACAAACGAGAAAGAGCTATTAGCGATCATATGGTCCTTACAAAAACTCAGAAACTACATATATGGTATAGCAGACTTAACCATATATACCGATCACCAGAGCCTTATATATTCGGTATCAGAAAAAAATCCCAACACAAAGCTGAAACGTTGGAAGGGAATCATTGAAGACTTTGGAGCAAAATTAGTTTATAAACCAGGAAACCTAAATCTTGTAGCTGACGCATTATCACGTCAACGCATAAATACTTCTACCATAGAAACAGCACATTCAGCTGAAAGTTCTTCTAATGATATAATAAAAACTGTGAATCAGCCTTTTAATGCATACACTGCACAGTTCGAACTTATTGAAGATATAACAAATAATATCGAAACACAAATCTATTTTGGTAACAAAATAAGACTCATAATAAAGTTTAAGGACAAAGACTCTTTACTAAGGCAGATGAAAGAAGTTATACAACCCCAAAAGATTGTAGCTTTGCATACGAAATTTGAAAACATATACAAATATGGTGAAAACATAAAAAAAGAATTCCCACTAGTAAGATTTATATTCACACCAAGAAAACTTCAAGACGTGACAAATTTGGAGGAACAACTAAAACTTGTAAGGGTAACTCACGAAAGAGCACACCGAGGGTTACGTAACAATATACAAGAAATCTCAGAGAAATATTACTGGCCCGATCTAAATAAACAAGCAAAGAGTTTCAACAAAAAATGCATAGCATGTCTATTTGGAAAATATGAAAGAAAACCTATCAGAGAACCCCTGAATAATTCAGAAATACCAACACATGTGGGAACACACATTCATATGGACATATACTTCAACGACAAGTATACTTTCCTTGTAACAGTAGATAAGTATTCTAAATATACAATCCTTCGGGAAATCGAAACTCGAAACAGACTGTACGACGTTATGGAAGAGGTCTTATCTAATTATTTCCCAAAATGTGAACGACTCATGACAGATAACGAGAAGGGATTCAAAACAGAAATGGTGAACCAAATGTGTTTGAAATACAACATAACTAAAGTAGAAACTCCAGTATACAGATCGACAGCGAACGGTCAGGTAGAACGTGTAAACGGTACAATAACTGAACTGTCTAGAATATTCACAATTCAGAATAAAACAAGACTTATCGAAGAAATATTTAGAACAGTGCGTGAATTAAATAATTCCATACACTCAGTTACCGGTTTGAAACCTAGAGACATTTTCTTTAATCAAAATAAATATAGCAATAGTGAAATTATAATAAATAAACTAAACTCAGCATCCAAAAAAGTGATCGAACGTCTAAATAAAGGAACTCGACACAGAGAATATAAAAAAGGAGATAAGATAATGGTAAGAATCACAGGTCTTAGAAAGAAATCTAACGCCAGATACATAACAAGAATAGTAGAAGAAGATAAAGGAGACACTGTAATCTCTAAAGAGGGAATAAAAATTCACAAGGATAACATAAAGAATTATCATTTTTTAGATGACGAAAATATTAATATTCCTAACATTACTAGGAATTGTACAGAGTCAAGAAGGGCAAGGAAACGTTCAAATAACTGAGTTACTAAACAAGAAGTTTATACTTACGCAAACAGATGACGTGTATTTATTCAAAGAACAAACTTATTTGTTACATGCCACCAACCTGACTTCGATATTTCAACCTTACGTAAATATCGTAACTAGTAACTATCAACCTACACAAGAAGAAAAAATTTGGTTAAGTAAAATTAAGAATTTAGCAGACCAATTACAAGAACATACTAGGCATACTAGATCAATTAACTTTTTAGGAACAGCTTTCAAATATGTGTTTGGTAATCCTGACCATTATGACTTAGTTAACATAGAAACGAGTATAAATAATCTCATAGAAAACAATAATAAACAAAAAACTATAAATTCTAGATTCGAACAAATTTTGCAACAATTCGAAGGTCAGAGCCTTAAAGAACATTTAGTAATAGAACAAGTGTACGAACAATTATTATTATTGACCAGAACAATTAATGCAGCAAAAAATAATGAATATTTATCAGAAAGCCTAGACTTAGATGACATTAAAAATATTATTCAACATGAAATAATTCAAGTACCCATAATAAATATACTTGAGTACTCTAAAATATTATTAGCTAGAACTGATGAATTCTTCATCACAATATATAAATATCCAGTTCTAATTAAATCATGTAAATTGTATAAAGTAACACCCTTAAATTCAAAACATGGAAAAATCATTACAGATAAAACAATTGCCTTATGTAACCAAACTTATTTAAGAACAAGAAATTGTCAAAATCATCTAAGTAAAAACATTTGTGAAATTAACTTTGAAGAAGAAAATTGTCTTATTCCACTTTTAAAGAATATAACTTCAAAATGCAACATTAAACAAGAATACGATTACGACTTAGAAATTGAATCCGGTGTTATGTTATTAAGCGGTAAGCATAAGCTAAATAATCAAACAATTAATGGTATAAACTTAGTTACTTATGAAAATACTATAAATCTAGATGATAAAATATACAAAAACATGCATAAGCAAATTAAAGAAGTTATATTAAGAAATCATAATTCAGAGTCTTACATCGACCAAATAATTAAAGAAGATACAATATACAAATTCGATAACATAGATACTTTAAAAAAACTAATTATTCCTTTTGAAGAAAAACCGATATTATCAACTATATACACAATTGTAACACTGATTGTTATTTTAGCATTTACGTACGTAATGATAAAAACTATACAATGTATAACAGATCGTCAAAAACAAAAAAAGATTGACGCATATAACAAAACTTATGAAAGAGAGATGTTAAAAATAGCGTCGAAAAATCGGGACGATTTCGTTTAACAAGGGGGGGAGTTAAGTATCCATAGCAAAACATATTGAGAAAAAAGATAACATTATTTGTATTCAATGATATCTTTAGTCTCTAGTACAGTCTTGCACACAACGCTACAATGATAACATATGTAAAAGAGATAATATCGTTTGTATACAATGTTGGAATATTATCTCTTCTTCATTATCAAGCAAGACGATTGTACGCTTGGGTCTCCTTGTAGATAGATAAGAAAAGTATATAAATACGACTGTATGATGAATTTATCGATAGTCTTATTGTAACTACATAGTAGCCTTAAGCTCCTTTTAGAATTAGTAAAAAGTATTTCAATAATAAAGGACATAGTTCCAAATAAATATTGTTTAATTTTAAAAGTAAGAACCAAGTGTTTTAATTCGCGCCTTCAAACGGATGAAGTCATTTCAAGTGGTTTGTTGGTGATTTCGCAATCTTTTGAGATGTATCGTTGCGATAGCATTTGAGTTCCCTGAGAGAGTGCCTTTAGCGGGTTGAAGGACACCATGTTTCAATAGTGAACTCTCTTATTTAGTTGACTGTCACCTCAGTGCAGAGGCGGTACTTTGAGCTAAATTTCCAGTAAGGGTCCATGAGCTGAAGCCCTCGCTTCAAGATAGTTGTGGCGCAAATATTTGGTCAGATATCATAGGGGTATGCAGGTAGTTGGAGGGACTTTGGAAGATCACACCTACGTCGTTCTAGGAGCTTTGCAAACATTTTCAAGTATGATACCGAAGAACTTGCGCAGTAGGAAGCTATCTCCACTAGGTTTTGTAGGTATGCCAAAACCAGACGAGGTTCTTACACGAGCCTATTAGGTAATGTCAAGAAGACTGATACATGATACATCTAAGGAGGTCTCAAATGAAGCTGAGGTTCCACTCATCATTTATTCATCTGCCAAAATCCTATAAATGAGTTGAAGCACCCATCCCCATCTGTCCTAAAGATCTCTTCCAGTATAGGCTGTCGGGCGTATCAGCTTTGTTCGTCCTTGTGGGGCTGGGATATTGCTATCGTTTTGTTGGTCGACGTTTAGCTTTATATCATCGTCGAAATTACCTGTATGTGCGGTTCGTTCTTCCTATCAGAGGGATGTATTTGTATTACTTTGTAAACTTTGTAGGGTCTGAAGAAATATATTTTAACCTTCTTTATAGGTTGATTTTTGTATGGGAAAATCTGCCCTAGCACGCTCTTTTCAGCTTTTGATGAAATTTCCGCAGACTAACGCTGACACCTCTCATCTTCTTGTAACCCTGGCTTCTCGTTCTCTATCTTTTTTTTCTTCCTGAAAAGACGACGTTCTTTTTGCCAATTTTGCTATTAGAGCTCGCGTGTGGCTCTAGCCATATAAGATCATTGTTATCAGACCTTGCTAGCAGACAATGGTCGCCAAATCATCAGGGGTTCCGTATAGTGGTGCTTCTGTTAAACTGGCAGCACATCAGTGGATTGTGGATTTCTGAGTTTTTTTGATTTTGCTGTTGCTGTAGTAGGACAGTCTCGAGGTAGCAAAAGGTTCTGGCCAGTCCCTTGGAGCGTTATACTTTCTCATATGGCATTTTCTTGTTGAGGTTCGTTCGATGTCCTCATTCTTACCTTGATAATGTGACAGACCCAGTCAATGTTGGCTACTCGATAGGTTCCGACATCCGAACATCTGGAAGCTTTAATGGTCGGTATACGGCCTTGCCCTATCATATATCTTAGGTGCAGAAACGTCGTGCTTTGCTTCAGTTACATTTCGAAGCAAAGTCAATTGGCCTTAGCGTCGTGTAGGGTATAGCCTGTCCTTACCAACTGTCACATGAGAAATGTTGTTCTCCTTGCCTATTATCGCGCATGAATTACCTTTTATGATCTCAACGTCGTGTTACGTCGGAGGTCTGGTCAAGGAGGCTTGTGGAAATTGTCTTAAATATAGTCGCTCATTTCTTTATCTCATATTAGAATAATGTTTGCTAATTTAGTCGGATTCTCATAATACGCACATACTGATAGATGTCGCAGGTTTTCATCTGATGTCAGTCTGTTTACGGCAGCCTTGGGCCTCTGCCAATTATTTGCCTCTACGTGGTCCCTTCAGTTTGAAAACATTCCATGTTTTGATCCATTGATCTTTGTCCTTATTTCGTTCCAAAGGTTGTCAATAGTGATATTCAATTTGTCCTTTTCAGGGGTTTCTAGTTGCTTCTCTTTTTTTTCGTGGCCGCAAAGTTACCCAGACGCAAAACCCCAGTCTGGAGGACCAGCTTTACATTACATTTAGCCCTCTAGAACTGAGACCCGCAACTATGTCAAAGCAGCACTAAGTCTGGCCGATGTCTGCCTGTAATTTGACGCCACTTGGTTCCAACTAGGGAATTTATCCGAACTAGAAAAAGCGCCTAAGTAAGGGCACTTCAAGCTCATCATATACGGGAAATCAATCGTATTGCAGATGTATACTTATTTTTCAGTAGCACGGTTACGTGTTCCTTTTTGTAAATGTGCTCACACAAAACTAACACTTTTGGCAAACAGTCTCTTTAAAAAACAAAAATTGTAGATTCTCACGTGAGAATCATACTGGAGCGATTCAAATTTACGCAAAATTTTGAAGATTTCGCTTGACAAATTTTCTCCTTCTTCTACAGTGCAACCTAAGAGTGTTACAGTTTGTCAAAGCTAACGCTCTATCCTATGGCTCGGTGTTTCTTTTAACTGTTGCCTTGGATCAGATTTGAACACGGACTGTGAGCATTTATTAAATTTTCTGAAGTAGTTCTCCACCCAAAAAAAAAACTCCATTGTCTGTCTTCGGGAACTACGTCAAGAAAAATTATAATCAAACGTCACTGTCAGTCTGCTGTCTGCATTTCTAAGCACTGTCGTTCAATGGTCCCCGCACGAAACATAAACACTCTCCAATGCAGTTCATAATGCTGGATTTGCGTCCCCCAGACTACCAACACCAACTGTCTGGGGCGAACAATTTGATTCTTATTATTTATCCTCCATGCCAATGCCACCACTTCAAAGCAGAGACAGCTATACCATTTCTGGCGTATTTATTTTCATTTTTACTAATTTCAAACATCATCAATCCGCAAAGACGGAGGCGACCCAAAAATGAAGAGAAAGAACGAACGGTCGTCGTATCATTTCATACGCTCATCCGTTCGCATTTCAAAGGAATTGAACTCAATAAAAGTTGACAGACAAATTGAAGTGGAAATGGAGATGTCATTTCGCTGGGTGTTTGGATGGGTGTACGCAGTCATTCATGTCAATCTTTGTGTCCCTTGCAGCACCACACAGCACAAGGCACAAGCATTTATCCACCTTCAGCGTTGCTATACGACGCGACGCGACGCGACGATGTGTATAAGGAATCACTCCCCGACAGCCGAGACACAGCGCGCACACAAAAATAACCGAGTGAAATAACAAACGTCAAATTAATGACACACCGTAATGTGCTTACAAATTCGAATGTGGTTTTAAATTGTCAAATAAATTCATTAAGCCCGCGAGTGTTTAATGGCAATTTTACGTGCCGGATGTTTGTGTATGCGCGGTGAGGCATCAGCGCGGAGCTGTCTGCTATATATGCGGCACCCCAAGGGGCATACGGCATACCGCATGCATATACCTACATGCTGAACCCATGTGTAGGGGAATATATTTTGCTTGCAGAGATCATCGCCTGTGTGTGGCGATGGCGAATAAAAGAATAAAAATAACGATCCACTTTAGCGATGGCACTTTCAGCTGTCTTTAGCTGTCTGTCCCGAATTGGATGTATTTTTGTGCCTTTGTGGTCTGCAACGGCAAATGATATGGAAACTCTTTGCGATAATTGGGTTGTTCCCTGGAATTGCATTTTTAATATTTTCATCGATTTTTTCTTTTGAATAATTATGCAGCAGTGGTGCAGTTAGCGAGTTATATACGACTAGGAAGCTTTCCTTTTCGAATAAGCAGATCTCAAAGAGATTATAGTTTTGATAATAATTGGTTTATTCTGTACGGAGTTGGGCCATGACGACATGCAACCGAGCTTGGCTCATGAGGATATATTTTTAGCGCCTCTGTGCACTTGAACAGTGCATCCCAATAGCCAGGCAGGACTAAAAGTGGTGCGAGTGTGACACCAACCGCTTAAGGAGCGAGCTCTGAGGTCAGTTACTATTACTGTAGCCACAGTGGCTTAGTGGTTAGTGTGTTCGACTACTAAGCTAGGGGTTCCAGGTTCGATTCCCGAAAAAAAAGTCATCTTAAGGTTTTTTTTTTCAGTGCGCTACCTCTCTCGAACGTCTGACAAACATCCGAGAGTATACAACTGTCATGAAAGAGCTCCTCATTAAGCCTTTGGACTCGGCATAAAATTGTAGATCCTCATCGCTGTTTTCACTCACCATAAAGGCCCATTTCACCTTGACTTGCCAACTTCAGCGTTTAATGTTTAACTTCGCGTGGATCTACTTTCTATCTTTAAACAACTTGTTGTCTGAAGAGCTGTTCTGAAAACTGTTTTATCAGTGAAGTCCGATTTACCAAACCTGGACCTCAAGTTGGCATTACAAGCCAAGCGTAGACTTCGTTAGTCTTATCTCTTATTACTTACTTACTTAGGTGGCGCTACAGTTCGGGGTGAACCAGGGCCTCAACCAAAAAGCCTCTCCAGTTGGCCCGGTCCTTAGCCAACTGCCTCCAGTTGCGCACTCCAAGTTGGTTGAGGTCCTTTTCTACTTGTGCGCGCCACCTAAGGCGAGGTCTTCCTCTACTGCGTTGACCCTCTGGGTTGGAATCGAAAACTCTGCGGGCCGGAGCGTTGATGTCCATTCGCTCTAGATGTCCTAGCCATCTCAAACGTCCAATGCGCAGTTTTTTGACTAGGTCGATGTCGCTGTACAGCTCGTATAGTTCGTTGTTGAATCGTCTCCTCCAAAACCCGTCAACGCAAACGGGACCGAATATCTTACGAAGAATTTTTCTCTCGAATCGACCAAGGATATCTTCATCCGCTTTGGAAATAGTCCATGCTTCAGATCCATACAGCAGGACTGGGATGATGAGGGTCTTATACAGACTCTCCTTAGTCTTTCGGGAGAGGGCCTTACTACACAGTTGCCTTCTCAGCCCAAAGAAACAGCGATTGGCAAGAGTTATTCTCCGTTTGATTTCTGATGTTTTTCAGATGTTATAGCAGAGCCAAGGTAGACAAAGTCCCTTACTACCTCAAAGTTATAGCTGTCTATTGTGACGTTCTGCCCGATTCGTCGATGTTGGGTGTCCCTTCTTGTTGACAGCATATATTTGGTTTTGCCCTCGTTAACCGTTAAGCCCATTTTAGCCGCTTCTGTGTCTATACTTGCAAACGCGCCAGTGACAGCTCGCTGTGTTCTTCCAATTATGTCAATATCGTCCGCGTATGCAAGTAATTGTACAGACTTTTGAAAGATCGTACCTCGTATTTTGGCTTGTGAGTTTCGTACAATTCGTTCAAGTATGATGTTAAAGAAGTCACATGACAGCGCGTCGCCTTGTCTAAATCCTTTTTTGACATCAAAGGTCTCGGTTAGGTCATTACCGACCTTGATGCAGCAGCGAGATTTCTCCATCGTCATCCTACACAGACGGACGAGTTTGGTAGGGATGCCAAAACTAGACATGGCTCTGTATAGCTCGTCTCTATAGATGCTGTCATAGGCGGCTTTGAAATCGATGAAAAGATGGTGAGTATCGATTTGGACTTCTTGGGTTTTTTCCAGGATCTGCCTTAGTGTGAAAATTTGATCGACGGTGGACTTTCCTGGCCTAAAACCACACTGATAGGGGCCAATCAGTTTGTTGACGAAGGGTTTTAGGCGTTCACACAATATTGCAGATAAGATCTTGTACGCGATGTTAAGGAGACTAATTCCTCTGTAGTTGCCGCAGTTGAGGCGGTCTCCTTTCTTGTGGATCGGGCAAACGATGCTGAGATTCCATTCATCAGGCATACATTCATCTGACCAAATCCTAGAGATGAGTTGGTGCATGCTCTCTACCAAGTCATCTGCAGCTGCTTTAAAAAGCTCGGCGGGTAGACCGTCAGGCCCAGCAGCCCTGTTGGTTTTAAGCTTGGATATTGCTATCTTCACTTCATTTTGATCAGGTGGACGGAAGTTTTGGCTATCATCGTCTAAGTTTAATGGTTCGTTCTGCCTGACAGCGGGATTTTGGTCTTCGTCGCCGTTATACAGTCTGCAGAAGTAGTTTTTCCATATTCTCAGCACCGACTGTGATTCTACCACGAGGTTTCCTTCGTTATCTCTACAGGTTTCTGTACGGGATTTGTTGCTCTGGCACGTTCTCTTTACCTTTTGGTAAAACTTCCGTACATTATTCCTGGAGTAGCATCTCTCAATTTCTTCGATCTCGCGCTTCTCGTGCTCTTTCTTTTTCTTCCTGAGAAGCCGATGTTCTTCCCGTCTCCTTTGCTCGTAGAGCTCGCGAGCAGCTCTAGTCCTCCTTTGCAGCGCCGCTTTATGTGCCTTTTGTTTTGCTGCATTTGCTAGTCGACATTGTTCGTCAAACCAGGGGTTTCGTGGTGGCGGTCGTGTGAAACCCAGCACATCAGTCGCGGCATTAATGATGGCTTTCTGGCAGTGTTGCCACTGGTCTTCTGCTCTAGCTGTTGTTGCGGGAGGACTCGTCGTGAGACATAGGGATACACGATCGGCGAAAATTCTGGCGGTCTCTTGCGATTGCAGCTTTTCGACATTGTACTTTCTCACAGTATTCCGTTGTTGAGGCGTGCTGGATTCGCATTCGTACCTTGGATACAACAAGGTAGTGGTCCGAGTCAATGTTGGCCGCTCGGAAGGTTCGGACATCCGCAA
Source organism: Cheilosia variabilis (assembly GCA_951230905.1). Lineage (NCBI taxonomy): Eukaryota > Metazoa > Arthropoda > Insecta > Diptera > Syrphidae > Cheilosia > Cheilosia variabilis. Next base: position 46,648,343 of record OX579679.1, read on the forward strand.
AACTGGGGGCGAATTTGCCTTGATGCGGATTGTCATCAGACGTTCACTCACATGCCGAAAGCTCAAGACTTCTTGCCTAAGTCTGCCGCGTATGACAAATCCACATCCAAATAAGCGCTGCTTCTGCTCCGTATAGCAAGCACCGTAATAGATGTCACAGTTTTTCATCCTTCTTTTGCCCGGCCCATCCCATCGCACTTCCTGGATGGCGGTTATGTCTGCTTTATAGCAGTCAAGGGCCTCTGCTAATTGTTCGGCTGCGCGCGGTCTGTTTAATGTACGAACATTCCACGTACAGATCCGAATATCGTTGTCCTTATTTCGTTTTGCAGGGTTGTCAACAGTAGATCCGTCCTTTTCCGAGGCTTGTAGTTGTTTGTGAACTAGTTATTTTTTTCGTGGTAGAGAAGTTACCCCGACGCACAACCCCCAACCTGGAGGGCCAGTTCCATTTTATACCCCTTGGACGAGGGGCCGAGTTACCGGACCAGTAACCCACTTCGGGATCTGAGCGCTGCCGTTGGCCCATGAAGGGTTCATCCGCCACCAACTCCTTTCCAACACCCTGGCTCAGTATTGGAGATCCCTATAGACCTGGGATTCGAATATGTCGAAGCAGCTCATATAGGGAAGACACTAGATAGTTCAACCTGACTGGAACTGTAGACGCCACCGTTGATTCCATCAAGGGAAATTCCTCCGCTGCCGTCTGGGATCAGAGGAAGTGCCTTAGTGAGAAGACACTCCTCCCCCCTCTCTCGTCTGCTGCCACCAACGACTTTCCAAAGGGGGTTGGGTACCCAATCTCCAGCCGAGGTACTAGGCACCCACCAGTCACCAACGTGGAGGTGAGAGTAGGAGTTGATTGTGAGAGGCTATGTGAGAACATTTGTGTTCTCATAAAACGCATCACAACCCTTCAACCGGTCTTATCTTTTATTAGTAACACAAAAAACAATGACTTTTTATCATCCAGGAGTGCCACTCCTAGTTGGATCTACCCCCGAAACCAAACTGAAGAACTTATCCTCCCTGATGTGTTTGACCCGACCTTCGTTTCTGCACACATCGTTCTCTCCCTTTGAGCATTTGGTTTCCTGTTTTCGCTTCTTGTGTCATACTCTTGATCGCTTTCTATATCTGGTCCCCATGCTGGGCGCGACTCGTAGTAGCTTTAATATGTCTTAATACATTTGCTTTCGTTGCCATTTAAAAGCATTTTGGTGCGTAACCCTCTTGACAAGTTCTTGTCGGACATTTGATTTAAACAATTTTTTGAAGCCCTAGGGATCTCTATAGCACTCCTTCACACCAACTTGATGTACTCCAAGAGCTTATTCATAAGCCGATGATGGTGGAAAACCACCTGTCTGACGTTATATCTGTTGCTAATTCTAAATTATTGCCTCCATCTCAGGACTTGGTTGTCTCTTATCCCGTGTAACCGCATACACAATGCTGCCCATATATCCAACCAGAAGGGTGTTTCACCGACGATCGATAGGGCAACGTCGCTCTAAAAAGATTGAAACATATCAAATCGTATGGCGGTGGCCACGAAACCTCTGAGCGATTAGCGATTTTGCTATTTTGCCTGGCCAAGTTTCTAAGCCACGAGATTTCGAGAGATATTCCAATCAGACCACTATTGTCGGGTCTCTTTTCGTCTCAATACCACTATAAATCTTACCCAGATGAATCTCTGGATTTCTGCAGAGTTCTTCCCTGGGTTCGACTCATAGTGTTAACGCTAGCATCTGTTTATGGGAGATCTGTTTCATCGACTGAGTCTCGACCCAATGATGTCCTAAGATCCACATTCATCAGCCAGTCAATGGCGGACATTGACACAGTATATGTACAGATTCCTCCAGGTATAGTTTACAAATATCGTCCTCACTAAGGCCCATCTTCCTTAAATGATTTCGGGTTTCATTTACCATGTCCCGTAGTCGATACCACAATCCATTTTAATGTTCCTCAACTCATGATTAGAACCCTTCTTTGTTCCATGGTTGACCGTCTTCTCAGGTGTTCTGTCGCGATCCAATTGTGAACCATTCCTATACCAATTGAAGAGAATGGTTCTGGTCCCAGCAAATTTCTAGTTGACTCCTGTTTTGCAAGGGAGTCCGCCTTTTCATTGCCGTCAATCCCTATGTATCCTCGTACCTAAGTCAGTGTTTTATGAAAACTTTGTGAGCTCGAGAACGCATTCCAGTGTCAATGATGTTGGTCCGTTTCATGCGTCTGATCACTGCCTGATTGTTCAGTGCTATACGGATAGTTATTCCTTCCAACTGACTCTTAAGCCAGTAGTCCAAGGCATGAAGCAAAGCAATCCTGTCAGCCTGGCATACGGAAGTGTATTTCCCGGGGCTAATGTTACGGCCCCCGCCATACGTCATGGATCTATCCGTGAAAATCAATATTTCACCATTTCTTCCTTCTGGAACGTGTCTTCCATCGTGAGCAGTGTATTTTTTTTTATTTTTTTACAGGGCTCAAACGTTTCGTGTAACTCGATGTCGCTAGTGTGACAATTTCACTTGAGGAGCTTCTCGGGTTATCCAAAGGGGCTGGCTGAACTACCTTCTTTAGTACTCTATATCTGACCCGACAGGCTTCTTTGGAGTGTCTCCTATTTATCAAAATTAAAACAAGAACGAAAGAATTACCTGTGGCAAATCTTGTTTATTTTATTTGTTTAGACGTATTCAGTGGTTGACCCCGATTCTTGAATATTTATAAAAAATAAATATTAAATAAATTTTGCATGAATTTGGTCAAACAAAATCTGTTTTAAAATTATTGTAGCTCGGCCTCTGGCTCTGAAAACTATTGGCTAAATAGTGTTTCAGGGATTTGAGTACACTTAAGGCTTTAGAATTATGAAAACTTATTTCTTTGGAAAAGAAATTTTATAAACAGTCTGCATTCATTTAACGAAATCATCAGTCTCCATCCCAATGTGGCTGGTGTGTGAACGTTTCAAAGAACGAACCAAAAACGCCTCGAAAATGCACTGACAAAAGCCTCAAAATAAACCTAAAAAAGCGCCCTAAAAAAAGACCTACAAAAGGCTGAAAGTTCTTTTCAGAAAGGAGTAAATTTGTTTGTTGCCTTGTTTGTAAAGGATTGGATTTTTTGAACATAGGGAAAACAGATATGCGTACATATTTTTCGGTTTTTTCCTGTCTTCAACCTTCTCGGTGGTTGATGATTATTATCGACAGAACGTTTAAAGTTTTTGTAATTTTTTTTATAAATTCAATGCAATTTCTGTGAATCTGTTTAGGGTTATAAAACCTGTGCAAAGCAAATCAGGACCCTTTCATTGCTTTTTCTCGTATTAGTCGGCAGACTTTGACTAAGTTGCACATAATTTAAGCATAATGTCACAAATATTGAGGTATTTTTAAAAATTATCCTATCCAAGTTTCAAACCAAACTGTTTCCAAAACCGCTGAGCACCGCCAATCATCTTGCAAATACACACGAACGTCACAAACAACTAAATATCTACTGAAATAGAATCACCTGCCTACCCCTGGTACAGCCCGTGCACCAACCATTTATCAAATGCAGCAACCGCGCACACAAAATATTGGTGCCTCAATTATTTTCCACCACTGTCGCAACAATTTGAGCCATTCGGCTGCACATTCTTCAGAGATACCACCACTTAGCTGCAGAAATTTATCTCCGCAATCCTTTGCGTTTAAGTGACAGTTTTGCTCTTTGGCGTTCATTCGAGGGAGATTAAATTATCCGAAATTACAAATGACATTACAATAATTTAGCCAACTTAATGAACTGAAATTAATTCGCCGCATTTTACGATGACGGTGGATGGGGACGCCAACGACCATGGCGATCATTATAGCCGTGCTTTTATTGGTCACGCTTTCACTTTAGAAACGGTTGATGTGTGTGTCGGGGCACGGCGCGCCAGCAAAACCATCGAGCGTTCGCAACTCGACTAACTTATTTATTGGACGCGTCGCGATTTTGCATCCACTGCACACCGTCCGTAGAGTGATGCGCCCCGCTCACGGGGCTAAGAGGTGTTTGCCATAATCACGGCACAGCTAAATTTATTGGTTGTTTTAATTTTCAGGCTTGGCCGCCTTATTTCACCCCACGTCAGTGACACACAAGCAGCAGCCAACAGCATCAGCCACAGGCAGGCGAGCTAACAACTGTCAACTTTGTGACATTTATTCCGCATTATGAAGAAATTTACAATCGAGTCGATGCGTGCTGCAGTGCAGCAGTGTGTATGTGTTTGCGTGAATTTTGTGTGCCTAATGCAGCTACATAGTTGACTGATCCTGACCGGCAGTTTATTGAAATAAACAGAAGGCAGATATATGTTGCTAACAGCTGATTGTCGGCCATTCGGCTGGGCGATAAATTCACATTTTCGCGTGAAAATTTACGATCGCTAATAAAATGTTGACGGCGCATTGAAATTCGGTGTTTAATGGGGCGCACTATACAGATATACCGGGTGAGCCTAACTGTACGGAGCGTCCTCCATCACCGTGTATTTCCTTTGATGCTTTTGTCATTGATGGGCAGTTTTGTTTGTTTCTATAGGGGTTTGGGGGATTTGTTACGAATTTAATGGGCTTTCGGATTATATCGCATTTTTTTGAAAATATCGCATAAGTTGCCAAAAACCCTAACCATCCTTGCATATGGATTAATTAGGTGTTCTGCTTTTTTTAAACTTTCTCCATTACGTAGTAAGAGAAAGATATTGTATTTACAAAATTTCGAACTCGAGATGTTAATCAATTCTGACATTACGAACGGCTGAACGGATTTCGTTCAAACTTCGGATTTAAAGTTTGGGGGCTTACAGTTCGGGGCCGGTTTTTCTTTTCCATGGTAACCTCAATATTAATGGTACTTCCCATACAAAATGTTCATACCAGTTTGATTTGTTCGAAAACGGCTCTAACGATTTCAACAAAAATTGATATTTAAGCTTAAGTAGTTGAACATAACTGCATACTCAGTTTTCCGCTAAAAAAATCGAGTAACGGTACTTTTGAAATTTGGACGTATCTCGAAAACGGTTCATACGATTGTAACAAAAATTAATGTCTAAGGTAATATGGTAATTTCTAACTTAATGGAAAAATCAGTTTTTCTCTGTACAATCGTTAAATGGATTTTTGAAAAAAGTCATTTTTGAAAAATATAGTTTTCCCTAGTTTACCTCAAAACGGCATGACTTTGACCAAAATGCAAACTTAAAGTAAAATTGATGTTTTCAAAATTATTGCGTCCTTAATTTACAATTCGAATCACTGGAAACGCTCACTTTAAAAACTGCTCATATCTCGAAAACGCCTTTTTCGAAAAAAATATTTGCTTAAATGACTTTGAATTTCAGTCAGATTCGCACTAAACGAGAAAGTTTCGTGCACTTTATTTATCATAGTTGGCAGAAGCTGTCTGTGGAGTCCCATTTGAGATGATATCTAAGGGTCCTTAGGTCGTCTTTATTCAGCCTGCGTATAACCCTTTGACTGGGATTCTCCATCCCTTGCCCTGCGTCTATTCTTGGTTTCGGTCCAGCAGTAAGCAAGGTTACCATACTTCCATTTCATGATTTTTAAGTAATTATCTGACTCAAACACTACACCGTAGTTTTCAGCAGATGGTCCCCTCATTAATTTTATAACTTTTGACACTTTACCCCTGCAAAAGGGGTGTAGGGGGCCAGTTTTGAAAATGCTATATATTTTTCACTTCTCTGTAAACAAGCGGTTCGGTCAGTAGCCTAATCTCATGATCATTGGTAAGAGTTAAAAGAAACACCCAACAAAGGACCGGAAAGCTTTTAAGCCAGGTTCTGGTAACAGCTTAACCTCTGTCTCCAAATTGACCCACCCTGACGAATTCTACTCTCAAATACAGCTTTGCTCCCATCATCAACTCAGAGCAGGGCCGACAGTGGGTCTTTAGTGGCAGCGAAATGATTCCAGTCTTAGAAGGACCCCCGGTCTTATTCCCTTTATTCGGTTTCAACCATAAACCATGTGTACGATAACTTCCACTTGAGTGTGCCTCACCTAAGGCGAGGTCTGGACTGTGCCGGGCTCATTCGCCGTATGAATATATATCCTAGCCATTTCAGATGTTCAATTTTCTAATTAAGTCTAAGTCACTCTGCAAGACGTAGACGTCAACGCAAATGCGACTAAATATGGCTCCAATAATTTTGGGTTCGAAAAGAAAGTCTTCATCCGCCTTCGCTTATTTCCATGTTCCTCCGTCGTAGGGCTGAGCGGGTATGAACCAGAGTTGCAATAAAGTTCCCCTAATAAATCTTGAAAATTGACTTCCTCGGTCCGAGAAACAGATTTCCACTAGATTTCTGATGCCATCCTCTTCTGTTTCTCTCTACTTTAGCAAACGCGCTAATTCGGCTTCTGTCAATGACATTAAGGTCACCAGTGCATGCACGGGCCTTTGCATTGTACCCCTGGCTGTTTGCTTGCGAATTTCGCACCATCAAGTAAGAAGCTGAAGATGTTGCAAGACAGCGCATGACCTTGTCTAAGTCAGTCTTTGACTTCAAAGGTCTCCGTGAAATAGTTTCCGAACTTAATTAGGCAGCGTGCGTTCTCCATCGTCGTGTTGGACATAATAGTTCAGTAAATAATTCAGAACTGGCCATGACCCTATATATGGTTCGTCTTTATAAATGTACGGGGCCATTTGACTTGGCAAACTGCCGTATTGAAAACTATGCGTGTGCTTCCAGATCCAGCACCAGACTTCTTGGGTTCTCTCCGTCGCTTGTGAACTAAGTATTAAATGACACTGATGTGGGTTCGTAGACAAATTGTTTTAGAAGGTCACACTGTAGGAAAACTGATGCCTCCATAGATGGGGATGTATTGAGAGTTCTTCTTCCTTCCGACCAAATTTTTGGAAATAAACAGATAGGTGTATCTCCTCTTCATCAAGTCATCTAAGACTACCTTAATACCTCGGGGGTAGCCCATTTACTCCACGCCCTTCTTGAGCTTGGAAGCGCTATCCCCACTACATTTTAGTTCGGTGGACCAAAGCCTTGCCTTTCATCGTCCAGGTAAAATGGTTGCTCTGCCTGACACAGAAATATAAGCGGCCTTCTCCAGCCAGCAGTAGGGGTCTACCTTGCAACATCAAAATACTGCCCACGCTCCCCCAATACTCACATTCCCTACCACTTGTGCCTGGCCATGCCATGTGTCTTCTGTAAACCGTTCAATCAACAACTGTCCAGTTCCATTCATCCATGGCCCGTTTTCCCTCGCATTACACGTGTGACATCTCAAGTCGAACAACATTTTCCACCGGAAGCCGTCAAAAACGTTTTGTTTTCCCAAGAAACCCAAACAAATAGCTCAAAAGCCCTCAATCATTCTCACAGCAGGAATTAATCATTTCGTTCTCTGAGAAGTGAATATCCCCCGCCACACGGACGTTTCCGAAAACACACGAAACAGAAACGCGCCCGCTCTCATTATGTGTGCATATCCATGCACAGCAGCGTATGTAAACATTTTGTTACAATTTCTCTTAATCACTCTGTCGTTGTCCACGGCCTCCTCCCGGTTGACTTAATCCGACGTCAAACACAGCAATGCACGAAACACAATCGCCCTCTAAAGCATGTGGCGGTTGTTGTTATGAATAATTCGAATTTTGAATTCGTAATTCGAATAATTCGAGGATCGTGACTAATGACGGACATTGTGAAAATTCGTGTAACGCTCTGTTGCCCATCTGTCGTTTGGGTGCGCGCTGCCCCGCGCTGCAATCGCTTTTTTTCCGGCTTCCTTCTCCCATATTCCGCGGACGGAGACCCCAGTCTTGAGTCTTGACGATGGACGATTACTCAAAACGACCGAGAAACAAATGACCGATTGTCAGTGGTCATTAAGGCGATTCATTTGCAGAGCACCAACAAAGCCACAGCCTCGGTGAACCCAGTGAGCCGCCGCCGCCGCGCCGATTGAAGCAACAACTCGCGTTGTCGTCGTCGTTTGGATATATGCGGAAGGGTGCACCACGTCGTCGTGTATATTGTACAATGTACATAGGCCAGACAAGGCCAAAAGATCTCGCTGATGGATGATTATCTAGAGTAGCGGCCGGAGTGGATGCCCTGTGTGGCTGTGTGTCCATGAGACAAATGTAATAATTAAAATGATAAATTGTCGCCATTTAGGTTCGGACGTGCAGATGATGGGGTAATTATTATTTTTTTTCACATTCTTTATATTTTTCACGGGCTTTCGCGATTTGAGAAATGGTCGTCACAACATGAGTTTGTTTTTGGCCTTGTGGACTGGTGACAATTAGCCGGGCAGTGCAAAACTCAGTGGGGGTATTTTTGGGTTGGTAGCCATCACTTTGGCATAATTAATTTGTATAGGTGTAGGTACATTTTGAGTGTCGCAAGTGGAATTTAGGACGTGATGGACAAGGAAGTAATGAGGCATTGTAAACCGAGCTGCTCAGTTGGAACGGGGGGCTCGACACTTGGTAAAAATTGTTGTTGAATTGTTGAAAAATTAAAAGGTTTTGGTAAATTGAAAGTTTCATTAACCTATGTCAAAAATTTACTGCTCACCACTGTATTGAAGTTTCTTTGATGGTCCTACTTTCTGGTGCTCCGTCTTTGTGTATCGACGCTTAATGTTCGACCATCCATCACCATTTTTGCTTCCCCAGATAGTGTTGTGTAAGCGGAGCATAGGTATCCCCAGCGATCGACAGCTGTGCACAGGGGTCAACCGCGTCCTCCGTAAAAGAGTAATACGTGACGGAACTTGTTTTTGTTTCGCATGTAATAGGTATTGAATTTCCGATAAGGTCCATGATTTCATTCTAATCGTGCTAGAGCAAGAGTTGTTGAAGCCGATCGCAGCATTTAGGTACTGATTGGAGCTGTTTACATAACGATCGACTTGCCTTCTTTTGGGGGCAGATTTTTTTACTGGCAGTCAGGCTACAGCCCGGTTGACCTTCGTCTGGCCTCTGGAATAGGTGCTGCCTTAAATATTTTGTTATCGACTGTGTCTCCGCCAACCTACAAACTGAGCTATGCCCTCAGCTTTGTTGTGGCCACTTATTGTAGCACAGATTGACACAGAGGTTATTTGGGCTGACTCTTAAGCAAGGAGTTCCAAGTTCAACCTCCGGACATGAATTACAGCTCGTAGTATAATTACTGTTCTGAGAAAGCTTCTCAATTCAAACGTTCGGTAGTCCCCGAAAACTCAGACTCACCTCACCGCCTATTATATGCAGAAATAGCCCCTTCGACCCAATTTGCGAAGACAAGAAAAGACGCAAACCATGCTAATAAGATCACGATACAGTGTGACAGTCAAGCGGCCATTAGAGCTATGCAGTCAATTGAAGTCAAGGCAAGAACACTAAAACCGTATGCAAGACTTATTTGAACGATATATCTTCTGCCAAGACGCAATGACGCTATGTTGGGTGCTGATTTGGCATATCCCCATACTCAAGAAGGAAGTCACGATTCACGCAGAAACCAAGCTTTGTCATAACGTAAGGCGCCCTCTCGGAACTATATTTGTCGTTGACATTGAGTCACTTAAATCGTTGGTTCCGCTCGAAATCACCCTTTTCAATGGGCCGCTTTCTCACCTCGGAACGTAAGGCCCTCTCCGAACCACATTTGTCGTTGGGCGTTGCCGCATTAAGTCACTCACACCCACAGGTCGTTTGTCCCGCTCAGAATCACGTTCATCGTCGGATCGCGCTAAGGCACGATCGAAGTTGGGCAGTCTTCAGTCACCTTGACGCAAGAATCATGTTTTGCTCGTAGTACCCTCTTGGCTTCTGGGGCTCGTCTGTTGACTTGACTCCGAAGCCAGAAACCATTCTTAGTCGTCCGTCCTTGAGCCGGCTTCTGTCAAAAAATAATTTTATAAATTTAACAACAACTTCCAGTTGCAATTGGATCGTTATAAAAATCTCTATATTAAAGCTCTTACTTAAAAATCGTGTTTTCTTGAGAAGATTCTCAAGACTCTGTCTATGGTTATACGGATATACAATACACCTCAGATTTAGGGAAAAATCTCATCTTACAGGCAAAAAAGAGGTTAAAATGTATGTTATTGGGCAAAGCCTAATGCCTTTCCTCGGAAAAGCGACGTACTCTCTATGGTGGCTAGTCTTTTGTGATGATCTCAAAACGATACACAACCTAACGTAACATATCCACTGAAGGTCTGTCTATAGGCGGTCCTACCATTAAATGAAAGGTCGAAGAAATAGAATCTGCTGCGTAACCCAAGCCCAGTGCTAGAAAGAAATTGCAGACAGACAGTTGCTTCCTTTTTGAACTGGATGTCGCAATTCACCTGAGTCCTAGGCCTCATACGTAAACCTCGGACTTCTTTTTCCTAGCTACTTCTGCGAAGAATCTGGATAAATTCGACTCCTGAATCCGTTTGTTTCAAATGAAAAAATCCGATTTTTCAGCTCTAAAGCAGGACCTTAGGCCTAAATTCAAATTCAAAAGTAAGAAATGGCATTCAGTTTGTTTGTACTATACGGTCACAGAGTTTCTAGTAAAATCAATTTAAAAAACCAAAGACTTTGCTATTCCTGGGCTTAAACTCTTTCCCAACACTGCCTGCTGCAGCTCATCCACTGCCCGATTCCTTATAACCATGACATGGGTAGCGAAGAGATGTCTAAAATCCCGAACATCTTTAAAAATAAACTATGCTAAACTCAGTCTTCCTCAAAAATAAAGCAAAAAATAGAGACGTACCTTGCGAAGGCACGACGAGCCCCGCAAAAACAAGGAAACAGAACGCTCGAAACATAACCCTACTCATCTGTAATAGTGACCGACACTTTGTGACAGCTCTGTCAAAAGTTATAAAGCTTCAAATCTGTTGAAATATTTTTGAGCATCAATTTTATAATTTGGCTTATTCTAAACATTATTTTCTGTTGACACCCCTGCCAGTCCGACTAATGCGCGAATGTAAATAAACACAACACGAAAGAGCTTACGCAAACAAATTTGAATGTCTGCCCGCTGTCTCACCTAGGTGTACAATGTACACCAGCCATGAGCTGTATAGTGTCGGAACATTGCGACAAAATTCAAATCATGTAGCGTGACAACAGCAGCCGCCGTTAAGAAGGGCAATTGGCCAGAGCGAGCAATTGTTTTGGTCCAATTGTAGGACAGGCCACAGGCCCCATGCCGCAGTAGTTGCATGCATATGCACTACTTGGGCAACTTTGTTGCGTTATGGGTAATGACTAATGGGTGTGATGTGGACGACGCGTCACGTCGCGGCATGTCAAATGTTAATTAAACTATCGCGTTTTAATTAAATGAGCGAAACAAATGGTGCGGTTGGTATTTCATGGTTCGAACTTTGATGACTCAATCTATTTTGGTTCTAAATGCACTGCAGCCCGGGGGAGATATTATTTTCCAACGAGTGATAAATACATTAATTGGGTATCAATTGCAAAAGGCATTGTTGAAGTGACATTTTTATGGAATTTAGTGGTGCAAAGGCTGGTTAGTCCTTCCAACTAACCACGGCGGTTGGTAACAAAAATGGTAAGGCCCTTTGCGGTAGCCTCAGATTTGCTCATTTTTTAAAAGGTGTAAAGCCCTGCTGGGCGACTTCATCAGCAGGGAAGAACAGATGGCTGAAGACCTGGTGTCTTGAGAGGGACAAGAGCTAGTCGTATGACTTCGGGTTTATTGGTGAAAGACTGCTGGCAATAAATGGGAAAAATGGTCGGTGGACTGTTGAGGACCAAATTTGTATGAAACGGAAGTAAATGGAGATCATTTTTGCGGGTACCACGGGGTTGCAAAACGAAAGAAGATCCTGAGTACATCGTCCTCACAAGATATTGGCGGCAGCCTTTGTATAATGTGCTAGCGAGAAGTATGCGCCCCGTACAATGCGGAGCTCAATGCTAAATCTGAGCCATTGCAACACCCGTCGAGGGACAAAAGTTGCAGGCAAGTTTGGGTAGATCTTGTAAGAAGTAGGTAGGAAGCTCCCAAGGAATTTGCCACGGCAATCGCTGCAAAGTCATCTTTTCAAGTGGTGCCACAAAGTATTGTGCTTTCATTTTCAGAGACCCAGCAGAGCAGTATTCTGGGCGGAGCTCCAAGAACCTTCAGCTCTTCGAGAGCATTTCTCAAGCTTTGATGTTACTCCTGGGTCAGTTACCTATTGCTTTTTGGTTGCCTGGCTGTCGATAAAGGAGGTAATATGTACAAAGACTCCCGGGCTGCTTGGAAGACACTACTATTGACCGGGATATGCTATACAATCTGCCCTAAGCTTCCTAAACCTTCCGCGGTATCGATTTTTGATTCGACTTTAGGTTTTCGGCAATAGACTAGTACCTATATAGGTCCATAGGCCTTTCCAATAAATATTTTTAGTTTCGACTCTAAATTTTAGTAGTTCACAGTGGTTATATTTTCCATACAGATTTCGCAATTTTGAGCTGCCGTAAATTTAAAGTCGAGGCTACAATTTGTTATTAGTATACGGTGCCATATTTTCAGTCTTCCCTGACTGCTACTCATGGCTCTTTTCAGCGATGATACTGCATAAAGATGTACAGCGGATGCTGGGCTCGAATGACGTCATTCGTAAACGAGCAGTACGTGACGTGTTTTTGTTTCGTTTGTAAAATCGACCTTATTCCGTAAATGTAGTTATAGCTCGTTCAGGAATGTGGCAATTCAGCCCCTGATTGAGGTAAGCTTCAAGACCGGCAGTTGAAGGTGTTCTCAGTGAGCCGATGGCGGTAATGCAAGCTTGTCATTACAATTTTGAAATAGCCTTGTTAGTTGCCGGCGGCTTTACTAGACTGCCATAGGTCAATATGAGTCTTACTTTTTCTTCTTTGGTGGCGCTGCCTTGACCTTTTAACCCAATTATAGGCCTTTTAAATTTTATATGTAGTTCCCAGGTCTTCCGAAGATTCTCCCGCATAAGTGAAGGGTGCATTGTTCCCCGGTTAGGGAAAAGACCTTGTTTCGAGGTACCATCCCGCATTGCAAGTCGCATTGTAAAAGGGATATCTTAAGGTTTTGTAAATATAAAAATAGCTCAGTCTTGGGTATTTAATTCTGAACTCGGTGTGTTCCTCTATCCAGCTGAAGCATTCCGTCTACCTTGCCAGATAATTCGCTGCCCGTTGCCCATGATACATTCGTGGCCCGTTGTTAAGCTTGATATATGTGGAAATCCACACAAGGTTAGACTTTATATTGTCGTCAGGTGCCTCGATAGCTGCCTAATTTCAGCAGTGTCCAATTTTCTAGAAAATTGTCTGCTTAAATATGAATATTTTTTCTTGAGAGATGTTGGTATAAATTTGAACATCGATTCACAGGGCTTAGCTACCTAAGCCATTCTAAATGCGTTATCATTCATATTGTCTAACGCTTTACTTTGTTTTTGCTCCATATGTTGTTGATTCACTGCTACACTTTTTCGTATTGCTTAGCTTCGTTGACAAAATTAAGTTCCTTGATGCTATCATCCCTGGATACCTATAGCTTTAAGCTGAAGTATTTCGTATTCTTTTGAACCAATACATTACTTAGCTCCAAGAGTACCCCCACGACTTCATGGCAGCCGTTGGTCATGCATGCATTGCTCCGGTGATGCATATGCCCGTCAATCTTTCTACTTTGCTGAGAATACTTTCTTCTATAACTAGACTAGTTCGCTTGGCCCATAAATAAACTGCTCTGTTTGTGACCATTGATTCTCAAAATTGATTTATATTATCAATCACAGAATGCCAGGGCTGCACCCCGATGACTTTCTACCCAAGACACTACACATGATGAGAGCTCGTGTAGCTTCCTTTGAGATCTCTCTTCGTTTATGCCAGATGAGCGTACTCTCTAAAGGAAGATACTTTAGTTCGTTCATCCTCGCATTAGTGCCTTGCCTGATAAATGGGATTGCTTTCAGTCTCCCAAGTTTCCTCCTTCTGTGAATCTTAGGTTTCTGCTATATAAGGTGATCATCGACTATAAGCCCAGATATTTGACAGCCATTATAATTATAATTATATTGCGCCCCTAATCCTGGTCGTTGTTGGACAGTCTCACTCAACACCGAGATATTTGCGAAATTTTAGAGCTTCAATTGCTTCACCTCTGGTCGTTTTTGGACAGCCTGAGAGCTCCAAAGAATTAACGGCAACCCCAAGTCTCAAACATAGGTATAAGCCAAACCTTCTTATCTGACAAAGTGTTGACTGCTACAATCAGTTTTGGTCCTTCATTTACTTGCGCCTTCCCTGCAATTCACATTTAGGCCATAAATCACACGCTCAAGACCTCATTCCTATTCCCTATTCCCTATTCCAATTTACTCCATGTCACACATTTACGATTATTGTTCGGTCTTTCACATCAAACCAACTACCCGACTACTCATCGCCGCAATCATCGTCCGCGTCACGAAGTCATTAATCGCACAGCACTTAATTTAGACCCACCGTGTAAGCCATCCGCTTCATCCGGCGGCCATCATTCACGTTTATGGTGTGCTGGTGGCTGATGTGCTGCCGTTGCCGGAGAACAGCCATATCTTCTGCTCGTTTGACAAATTAATGGTGTGCAGCAGTGAGCTGGAGAAAAATTTCCCGATTACGAGATGCTTTTCATCACGCGTAAACAAATTTATTTATTTTGGACTCCATCATAATCCCCAGGATCTCGTGCTGCATCAGCCAAGATGCAACAGCAGCAGGAGACCCATATCAAAGGGCTGCAACAGCAGCAACAGCAGCAGTATTATGCCACTCCCCGTCCGCGTCGCGTCGGTCGCCGGGCCCCATCACTACGGTGTATCTTTGAAATTTATGAGCTCATTCTACACGCTGTTCCACTTTGGACGAAATCTAAATACTCGTCGTAGATGATAGAGGAGAGATTTGGACGCTTGCGGTACGACATCAAACGAAGATCTGTAAAAGAAGCTGCGATGTCACATATACACAGCCACACAGACACACACACACATATACCGAGCCTAGAGGAGGCCGAAACTGAAATGCGGATAGAAGACGCAGCCGATGGTGTTGCTACGTTTGTTGGTTCTATATAGTGGCATGTGGAATGAAAGGGAAATTTATGGCAGAAGGATGCCGCCGTGCAATCAGCCATTTTAAGATAATGTGAGTGTGTTGGCTCTGGGGAAGACAAATTGCCTAGTGGCAAGCGCGGCGGGAGGGGATTTGCGCGCTCGCACTCCCCGCGCAATTGACGCACCATGTGTGTGTGTGTGTGTGTGTGTGGATTTCCTGCTTGTCGCGTCGCGCCGTCGTTGTGTGTACACGAAATGGATTCGGGTAAATTTATTATTTGACAACAGTCATTAGTTAATAGGAGCACCATCAGCAGACAGCACCACAGTGGCAATCTAGTAGTTGAACAATTTTTCGTTCCTCGAGGCCCAGCAATCATCTTACCATGTGACATGGTATCTGCATCGCTGTGTGTGCTCTCTCTCTCCGGAGGTAGATTAACGTTAATGGCTGTCTATGTTTTTCCTTGAGACGATACTTTTTATTGCATCATTGGGAATGGGAAGGAGGGACATGGCGGAGGTGAAGGTTTCAAGTGGGTGTCCGCAGGGCACTGGGGGAGCGCGACAATTTATTCGATAGTTGACAATCGAGCACGCTAAGCATGGGAGTGTTTCACTAATGGCGGTAAATTATGTATGAGGGAAGAGCGAGCTCTCGCCTATGCCTCTGGTATAATACGCTGTCGTGGTATCTCGTTTTGGCTGTTAATTTCCTTTGATCGCTCATTTAACGAACCGTTTTTGGTTTGGCATCTCATAAATTGTGATGGCAGTTCTGACAGTCACATAAATTATCCACTGAATATGACAAGTAGGCGCGCAACAAAGATGTGAACAATTAATTTGCTGCCTGGTTAAAATAAATCAGAATTGTGTCAGAAAATGTGAATTCCATGGGGCATTCGTTACTGTGACAGAGTGGCATTAATTTTTGTCACTAATTAGGGAGTCATCTTTTCTTTTCTTTTTACTGAGTTTCACTGTGACAGCTGTCGTAAATTTTAAAAGCAGTTGGGAGGGTATTTTGAAAGGGGTCATAAGAAGATGACAAAGGAAGTGTGTGGCTATGAAAATTTGACAGGAATGCTACCATAAAGACGGTCTGTTGTTGTGGGCACCTGCGTGGTGGCTATTTATCCACAGTTATCCCGTGCCGATGGCTACATAAAAACTAATAACCATACATTTACATAGTTGGTGTTATCTGCAGCTGAGATTCTTGCGACACGAAACGGATAAGGAGACCAACGGGTGTACTATTTCTGGTGGCGTTCCACAAAGCTCCATTCTCGGGTCCATGATGCGATGTCATGTGATATGGTTTGTTGAGACTTAAATTGTTTGGGTCACGTTGTTCAGACCTAACAGCTAGTGGCCTTTCTTTGTTTTTTTATTTTTTTCAAAGGGGATATCGAAAGAGCAAGGCTTTTGCTAACGATGACGAACCAGGCGCACACTTGAGCCACCTGCACAGAACTTTTGTCATGAAATTAATGACATAGTGGGTAAATTTTGTGAGGCTAACAGAGACAGATATTTGTTGAGTCAATGAGGTGGGCGATGTTTATTTTTCAGGTCAACGTGTCAACACATGGGTGTAGTATGGTATCTGCTCTGTGCTCACATATGGTCAAAACAGGACTTGACAAAATGAGTCATCATATCTATAGTTATAGCTGGTTTCGTAGGCTCTTTGAAAACAAAATTTAATATTTTTAAAGTTGTTAAAAAATGTTGAATTCATAAAAAAAATAAAAACGCATAATATCCATATGGGTTACCCAACCTGGTGCCTATCTTCTTACAACCAATCGCTTTGTCTAGGATTTACTTATGAACAAACAAGTGTGAGTTGCACTTTTAAAGTTATTTTCCCAATTCTTTCCTGCGAGCTGTTCTGACAGGCATTTGTTTTTTTTGGTTCTTTCTTTTTTCTCATGCTCCAATCTAACCTGAAATAAATTGCATTGACTACTCTTTCCTTATTGAAGTAATTTAATAAATAACATTATCTCACTCCCAGTCAATTTAAAACACGCTTTACGTGAGTTTTTATTTTTGGGACGGATGGAGTGGACTTACTATAATTGTACGCTGAGTTCGAGCGTTGCGCAGTGAAAGAACGCTTTTAAGGAGTAATTCGTATTTTTTCTGGGGATCGAACCTCATCACTTCAGCACACTAACCACTGAGTCAAAATTGACGTATTTTTTCTGAAAGAAATAAAAGAGTTAAAATCAGATGGTTTATTTGCTAGTTGATGGGATAGGGTAAAGTCGGGAAATATGGCACCCCTTTTTGTTTTTGTTTTTAACTCAGAAAATAAACAAGATTTTTATTTTAAACAAAAATAACTTTATTTTCAAATTCATTTGAAATCATTAAATATAAACTTAAAAGTAATTCAGACTCAAAAAACATTTTTTTTTTGCAACAAAAAAAAAAACCAAAAAAATAATAAACAAAAAAAATGTAGGGTAATATGGCGCCATACGAGGGGGTTTATGGCACCCTACTTTTTTTTTTGATTACTATTGCCACACTTATTACATGTGTTAGTGTACGATGAGCAAGAGTCATGTGACCAAAAATGGCACATTATACACTTAATCCAGTCATCTGGCTTCGTTGTCAAAGTATATTCTTCCCCACACCCTACACAAATGTCTTCTGATGTGCTGACTTCAACGTTGGTGTTTCTTTTGGCAAACTTCGGTTTTTTGGGTACCCTTTTCTCCTTTATTTTGTTCAATGATTTAATTTTTTGAGATGACAAGTTCTCGAAGCAAGTTGAAACTCGAGATTTTCGAGACCTCGGATTTGGCTTCGTAGAATTCCCCGAGGTGGAAGGTATTGGCGAAATCATATCAAGCATTTTGCCTGGAGTCATTTGTATTCCGAGGTGTTACCGGACCATCTTCCTATTGAAATAGAAACGAAAAAGGTTTAATTTTAATAAAAAAAAATAATAGGTAGGTATTACTCGGCTGGTGACTTGCAATGGTGGTGTAGTTGGGATTAGGACTTCTATTTCGTCAACATTCTCTTCACTTCGAGTTGATGTCATGTTACTTTTAATAAATCCATATTCCGGAATGCTATTAGGATTTAGTGGGAAAATTCCAGTTGCTGAAAACCCAGAAATTCCATTTCCAGGAGTTGCAGATTTGATCCACGCCTCTGACAATAACATACCAAACTTGAGACGTGATAATTTTCTCGTTGGATTATTTTTTTGTGAACATCCTACATGCTTCATAGTAATAATGTTTAAATGGTTTAAAAAAAGATCGGTCCAAGGGCTGAAGGAACTGTGTAGTATGTGGTGGCAAGCATAGCAGTGTTATTTGATGTTCTACGGCGAACTCCAACATTTCCACCTTACCGCAATGTGATAAGTGGCCATCCAAGATGAGAACTGTCTTGCCTTCCGGCTTCCTTGGAACAAAGTGGTCTTTGAGCCATGTAAAAAATAGGTCACTGTTTACGTAAGCAGATTTATTGCCCATGTAAGCGACAGAACCTGGTGGCATTCCGTCTTGAAATTCGGCTTTTTCGTTTTTGCCTTGAATAAGAACAAATTGTATTATAGATCCAATCCCATGTTTTCTGGAATCACCTACTTAGCTTTAAAAACACAGACTGGTGGTAAAAAAAATCCCTTCTGCGTTGCAGCATGCGAGGACCGTTATGGTCTCACCTCTTTCTGCAGATGTTAGTGCAGTAACATTGCGTGATCCCTTCTCTGCAATCACTAAGGAGGGTCGGTTGTTGAGTTGGCAACTGGAAGTATTGAGATACTTCTGCCTTTGACATTCCTTTTGCACGAGCATAAGACACTCCTTCCGATTTTCGAACTGATAGATCCGGATGGCGTTGCTTAAACAAAGTGAACCAGTCATTTCCAGCTTCTTTTTGAACATGACTGAATCTGTGGTTCACTCCGCACTTTATTGCCAACCTATAAGCCATTTGGCACACTTCCTTTCTACATGGAGCAAATCCGTGCGCCTGCAGTTTTTTTATATGGAGAACCATTTTCTGTTCCCTTTCTTCCCCTAAGCAAGACGGGGATCCTAATAAAGGTTTTCTATTATTGTGGTCCTTAAGGCGTCTTCTGAGTGTGGTAAAGGGAATTGAGAAATGTTTTGCAGCTCCTTTTACGGATATTTCAGAATTTTGAACTACAGCAATGGCTGCTGTGAGTTGGGCTTGAGTCTATTTTGCCCGATTTGAAGATGATTTTCGTTTATAAACGGTTGGCATTTCTAAAATAAAAAAAAAGTAATAAAATACATAAGTAAGGGTGAAATGGCACCGGTGCCATATATCCTCATATTCTCGGGTGCCATTTCCCCCTATTGAAGGGAACCACTGATATTGGAAAAAACACGATGAAACACGAAAGCACACTCAGCACAGTAAACAAAAACAATTTTATATCGATTCACCTCTCTTATAATGCTTAAGCGGATAGCCGGCGCCAACAACTTACCTATCTACACTTACTTGACTAAACCACAAAAAAACTTTTTCTCTTAAATGCACTCTTTAAATTTTTTGTCATTTTTTGTGTACTGCACCCGTCGACTGCTTCAGTATGAATGAATGATATTTTGCTGTCTCTTTTTTGGAAAAGAAGTCGTTTGTGGGAGAAATTGAAAGGGTGCCATATACCCCCTGGTGCCATAATACCCGACTTTACCCTATTTAAAAAAATGACCTCGGCACTTGTTTATGCGGAAAAGCTAGGAATCGTTTTGATTATACCTATTGAAGGTAGCCTGGCAAGTTGTAGGGATTCAAAATCATCCCAGAGTTAGGTACGAATATTTTTGGCGGATGTAAGACTATTCATGTCATTGACGTCGTTTGTGTGTCAATGGTCATGTCAATTTGCGTAACCATTTGTTTAAAATATTCAACTGAATAGTCCGATAAACATCTGTAAACACCGAACTACTAGCGTTAAAAAATATAAAAAAAAAAAACAATAAAGCACCGACGAAATATCTACAAGTTAAGTTTTAAAAAACGGCTGATGCAAATTTGTTGAATAAAATTTTATAATAAGCTCTTGAGCGAAGAAAGACTTTCGCCCTGATAGTCCGGACGGGCTACGCTTTACCAAGAAGTTAATAAAATATAAAAGAAACAGAAGCCACCATATTGTTTTTTGTAGACTTAAATAGGAGTGAAATATTTTGCCAATTGGCAGCTCTCCTTTGTATATTATAAATTTCTATGGCTTAACCAGATGTGGAATTTTAATACTGCAGGTCATATTTGTAAGTCTGCATCTTAAGTCCAATACTTTTTGCAGTGTTCGATAGTAAAATGTGTTTTTTGCATTTTTGCAAGTTGGACTATCTTAAAAAAATGTTTTGTTGCATGCTGATGTGCTTTGCATTTCTCGAACATAAACCTGTTACAACAGTCAACAAACTTAAGCACTACTGCGACTTGTGCGATTTACAAAACAACATATCAAAGTCTAAAAGTTTGGTTATGAACCAACATCTCGAAGTGGAGTTTGCGTGTGTATTTGACTTTAGAAAGGCATTCAGTAGGGGTTGTTTTTAAAATGTACAAAATTTCGTTTCCTTTCAAAGAAGCTTCCCTTACGTCCGCTTCTAAGCCATAGTTCTGCTACATAGTTTTGGTAAAAAGAATTGTCGAATCCCTCTTTGGAATCTAAATTGTTCCATGCTCCAGTAAACTCTTTTCTGTTCAAGCCAAGGATTTCAAAGCCATTTAGAAAATTGTTCAACCCAAAGTAGCGCCATTTATAATTACTAGAGTTCGTCCAGTGGTAGAAATTCGACCATTATAGGGACCTGTCTTATACACAATATATTGGTAAACAAATGGCACAAAGCATTGCATCTCATGTACAGGGTGGCTGATGAATATTGCTACATTAAGAAACTCAAGTAACTTTTTTTTCAGTGTATGGAATTCATTTTTATTTTATTCATGTTAAAGCTCATTCAATTTTTTTTAAATATAGCTTAATTAGTTTTAAAAATAATGGAATTTAAATGCCCCCCCTGCTCGTTGATGCATGTGCGGCATCTCACCAAAAAGTTGTTCATTACTGCTTGGAGAGTTGAGACAGGAATAGCCGCAATTGTTTCTCGAATAGATTGCTTTAGTTCATTCAAATTTGTTGGTTTTGCTTTGTAGACTTCCTGTTTGCAATATCCCCACAAGAAAAAGTCAGGTGCAGTAAGGTCAGGCGACCTGGTGGGCCAACGGAATGTGGAGTTTCTGGATATCAGCTTATTGGGAAATTGTCGTCGCAATTCTGTCATAACAGGCCGGGCTATGTGAGGAGTTGCACCATCTTGCTGAAACCACACAGAGTTGAAAGAAATTCTCATTCGGCGTAATTCTGGATAGAAAAACCCTCTCAAAGGTCTCCAGTAACCGTAACGGTGTGACCGTTTTCTTCGAAGAAGTAGGGACCGACAATGCAGCGTGATGAAACTTCACACCACACTGTGACACGAAGTGAATGTAATTCCGTCTTATGGAGTATCTGTGGGTTGGAAGCACTCCATATTCGACAATTTTGTTTGTTTATTTTGCTGTTTAAATCGAAATGGGCCTCGTCAGACATAAAAAGACAGTTCAACATGTTTCCGTCCTCTTCCACCATTTGAAGCATCATCTGGCAAAATTCCAAGCGAATCAGACAGTCTGCTGCGTTCAGTTTGTTGGCCATTTGAATTTTATATGGGAATAAGTCCAAATCATTGTGCATAATTGACTGCAATGTCTGTTTGCTTATACCCATTTGAGCAAATAAGCTTCTTGTCGAAACTCTTGGATTGTTTTGTATGGTAGCAGCAGCGATTGTTTCCTCCGTCCGAACTGATGTTAAGGTCTTCTTTCGACTGTCCAATGCTCGGCAAAATTGTTAACAAGTCTCATTGTGCTCCATCTGCCACAATGAGACTTGTGGAGGATTGCCGCCAAACGTGCGCCTATACTCTCTTTGAACCGAAACTACGGACTCCAGTGCGTGATAGCGGCGGACAATCCAAATTCTTGTTTCAGTGTCCCAGTTATCCATTTTTGTTTAATCTAAAAATCAATCTGCAAAATAAAAAAAAAATTAACCAGAGTAGCGGCTTTCATCAGCCACCAAAATGATGCGAATATGTTGTGTTTAAGGCAGTGGAAGGGGTTCATAACTATTTCCCTTCGTCTATTTATATATTATATGATCTTGAAGCAAAACGCATTGCTAATTTGAACATTTGACTGAGACAAACATATCTTGTATTGCCGGTAAAGATTGCAATGCAAAATCGTGGTCTATGCAGCTACAAATCAAACGGATCCTACAAACTTATTTATTTCTCTCAAGACTACTTTTAAAATTTATATTTATATTTCATTAAGATTTCCTGCTAAGAGCAAAACGGGATACCTATTTGATTACAGGCTGCTTGCTGCGCATAGGATTTAAAAAAAGGGCTCGCCTTTGCCGCTGCACGCATCCTGAGAAAATGCTATCCACAGCTTAGACAGAGCCTAACTAAAACTATACACATCGTTAGTAAAAACTTATTCTAAAATGGCCACTTGAATCTACAAAGGCCACCGTAATAGTTAGTCAAAAATTTAAAGTAGTTTCCTCAGTTGACTGAGGCTTTGGGAAGCAGCACAGCACATAAAGGAATCCTCGCGTGGTTCTTCAGAATACTTTTCCAGTCTACATCGCAACAAATTTCTCATTATTTTTAATGCGACGTACTTATATCTAATATTTAAGTTTCGACTTTAAATATGATAAAGCTCACAACTAAAAAATTCGCAGTCATTGGGCCTTTTACCAATAAACGTATTATAAAGAGTGTATAAAGTTATGCACCCTTTAAAATGCCTCTAAACGCATAAACCTTATTTATAAAAAAATGTCGACGTTGTATAGAGCTTGTAAAGGGTGATTTTTTAGCTGGTTTGGTTTTGGCAACACTGGTTTTGACAGCTGACGTGTGTTTAGTACCTTGTGTCACTGTCAAACAGCTTCAGTTTGGTTTGCAATTTAACCATGGATCGTCTTACAAATGAACAACGCTTGCAAATTATTGAATTCTACTATCAAAATTCGTGCTCGGTTCGAAATGTTCATCGCGCGCTGCTTCCATTTTATGATCGGCATTCTCGACCTTCTGAGCAGTCTATTCGGAAGATTGTGACCAAATTTCGCACCAAATTTACTTTGTTGGACATTAAACCACCAACACGTTTACGTACTGTGCGTAGTGAAGAAAATATTGCGGCCGTATCAGCTAGTGTGACAGAAGACCGCGAAATGTCGATTCGGCGCCGTTCCCAGCAGTTAGGCCTTTGTTACAGCACTACGTGGAAAATTTTGCGGAAGGATTTGGGCGTAAAGCCTTTTAAGATACAGCTGGTGCAAGAACTAAAGCCAGCCGACCTACCACAACGCCGAATTTTTGGTGAATGGGCTCTTGGAAAGCTGGCCGAGGATCCGCTTTTTTATCGAAAAATTGTGTTCAGCGATGAGGCTCATTTTTGGTTGAATGGGTACGTAAATAAGCAAAATTGCCGCATTTGGAGTGAAGATCAGCCAGAAGCATTGCAACGGCTACCAATGCATCCCGAAAAAGCCACTGTTTGGTGCGGTTTATGGGCCGGCGGCATTATTGGGCCATATTTCTTCAAAGATGATGCGAATCGCAGCGTTACTGTCAATGGTGAACGCTACCGAGCGATGATAACAAACTTTTTTTTGCCCGAAATGGAAGTTCTTGACTTGCATGATATGTGGTTTCAACAAGACGGTGCCACATGCCACACAGCACGCGAAACAATGGCGCAATTGCGAGGCGAGTTTGGTGAACAGTTAATTTCACGTTTCGGGCCGGTCAATTGGCCGCCTAGATCGTGCGATTTGACACCATTAGATTATTTTTTGTGGGGGTATGCCAAGGCTAATGTGTATAGGGACAAGCCCGCTTCGATTGACGCACTGGAAGCCAACATCCATGCATTCATTCGTGAGATACCGGCCGATATGTGTGAAAGAGTATGCCAAAATTGGACTCAGCGGATGGGCTACCTGAGACGCAGCCGCGGTCAACATTTGCATGAAATTATCTTTAAACATTAAATTGCAAGGTTCAAACTATCGATTCAAATAAATATTTCATTCATTTTTTCGAATTTTTTGTGTTTTTTTTTTTAAAAAAGTTCTAAACCTCTTAAAAAATCACCCTTTATAAGCTAAGCGCGCTTAGACGTTGTTTAGAGCTTGTATAGAGGTGGAATAGTATCGAAATATCATTTTGACTTCAAAAATCTGTCACATTTTATTTTAAATGAAATCAACATTTTTATTTTCAATTTTCAAGATTCTACGAGTGTCCTTGATAAGCAATATGCGCAGAATGTCATTTCAAATTGTTTTAAAAATTCATTTTAATTTGCATAAGACTACCGTTTCTTAGGAGTCCCAAATCATTCTTTTTCTTTTTACTTTTCAATTTTTTAATTCCTTTTCTTATTTGTTTTTGAATTTTGCATTTCTCACAAGCCGCTTAGTTTTTTTTTATCTTTTCGGACAGATAAATGTAATAGATTTCTCCTTTTCAGTACCGTTTTTGCCGCAAGCTCTGTATAACTAGTAGGTATGCATGGAAAAATGTTTTATAAATAAGAATTTTTGGAAGGGTGTATAAAGGCTGTATAAATACTTATACACTGCTTAACTATACAGATGTTTAGGCGCGTGTAGAAAATTCTAGTAAATGAGGCTGGTAGTGTTTTGACTCTAAATTTTAGTAGTTCACAGTGGAAAATACTTCCATACAAATTTCGCAATTGTGAGCTTCCGTAAATTAAAAGCCGGGACTAAAATTTGTTATTAGTATGGCTCATTATGAATTACTTATGTTTAAAGTCGGAACTAAAAATGTTTATTGGTAAGGCCCGATGATTTTGTAGATTAGTCTTCAAATTTAGGCTTTGCTTAACCTGCCACCATCTTCTTCGTGTTTCGAAAGTTTCAACTAGAGCTCGTAAGTCGCATAATCGAGGTTGGGGAGCTCACTAATGGTGGGTAGGAATTTTCCTATTACTAGTACTGCTACCAGTCTAGTCCGGAAATGATTTCTTCCACCTTTAGGCGACATAGTCTTCCATAAATAGTCTCTTTCAATATTACTAAAAATTTCATATGCAATAAACAAAATTTATTATTAAACCTCCCTGGCGAACACCCTACACTAGCTAACAAAGCGAAAGTAGTTCCATGCGGAAGAGCTTGTGATCTTGAAGCCGTAGGATAATATCTGCTCTGAACAGATACACCTTTCATTAGCAAGGAATGTACTAGTTTACACCTTTACTGAAACTACTCCGGAAAATCGGTTTAAATAGACTGAGTCTGAGTGGGTCTGTTAAAAATGTATATTCCTCATAGAATCTACCTGCGAAAAACAAATCGTCATACTTCCTAGGCTAAGGCTTATCAAAAATAGTCAACGGCTCTCGAACAAAGGTGTCAACAAGGAAAAACATCCAACCTAACATTATAAACACTTATCTAGCGAAGACCCTTTATTGTGCTTGCCTCCAGAGCACCACTTAAAACCGTATGTCTGTTCAAAAACATTAAAACCGCACCATTGATGTCCATCCAAACAGAGCCATCGTCAAAACGAAAAGCAATAGAATCATCACACTCCTATAGCATTATTGTCAAATCACTGTGACCAGAGTGAGACAATAAAGTGAATAAAAACTGTGAACCAATTTAAAATGACAAATGTGTCTACTCACACGTCCAGCAGGCAGCAGCCCTCATGCTCCATAGAATCGTCAAATAAAAGACAAAACGACCGAACAAAGAAAACGCATTCACATTGATTAAAATGTCACTTTTCTTCATTTATTTTGACATAAACTGACGAAGGCCATTATGGCGTTTTACGAGTGCTATTCTCTCTCGTGTGTTTTGTTCTCATCGTGTGTTGGTCGCAATCGTCATCATCATCATCATCATCATGATCATCATCATCGCCGTCGTCGTTGTCGTTGTGGTTGTCTCTCGAGCTGACCAGACCGCAGCAATCAAATGTGTATAATAATATTAACAAATGACGAGGGTCTCCCTCAAGCGGCGGGCAGTCGTAAACACTGATTAAGAGATCCGTCCCTTTTGGCCCGCATCGAAACGCGCTCAAGCGGCGAAATTGTGTGTAAAGTCATAAAGATCTGACAAGTTTAACCGCGGCGCACTTAAGTGGGCTGATTGTCTCTCACACGATGATGACGATGACGACGACGACGACGATCGCTCTAAGGCAACATCACCATCTCACAGACAGCCACTCAACAAACTTTGTAAGAGCCCCTTAATAGACGGCTTCATATCCAAGTTAGAAACAACACTACGCCACCACCAGTAACGAGACGACTTGAGGAGCTGTGAGTGCGCGCGCGATGAGATGCCCGCCTCGTTTGACGCTTGACCCGAAAAAGGTTGATGATGCGTGTTTTCGATCTCTATCTCTGCGCGTCAATTGGCATCAATTTTGGTCCGACACCGAGACAGAAACAGAGACGTATGTTATTTTCGGAATTGAGCTCAGATGTCAGAAATATAGACAGACCAGGGATTGAAGCCGTGATTTGACAGCTTCATGTGGCGCATTAAGTGTATGCGCAAACACACGCACACACACTCCCATTTAATTTGACAAGCCTTGACTTTTGAAGTTTTCCGATGAAAATATACTGAGCCGAAATGATGGGGATAGGCTATCATATGAAAAATAAACAAATCGCCTAAAGTGGTTGAGAGGTGTCAAAAGCAATTGTTTGAAAAGTGGCATGACCAGAAAAGTGGTTCACTATGGAGGACGCTGGAAGAGGTTTCGCTTTGCGCTTAGACTGTATATAGAAACTAGTATCACGGGTGGTCGGCTAGTCAGTTGAAATGCTGTTTTACTTCCTACTAAGCCGTTGTCACTTATAAGTGGCTCTGGATAGAAGAAAAGGTGGGCAAACGCCCGACGGGAGCTTTACTTTGATATAAATGGGGAGGAACCCGCCTTATTTTATTGGGAACTCCAAGTCAGTCAAAAACTACATTCGCATCTCTGGGTTTAATGCGTTTCCATATATTTTTTGAAAAGAAGTTTAGAAATAGAAGCATTTTCCAATTGACTCTAAGCCAGTCTTGCTCTGCTTCAACTCCATACAAAAATTCAGGTCTCGCAACTTCACCAAAGCGTGGTAAGTCCGATTCAAGGTCTTTGAAATGTAACGACAAACTTGCCAAAAGTGTTTAAAAAAAACAATTACAGCACTCCAAATTTGACATTAAATTCAGTTTTAAAAAGTAGGGGGTTCAATGAATTCGTACAATGGGAGAACACCCCAGGCTTAGGTCAAGCCAAACAATTTAACTAACGCATGTAATCAAATCGGTATATTTTAGGATACCTTGCTAGTCACAGAAGAAATCACCTCGGTTCTCTCAGTACGTGAACGACTTGATGAAAGTAGATTCATAACATCGACATCAGTCGTATACCTAATTAATTGCATGTATTTTTGATGGGCCAATAAAACGCGTAAAATACGGAGAACACTGGTTCTTCACGGTGTAGTCGACTGCAAGAGACTTTACTGAACGAGTTTCTCTAGAGCTATACAAATTTATTCGTCAACTTCGTCATATTTGAAGGATACCTCAACTGATGAAATTTTGAATTTGAAACTACAAACGCTTGTTTCGCTGACGAGCCAGAATTTACAAAGCGGCCTTCTTAGACGAAATGAAAAAGGCTTAAAGTCGTTTTACGTTACAGCTTAAAATTTACATCTACCCAAAACCAAAAAAAAAACAACTCCTGGGGAATGTCAAATGGGATAGCTAGTTGCTTCATCTATGTACTGACGGACTGACTTTAAGGCAATTTTAAGCAAAGTTAAATCCAAACAAAGACCCAAATTTGGGTCGACCTTTAGCTACAGGTACATTTTTGCAGACGACTCGGTAGTCGGTAGGAAGCATACTTATGTATCTGTGAATTATCCTCGGAGGAATTTGTGCTTGAAGAATGGAGCTCTAGGAACGTCGAACATGAAACTTAACCAGAACCTGTCTTACAAGTAGTACGTATACAATGGACGTATTCGCCGATATAAAAAATTAAAGGATTTTTTTCAAAAGTTGCGGGGCACATGCCACGGAAGCCGGCGGTGTCAATGTCTGCCTCAAAATACGTATGCTGAGGTTCTTTTATACTTATCCTCATCACCCTAGACGTCGTCTTTCTCCTTTCTCTACTTCATTGACCTCTGTGTTTAGGTCGTATGTATAGTCTTTGCGGGCAGGACAATTGAAATCGATTTCCTTTTAGCTGTAGAGTACGCCCAATGGTAGAAATTCTACCATTATAGTCACCTGGCTTGTATACCTATTGGTAAACAAATTGCACAAAGCTTTGCATCTCTGTTCAATGTTCCCAACAAAAAAAAATCAAGCAAATGTTTTGTGTTTAAGGCAGTGAAAGTGGTTCTGACCCGGCGAACTTCGTACCGCCTTTAATTGATTAAATTATTAATACCTCTTTTGATAGTTGAACGGCCTACGTCACTTT
Source organism: Cheilosia variabilis (assembly GCA_951230905.1). Lineage (NCBI taxonomy): Eukaryota > Metazoa > Arthropoda > Insecta > Diptera > Syrphidae > Cheilosia > Cheilosia variabilis. The sequence continues at coordinate 46,677,156 of OX579679.1, forward strand.
GGCTACATGGCACATCAAAGCTTGGGACTTGCGTCCAGCTATTAGATTATGGGGACTATCGTTCTGTATCACAAAAGCAAAGATTTACCAGAAACAAAACAGTTAATACAGGGTATTACAAACTTCATATTGCCACCAGCGACCAGCCATATCGCAAATATTCTGCCATCTCATTTACAATGTCGGGTGTGTTACCATATTGAATCAAATTTGCATGATTTTTCTATTAAAATATATTTTTGTGAAACAAATTTAGTATTTAATGTTCAAATATGCAACACATGAATAATATTTTGCTGCTAGCACTTTAGTTTGTCTTAGCAAATTAAGCTGTGTTCAGACCAGCGAAACATTTCAGAAATGTTTCTGAAGCAAATCGGACACATTTCATAAGCACTTATAAATTATTTCTGAAATTTATTTATGTTTCAATTTCATCCTTTTCTGGACTAGGAGAAAATAATGTGGTATGATTATTAGCAGCGAGTAAAGTTTTTATTTTTGTAATTACGGGACATGCGAGTTAATTCAAATAATCGTATTAAATGAATCACTTTTTCATTAGGTATTCCAAGCTTTTCTGAACATTTTTATTTTATTTAAGAAAATAATTATAATCGAAAAACAGCACTCACTTTCTGCAGGGAAACTTGTAAAACAAAAATTATTTCCAATCACTGTGAAACATTTCATAAATATTTTTTTGGTGTCCAGATCCAAAGCAGCAACGTTTTATAGAAATTGTTTCGTTTAATAAATGCTTTAGAAATATTTATGGAACATGTATATATTTAATTGTTTATCAAATGTTTGGCTGGTCTGGACATACCTTTATAGAAAGAGAAGAAACAAAATAACTCGGAATACGGACGGAGCTCATTCGAATGCGAAAAAATCAATTGATTTTTTGTGTTCCATTTTTTAGTCTGGCAACGTGATTGTGTGGCTATCATTTACAGGCCCACCAACATTTAAAATTAAAACAAGCCACCTTGTGGGAAATAGTAGAAATACTTTTCAGATCATGGATTCTCGTGATCTCGATGAGAAGCAGGATCATGTGCTGTTGTTGTAAGTGCATGTAAATCGATGATCTATATGGATCATAGCTGATAATAAAAAACAGCTGTTGACCCTAAGCAGGGGTTGCATACATATTCAAAAATGAAAACGAAGTAATGCCAAATTGGTCTTGTTTCGTTTTCAGCAACATTCTTCAGTGCAACCCACTCCGACTAAAAGAAAACCAATTTTAAACTGCCATGTGGTGCAATACCACCCAAGAAAACTTGTGACTAATTGCGAAATAACATTTAATTGAAAACGAATCACAAATTTGATTGCCACATCCAATGATACCGGTTTAATACGCACCTCGCCATTTAAATTTATATCACATTTAGTATACCTACTTCATCAATCAATTTAGTAAATTGCAAGCGTTCTTATCGCGACAGGCACATTCTGCCCGCATGAAATATGCCAACTACTGTCACAGTGTCACAGCTATCAGATTTGTTCCGTTCGCCATCAGTTGATAAATCACCACTTGTCAACTCCCAAATCAGCGACAGCAAATCAGCAAAAGCCAGCAGTCGCGCAGCACGCTCAATGAAGCGACATATAAAAATGTCAAACGACTGGAAATCGACATCGAAATCGAAACAATGTGTTCCATTAATTTTAATGAATTGTAATTGCTATTGGATTGCTTAGAAATGATTTCAATTTCACTTGACATATCGCTGAACACGATCGACAGTATGTTCACATGGTCGTAATTCCCCACAATAATTGTATGACACGTTTGACTCTGAATTGTTTGGGTGTGCTTCCCCGCATAGTATATGTTTACCCTCCGAGATGTCAAACTAAATGTCATAAATTCGAACAAATTTAATGCTGCGTCTAATCAGTGGCAATCATCAGCTACCAGCATACCACATACGGTAAACGACATGAACAGCGTATGTCGACCTATACAACAATTGTGTCAAACAAGGTGATAAATAAAGAAAAAACACAGTGAACAAGAGTTTTCTTTTTGACAATGTCCCATCTACAGTGACAGGCGCAGCTGTAAATTAATTGAACTCAATTGAGAACGCGATTGAGCGCTCCAGCATTCGAAGACGAAAACTACGTCAGACTTGTCAAGTCAATTGGTGTAGCCTTGATATTGACAAATGTCACAACGAAACATGATAAACATGTATTTCTTATTTTTTTTTCGTTTTTCCATTTTACGCTAGAAAGTTGCGTTGGAAAATTAAGAAATAAATTTCAATCAGTGCAATGGAGAGTACTGAGCGGGAGCACTGGTGCTGCGGCCCTCATCCCGCAAACAAATTGTGATAAATTGACACGATAGTAAATTGGATTGGACAGAGCTGCTGCTGCTGAATTGCGGAAAGAACTGGCATAGCAATGTCAGAAAATGAAAATCCCACAAATCAATTTAGGAAGGGCTGTGCTCTGAGAATGCCACAGGATCGGTGGCCATAAAAATGAAGTCTCTGGCGTGGGTATGAACGGAACGCCTGCGAGCGAAGGACGTAACTTAGTTAAACGAGCGGCGATAAATTCTGTTATCAGTGTATGGAGGACATTAACGCTGATAGAGTGGACATTTTGGGTGAGTTTATGACTTTTTTTTTATTTTTGGGAGAAGGATATGCGATAATGGCCAAACGAAGAGGTTTATCTGAGTTGGGGCTCTTCGTTGGCGCCTTGTTTTTGCTGTTTTGTTCTTGATTGCGACGTGACATGTGAGTCACAGATGTTATGAAGTGGAATGTTGGAGTTTGGCTGTTCGCGGTTAGAAGGGAAATTAAATTGTAATATTGAAAGAAGGGTATCTACTGTTTTATTGATGTTCTTCACCTCCGCCAAGACAGCATTAGTTCTCGCTTTTCTAAAAAAAATCCCTCCTTACGAGCCTTTACTTTTACAGTTTGTAGTTGCATGCACTCTTCATTTCTATTCTGGGCTGTTATTTAGCAGCCGAATGCAAATCATTACATAAGTTGCGGCGTTCATGGTTTTCCCATCTACAGAAACTTCATGCTTAAGCCCAGTATCCTGCTCGCGCTAAATTTGATCTCCCATGCAAAAATGTCCACAAAGATAAAACTTAGCGAGGCAGTATAGCAAAGCAGTATCCTGTTCGCACGCTAGATTCCTAACTTCATATAGATGGGCCGACGATAAGTCTCCACTCATTTAGCTCGCGAAATAAATGTCCGGTACCTACATTAAATCGAAGATAAATTTGGACATAAAAAAACTGAATTTGTTTTGTGCTTACTTTGGATTTATTTGGAGGAAACCGCGGAAAACATTTGCGTGATAAATAAAAGAAAACGCAAAAAAAAAATTGATGGGCAGAAAAATTCCTCTGCAAATAGGGATTTGCCCGACACGTCCTTCGTGTCGTCTTCTACTACTTGCTATACCACAGAAATTATTTAAGCTGTTGCAGCATTGATAATACTTTTCTTGTATCCATTGTTTTGGAGATATTCAAATATTGCGATGTATTTGCTGTCTGAATTTCGAAATTCTAATTATGCGTATAATTAAAATTACGTTTACAGGTATGGTTTTTGTCCCATCAATCTCATGTTTGATCATTAAGCGACCATTTTTATCTTTGGTGTGGAGAAACGAAGTGGAGGCTAGAGGCGCTAAAATTTAGCGCGAGTAGTGTACTAGGCCTTAAAGTATGAACTACATCTAAACAAAAGTTAAAAAGTTTCGATGAAGGTAGTACTCTATACTTTAGGACTTAAGTCAGAGTTAAGCGTTCGTCAAATTCGGCAATGATTTCCTTATGGTGTAGGTGCAATCGTAAAACTGTTGTTTCAGTAAAACCATACGAAGACTGCAACTTTTTTTTCGACTGTATAAGAAAGAGTGTTGTGGAAAATATAGATCCTTGTGGCATTCCTGGGCTTATAACATAACATAACTCAAAATCACCTGCAGGTTCAATTATTGCAGAAAGAATTGCATCCACGTCTGAAGGGTTCTTCTAGTAAACCATAAGAGGATCGGTTACGTAGTATAGCTCTTTACCAGACTCGACCAAAAAGCCTTTGCAAAGACCAAGACAACGAGTCACCATATTGAGCTACTGAGAAAACTAAATTTAAAACTATTGGTACCCGAAAATCTGTTTCCTACACCCATAACTTAGCAAGTTTACCCATATCTTGGATGTCATCCCCAAATCGCGGCTATTGTAGCCAACAAAGAGTTACCATATCTCTCTAAGCTGTGGTTGATAACGAACTTAATTTGGGTCGGGTATAAACACCGTACACCGGTACACCAATGTCCTGTTACCCGGTAAGCAAGCTACGCTTATTTACAACAACCCTTTATCATTTTCCTCCCCTAGTCGTTACGGTACAACAATTGCCATACGGCTATGATAGCTCTTTCTTGTACTGCTTTGTTCAGGTTATAGTTGCTCTGGCTAAGACAACTGTGTCGTTTCTATATATAGCAACTGACTTGCATCTATGCGAGCTCTGTATTGTTACTAGCAGAGACTATACTGAGACCACCAACTTCGGCCGATTTCCCGTTACTTGCCTACAAGCTATATTTTCATGGGGTGGCAAACGCTAAGTGCGTTAGTATTGTTACATAGAAATTCGTATTGACAAATGTCACGTAACTTCAAAAATTTCGGCTCACCAACACGCTCGCACCTTGCATATGCCACTTCCGCTGTGGACAAAGCTGCTGACAGCGTTCATAAAATTTTGTCCGTTAAATTTGAAATTATTTATATACGTGTGGATAGATGTTTTTTAGGAATAAGCGAACATTTGCTCAAAATATTTATGATAAATTGTCAATGCAGAATGGTTGCATAACAATAAAAACATTTTGAGCAAGTTTTCTTCAGTTATTAAAGAAAAATTCACACAATAAATCGATCTTAATAATATCGAAAAGAGGTAAATACAAGACCATGTTTGTCCTAATATGTTTTAGTATATAAAACATATATTTTAGATAATTTTACTAACCAGCCAAATCAAATTATTCGCCTTTTAACAATTTATATTAACTAACCAATGGCATTCAGTTATGAAAAAATTTGGTATTCCCGAACTCTTTCACATTTCCCCACGGTTGCCGAGGTTGGCAGCATTTATTTTTGCATTTTTTGTATGTTTTTGCATGTCACACGGATTCTTTTTTGACATAACACCGATAGGAAAACAAAATGGCGAATTTGAAAAAAAAACTGAAGGGGACAGCGGCAAGAGGATTGTGAGCTGGGGGTCTCAGTGATTAATTTAGTTCTATATTCCAGCGGACTGTAGTCCAAAAAGAAAACAAAAACAAAACAACTTCAATAATGTTTCTTTTATTATTTCAATCATACGTGCTTCCTTCCGCAGTTGAACAACGAATAGACAGGACACGTCCGTATCCTTCCGCTGCCGGTGATGGAATGTATCGATGATAGATCCGAAGTGTAGCGCACGATCGGTTGCTCATACATCGATAAGTGTTTAAAGTCTCGCTTCGACATCTTTTTCGTTGCGCTTTGATAGACGTACACGAGTTATCCATATTCAAAGGAATATTGAACACTCAGTATGGTTTGTCTATGGTTACTAGTATCGAAGAAATCGTGCCGTTCAGATCGTTAGGTAAAAATGTTGTGTTTTTTAAACTTCCAAAGTTTTAGATGCATTTTAAAATAGTAAAAAAAAATATAGGTGCTGATAGAACTTTTTGACTTTTATTTAATTTTTTTTTGGACAATATTTTTCTCTTAGGTCTATGAGATTCCATAGATAGCTGTTGATGCTATTACACCTAAGCAGGTAGGTAGGCATTTTAAGAGGCAATGGCGGCTGTGAACTTCCTAGATTTCTAAAATATTTTTACAGGATCAATAAGAGTCTTATAAAGCTTTTAATAGGCTATAAGAAACACCAAGCTAGGCTCTTCTTCAAAATATAAGAATAATTTTACTAAGTTATGTCAGCTTCCCATTTGGGCTCTGTGTATGGGTACCACAAATCCGTTGAAAGGGTGTGACAGCCTCCAATGTGTGCGCATTAGCTCTGTAAAAAGGTTCCTGCAGCTCTATATGCGGGTCTGATAGCTAACCTTGAAGGCGTCAAATATATTTTGTTGGTTCCCGCAGCTCTGTTTAATGTGCTGTACCCTTTCACTGAAGGCATCACACCTTACATTTGGCTGCAGCAGCTACGAGGTTAGCAGTTGATATAACTACATAGAGGTGGCGCATTTAGTAGGGATATCGTGCCTTTGTAGTTTTCTGAGTGAGTTACATACATTTTTTGATTTTTTGTAAGCTAACCGATGGCTGCTAGCTTCCTAGGTTAGGTAGGGTTAGGTTGGGTGGCAATTATTTACATTCAGAATAATTAATTTAGACCACATTGGGTCCATTGTGCTTATTCGCTGATTGGACCTTAAATAGTGTAACCCAGACCTCTGGGTTTCGGGTCATTTTGGAAGACATAAACAAGAAAATTAATATTCAAAATTCATTTCTAAATTTTCTGCAGTATTTTACATCAGAAGCAGTTGTATCAGGAAAATCGAATTCTATATTGAAATTTATTTTGGAATTTGTTCCTAATGAAAAAAAGAATATTCAACAAACTAACAATGAATATTGAGCACTTCCTGACTGCTAAATAATTCAGCAATTTAAATATTATTCAATTTCAGAATTTTGGGCTGAAGTAAATTCAATTAAAAACGAGTCTAATGAGCTGATGTTTGAAAATATTTACAAAATTGCTCAAGCCGTTCTCGCTATTCCTCATCAGCAAATGTGGAAAGGATTTTTTCTTGCCAGACATTTAAAGTCCAAATGTCAAAACCGACTTCAAGTCGACACTTGCTGGGCTTTGATTGAAACAACAAATTTGATTAGAAACTCATCCAGTTCGGAGTTTCAAGTTGGCAATATTTTGAAGATGAATGTGCAAATTGAGAGTATAAAGCCTGAAGAGCTCAAAGATTAAATTATGAACTATTTTTTTGTAGGTTTGTATAGTTTTGCTATGAAGTCATTAATGGTTTGTTAATTTCTTTTTGTTTATGGTTTTGAAAATAAAATATTTTGAATTCACTTCTGTATACGAAAAACAGCTTTCAATACAACTGGCTCCATTTCAGTACGATCTTACAACAGACTGATATTGCGCAGCGGCTCAGTGGTAAGTGTGCTCTTAGCGAGTAGTCTCAGGTTCGAAAAAATACAAATTCCATCTTAAGTCACTTTTTCCACTGCGCCATCTCTCGCGAACCCCCGACAATCAATCGAAACTAAGACCGCCACGAAAGAGCTTCTCAATTTGGCCTCGGGATACACAGTTGTAGATTCATCTTTCATCCCAAAAATAATAAATGATGAAAAACGAATGTTTGTCGAAAGCTAGCTCACTAGGCCCATTTATTTATTTACTTTGACTGGATTTGCCCTTTTCACGGGGCTCATAGGACCCTTCCCATAACAGACGCCGTTATGTTGCTTCTGGCTATTCGTCAACCTTTTGAACTTTCCGCTTACTTGTGGGAGGCATACTGTTCTGTTAAATATCTGGGAAAGATTGTAAGGAAATGGCGGCAACCACGCATCCGCCAACCAAGTTCTCCTTGTAGAGACGTTTGACCATGCCAGTTATACAGGCAGCCTCAATCCGCTAATATTGAGAGCATGAATAATTTGCCTGTGCCACCGGAAGCGTATACATCCTCAATGTACCGGAATAGGCCATACGCTTGGCGTGTTTGCGAACCAAATCATTAATTGACGCATATTTCAAAAGACTCCCTAGCCCGATGGCCCATCTCTCGGGCCTGCGAATGCGATTGATTGAAGTCAACAAATTTCATTGGCGGCTGACTCGTTCCTTCGTCAGTTGAGTGGCCAGGCCCACGTACATCGCTGCTCTGTGTTTGCCCATCTCTCCCGATGAGGCTTACGTATATATTTTCAATTGAAGCGTCTGTCAGTCAATCGATTGGGTTGTCCAAACGCTTCACCATGCCGGGCCACATAAACACAGTCGAAGTCAAATAGTCAAACTCGAACCACCCCCCCAACACACTCCGAATGCGAGACCAATGTTCGCCATCGCTCACCATATTCTCCCAGGTAAACGCTCGCTGGTGCTGGTGGAACAGTGCAACTTGTGAATTACTGACTAAGTTTATTTATTTATGGAACATGCTGGCCGACAGGCTCTGACTGCTTTATGGATGGCCATCAATTTATCAGCGCGATGTATTGCCAGTGCTTAAGCTATCGTCAGGTTAGATTGCCGCCGCCATCGTCGTCGTCGTCGCCGCCGGTAAGTGTGCGTGTGTGTTGGTTTATTATGGGACCGGGATATTTGATGCGTTGCAATGCAATGTGAATGTGATGTCTGATGGAAGTGACTGAGGATAGGAGCAGTGGAGCACACCGGAGCGGAGTGCTGTGGCGCTGTTCGTTGTCGGAGTGATGGATTGGATTAGGGTGGGGAGATGCCCTTAGTACACGGGAAAACAGACAGATGGACGGATGGATTGATGTTACACAGTGGACGATAATTGCTGCTGCATTTCATTCATTGCATGCGCGCAACTTTGTGTGTTGATGCTCGGGAGAGTGCTGCTTGTACACGGTCGGTGCGCGTTGGCGGTAATGATTGAATTAATTACCACCCTCCCGTGTGGGTGGGATTGCTTTTTTCTCAGTTGATATATCAATTTATCGAGTTGCCGCATGCCACACTTCAACGGAAGTGGAGAACTTGATTTTTTTCCTTTCGCTCGAGTGCCTGACGCTTCAGTACGACTATGTTGTGATGGATGCAATTAACACATCGTTTGCGTGAATTGAGTGGGCGGCAGGTGTGAGATATATTTGAGAAGGCTGCTTTGTGGGGGTGGGAAGGATGTGTTTTGACATTACAAATAGGTGTGCCCCTCAATGGGCTGTTTGATTATTTTTCACGATTTCGGTAGACCTTGGCAAGATTGGCACAGCAAACATTTGGAAACGGACCTTTGGTTGAGTACAGGGTTAAGGACTGTGTTGTCCTAATTCTTTGGAAAATTTTGGCGTTCACCAGTTGAATAAAGTTGTAAAGCTATCCCATCTATTGGGTTCGTTGACCTACGATGTGTACAGCAAACTTTGTTCTTACGAGACAACCGACTAGACCTTTACTTTCCTTTACTTACTTACTTAGGTGATGCTACAGCCCGGGGTGGACTACCTACTATCTACTCCTCTTCAGTTACCGCTCACTCTTTGAGTAACTGCCTCCAGTTGTGTACTCCAAGTTGGTCGAGGTCCCTTTCCACTTGCGCCCGCCACATTAGATGAGGACTGCCTCTACTGCGTTATCCCTCCGGCTTGGAATCGAAGACCCTTCGGGCCGGAGCGTTGGTGTTCATTCCTACCCATCTATAAGACGATTGATGCGAACCACTCATGGTAAGCATTTATTGCAATGCATCTTAATTGAGGTAATAGCAGCATATCTTGCAATGGAGGTGAAGAGTTGTGTGCGTTCCTTTAAACTATCAAATCCAAGCCCCATACAAGCTCTTTGAAATTCCATCAAGAAGTCCCCCGACGCCATCTGTTAAGTTTGTCATCGAATAAGATGAACAAACATAAAAGAACAGATTTGAAGTCAGTTTTTACCGAACCGAGGAGGTTGTTCCTAATGGGGATTGCTCTGGATGACAAAGAGTCAGAGGCGGAAGATCAAGAGTTATAAAAAATCCTCTTAAGCATATACCCGCCACTTTTAACGGATAAGCGCGACAAATGAAATAAATATTGCAATCGCAACAAACGGGCAGAATGCAGCCAGCATTAAATGCCGACGACCAGTGAGATCAATGTCAAGACTTCAAGAAACCCTGCTGCAAATGTACTGAGTTTTACCTGGCCACTCCTCGAAGCCATTGGGTTCATGGAAAGTGCCGAAAAGCACACAACGCGCCTAAAAAGTTGGGTGGAAGAACATCGGGTTCTCCGAAAAGAACTGAAAGACCAAGAGGACCATGCCATCTAAGGAATATAGGGTGCTTGCTACTCCAGTAAAAAAAAGTAAAAGTACAATGTCAAGAAAAATAAGACCCGACTAAAGACCTCTGCAGATGAGTAAGGAACCTTTATGGTCGAGGCACAGCCGGTGTTGAGGAAATAGAAAAACTACTCCTGCAGATTGGTAAATAGTGCGAAGAACGAATAATTCAACTTGGATGTTGAAAGCTAAGATTGCAACTTCCACTCGAAAAAAAATTAAGAAATATAAACCAAACTACTAGAATGCTACTTGACTGGAAATCCTGCCGGTCAATTTGGTTTAAGCAGCTGGGAACTGTTGCACCTTCACTTGTTGAATTAATTCACATTACACATTGTTCAATAATTCATAGTTTATTAGTTAGGAACTTAATTTAATACAATAGTATAATTCTTAGTTTAAGTATATGTTTGCTATTCAGTGGTCCGTCATCGACTGACTCTCGTATGATCTATGTACAGTTGTTGAACACAACAATCTTCCCCACTTTAAATAAATCATCGGCAATTTCAATATTTAACTTTTTTCATATTCCTTATTCGTTCAGATCTTCGAGCCTTGGTTAAGCTTTTATTTAGATTCATTTTAGCATATTTCTTTTTTATACGCATTGATCTCTTACTCTCAGATTTAATGTTAAATGATGACGAAGAATTATTTGAAGTTGAAGAAGAAGGTTTTTTTTGATCTTGACTTACATCAGGGTTTTCATTTAAATCCCTGAAATAAGGATTAATATAAAATGTATTACTTTTACTGACTACACATTTTTTTATTTGGTGAAAATGCACATAACGAACTGTACCTTCAATTTTTATTAAACAAGTTAGGGCACTTAATTCTTTTAAGAATATACCTGGGATCCAATTCACATAATCGTTTTTAAAATCATTTTTAAACAAAATCTTATCTCCCTCCCGGAATTTATTATTTTTAAATGAATTAATTGCCCTCCACCCATTTCCTGGTTGTAACGACTTTTTGTTTTTTACCTTTGTTACAATTTTAGGTTCTTTTTTATAAATAGTTTTTTACTATTTAAGTTATCTAATAAAATTTTTGGTTTGAAGGCGAAAATCAGTTCCGATGGAGTTTGCAAACTGTTATTTGTTGGAGTATTACGTTGGTTGAAAAGAAATTTGGAGACTACATTTTGCATGTCCATGTTTTCATTTTCCAAGAAATATTTTTTTAAAACTTTTTTTACCGTTTGTACGTTACACTCTGCCAAACCATTACTTTGTGGGTGGTACGGTGGAGACTTGCTAACTTTGATTCCATTGTTCTTACAAAAACTGATGAATTTAAATGACCCAAATGGTGGACCATTATCAGTGACTATCTCCCCTGGAAGACCAAAGGTCGCAAAAAAATTTTCCAATAATTTAATCAAATTTTCCGCAGTGTTGCTACGAATTGGTACTACATCTGGATATTTACTAAATGCGTCCACCAATATTAAAAATTGAAATTTTGAGAAATAGAAAAAATCCAGATGGATACGTTGAAATGGATATTTGCATGTATACCATCTTGATTCAACTTTTTCCTTTGGAATATTCATTGCCGACTGGCAAATACTGCACTCCTTATTAAACGGTTTACCGAAAATATATTTATGGAATTTTTTGATTGCAAATATAATTGCTAGAGCTTCCCGATGAAGCTGTGAATAGTTTTTCTCTGCTGGTGAGAGCGAGCTTGACGCAAACAAAACAGGTTTCTCGACACCATCAACTAAATGCGAAAGCACCGCTCCCACGCCATAAGGGCTAGCATCGGTTGAGACTATGACCGGTTTATTTGGATCAAACAATTCTAAGACATTGTTCGCTGTGAGAAGAGTCTTGCTGGTTTCAAATGCCTTTTGACAATTTGTTGACCATACAAAATCGGTATTTTTCCTTAAAAGAACATAAAAATCCTTTAAATACGACGATAAGTTTGAGATGAATTTACCATAATAGTTTAATAACCCCAAATAGGACTGCAGTTGTGGCAAGTTGGTGGGTGGTGGAGCATCCACAATTGCTCGAACTTTTTCAGGATTTGGGAACAATTTCCCATTTGACAATATGTGTCCTAAATATGGTACACTTTTCTGAAGAAATCGGCACTTGTTTAGATTAATTTTGACGTTATACTCATTTAATCTTTTTAGCACTTCTATGCAATTCTCCTTGCATTCTAATTCGTCTCTACCCCCGACGATAATATCATCCACAAAGCAACGGGTATTTTTTAAGTTTTTGAGAATTTCATCAATTGTACTTTGGAACGCGGATGGTGCCATGGATACACCAAATGGCAATACTGTGTATTGGAGTAGACCTATGTGCGTGTTAATCGTTAAAAGCTGCCGGCTGACCGGAGCAACTCGAAGCTGGTTGTACGCACCTGACATATCAATTACGCAAAACACATTGCAGTTGGCGAAGCTTGCGAATATTTCCTCTGCAAGAGGTAATGGATGATAGTATGATTCTATAAATTTGTTTATCGTCACACGACAGTCCATACAAATTCGTATATCTCCGTTTTGTTTCGGAACGCACACTTTGGGACTTGCCCACGCACTAGACTTGACCGGAATCAATGTGCCATTTTTTACTAAGCGGTTTAGCTCCTGTTCCACTTTATCTTTAATTCTTAATGGCACTGAATATGCCTTGTGGAAAATGGGCAACGCGTTTTCTTTTAGGACTATACTTATTTCGAAATCTTTAATTGTTTCATTTGGCCTTGACGTAAGTACATTCGGAAAATTATATTTTATGAAATCACTCAAATTTACCTCGACTTTTTTTACCGAGCCTGGACATGGACAATTTCCAAATAACTTTTCTTTCCAATGTGGCGTTAAAACTGTTAGCCACGCTCGACCCATTAATGGTAAGAAATTATGAGGGCTATCGACAACTATCAGCTCTAGATCATATGTGTCTTCCTGAAACTCCACGCGGACTCTGATTTTTCCTTGAACATCGAGCTTATGACCTGTGAAAGTAATAAGGGTATTTAATTCTGGTTCCAAAACTTTATAAGAATATTTTGACTTATATGACTAAGACTTATAAGACTGTGACAAGCTCCAGTATCCAGTTCCATTGCTAATGGTTGACCCTCGACGACAATGTTGCGAATGACACATTCAGACTCGATTTTGGCGATTGACTTGATGACTTTAACTATGTGCGACTTTGGTTGACTGCAAACTAGGGATGTGTGCCCCATCCGATTGCAATTATAGCACTTCCAATTCCTCGCCGGACACGACTTACAATCATGATGACGACCACATCTTTGACATTTCCCCCATTTGCCATTGTTAGAATTGGACTTTGACCTGATTTGAAGATGATGTTTTGACCGCAAATTGTGTTGCGATTCTTGGGTGTATGGCCTTGGATTCTTTCGTGGACATCTCCATCGTAAGTGCCACATTACAACATTTCTCGAAATTGAGCGAAGAGTCATTTAACAAGGCACGCTGAATTTCTTCATTCCTTATGCCTGCGATGAATCGATCCGTTAGAGCATCATCTAACGCCACTGACTTAAACTGTAGTGGCTTAAATTCTTCCATTTTCTCACAACATTTTTTTCTTGTAAAATTTATTTCCTTTGTGAAGTCACCAAAAGCACATGTTTGCGCTACTTCTTTTAAGTGAATGATGAACTCCTGCACGCTCTCCCCTTCTTCTTGGACTATCTTATTGAATTTGTAGCGTTCCGCCCGAATATTTAATCGCGGTGCGAAATATGTTTGTAGAGCTTTGATTAAATCGTCATATGAGCATTCTGATGGATTTTTTGGTTGCACGAGTGATTTCAGTATTTTAAATGTATTTTTACCGATTAAACTCAGCAGAATTAGAGCTTTTTTGGTATCGGCTATACCATTTATCTCAATATAAATTTGTAGACGTTCATTGTACGTATCGAAATCCTCACCCGGCTCAAATTCTTCTAATTTACCCATCATTTGACTATTTGACATTGTGGAGCGGACTTTTACACACGTGTTTTTTTTTCTTTTTTTTTTATATATATATTTTTTTGTTTATCCTCGTCGCCACTTTGTTGCACCTTCACTTGTCGAATTAATTCACATTACACATTGTTCAATAATTCATAGTTTATTAGTTAGGAACTTAATTTAATACAATAGTATAATTCTTAGTTTAAGTATATGTTTGCTATTCAGTGGTCCGTCATCGACTGACTCTCGTATGATCTATGTACAGTTGTTGAACACAACAGGAACGACTTGGAGGAGGGCCTATACCCAGAGGGAACTCTCTAAACTGGGCCGACTAAAGAGTTATCAGTCTTTTTAATATCGCCTACAAGGTGATGCCTACGCTACTGTGTGGACTCCTGAAAACTGTCGCCTCTACCCTCTACAAATGTGGTTTTAAGCCCGATAAGTTTGTCGACTTTGTGGACAAAAGCGACCAAATGTTCACAACATGGCAGTTCCTGGAGAGAACCCAAGAAGTCCATTAGATCAATATTCACCATTTTCGTAACATTGACATTCGACAGCATTTTTAGAGACAAGCTACGTCCAGCTTTAGAATCCTTGCCGAACCTGCAATATTGTGCTCCCTGCTCCCTGCTCCCTGCTCCATATCTAACAACGAAAACAATCTAATTGGACCCTTGGTGTTAAAGAAGGATTTAGAAAACGTGGTGCGATGACGGATAACTTCATCAGCAACATACTTGACAACATTTCGACGACAGTAACAAAAAAAACTTGCAAACGTGGAATAGATTGACATCATTGGGTCGTATGAATAAAACGTAGCAATTGCTTTTACTCAAGAGAAATGTCAAAATCGAATTTCGTATGAATAAAAATCAATTTAAGTTAGTTCCAACTTTTGACATGTTCGAAAAGCGGCGGCACTGAGCTTTTACTCAGATCAGTATGAACAAATCTTATCAGACAAAGCAAATGCAAATTCTGAGTCTGCTATTTAGTTGACTCAGACCTTTTGCTAAATATTTTGTACGCACCTTTTTTTACGTAAAACAATCTAAGCATTGTGAATTTCCGATGTTTTGTTTATAAATAGTTAAATTAAGTTTTGTTCGTGCAGGAAAACCAAACAAAACATGGATGAGATAAGTTTTCACATCAAATACAGACAAAGAAGAATAACTTCTAACAATTGTTTCGTGAAAATGTGAACATTTTGGCTAATACTTTTTTAAATGATAATTTTGAAACGCGTGGTGGTGCTCTTTCAAATATCCAGAAAATTAAATCTTTCCTAAGGTATTTAGGAGATCCGGGCTTTCGGGTAAATATTTTAAAATTCATGGCAACAAGTAAAAAATGTATGTGTTCAGGTTGGTGTTGGAGAAGAACTAATTGTTATGTGTGTCAAAAAATAGTTCAACAAGCCGATGATTGGATACATTTTCCGACAACTGAGGAAGAAATCAAACATCACCAAACGATTTGGCAAATAAAATTTGTGTTTCCAGATACCAGCAGCAATTGGAGCTATAGATTGCTTTTGATAATTTTCGCACAAAAATTTGAAAATAAATTCAAAATCAACAAACCACCGGACAGTTGTCACTTGTCAAGTTTGACAGAAATTGCAAGGCAAGGACATGTACAGCGAAGTAAATGCTATGTTCGAATTTTCGAACTTACTTTAGCAAACTAGGTTTTTATTCATACCGATTCAAAGCATTTGCTAAGGGCTTTTACTTTGCTAAAACCTCTTACTCAAAGCAATTGCTAGTTTTTATTCATACGACCTATTGCCAGAGCTCAGCTGTCACTGTCAAGGTTGCAATGATCGGAATAGAAGCAGGATTTAGTTGGTAAGGAGGGCAAAAAAAAATGTCAAAAACCTTCGGGTGATGTTTGATCCCGTTTGCGATGAAGACTTTCGAAAAGTAGATTCAACAGCTTACTCTATGAAATGGTTACGTAGGTCATGGTATTGTAGACAACCGACCTGGCTCGAAGAGAATTTGATTCCAAACCGGAAATGCATATTCGATTCGGCCCAAGTCCACCTCAGCGTCTTACATAAGAGTGTAGGCCTTAGTCTTCTGCAAATGTGCGTCTCCCAAAAGTCAAGTTTAGCAGCCTGCTTTCCTTGCCATGAAACATATTTTGGAAGGGTAATGTTTTTGCTGTTTCCAAGTGCACTCTGATGGGTGCGAAGATTAAATGAAGGAGAAGATGCTTCGTGCTACTTACTCTCTAAATAGGTGACTCAATGTTGAGGACGCTGATATTGGATATATGTTCGTGCATTGCTAATCCCAAATTGATTGTGACTCCAAGAAGGTGCGTCGTTAACGAAGGTTGGACGAAGGCGTCCTCGGTGGCTTCGAGCGCTCATCTTTTCGACAGATTTGATTTTCTGACGTGTCACTTGTCAGTTAGGCAACTTAAGAAACTCATATAGGCTTCGTTTCAAATACTTTCATGGAGTTTGGAATCTTATCCTTATTTTTATAAATTATTTTACTGTGAGCTTTCATTTAATATTCATATTTGTACCTTACCAAAAAGAAATTGATGCAATTGAATTGAATTACCTATCTTAGGCGCAGGGACGTAAGCCCACGAGCCATAAGTCCATAATGTGAAGTGGGACATTAGTTCAAAATTTTGTTATCGACTTATGTCCTACCGAAGTGGGACATTGGTCCCACTAACATATTTTGATTTTAAGAAATGCTGTACCTGTTGCTCAAATTCGAACGAATTTTGGCTCTCATTTTCTCAAATTTTTGGAAGCAAAAACAAAAAGTTGTTGCAGAAAATAAATTGACCCACCGAAGTGGGACAAAAATCCATTATGAACTTATATCTCGTGGACTTCTGTCCCTGCGCCTTCAAATGCAATACATTTTTATTGGTTTGGTTACACAACTTAATATGACCTCGCTCTCATCATTTGTTTATCGCTAAGGGCATATTTCTCTCATTTTGCTTTCATTTCAAATTCAAATTCAATTTCATAGCAATAAAATTTAGCTTATTCTACTTTTCTCCAACTAACTAATTTAAACAAAAAAAATAAATAAAAAAATACATTAACAACTATTTTAAATTAATAAAATAAATAAACATTACGAGTTAAAACAAAAATAGAATTTTCATTAAAAAAAAGAAACCGTATAAATTAAATTAAATACATTTAACATTTTGTAAGCTCTTTTTATTTTTAGCTGAATTTAGAAAAGCATAATTTTGAAAACAGTATTTTAAAAACATCATTTTTAAAGCAGAATTTTGACCCTTTTTCGTCTTTTGTTAAAGAAGTTTTCCAAATCTGCGACTCATAGCGAAATTCATACAACTTATTTTCGATTGCTATACGGTCAACGAGTTGAAAGAAATCATGTAGTTAAGTGGGATCGGACAGCTAGCAGTTGTTTGAAAAAGGTTACAAGAAAGTTGACTTCACGTTTTCGTAAGAGAGTTGGACTGGGGAATTGGCAAACATGTTTCTGCTGTAAAAATTGGGAAAGAAAGTCTTGGGCTACTTAAATGGTGCTGCAACTGTATTAAAGACTGCACTCTGTTCACCTGTTGCCCCCAAAGGCGGTTTCATAGGCTGTTACCCCTCTTCATATATCTCAATAAACTACACTTTCAAATTGAACTGAATTCCGAATCAGATATCCAATAGCTATTCATTCTGCGCAACGCTAACAAATGGTTTTTCACGTGCACCTTCTCCCGGAAGTCAATTAAGAACACCACCACCGACACTGCGCTGAAAGTAATTTACAATCGCTCCCATAAAACCAAACTATTGCGCCATATGAAATGGAATAGAGACCTACAGTAGGTTCCCTTGAATCCTTTCTCGCCATTCGTTCGCCTAGGACCGTAAATCCAAACCCAAGACCGATTACCCTTTCGCATCTCTCCGGTGCAGTGGGCTCCTAAATCCATTCGAAATTAAACCATAGAACAACGTCAATATTTCCGCCATTCAAACTAGAGAGGTGCACAACGACGCGCCATCAAAGGATAAATGGACAGTGGCCACGTACGCAGAGGCACCAACCCTGAGCTAATTTGAGAACATTTTATTTCAAAACCGTTTATTTGAGCAACGTTGAGGCAATAAATCTGCTTTTAGTGTTCCCCCTCATAGTGCAGAGACCGACAAGGATATGGCACACACTATTAAGGAATAAGTGCTCTGTCTGGGAAACGAAGTAGGACATAAACTCTGCCGCCTCAAATGCCTCGAAATCGAGTTTGGAGTTGTTATTCAATTGCGTGTGGTGGCAAATAATTTTCATAACCACAAGGATGGGGGACGATAGGGAAGTCTGTCTGTCGGGGGGTGGGTGTTTCAAGTCTCAACCCTCTGGAGGCATTCGCGCCTATCAAAAGGGTAAATAGCGAGCATTACTCACCCAGTTAGTGGAGAGTGTGAGCTTCTTCTTCTCTTTTTGTTGCCTGCGATATTTGTTGCACTAAATATTGGGGCGCTATACGTATATAGGTAGGTCCTGGGCGCTTGTTTGGCAAAGAACAGTTAAGAGGGTAATTTACGATAGACGGTATTTTTACCATCTTTATGTCTATTCGGCTATAAAAGTGACTCGCAGGGTGAAATATCGTTTGGGAAGTTAATGCGTGCAGGAAAATTTGTGGGACACAGTTATGTGTCAATTTTACTGCTAGAGATATGATTTTTATGGAAAATTCCCAATCCTAGAGCGTTTATGGTCGTATTCAGGTCCACTGAACTACACAGGCAGAAGAGACTGTTTCGGTGTAGGAACTTGGATCGAATTTGCGCCGCTGGGGTGGCAAGTTAACACTCTACTACCATGACTGCTGGGAATTGTGTTCCCATTACAGAAGTACATGGAAACAGAGACCAGGATATTCATTTTATTTCGAGAAGAATGACAAGCAGTACAAGACGCGGTATAAGAGGCAACGTTAGGCCGAGTTCTAGGTTGTGAACTTTTATAGGTGGCTGACCATCGGACAGGATTGGGCCGAAGGCCACCCCACTGCAGACCAGTTGTTGCTGCCAAGTTTACGCTATCTGTAGACACACAAAGGCCACGTGGTCAAAGATTAATGGCAGCAAATCAGACTCCTCTGACAGCGAATTCATCAGAAGACCATCAACGAAACTCAGTTATCTATAATATCACGAGTGCCGCAAAGAGCAGGAATCAATTTTTTTCGAATTCGGACTTATGATAAGGGAGAGATTGGGCACGCCTTGAGGCCTTGGGCCTTCTCACAATCCTCATGAGAGGTAAAATAAAAAAACTTTATATTGGTTTCCACTGAGATCAATTAAGACACAGCAAGGAAGCGTTCTACGATCTTCTTGAGAAGATGTGCTACAAATGCCATAGTATTCGACTTCAAGATTGTCTCATCACCAGAAAGCACAGCCCCAAAAACGAACTGAAGCTGACCTACTTTGCTTGGCAGTTAAACCACATTTCGAATGCAATTTCGCAATCGATGGAACTTAATGGAACCTTAATCCAAATTGTTCCTCCAGTTTCGTGGACGTTCAAGCAAGCTATGCATCGCGCCACAATACCCAAGCTATAAAACTATTTGACGTCCAGGGGCTACTTATACATTGGCGAGAGACCTTCATAATTTTTGAACTCCACGTCTCTTTTAAGCACGTAACAAGCCCATTGCCCAGTGTTGTTATATCGTGGGATTTATCCCTTTTTGTGGGAATTTCGATGTCCGAAAAGCCTTCCGTGGGGTAAAGGGATAAAGCACCAAATCGTGGGAATTTCAGAAATCTGACAAAAAACATTCAAACTGTGAATTTTTGGTGAATTTCTATCAAAACACCTGGGCTCTCATCGCGTAAGACGACGATCGTCAGACGACGTCGTTTCGACGATTGTATTGCTTCGTGTATCACTAAAATGGTTGAATCGTCTGGACGACGTCGTTTTGGACGATTCACTAATGCTTCGTATAACTCATTGAACTGTCAAATACAGACGATTGAACGATTGCTATTTTACAATCGTTTCATCGTTTTTGGTGCATTTTTCAGTTTTAATTAGGTCTGAGAGAAGTATAAAAAAATAATTAAAGGAAGACACATAAGTATCCTCTCTTTGGCGGCGGCTCACTCTCATCCAAATTGTAAAAGAATGCAATCTTTTCAGAAAAAATACAATAAAATGGTAATTGCACTTTTTTGGGATATGAAATGAATTTCATTTATTTGTTCCATAATTTTATACATTTTTAATGCAATCAGAAAAAAATGCAGTTATTAAATTGCATTCATTAATTTTTTTTAGAAATCGCCCTTTAGCAATAAAGATTTTACTACCTAGCATTTCGTTCCTATTTTTGCATTAAACTAAATGTTAATTTAACGTGATTTTCTTTCCGTGTAATACGAATTTTACTTTTAAGAACTGGATTTTGACACAAAAAAGTATCGTGGGATTTTAAAAGGAAATTTGAGTACTATGGTGAAAAGGGAAAAATGACCACGCTTCGTGGGATAAATGAAGAGAGAGTGCCATTGCCCAGTATTAAGCGCAGAGGATCAGTGGAAACACAACCAAAGCACCATCAGAAGTTCCTTTTAGGTGATGGCAAGAAAACCAACGGTTCGATAAGTATAAAGCCGGCAAAAGCAGCCATAGGCCATATCAAGAGCTGCTTTCCGATATGTATATAGTCGCGAGCTTTACGGGATATTAGAAGGAAGGACCATCGCTCAAGGAAAAAGGGAGTAAAATGACGTAGGACGCCCGAACGGATGCCTGAAGAGATGAAGTAGTAGATGCATAGTCGCTGAGGATTTGGTAAAAACGCTGGTAAAAAGGTATAGACAGCCAAAAGTCCATTGTCAGGCAGTTTTATCCGTTCAACCTGGATTAAAAGGTGCACTTAATTTTCACCCACTGCCCAAGCTTTTCTAAGCAACAGCTGAGGACTTGGCAAGTAGCTTATGAAGCCAGTCAGCTCTACAATTTAGACGGTTTAATGAATGCCCATGTGGAATAAAATATATATATAGGTACGTTGAACTGCACAAACGACCGAGGAATCAGGCCTCTGAATGTTGCATAGCGCTTCATTTGCAACTATTGAAACGGAAGCGGCGTAGATGGGTTTGTGACTCTAGGGCGGCTGGGTCAAAACTCCACCAGAGCTCTGGGAAAACGGAGCAGAATAAGACCAACACTTAGGTTTCGCTCACAGTTGCCATTATATAAGCAACTTCAAACAGCTTTGGGTGCGTATGGCAGGCGGCAGTTAACTAGGCATCGAACTGGCCGGGGGGGCTTCTTGGCTAAGACCGTGGGCCATATCGTGGTCCATACCCTGGCTTAGATTTATCTTGTTCTGACAACAAAATTTCGCAGCCGATTGTCATTGGCTAAGTTTCACGAATAGCTCGACAGAAGCTTTCTTCAAGTGCGCCAATTATTTGTGGATCAAGCGGCACCCAAAAGCGGTAGCTTCAAAACAACCAATAGTTTTGTTACTCATCAACTTCCAAGTTTAAATTGACAAAACTGATGCCACATAAGTCCCTACTTATCGTGTCCTCGGTGCGCACTCCGTCGTCACGTTTTCAGTATAATCATATAGCCAGACTTCTTTAAGAATATACCAAAGAATAGCTCTCAACTCTCCACAGCATGTTGGGATACCCTCTTAAAAGGCATCTGCGCTCCCCGATTTGTGGAAGAAACGCGGACAACTGACCCACAAAGCTCGGTAATCAGGTGCAGCTGCCAGCCGCCACACAATAATAACACAAAACATGAATAACACTGGCTATACGCAAACATTTATCCTCATCCTCCCCAATTTCGTTTATTCGGACTCATAAATCCTCCACCTGAGCACTTATTCTCGCGCCAAATTCATTGCTTGTTTGTGCATACACACAGTTACATATATAGGTGTATTTGTAAGCAAGCAGGTTGCTAAGCTTGCATTCGCGCGCTAGAGATCACACACAAAGTCAGTGCTGTTGGCACAAGGAAGCCGAAGCACTCATACCCAGGTATAGACACCGAGCACCAAATGGGGCTCCAAAAGATATTTATACCCCATATGTGGCATGGTAATTTGTTAAGTACAGTTAAAATAATTGCTCGTATTTATAATTTACACATACGTGTATGGCAATTTATCGTGCTGAACAAGGGAGCGTCTATAGCGGACTCCTAAACTCGCAACAGTGACGATGTAGCCCAGTGGTATTTGGTATAGTGCTTGCATAAGAGCGGATAGGTATAAGTTTGGGGAATGAATTGCCACCGCTCGGTGTAATCGAGAGATGGTTGGTGCACAGAGAGGACTTTGTACAAGTGGAAAAGTTGTTAATAAGTGTTTTGTGCTACCACAATCTTAATGGGTTCGGATTGTGTGTGAATTCGTTCCTCTGGTGGCGGGATGATGGTATACTTGTCTCATGTAAATACATGGATTAATGACACTGAAAGAGGAAGAGTGTTAATAGGGCGTCTTTGAGGGGACTCATCAGTTGGGAGGTTAATAGGATTATTATCTTTATCATATGACATGACAGGCAACAAGTGTGCTCTTCAAACGTATGCGAAAATAATGTAGTAGATCAATGGGAACATTAGGGACAGGTTTTTGTAATGAAACACACAAGTCTTCCTTGAAAGACTACCTTTGGGGATATTACAATTTGCATTAAGGGGGTACTAGAAGATCTAGGGCACCATTGTTAATCAGACACGGAAATGCATTGCGGTTGTCATCCTCTCTGTTTAATTTAACAATCAGTGGAGTATTTCCAACTTGGCCATCTAGTGACAGCGATTGAGCGGCAAGGCTCATTTCAAATATATTTGAAAATGGTAATCGCAACGACCCAGCAAAGTAAATCAGCAGGGAAACAGCCGCAACAGTAGGTCTCCACTCCAATAGTAAGAAATCTCATGCAAATAGAAGGCGAACTAGAAAATTGACCACTCCCACTGCAACCGGTACAATTTTCCGTCGACTTGGTATTTGCTAATGTGTGCAGGTATGTCACTGAGGATTGTGAAATGCGCTTTTATGTCATTTCATGTTCCTTGGTGTACCTTAAAATTTAAAATATCCAACTAGGCAATTATATTTTTTTTACAAATTTAAACATATTTATTCTACTATTGCGTGAACTCAATTTCGATAATTCCGTCAAACAAATTAAGCCACAAGTCACAACTTTTACACACCGGCTTTAAAACGCAAACCACATCAAAATTTCGAAAAATAAAAGTGGAACAAGTATAAGTACTGGAATAATGGTTAAACCTAAACAATTTTTTAGGCTTGTGCTCCAATTGAATTCTACTTAAGGTCTCCTTTAAGACTTTTAAGTCCCACGGCCGACGCGAATTTATATAGGCAACTTAAAAATTCTATAGTCTTTGGTCTGGATTAGATGCACCCTGAACGCAAAAGCTACGTCAGCCACATAATACGAACCATATCAACTTAGGTAGTAGGAAGGTGCTCAGTCATGAAATTCATTGCAAGACTTGTCGGCTACCCCTACATAAACATCAACTGCAGAAACTGTTCACGTCATCATTCGAGGCCAATAAAAACTGTAACACATCACACGTCAGCCAGCTGTCAGAAATACCTACTGAACTAGATCAGACGAATGCTACTTTCAGTATGAAACAACTTGACGGTAATATTTGATTAAGTCTATCGCCAACGCATCTTGGTTTACTGCCGATGCCAAGATGGAACGAGGTTGTGGTGGCACATTAGGAACTCTCAAGATGTGTGGCGCAACCAATCATGGTCATAGAGATTTCTTTATCTCTTTCTTCTACTTTCGGATACAAAAAATTTGCCAAATCGTCAAACAATGGGCACATTCAAGAATCTAGTTATCTTAAGTCGACTAGATTGGTCTGGATGAGATGTAACCTGAACGCAAAAACTAGATTGGTCGGGAACGTCACTTTTTCTACCTCAGCCACATATGAGCACTGTCAACTTAGTACTCAGTCACGAATTTCTCGACTAGATTCGTCGGCTACCCCTTCATAAACGTCAACTGAAACATCTGCTCTCACGACCGATTTCCCCCAATCAGAGCCGAGTTTCATCTAGTGAGAGAGCTGTCAGACTTACTAAACTAAATACTTGAACGTCCCCAATTTCTAGTGTCCGATTTCAATTCACACTAGGCGGCCAGAAAAAGTAGAGAGAGCTCTGACAAGTACCAAATTTATCCATAAAACACACCACCTCGATATGATTTACACCACTCCCACCTGCATCGGGACATTATGTAGTCAGCGAAACAAAGCAACGTGTCATCGCTGGACATGCATTCACACACGGACGCACTATGGAAAAAAAAGGGAAAAAATAAGATTTCGGTAAGATTTTGTGGGAAATTTGGTCAACTTCCAAACAAAAAAAAAATGTTCATCAAACTTCTACCTAATATCATATTTCTACTACCTTATTCTGCGTTCACAAGCAAGCCTATCTCAATGACTTGGTATGAAATAAATCTACTACAAATTACAAAACACGTAAGAGGCTAAGGTATCACATTTTTGGTTTCTCTTTCATACACTTAACTTCTCCATCTAACTTCCACCGGTATTTTCATTGCTTATGTTTTCAACTGAGTTGCTGTTTTTATTCGTTATCGAAAAGTTTCTTATTGTGGAATTTTTAAGCTAAATCAGTTGCGAGTTGCCTGAACCTACATCTAAATGCAAAAGTCATTAGGACGTAAGCATTTGTCACTACGTGTAAATTCAGAAACGTTAAACATTTGCGCAGTGATGCGGCATCACTGCGTTTTTGCGATGCTGATGCGATGCACAGTTTATGCTGATGCGTTGCTGATTGAATATGACGTTTGAGTTTTACAGCTCATTGTTTATTTTAAACATTTTAATCTCAAGCTGGAAGTTTTGCTAATTAAAGTTTTAGTCGATAACTATGATCGTTAAGACGATAAATTTATTTTCATGCCTTAGTCTTGTCGTTATTAAAAGCTTTACCTCCGCAGCCATAGACATACTAAATATGGACTGCTAGTGAAATGTCGTTTTCATATACTTTTGCGAGAAAATATGTTCCAAAACTGCACAGGCTACTCTTTTACAGCGGATTAGCAAAGAAGCACATGCCGTCAAGTTTAAATTTCCATAGTAACGTAAACAAAACAGCGAAATTCTCTCAAAAAGTTCGTTTTCATAGAAACATGTAAACAAAAGAGCGACATCTTGTCCGAAGAGATTCATTTCCATAGTTACGACCGTGAAAACAAAAGAGCGTCATCTATTGAAAAGAAGCATAGCTGATTTCAAATAAATTCATGTTTATTATTTTGAAAAAGAAATCGAAAACATCAACAAATTTCTTAAGTTATCTATCCATAAACTAAAAAAAAAAAACGTACAGGTGTCTTCCAGGTATAGTTCGATCCCATTAATACTAATACTGATAATTAATATCCTGGAGGTGAATCTTCGGTGGAGTCTAAATTGGTCAATTGTAAAGACGTATTTCGTTTTAACTTCATCCTATATTAGTTCTCACTTTCTCAATGCATAGGTATACTACATGCGAATTTGTAATGAAAGTAAATAAAGAATCCAACAAAAATCTATAAATTTTTCTGTCAAAAGCCTATGATAAAAATTTTTGTTTACTTTCTTTTCTTTGGCTTCAGACATTTTTCTTACTTTTTTGCCGGCGAGTCAAAGCGCATCAGTTTGATCAAATTTGCAATAATGAACACTTGACGTTGAAAGTGATGCCAATAGTTGCATTAATGAACATTTTGCAAAGCATCATGAGCATCATGATGCCAGTGATGCGTTACTGAATTTACACATACGTGTGAACTCCTGTCAAGCGTCTGGTCACGCGGGCTGTCGCAGCGTAGGTACTCTCACGAAAGACACACTAGTGACAACCGAATGGGCGATTTTCTGTCAAGTCAGCATGTCAAAATTTGCCACGAAAAGTGACATAAGTAGCTTAAGTTAGATGTTTGTGTTGTACGAGCGACATTAAAGATTAAACTGACAACAAATCACAAAAAAAATTAACCCATCTCTTTCAACAAGCAGTATTTTTTTATTTTAAATTTAAAATCTCAACCGTAAGCCGTATGTACCTACGTCAAATTACCAGGCGCACATAAAAACTAGGAGTCGCTCTTAAGTAACAATGTGCAGAGTGCAGTATGAAATACGAAAATATTAGCTAATTTCGACTCCTCCTACAAAGAACGGCACTCGGGTTCAAAGATGTAACCCTAAGTCAGGAATGTTAGTGGGGTTGAAAAGAAAGTTTTTTATTTCTTTTTTGTGTGTATCTAATGTGGTATTTTGTCTGACCAATATTTTACAATTAAAGAACTCACTCAACCGACTTTAACCTACAATGTCTCTTGTTTTAAGAAAGAAAACATCCAAACAAAGACTTTGTTTCAAGTGCTTGCAGTGGACCAGGGCCACTATAACGTGCTATACGTCCACGGAATTAAGTAGTTTTACATACGAAACGAAAAAAATTCTGTCGCGTATTGCTCGTTCACGGATAAAGCGTTTCGGTCAGCCAAAAAATCGAAGTTTACTCAATGTCGGTAAGGCGATAGGTATTCAATGTCTAATCTAGGTCGATGCTCTTTAACAAAATCAATAATACCGTTTGACATATACAGATCTAAGTGGATACAAAAGTACGATGGATTGAGTCCTAAGTAGCAACGCACAATAGGAAATTTGATTATAGGTAAGGTATACTACATGAATACTGAATATGCCTAATGCGGTCGTCCACTACGTGCGCAATTTGTCGACCCAGTTTTGTTCAACTCTTTGGTTTAAAAAACAAATTTTTAGGCCCGAGGACTACTGCGTAAATTTAGTGCCTTCATGTTAAGTCACTTTAGGTCAACTCAAATCAAATCAATTCTCCCAATCGCGGAGTTTTTAGATCTGTGGCCGGAAAATTGAAGCTGTAAAGGAGAAAAAAAAAACTATAAAAGAGGGCCACAAGTAGAAGCGGTATTTCAGTGCTATACATGTCTGATTTTAGCAAATAAATAAGTTCCACGAATTGGCCAACTCTGTTTTTGTTGTGGTTCCTCAAAAAGTTGAAAGATGCGCTAATAGTACCCACTCGACATTTGGTTTGATCGGCTAAAGGTTCGGCTTAGACCCAAATTACTTTACGTGCGCGTTAAGATTGTGATAAAGGACTTCAGTCAGCGGCTTATCAAATGGTGAAAGACCCTCCAATAATCCGCAGAAGTCGACGGAGAGGTGGATGTCCAGTTCAAGTCTTCTGAGAAGACAACAGCACCGACTCCAAAAACTATTTATTTACTTGAATTCTTTTCTAACGTTGTTGAATACACCCCTGTGGCTTTTCTTGTTTGATCATCACGTTGAAAGCACTCCGGCATTATCTTGACATCGTTGCGATGTACAATCTGATCATGTTAGCAACATGAGCTTGTACTCCCACGTACCGTTTGTTGAGCAATGCGTTGTGCAACGACCTCCAGCCGGATCCAGCACATTACAGTTGAATTGATCCATTGCAAGCTTAATGAACGACCGGCATTATAACCGCAGACGCATGTGTCATGAAGCTGCTCAGATTCAAAAGCCAACAGCACCACAGCAGTTGGCAGTCATCAAGTGACTGCAAAACCCGTTTAAGATAATTCAAAACACAAGCCACTTGTGCCTCAATAAGCTACAAACCCAAATCACAAAAAAAAATCAAAATCACTCTAATCAAGTGACTAGCCCAAAGCTCTCCAACTGGCTCGTTGGTCTAGGGGTATGATTTCCGCTTAGGGTGCGGGAGGTCCCGGGTTCAAATCCCGGACGAGCCCAAGATTGCTACACGTTTTTTTTTTTTTAATTCTTAAAAATCGTCCACACAAAAACGGTGCCGTGAAATAAGTCCCAATCTTAAAATTTGGCCACTTTGTCAAAGTGAAATAAGGCCAAATTGGCATTATTACGCTTTGATCTCATTGCATTATTTCACTGTAAAGAAGTGAAACATAGCCAAATGTGGCTGTCCTGAATGTTATTTTCAACTCAAGAATAATTCTTCTTTCTTGGAGTTTATAATTTTGATATATACAAACATACTACATAGGTAGATTCATTTGTATGTGTATATAATTTTTAACATGTTCAGTAAAAATCAAATAAAACAAGCAGTATAATCAACAGTTTTTTTTATTTGTAAATGATTTACCAATAAAAAAATGTCCAGTTCTTCAAAAGCAAACAAAAAGGAATATGGAATATTTAAATTCGCGCGAATTTTTTGCTATTATTTTTTTTCATAAGAAAAAAATTTAAATTAGTTTTTCTTATGAATTATGCTTTTATTTTGGTAAATTATTTTTTTCTTATAAAAGAATAAAAAAAACAAAAAAAATCGCACGAATTTTTTGCTATTATTTTGTTTCATAAGAAAAAATTAAAATTAGTTTTTCTTATGAATTATGCTTTTATTTTGGTAAATTATTTTTTTCTTATAAAAGAATTAAAAAAACAAAAAAAATCGCACGAATTTTTTGCTATTATTTTGTTTCACAAGAAAAAATTAAAATTAGTTTTTCTTATGAATTATGCTTTTATTTTGGTAAATTATTTTTTTCTTATAAAAGAATAAAAAAAAAAAAAATCGCACGAATTTTTTGCTATAGTTTTTCTTATGAATTATGCTATTATTTTTGTATATTAATTCGCGCGAAATATTGCCATATGCGATATAAAACCATATTTTGTCTAATTTCACGGCACCCACAAAAAACGATCTCAAAACATCGTGCCCACTCATCAGGACGATCAATTTATGTGACGACAACCTCTGGCAACGTGCTTATTAGTAGCGATGGAAACCATGTCCGGTGTCCTCCATCGTATTCACACGACAACTAATCCGCGGTCAATATTAATGACCAAATTAATAGAGACACACGCATAAATTACAACGGATGCTTATCGCACCTTCCCTAAGTTATTGGTGGCTCCCAGACGAGCTGATAAAACCAAGGATCCCATTAAATCCGTCTGCTCTCGACGCATATTTCGGCAAAAGATATTTCAATTCGACTTCGATGGTATCTCACACGACAACGAACCAAGAATTTACGGCCATCTGTTGATTGTCATCATCGTCGTCGTAGTCGGACGAGAGGCGACAATTTTTCACTCGCAGATAATCTATACAAGCGACAAACTCACTCGGATTCCCCTTTTCTGTTTTTTTGAAATAAGATATCACCCCAGTGAGGCGTAGATAAATCATTTCCCTGTTGGCTCGGCAAAGGCACGCTGAAATGTTCTTTAATTACCCTCTCGGGGAAGGGCTAGCCACGGCGGACCCCCACCGCACTGGAATTGGGATCCTCGCTATGACCATAATTAATGATCTTCCACAGAAACACACAAAGTACAGTGGAACCTCTCAGGGAGATCATTCGATTTAGTTCGAGATTAATGTCAGAGTTTATAATTAGACATGTTCGCTGCAACGCATGGCCCCGGACAGGACTAATTAATACCGGGCCACAGCACCGTTCGCTCATCCTCCTTATAATCGCTGATTGAGAGATCGATCCTACAGATCGATAAACCCATTAATTAAGAGCGACGACTGTGAGACACAGTGCCGAGGAGACCTACACCTACTTGCATCCGAGATATAGTTGTTTATGCCATCTGACATGGCCAACTGTTGGCTAATTTATTCTTCGTCAGATGATTTATAAACGAAACGATTTAAAATTTGTTGCTGCTGGCCCAAGTGTGGGAAAGAGGAGAGCGAAACACGAAACAGAAACAGAAAAAAGAAAAAAAGACGTAGGAAACCTAAGCCGAAGAGATGTACCGGAGCCTCTGTGTATCAAACGCCCATTAACAGCGCCCTCTGCGACAATGATAAATGTCCAACCAGAGACCGTTTAGTAGCCGAATCGGGTCGACAGGGTGTGGGGGGGATTATAAATTTATTCGACAAGCACACATTGTGTGCGCATAAATCATCGAAAATATTTAGTGTCATGGTGTGCATATTTACAACGGGATTTCGCATATTTATGTAATGCGAAGTCTATTTTCGAGATACAGTGGCACGATAGAGCGCGATTTATGAGCCGGCCCGATGTTGGGTGACGATGATGCAGTGGGTTAGTCTGATAGTGTGCGGTGTACTTTGCCCGCTAGGCAAATGTGTGTGTGTGTGTGTGTGCAGAGGCCGAGTTTAGTAATTTGTAGTGAGTTTTGCAGTACCTATGCATTTATGGAGTGTACGGGGACATTATTTGTGTCAGGAGCGGTTCGGGGTGCATAGGTTCGCTGTGAAGAGTCGACGGGGGATTGTAGTACGTCCCAAATCACTCAATCGAGTAATGGTGGGTAAGGAGGGTCTGGGGTCCTTTATGGACGAGATTACACCTGGTTAAATTACTGACCTATGAGAATACTCAGAAAAATATTGCAAGCTAAATAATATTAATATTTATTTACCGGAATGATTCTTAAAACAATAACAAAAATCTAAAATCAAGCTTTTTATTATTAAATCAAGCCTATGCAATATTAAGATCTGAATCATATCACCTAAATAATTATTTTTTGCACACAAATACAGGATCGAACAAGAATTATACTCTCCAATCAAGCCGAAATAATCTTAAACTTGCATGATGAATAAATGTGCAAACCATCTAATTGCATCTAAACGATCAGGATATACCAATTTATATTCTCCAATCATGAAAAACTTGCATGATGGATAAAAAAGTTCATTCATTCTGATTGATATCTCGTACAGTTTCCGTGTTTCCGTAGTTAAGTGTTCTTTCAAAAAATAAAATAGTGGAAAATTTTAATAAAGTGCACGTGATAACTAAAATGGTGGAATTAATAATATTAACTTAATATAAATACAATTGTAATAAAAAATTTGTCTGATTTTAATAGTCCACCCTTACATTTGTATCCTATTTTAGATTTAAGTCCATTTAAGCATTTTTGTTTCAATAAGTAAATATGGTTTTTAAAAAAATAATTTTTTTTATTTTCTTAAACAGGAAAGTGACGGAGTTGATAATAAAGACAAATAAAACGGTGCAATCTTAAATTGGGATATGACATTCTTGAAGCATTCCGAAAAAGTTTAATATAAGGATAACTTGTTCTTATTTAAATGTTTGTAAGTTTATTTCAAAAGTTGTTATTCTGGGTTTTAGGGAGCATTATTTTTACTGCTGATAAATTGGTGAAAAATAAGCTGATTTCGAGCTTAATTTAAGCTCACATATTCTTCATTGCGTTATGTTTAAGAATACAAAGGCTTAATTTAAGTTTACAACGATTTAAAATTAAATGACTTTTGGGCTTAATTTAAGCTTACACGTTCTTAATACTGCCCAAGTAACAATTTGATTTCGGTAAGGTGCTACGAGGCTATCTCACCTCCCGCAATATTAACTGCATAAGGTCTAAAGGAAACGCATTTGGCGCACTTTAATGCAAGTATTTACTTATTTAAGACTTCCTGAACAGCTTGGATAGACCTTACCGAAACTTTATGGAAGCTTTATAGAGGCTCCAAAATGAACAAGAAAAATATTTAATTTAATTAAATTTTCCATTTTCTTATTTTTTATTTTTTTTATCTTCTTAATAAACATTTTCAAAGACTTTTTGCAATTTTCATGGAGTTTACATTTACGTACTCGTTATAATTTACATTTTACTTATGCGCCGCACTGAGAATCGAACATTGGTCCTGTTGCGTAGTAGTCCAATACACTACCCCCTAGGCTAATTCGTCATAATGCTGTAGCAGTGGTAAATCTGAACTAGTTGATACATTTTAGAGTTTCGTTAAGACTTGCAATAAACTTGCAGATTACTCGACCGAAGTTGTAAGCAAGACTTTTAGTGTTACCCAATTTGTTTACGGGCGAAAAGTGTTTATTTAAAATCACATTATTGACATATTTTTCACTGTGCTAAAAGTGTTTTTTGTCATTTTTCCCCGACAGCTTTGATTCATTTCATATGAAATTAATTTTTACCTCTATAAAGCCTCCATATGTAAGTTAGGAGGAAGTACGAGTAAGTGACTCTGTACAGCTTCCAATCGCAAGCGGTTGACTGCATGACAGTTCATTGCTTCTATAATGCCTTCGGTCAGAAGCTCTAAAGAAGCTTCTAGGAAGCGCTTCGAACCACAAGCTTTATAGAAGCAATTCACTTTCCACACATCTCCAGAAAAATGTTCAGTTTCAAATTACAAATTTAAACCTGACCGAAGTCAAATTGTTACTTGGGAGACTTAATCTGACACAGATTATCCTGATTTTATCTCGTTTTTTACCTGAGTGAAACCTCGGAGTAGAAACGGTAAACGATTTATAGAGAATTGCTCTTTGTCAGCTTGAAGTCTCGCACTATTACACGGGTCACTGCCATCTAAATGAATTTTTTCTTTCTGTATCACTGACTGGAGTGTAAGTCCAACTCAAAAACTCAAATAGCTCTAGTTGGCGCGAGGTTTTAAAAAGAGCCCTGTGCCTAAGTGAGCCCGCTATTATTCAATCTATTTTTTCAAACTGAATCGCATCTGTCCTCTACCAGCAGCCGGCCGTTGTTATTGTGCCACCGCTTCTATCCACCACCACTTCACATATGTGCGCTCAAAATCTCATCACCATCCCACCTGCCTAAACACGCCAAATACTGTCGACAGTTCAGCGATTTATTAGCGGGAAAACGGAGATTACACACCGGCTATGCAAACTAGTTTCGTTTCTGTTTCCTGTGAGTCCTGCATTGCAAACAACAAAAAAAAAAAAAATTAAAAACCCGTACCCATGCACAACAACTGGCATAACAAATGACCACTGATAATGCCCACTTGGCGTTGTCAAAAATATACCTAATCGCAAGCTCATGACATTTGGCGCGAATACAATTCCCAAACATCCGTTGTCCGGGCTGTTGTTGCTTCCATACTTCCGGTGTCGTGACATATACCATTGTTTCTCACCGTCCATACACAGATAACAATTTTGACAGTTGCCCTTATTTATTTTCCTCTTGGTGGGTTTTTTTCTTTGTTTTCGTTTCATTTGCGGGGTAATTTATTGGTGACCAGATTTCTGGATGAAACTCATTTGCATCCAGTGGGTATCAGACCATCAGTGTTTGGCTTCCCAAAATATCGGGAGTGTTTACATTTCGAGAATGGGACTATGTTTGTTCTTCTCCCAGGGTGTGTGCTTGTTTTCTACTGCTGAGCGCTTCACTAAATGGCGGGCGACCTTATCACCACTTGGGTGGTTGGCTCTCGGCTGGCTGTCACAATCACCTCTCCGGGAGTGGGTGCGAGAATACCGGGAATGTAATTAGACTCTCACTCGGGTTTGGTTTGTTTGGCATTCGTAATGAGAAGCACTTTGGTGTGTTTGCACGCAAAAGAGCTCGGCGCAACCCTTAGATGTATACCCACATTTGATGATATAGGAACAGGTAGATGTGTGTGGGTGTGGGTATTATTTGTTTGGTTTTGTGCGCTCGTTATTTTTTTTTTAATTACGTTGGATAGAGCCACCTATCCGCTTTGTTTGCCAACAACGTGTGCGGCATCTTTGAGTGCGATTTTGTGCCAGCAACTAGGCCAATACTTGTAGTTTAAGGCTTTGGAATTCTTTGAACAGAATATGTCTTTATTTACCTGTGTCTAGGATTGTGTTACGCAAAGACATATTTATTGAAGTGGATTAGGGTCGCATGCAGTTTACACAAGCACATAAGCGGGGAAATGTTTCTTTAAGGCCGTGGAAAAGTACCCAAAATTATGAAGTGGGGTCTCGATGATGCATACCCTGGATATTTATGAAAAGTCACGTCTTAACGTCTTCGATTTGGGATGGATCGGAATGACATGTTTCCCTATTTTTGTAACGAAAATTAAAAAAGGAACGAAAATGTTATTTTTTTTTTTTTTTTTTTAAATGTAGCTTTGTGGTTGTGGTAATGTCGCTGAATGTATGCAGCTGCATGTCGCTTTAAACCAATTGGTTTCTTTCAAAGTTGTGCCACGGAGAAGCTGTTTCTGCAGTTGTAGTTGGTGTTACGCAACAGCAAGAGGGTATCATTTAAGACAACTAGCCAACTGTAGCTTTGTAGCTCTAGTTTTGGTGGTTTGTTTCAGCTTTTACGAAATGTCTCTTTAGCGGGCATTTATACAGCAATTCAATGAGGGACAACACAATTTCAAGTGATATATTATTACTACGAGGCCTCTAAATGTGGTGGCTAAATATTATAGCTACCACTTTGTGGTTCAGCCATAGATGGGGGCTAGAGCGATTAAAAATGCAACCATTTCCGTTTAGACAGCTGCTTATATACTAGTTGATGTTTAACCTATCGCATTGTAAGAGCTCCATTCGAACAGGTCCTTCCGAGCAGTGCCATTTGGTGCGCTCAAAGTTTGTTGAGTGTCGCAGCCGCATTTCCATTGCTTCAGGTAAATTTGTTGGTTTAATGTAGTTTGTGGCAATAAAATTTAGAACTTGTACTTGCTTGGGTTGGCTGCTATCGAATGAATCAAAAATGATCATAAGGCTACTGTTCTGGTGCTAACGAATTTTACTCGCGAGAGCTGAAGAGAATTTTTGGGAATAAGACCAGCGCAATTAGAATGGTCCCGTTAAGAAAGTTTTACTCAGGCGAAGTTAGCGAATTTTTTATGTAGGAGTGCTTTGTAGTCGCGTTTTGAAGTACCGTGCTTTGGAAAGTTAAATCATGTCGTCGTTTTGTAAACGGAGTTATTTTTGTTATAAAATAGCTTTATGAAGCATCTACAAATCGCATTACTTTATAGCTATTTAATCCAGCAGTTTTGCATTTTGCATAAGTCTTTCCTGTTCATGTCCCATAACAGTGCTCGATTTTTAAATTTATAAATTAGCTTCTTCAAATCCATTTTGCACGAACTTCACCACTCAAAACAAGTCTTTTAAAAAATTAACTTCACTTAGTTCGCGCGATTAAAATAGAAATGAAACCATCAGGAAATTGACTCGCTCAGATTCCCTTGGTTTCGCGAACTTAGCGTGCTCGAGCGAGTGAAATCTTATCTATTAAATTTTTGTTGGACAAGTTTTGACCAAAGCGGGATCTAAAACGCGCTAAGATTTGATCTAGACAAATTTAGCAAGCAACGCTTGACGTTTTTACAAACGATTTCTGTCGAAAATCTATGGGTGAAGACGAGAGATGCTCTCTGTATTTGCCAGGATCGTTCTCAAAAACGTAATAATGCGGGTAGTTCCGCCGAATTTCACTGACTCTCTTCCTGTCTTTTAGAGAAAAACTCTTTTTAAAATGTTTCCTACAAATTTGTATTTGGTTTTGTTTGGAAACAACTACTTTTAGCTAAGGTATATTTATATAATTCATTTCATTTAATTTTTATTTGCATATATAGGCCAAACCCCACTGAATATTGTCGGTTTCCATCCACCAGTTTTTAATTTTGTTATCTTTTAAGCCTTGGAAGCTATGTTTATTCCTCGTGTCAAGTTTTTACCTTATAAGTCCGCCCTCATTTCTCAGAAGCTCCTGTCGCTGGGTTGTGTGTGTTTTTATTTTTAGGACCTACAATTGTATGCCGAGTTTGTGAATTGAAAATCCTTTACAGGACAATTAGAATTCTCTGAAACTTGGCAAACGTTCGTGGGAGGTGAGCATAAAATTTAATTTGTGTTTTTCCAAAGATCGAGCTTGACACCCTTTGCCCAGTAGTCCACTAGAAGGTGCCCCAGAGAATGTGTCTTACTACTCACATTTTAGTTTACTTATTTTTTTACTCAGTATGTCAATGGGTAACACAACACTCCAAGATTCGACAAATAGGTAGTATTGTAAGAAACGCTCTGGTTCACTGCTTAACCCGCCTAAGGCAATAAACAGATTCGACTTCTATTTTAGCTGCACTTGACTACATTTCTACGATTTCCTTCTATACACATTTTTGCTTTAGATATGTATACAACTTTGGCGGACTATTGGTAAACATTTAAATCCCTGTGCTTCCTCGCAAACCCGTCTATCTGTAGTTGATAACTAGCAAAGCTGTGTAGTTGTAGCTATGTAGTCGGAGTTGGAGTGCTGTAGTTTCTTACCTACATGTTTTATTTTTTGCACCTGCTACTAATTTATTATTAAATCTCTGTAGGAAAGTAAATATGTAGGAAGGTGCCTACTACTGGCAGAATTTGACTTGTGTCTTTGCAGTTGCAGTTGTATCTTTGCAGTTTTGATGTCAGCCACAAATTCATGCAGGTATAAATATAGCCTTTGTTGCACTACCAAGGCACATTCCACCCATTATCGCTGGCAAAACACAAAGAGAAAACATAACTCACACAGTTGCTTGGTTTCATGTAGAAAATTCCACAATGGCCAGGCCATACTATATCAAAGTGCTGCGCTGCCCTGTTCCATGGGGATAATTGTTAAACTATACTATACCACCAGGCGCAGTTAATCAACCAAACGCACAAACGCACTATTTATCCTTTGCAATCTCGCATGCACTTTCATCCTACACAGCACTAACCTCCCTGTTACTAATTCACCCATACCACTGCAGCGCACTCTCATTTCACACAACAAATGCAACATATCGCTTTAAGTGCGACCATAAAATGATTTAATTAACACATAAATCAAAGA
This sequence comes from Cheilosia variabilis, assembly GCA_951230905.1. Taxonomy (NCBI): domain Eukaryota; kingdom Metazoa; phylum Arthropoda; class Insecta; order Diptera; family Syrphidae; genus Cheilosia; species Cheilosia variabilis. Next base: position 46,714,037 of record OX579679.1, read on the forward strand.
GCCGATCTGAAATTGTAATTTAGTTTTAATTCCAGTGCACTTCGTCGTGCAGACACACATACAGTGTATCCCCTGCATGCAGCCCTCCTTTCGGGCAATAATTCGAAATGATTTACGGCCCCCAGTACGGGGCCTCGTTTGCAGACACTTGCCGGCAGTGCAGCGGCGGCGGCCGCTTGCATTGTAAACAGGGTGCTGCCTGGCTTCCACTTTCCACATGGTCTACAATTGAGTTGATCGCCGGGTTTATTGTGTACCAGTGCCGTGTTCCCGCCGCGCTGCTCACCGCCAACACACACACAGCGTAATGGTAGTGTGGTGATGCATTTTATTGTTAGGCCATAGTGTGAGACAGGCTTTATTAATTTAAATCGCTTTTATAGGATTTTATAGGACAAAATTAATTAGAGGCACGGTGCGGTTTGTGTGCAAGCTGTAAATTTTATTGTTACTTTATCACCGAGTACATACAAGATACAACTGGTGAGGCGGCAAAGGCGCAAAAGCCGTATCTCATGTTGTGTGTGTGTGATTAAATATTGTTTGGCGGTTGATTACTCTCTGACCCTAAATAAAGATTAACACAAGTCAGTGGAACTTGTGTTCACAAAAGATGAATGAGGAGATTAAATATTATACGTGCAATGGTGCTACCCAGCTCTTGTGGAGCAATGAGTAGATATTGCTCTTTGCCAATGCCATCAAGAAATTCTCTAAAATGGATAAATGCCTTAAAAAGTTCATGGCCCGACAATTTGTCTATCGAACTTGAACGAACTGAAACAATAAAAATTGGACTAGGTCACATGCCTAGGTCTGAGATGTTAAACCAATTAATGACAATGCAATCAACATTGCGACTGATTTTTTTTGTAATTATAGCCAAGGCCGTCTTAGGCCTTGTCGGGGCCCTTGTGCACACAAGAATTTGGGGCCCTAGAGGAAAGTAAAAAAAGGGAATTTGAAATAAATTGTTTGACTGACTGTTTAAATGTAATTTTTTTAATTCCATCAAAGTTCAAACACTAATTTTATTTCGTCGATTGGTTAGAGAGTAAAACATAAGTTTATTTTTTTCTTCTATGATTTGTTATTGGCCTTTTATAAAAATAAGTTGAAACAGATCATAATTTTTTATTAAACTTAACTTTTGGTCTTCAAAGACTGGTGTAAGAATATTTAGAGTGAAAAGAAAATTAAACTTTCTGACGGTATAACGAAAATATAAAAAATCTGAGTTTCTGGGTTTAAAAATAATTTTAAGTCGGGTAATTACTTTCGAAGCCATAATAATAACAATACCTCAATATTGTTATATTTAAAACATATTCGATGTTTAGAAAAATATGTGCAGAACTGATATCATTTTTGATTGATATTTTTATTTAATTCTCAATTCTTAATACAGTCGGAACGGTTGCCACTTGCAAAAAAAATTAGCTACCAAAAAAAAGTTACCAAACCAATATAGAATTTACCAAAAATCTGGAGACGTTGATAAAAAAGAAGGAGACAAAATAGCATACATTTGAGCCAATGTGAAATTGCCGTATCACTATCCTAAGAGTTTTCTCTGATTTACGAACATGATATAAAAAAACGACATGGCAGCGTAAAAACGTCCATTTTGCTTAGTCTTCAGAGAAACTAAAAGAAAAGTCTAGAATTCCTTGCACTTTATTTTTATTTATTAGAACACACATTTTTTAAACATAAAAAAAAAAATAAGTCTTTTAAAATATTCAATTAGGTACATTAGGTAGGATCTTAGTCTGTCTTCAAGTAGTTAAACAACGGCTACTTTATAAAATAAAATAAATAAGACTTAACTTACTAATTTGCATTAGTAGTAATATCTACATTAAATACTTTAGCTGACCAAAAGCATGATTTTCTAAGCTCAAATAGTTTTATTTGATTTTTTAAAATCGAATTGGCTATTCGCACACAATTTTTGTACTGACTGACATTTGTCTGGCTTCGGTACACGGCTACGTATTTGACGTAACTTAATGGTATTTTCATTAAAAACACTGTTTTAAGAAATAAGTTGGGCCTTAAGACATACAGGATCGTGCCAGAAAATGAAATACTGGAATTTAGAGTCCTTTTAGCGAGTGAAGCGAACCACATTACCCCTATTTGCCGCGATTTAACTTTGACATTTCGTTACGTAGCCGTGTCCCGAACGACGGGCTTACCAGCTGCTGACTAACCTATCCATATCTCAATGTAGTTATAAACAGAAACAGAAAATATTTCGAAGTTCATCATCTGTCAAAAGAAGAAAATGAGTGTATTTTGAATAAAACAGGTTTACATGGGTGGTGCTGACGCATATAAATACAAATGCAATGCTTTCACTCAGAAACAGAAAGGCAGCATTTAAATGAGGTGATATCGAGTTCGTATTTTTGGTGTTCCTGCTCAAAAAGTTACCATAAAAATTACCAAATTACCAAAACTCAAAAAGCAAAAAAGAAATTACCAAATTTGGTAAAAAATTACCAAAGTTTCAACCGTCCCTCGGACACAAAAGTTTTGACAATGCCACATTCTCTGTTGAACTCGGCGTCGGCAATTTCATTGGCTTAGTTACTCATTTACTGCCATTTTTGCTAAGCCTTATAATTTCCTCAAATTAATACAACCGATTTGTGTTGATAGATGTGTGCCGTCCAATTTTCATTTTGTGCCAAAAGCTGTCATCTTTCCAACAAATCTAATCACTTTCAAGCAGTTTTGTTAATATTTAGGTTGACGGTAATTTAGAACTCAAAATTTTATAGCGTTGTATACTTTTTCGGCGGACCCTATTCAACTTTCAGAAGATTCATAGAAACCTCAAGTAATCTTCATGCTGTTACGAGTACATTTCCTTTCCAGCGAAGTGCTTAGCAAACCTAGTTAATTCTTGGTCTCGCTTATAAGACTTCACGTATTGACCTTTCGCGTTTTCATTTTTTTAAACCAATCTGATGACCGGGCATTAGTCTAAGCCTACTCCATCCGGACTATCATATATACACAACAGATTCCTACAGATAGGAATAAAACCCCAGATCTTGTAGACTTCTTTATATCCAAAAATATATCATCAAATAAAATAAGTATAGAAGAAGGCCCTGAACTTCAATCAGATCATTGCTCAATACTTCTTACACTTGGCGATAGAATAATAAGAAAAGAACATAGCCCTAAACTAGTTAATAGACTGACTGATTGGAACCACTTTAGGCAGAAGTTGGAAGAATGTATCCAACTATCGTCAAGTATTCAAACAGAAGATCAACTAGAAGAAGCAGTGCAAATATTTACACTGGATATACAAAAAGCTGCATGGGGTGCAACTCCCCAAAGAACAAACAAGATTAAACAAACCTCTTATCCTCATGAAATATGTTAAATTATTACAGAAAAGAGGAAAGCTAGAAAACGCTGGCAACAGACAAGGGCGCCAAGCGACAAAACCACACTGAACAACTTAAATAATAAGCTCAGAAAATCTATAAGAGAATTTAATAACGAGTCTTTAAAAACGTATCTTACCAGTCTTACAAATGATGCTAGTACCGACTACTCGCTCTGGAAGGCAACAAAGAAAATGAACAGGCCAATAGCTCACATTCCGCCAGTAAAAACCAGAGAAGGTAACTGGGCAAAAAGCATAGAAGAAAAAGCAAATATTTTTGCAGAGTACCTTGAGAACGTTTTCAAACCTTATGAAGATAAAGATTATCAAGGAAACGAAGAAACGTGCGAAGAAGACAGACCTATTCGGCCGGCAACAGCTAAAGAACTTGCCAAAGAAATCAAAGAAGGCATAAACATAAAAAAAGCCCCAGGGTTCGATTTAATCACAGGGGAAATTTTAAAACAATTTCCTCGAAAAGGTTTAAAAAAACTAGCGCAGATTATAAATGCTGCATTTAAATTAAGATATGTGCCAAGCATGTGGAAGGTCGCGGGGGTAATAACGATACCAAAGCCAGGTAAACCACCTAGCGAAGTAACCTCATATCGCCCAATATCGACACTACCAATGTTGTCCAAGCTATTCGAAAAAATGCTGGCAAAACGTCTGCAAAAAATTATTGATGAAAAATCGCTACTTCCAAATCATCAATTTGGGTTTAGAAACAAGCACTCTACAATAGATCAGGTGCATAGAATCACAGATAAAATCGAAAAAGCATTTGAAGAGAAAAATGTGTGCTCTACAGTATTTCTTGTTATAGCACAAGCTTTCGATAAAGTCTGGCACAAAGGACTGATACACAAACTACAAAAGCAACTTCCGAAGCAGTATTCAACCATTCTGGAGTCTTATATATCAGATCGATTCTTCAGAATTAAGCAAGATACAGAATGCTCAACATTAAGAGAGATTAAAGCTGGTGTACCGCAAGGCAGTGTGCTAGGTCCAGTTTTATACCTACTCTTCACTAGCGATTTGCCTGAAAGTGAAGAAACCACCATAGCTACTTTTGCAGATGACACAGCCGTCCTTGCTGTGGGAGCAAATGTCGAAATAGCAACAAAAAAGCTTCAGACGGCAATAAACAATATTTCAGAATGGACTGAGAAATGGCAGATTAGATTAAATTACCTTAAGTCAGTCCATATTAATTTTACGTATAAAAACGTACCACACATTCCAGTCTACATTAACAACAATGTAGTAGAATTTTCTAACACAGCTAAATATCTAGGCATGACTCTAGACGCTAAACTGCGTTGGAAAGCGCACGTTAAGAAAAAAAAAGATGAGTTGAACATGCGATACAGTAAAATATATTGGCTTATTGGGACTCATCCCTGTCCAACTACAATAAGGTATTGCTATACAAGCAAGTTCTAAAACCAGTATGGACCTACGGGCTCCAATTGTGGGCATGCACATGCCAAACAAACTTACAAAAAATTCAGGTTTTCCAAAATAAAGTACTAAGGAACATAGTTAATGCACCTTGGTACATACGCAACGCCGATCTGCATAGAGATCTAAATGTTGAAATGGTTGAAGATGAGGCTAAGAAGATTGCTCGGAGGCATAGAAATCGGCTTCTCAACCACGTAAACACAGAAATAACAGAAATTTTAAATAATGACATTGTAATCAGGAGATTGAGACGGATAAAACCTCTTGATCTGTAAGATTTGGCTAGGGCTAAGAAATTAGGTATTGATTTCAAACAAAACACATTTAAAAATCCGACAAACGGCGGATTTATCTCTTTAAATTCATTGAATAATTCAAAAATAAATTGCTGATTAGTCGTACGACTAGGTGCAATCCTATTCGGGATGGCGAATGTCAGTCCCCCGGGAGTTTTTTTAGATGAGTTAAAGTCCGTCACTATTGCAGAAGCATCCCTCGCGTATAGCTCTGCAATGTCTTTCGATGATTTTTTACTTCCAGCGAATTCCCAACACAAAAAAAAAAAAAAATATATACACAACACCCAGAAATGAACCCAAATATCAAAATCTTTGATTTAAGAATAAAATTTTTAGCAATGATGTAATAAAATACTTAATGGAGAGTATATTACTCTTACGCTGAATACCTGATTCTTGAAAACATAAAAATGAGTCCTTGTTGACAAAAATAATATTTAAACAAAGAACTTTTAACCTAAAATTTATTAAAAATCTCAAAATTCTTCTCTTAACAATCTTTTTTTTCTGAGTGACACTAAAATGCGCCTTTGGAGTTTACTGACTAAATGAGTCTCCAAAGTCCAATATGAGAACCCTCGGACGGTGACGAAAGATATTCGGCTTGATGTGAACTCACAATATCAACGGTGAAAATCCCAACAGTCAACAGCCAAAATGTCAGGTACCTTATGTGAGCTATTTTAACATATTTCGAGAGGTTAGTGGCATCTTCAAAACCTGTAGGGAGGGTGCTGCTAAATATTAACTTTCTGATTATTATTATGGAAAGTTCGAACACTGAAAAGCTGGCAGACTTGACAAATGTATAGAGCTTTCGACACAAGAGTGATCATCTTTTTCCTGACAAAGAGACGATAACTACTCCTCCTCCTCAAACATTGACAAACCACCAACCAATGTCCCAGGTGTAACGATAAAACCGCACATCCATGGCCCAATTAATGCCAAAATAAGCAAAACAGACTAAAGGAAAGCGTAGTCTAAACGACGTCAAGTCTAAAAGAGGAATCATTCACCTTCATTTAGTTGCTGCCTCAATATTAACAGGAAGATGACTGTAACCTGTTTGTCAAACGATCAGGCGGTTACATCGCACGGTCCTAAGAAAAAATTGTCATCGAAGCGCCGCTGGACGATTATTGTAAAACATGAGTCATGAAACCCCTCGTGAGGCCTGTCAAACACTACTTCTTCAGCCCGGCTTTGGTATGAGTAAGCACATCTTGCACGATTGGCCTTCCTCCGGCGATGGGATAAGATTTGACACAGGGCGGTTCTATCCCCGTGGTACCAGTCCTCACAGCTTCTTGCGAAGCTTTTGCAGCTCGACGATTATTGCCAGATTGACTATTTTCCTATCCGAGGTCTGTCCAGTGAATGAGTCAGTCAAGCATCGTTTTCCCGATTTGGCTTTTTCAAATATCAGACTTCTTGACATCGCATACAAGATCCTGCTGCCGTATACAGTATGTGAATGCCTGAATAAATGACATTTATCAGCTTTTCAAAAATATGTAGAATCTCTTTGGATATGAAGACAACACTGACATCATTGGCAGAGCTCAGCGAGCTCTTCGCCGAGTTTGAAATTTTTTCAAAGGCCTTGTCAAGAAACTCATATGAGATTTTAGATAGGAGCCCTGAAGCAACTTATAGCCTCCAACTGTAGTCTGTAGACAGTAATCGAAGGACCGTAGAAGGACATGTAGAGGCATGTACCCCCAAAATGGATATAGTACCGATGATTCGCAAATAACTGCAGACAAACATCGGAAGAAGAAGACTGAGAGCGCCCAGTCAAGCTAGCTCTACTTCTAGAGCTCCTACTGAAGTGAGAACCCGTTTTTTTACTAAATCTCATGCCAGCAAACCCAACTTATCGCACATCTATAAAACAATCTTCCGGCTTCCACAAATCTTCAAGATCTCATTCAATGCGGAAAAATTAAATCCACCTATCACCACTCTTCCCAACAGCTTGGCATCGTAAGTCCTCTCCCCATTACCACAGGGCCCCCCATGCACTGACATGACATTCTTCCCGTTCCGATTTAATTACTTCCAACTTGCTTACCCCTTCTTAGGCGGGCGTAATTAAAGCCAACACTTAAAAGAATGTTTCTGCTTGCCGTATAATTCCTCGCGCCTAAAACATCAAGATCTCGGCCTGCAGCGGCATTGTAAATCACTTCGTCGAAAATCCCATTAATCCCCATTTAAGTTATAGCTGTCCCCAGTTGTGGCTCCGTGCCATCTTCCGCCCGAGAAGACTCTCTCTCCATAGCTATATAAGTTCTCTGCTCTAGTGCAATGAATTAATGCGCGCACATAAAAAGCGCTCAGATAACAGCTCTTTTAAAGCCAACATCGCAGCCCGTTCAGTCGTTGTCGAATTAGGCGCAGGGACATAAGTCCCCGGGACATAAGTCCCAATTTTTTCTTTTGGGACTTATGTCCCACTTAAGTGAGACATAAGTCCCAAATCGATTTTGGGAGTTATGTCCCACGTAGGTGGGACATAAGTTCCAAAAGAAAAAGTTGGGACTTATGTCTCACCAAATATAATTTTTTTTTTAAACTTAGAGAATTTTCAATGAAGAGCACGAAACAAGAATGTATAGCCAGTCAAACCGGTTTTTTGCTCTGTTGTCTTGGTTTTTTTGTAAGCATTACTTACAATTACAACAAAAATACGGTTACTAACAATTTGCGGAAAACAATGCAAGCATGTCAGTAATTGAGATCTTAGTTAGTCCAGTTTTTGATCGTGCTAGATGTGTAGTAGCTGTTTTGCTAAGATTAATGAGGAAGCAATAGCTAATAAAAACGAGTTACTATGTCCATTTTGCCGGCAGATAATTAAAAACACATCTTTTGTTTACTTGTAAAATTTGTAAATTTTGGTGTGATTTGCTATTAAAATTGTTTTTTTTTTACTTTGCTAATTTTTTTGGATTTTTTTTTTGTTAAATATTTGGTTAGATTATATTGAAATGTTTTGTTTGTTCTGTTTTCGTTATATGAAATAATAAATAATGATTATTATTGTATTATCTCTTATTGTGTGGGTTTAATTTTCAAAATTATTTTGAACAATTGCAGGTATAGCGGAAAATGGGTTGGATGGAAATTCACAATGTCTTGCTGTATATTATTATCTCTCCGAAAATTTGGGACTTATGTCCCATCTTCGACAAAATCGATTTGGAACTTATGTCCCACTTACGTGAGACATTAGTCCCAAATCGATTTTGGGACTTATGTCTCACTTAAGTGGGACATAAGTCCCAAAAGAAAAAATTGGGACTTATGTCCCGGGGACTTATGTCCCTGCGCCGTCGAATTAACCAGAATCAGCGATTTCGTAATTACTCGGGATCATAACTTTTGACTTTTATAGTCAGCAGCAGGAGCCTCTTTATAGCGAATCCCTTCAGTCATGACAATGACAAGACACTGTGTCCCGAAAGTGTTGGCCACTTAAAGTGTACAATAATAAAAATTACATTAATAAAACAAACAAACATGTCAGCGAGCAGTTATCTAGGGGTGTCATCCACACACACACACAAAAAAGCGCCCACAATCGAAACAGTTGTCATAAAACTTCAAAAATGCTTCATTGTTTCTGCGGACGGAAAACGGAATACGATGACGATGACTCCTCGTGTAGGCAAGGGCGCGGGGTTGAAGCAGATATAAAAGGGGTTTGATCGCGCACACAAATCCTGGCATTAAACGCTGGTAATAAAAATTGTTTTATGACTTTCTGCGCTGCGTGTGTGGGGATGTGAGAGTGCAGGGAATACATTTTATAATGTATTGTAATGGAAGGGTAATAAAAACGCAACTTGCCGCAATAAACATACATTGCTCGCATCCGTATATATTATATGGTGTATCGAGGTCGGGGCGAAATTAATAGTCATGTTCCGCACACATGCTGCTGAGTAGGCAATTCGAAGAAGCGCAAAAGGGTTGCCGATGAATACGAGGATTTATTTAATTCCTTTAAGTGGAAAAGGGAAATATTTTAACGCTCATAGGGATTTAATGTCAATTGAGATTGAGTTATATTAAACATTGTAAAGTAGTAATTCGTTGTAGACAGGGTCGGGCACTGGGAGGCTTTAAATTTTAAAAGTAGGGATAGGCTGTGTCCGAATGATGTAAGAGCAGATGATGCTGGCAATCTTTTAGGTACCTAGGGTATGGGGTGCCCTTGGAAATGGGATATTGCTGAACAAATTTTAATTTTAGGAGGCGAGTGTTTTCAGAATAAGTTTGTAAAGGACGCACCTCACTTTTCCCTGTCGCTGTTTGAGATTTTGTCACTTGATGAACAGAACATTCAGAGGCAGCTTTATTCAAGGCATTCAAGAGCTTTCGCAATCTTTTCCGGTTTCAGAGTTATTTTTAAAATATTGGAGGAAAGAAACGACGCGATAGTTTAAGCCACTATTCATCATTGAATAAATCATCAAAAAGTGTCAATAAGGACCCAGGGTCCCAGGTATTGTCAAGAAGAGTTTATAGTCTGCTTCTCCATGTACCGAACGCTTAACCCAACCAAGAAGACAAATATTTTCTGCTTCACCAACCCGTTAATCATACCCCAAGCTCGGTTAACTGCATCCTGTTGCGCACACCGAGCTAGGTTATGCTCCTTCACCTGTGATCGGTACCTAAGGCCAGGTCTTCCTTTTACTGCGTTCTCGCTCCGAATTGAAATTGAAGACTCTTTGTGGCGGAGCGTTGATTTGCATTCGATCTAAAAGTCTGGCTTAGACGACTTGTAGGTACTCCCTTTTTATGACAAGGTCAATGTCACTGTGCACCTGGTTGATAAATCTCCCCCTTCAAAGACCTTCAACGAACCGAAGAACTCTTTGGTGCTTCCGCGGGTCTTCATGCTTCCGCTGTACAAAGCACAACTAGGATGACGAGGGTCGTATACAAAGTTTCCAAAATGACAGACCCCTACGTCTGAGGCAAAGTAGCTGACAAATTTCTCTGTCTTATTTTTGATGGAATCTCATTTCGGGTCTTGAAGCTGGACGGAGATAGACAAAGTTCTTAGCAATCTCGAAGTTAAAGCTGTCTTTTTGACCGTTTTGCACAATTCGTCAAATGTTATCTGTTCCTTAGTCTTGGTCCACCTAAACTATGACAGATACAGCAGCCGTAGATAAGTTTAGATTGCTCACAGTTGGTCATAATATTCACTACCTTTAATCCGGGTTAAAGGTTACACCCGGAATTAAGTGATTTTTACCCCAAAATTACATAAACCCAGTTTTTTTAGACTTGACAGCGTTTAATCCGATTGGCTTTAAACCGCACTACCGAGTACACTTTAAGTAATTTAATTTGGGTTAAAACTCAATTTCATGATATTGACATTTCTTCGCTCGCAGGGCGCAAGAAATAAGAAAAGTAGAAGAGTGAAATAGAAAATAAAAAAATAGCAAGAAGCTAAAAAAAAAAAGGATTTCATTCGTAAAATGGAAGAACGACGAATTTTCCGGAGAGATGACGAAACAGCAGTGTAGTCGAATGTATTGAATGCACAAGCGGCCTTTCGTCTACGACTCGATGTTACGGCTGAAAAAACGGCTATTTTGAAGGCTACATTCCTTTATTCGACATCAGGAATTGGATGGCGATAAACGTCACAAAACAAATCAAATAAACTTCCCAGTGACAAGCAACAAGAAGCAAATGTCTTTGTTTCCATCTTTAATACAGCGGGTTTAATGCATGTTTTTCAGTGAATAATATGGCCACAGGTTTAAATTGTCGGGTCGGGACCATTAAGGTCGGGTGTTAAATTAACTTAAACCTGAGTTACACCCGGATGGAATAATATGGCCGTTAGAGTATAAACCAGAGGTTCCCAAACTTATTTTTCTTATAGACCAGTTTCAAAATTAACCTGGTTTCGGTGGACCCCCTGCTGCTACATTTTTACCATATTCCCAAAACTCGTCGAAAAATGTGAAGATTAGATCAAACGATGGAAATATGCGTCGCGGTTGAGTTCCAAAAGAAAAATGGTATACTTTCTTACGTTCCATTTATTCGTATTTCGTCGTATTTCATCACTTTGCACGTCTGAACAAGCCTTGCGGGCGGACGGCGGCGCTTCCCACTGAATATCGAATATGCAAGTTTTTACAAGTAACAGTCGCTAATCTTCTTAAAATAGACTACTCAAACAAATTAAGGGAGATTTGAAAAAAAGGAAATTAATGCTAAATAAACAGGATATCTGATCCATGCCTAACTGAAAACATTTTTCTTTACTATCGAAACCAGGTAAATTTTCGTCACTTACAACTGATGAACCCCCATTTTTTGTCATGCCAACGTAGAGTCTCCCGTGGACCCCTGGGGGTCCACCTGGACCACTTTGGGAATCACTGGTCTAAACGAACTGTTGACAGAATTGCCATAGTTTCAAAGTTCCAAATGAGTTCCAGTGAAAGTTTTTTTTGGTATTGTCAACTGTCTGACTGGCAATAAAAACACTGTCAACGCGATTCCTGTCATTGTCTACTGTAAGCTCTTAATTATAGAAAAAGTTATTTTGTATGCATTCAAGTCTGGAACTCATCTCATAAATCCTGGTGTTCCTCAGGGTTCGGTTTGGCTTCCGACTCTCTTTCTCATTTCCATGCATGATCTTCGACCTATTCAACTTCTGATCTAAGTCACTCTTCCATACTCATTTCATCATGAAACCAGTCCTTAAGGCCGTAAACAAGTAAACCTAAACTGCGTTTAGTGGAGCAATGACGGTCCTCTTCCTGTTAAAAGTAGGTAGGTATATGTACGTTTCGTTTCTGGCCGCTTAATATTTATATAGACTAAGTGACAGTTCGCTAAGTTCTGCCAAAATGATGTCAACCGCGTTACGCATGTTGAACATTCACTTGAAAAATGGTACCTGGATCTGGCTTCAAGTTGAGGAAGTCACATGACAGTGCCTCAGTCCTATTTTGACATTAAACATCTATGTAAGACTGTTTCCAACTTTATTGGAGCAGCGAGCGTTCTGATTTTGTACAACTTGATGAGTTCGAGAGGGATGCCAAAACTCAACATGGACCTATAGAACTCGTCTCTACACAGAACAGGCGAACTTCCATTTGGACCTTTAAAGCTCCCACCAGGAGCTACCCGACATAAAACAGCTCTGGTATATGGGTCAATCAGTCCGCTGGCTAAATTGCTTTAGACACACGGAGAGGAGATACTGATTTTATCGGCGAAAAATGAATCTAATGAACGGTCACACCGAGGACGAGATGGGCGTCGTTCTTAGCACATAGCTGGTGTATGATTTGTTTCACTGAGCTTATAATAGGATTTCGCTGGCGAATTAGGGCTTCATGCAGATTGCCATCACGATCACTAAAGTGTCGATAGCTCAGAAGACTTTGCCTGAGCCTGCCGCGTATGGTCGGCGCTGTGTTCGTTGTCAGGCCTCTTTAACGCCTCTTTATTGTAAAAAGAATTAAAAATGTTGACATGTTGACAAAAATTGCGATACTAAAAATTAACTAAAGGATATCAGAAAAATCCGTCTACACTCCCAAAAATGTGCATCGTCAATAATCAGTTGAACTTTTTCTTCGTCGTACCGATCACGGCATATGACTTATGTCAAAATCGAGTGAATGTTACGATCGGACATCGTACCCTGTTTTATATGTCATATTTTTTTGATTTAAATATCTCTTACGGTTGCTGTGTTATGGATCAGGAAAAAACGCACAAGTCGCCTGAAGTCAAACCTTTAATCTGCGCACCTGAAAAGTGTCTAAAAATGACTTGTGTTGTTTTTCCTTGTTAACACATAATTTTTATAAATGGCTAAAGACGAAATACTTCTAACGCTTGAGTGTGAAATAAAACTAAACCAAAGATACAGTTGTGATCCAAAATTAAGCTTGTGGCTTTGACAGTGGATTGCGTGATTAAATAATAAAAAGTTGATGAAGACGTTTCTTGTTATTTGTATATAATGCGTTGTTCCAAAAGAATTTATAAAATTTCTGACCATTTCAAAAATTTTTGTCAGTCGGTGAAATATTTTTGTTATTAATTTTATTTTTAAATAAATAAAAATAAATTGTGGGCGTAACAGGTCCGTAGGTACCCTAGGCCTTACATCTCACAACCATTCGTTTTGTGTGAGTTTTTCATTTTCGGGACGAATGGAAGGGATCTACAATTTTATGCCGAGTCCAAACGGCCAATTGAGCTCTTTCATGACAGTTATACTCTCGGAAGTTTGTCAGACGTTCGCAAGCAGTGAAAAAAAAACCTTAAGTTGGAACTTGGTTTTTGTTCGGTATTCGAGCCTGAGACCCCTCTATTAGCAGTCTAACATAGTAACCACTAAGCCTCTGCGCACTCTTCTCTTTTTACGTTTTTTAATAAACATAGGTTTTTTTTTTCAAATCTAATAAGACTGCGATTCTATTATTTCTCATGTTTATGGTAACCACCCGTCCATTATAATAATGAACAGTAGAACAGTTCTGTAATTTTAGACGATGTTCATTATGAATTATTTTGTATACAAAAACATATAACGGCCATATTATTCCCTCCGGGTGTAACTCATGTTTAAGTTACCTAATTTTACACCCAACCATTAATCCGCATTTTTAAAGCCCGACAATTTAAACCCGTGCCCATATTATTCACTGAAAAACATGCATTAAGCCTGCTGGATGAAAGATAGATTTAAATGCGGATTTAAAACACTTTAAACCTTTTTAAACCTACGTAATGTCAAATTTCACAAGTAATGACATTTGTTTTTTGTTGTTTGGTTTGTAGTGTGCCAATTTTAGTTTTTAGTACATTAGTCGAATCATGGAATGTATGTAGCCTCCAAAATGCGTCTTTATTTAGTCGGAAATATTTCCTAGAACTCACCACATCGTAATCAAGGACGACGTTGATTTAGCTTAAGCTCTCCATTTCATGAATGAAACCCATTTTTTCTTACTCTTTGCTCCTTTTTATTTTCTATTTCATTTTCTATCTAGTACTAAAAATGTGCTCTGTTTGTTCGTTGCTTATAAATTATACCTACTTATCAGAGAAAAATAAATTAATAATTGAAAATCATGTTGAAATTTGTGTCTTTTCCAAATGTTCATTATTTGGAATTCTGAAATGTGGCACCGTACTCATGTCCTACAACCTTTATAAATATGTACTTTCAGTTTTAGGTATTCCCGATCATTATTTATTTTTATTTTTTTCGAAAGGATCCTTCCCCATTTTATACGAAATGTATATCCGGTAGAACGAAAAGCCACACACGCGCCATCAAAGCCACGTTTAGTTGCTGCACCGCATTAAATCACACCGTACGCGTGTACCAAATGTGTCAATTTGTAAAATTAAGTATCTGTGTCACCTGTCACAGCAATATTAATTCTTCGATGACGCTATACAGTTTCTGGTTTTCCTCACAAGTTTTACCGCAGCGCAGCAGGTATAGAACCTGAAAACCCAAGTGATTTAGTGCAACACATGTCCGACGGTCATTTAATAGCGGATTACTAATAGCAGTAGAAAGTTTACTGAATCTAATGACTGGTTATATGTCTAACTGACTTTAAGCCCAGTTTGACGTTTAATGAAATCGATTTACTGCGCGCTGTGCGCGTATTGCTGACCTTATTTGGTCGGTGGCACTGCGTGCTGTCCCCAGTAGTCAATTAATCACTCTTTTCAAAAGCGGAGCAACCAAAAATGCGTAGTCAACGTAATCGTTGTCATATTTCTGAGCAACTGTTGTAAAAAAAAAAGAAAGATTAGTAACTGCCATCGCCATCGTCAGGCGAAACATGATAAAGTTGACAAAGCTGACTTGTGTGTGCGGTTGATTACTTCATTTGGTGGTCGATGGCGAGATTTGAAGTCGACACTATCTATACGCACACACACACCCATGACGCGGATTTGACACTCAATCCGTCAGCCATCAATCATAATTTATTATAGGATCCTGAAAGCAGGACCAAGCGTCCGGCTGAAAAGAGAAAACCTCGTTCAAGTGAGATTGTGTGTGCGGATTTGGACTCGATTACCGGCACTCACTCGTACTAGTGTGTCCGGGTGTCAGTATTTGTTTGACTTATGGTGACTAATGGCGCTGTGACAGCTGAAGATTAAGTGGCGACGACTGATGGAATAGCGGAATAGGTGCGGCTTGTCTATAGAAATGAAAAATTGAAGTTGGACAGTATAATTAACGGGAGAAAGCAGAAGAAGGGTTTATGTTCCACCCCTTTTCGCTTGTGGATGACAAATGAGTTTTGAATGTGCTTGCAGAGGCATTCTGTGGACTACCATGTAGACGGAAGTGGGCATCATTAGGTTCTTGAAATAGTTTTGAAGGGAGCGCCCATGTTGGTGTCATTATCGTATTACACATGCGCCTAGTGGCCTCAGTCTTGGATGGACTGGTTGACAGCATGACATCCATGCTGTCATCCATGATACTATTTCCAATACCAAGTGCTTGCTATAAGGTTTTTATCCACTGCGCCACCTCCCGCGAACGTCTGACAAACATCCAAGAGTATAACTGTCATGAAAGAGCTGCTCATTGGCCGTTTGGACTCGGCAGAAATTCTAGATCCCTTCCATTCATCCCAAAAATTAAAAAGAAGAGAACAAATGGTTGTGAGAAGACCTAGGTCCCTACGGACCAAACTTTTTTGCCCGTTGTCATGAATGGCACTGAATTAGCGTCCTTACATTGAACTTTTAATGCGTTTAATTTTCACTTGCGCTTAATGAGTAGTGACTGCTGCAACCTGCCACTTTCTCTCCGTATTTGCCCTGCCCTCGAAAATCTACGAAAGGCTTAGGTATTTGTCAGTTTTGGCTGCTCCTATTCCTCCTATACCTTTGAGCATGCTCGATTCATTTTTCATTTACTCATTTTCATAATGACCCGCTTTTCCTTTGTAAATGTGGCGAGTGTAGAACGCCTAAGTAGGTCCTCTATGCCTCTCTTTCGATCTTCCGCCTCTGGACTCTAAGTCATCAAGTGCAATCTCGAAGAGGCATTTCGGACTTGATCTCACCATCTCATCCTAGATCTACGTAGAGGACTCCTACCTTTGAAACCAATGTGGGAATATGCGTTCAACATGACCTACCCACCAAAGCATGAACAACTCAGGCCGGAGAAGACCCTAGGCTTAGAATTGGAACAAACACCGAGTTAAAGACAGATTGCTGAGCTTTCACATCAAGTTCGGTCGTTCTTATAAAAGATTTACCTAGTTATCTCAAAACAGAGAAGTCCTGGCCAAACCGGTCATAAAACTTAGCATTGCTCCTTCCATCGCGAATGAAATGGACCCCGAGGTACTTAATATTCTGCACCTCCTTCAATGGAAGTCCAATGGAACATGCCAACTGCATTAACCTTTTGACCGTCATCCCAACTTAAAAACAAAGTCGACCACAAATCCACCGGTTGCGCACTCAAGTTGGGTCTGGAGCGGCGTTGCAGCGAAAAAAAAAAAGCAGTGAGAGAAATTTCAAAATTTTTTCCGGGCTATTTGACAAAAGCGGGGGCCAAATATTTTAGACAAAAATCCTAGGTAACCAACAAATGTAATTTTGGTGCTTCACTTTGAAAGCTTTTATTTAAATCATTTTTTTTTAAGACTTAATTAAGAAAATAAAAATACATTTTGTATACAATGGGTTGTTCAAATTTTTTAAATGGGTTTTAATCTTGGGGCTTTTATCATCAAAAGACACTGATACAAAGCAAAATTTAAGAGTTTCCCAGTTTTTACCCGACTGGACACAGGGAGGTTAAGTGTTTCGTGCGTAGCCCATGTCCGTTCCTACGTACACCCTGTAGCTTGACTTGACAGATTTTGAAGAGTGAGGTGTCATTAGATTTGTATTCTTCCCCGGAGTGTCATAGGCTAAAAAGATAGAAATAAAAGTAGGATCCGGTCGAAATTCTGCTTTCAAAATTCTGCTTTGCAAAATTGAAAGGAAACAAATTCAAAATCCGTTTTAAAAATCAATTGTACACAAAAATTAAATTAATTCGGTGGTGGTCGAATGTTCTCCTAGAACGTTTAATATGTCGCGAAAAGGTAAATTAAAAAATTATTCGTGATATGGATTAGATTTCAAAGATATAAGTGGCTCAAAGTAGCTCGAAGTGTATCCACATACTTTGGAATATATTTTCAGCTTTCTGAGAGAGTTTGGCTCAATTTTTCGAGTTTGACAGATTTTTAGTGCTTGGCTCGCGAAAGTACGCGAATTTATCTGTTGTAGTGGCGATGGTTTTTATTTAATTTTGTAAATCTTTTTAATTATTATTAAGAACTAGGTATACCTACGATGATGTTAAAGATTTAGATTTGGGTGCCATTTATAATTGGCTCAGGCAAAGGGCCAAAATAAAAAAGCGGGGTGCCAAAAGGCCCAAACGGGCACTTTGTGGGAACGCTGATCTGGAGGTTCCAGGCCTGAAAAGCAAATGACTTACCCATAGGTCCATATGTTCGAAACCACCTTCACCTAGACTCCCCATTACCATTTCCTTACTGTCTTCAGTCTTCATCAGTAATGAAAAGGAGAGCACCCCTGATAAAGTCCAAGTTTGTATTTAAAGTTGAAATAACCCTAGAGCCTTCAATGGTGTCCACTTTAGCCTCGAACTCGGATGGCATATATCTCTCTGTCTAAAAGTGTCTTGAGTATTTTGTGTGTCATGGCCACGTTCAATTTTGGTATTCGACTACATGCCTTAGCTATATGCTTCTACCAATTTTAGTAAGGCAACACAAACTCGCTTTACATGGACTCATAGCTTTTTAACAAAATCATTGGACCTGTCGCCTGAGTTGATGGTGAACATTTTGATTGCCTCGGATTATCGCGTGCCCTCACTTTTCACGTGTCCCGCTATTGATTTCCTAAAAGACCAGCAGATCACCCTTGGGAGAATCCAAAATTACAATAACCCAGCGTATCTACGTATAAACGCAGAGCGCGCGCAAAGCAAATGGCAAAGTGAAAAATTAGCACTGCCAGGCGGGTCATCGTTATGATTGATTGCGACATTATTCACTTGCTCAGTCATTCGAATGACACTTCAGTGGGTCGGTCGCTCGGTCGGTCGGTCTGTTCAGTTGGTTTGTGTGCAAAATAGTCGACAGATCCGCCCGTCAGCCTGATGATAATGAATGACGCAATTACGCACCCAGTCCCATGGACTGACACCAGAAATAATTCAGCCCCAACGATAGATTACATTACTCATGTCAGTGGTGGTTGGTGGCTGGTGGCTGGTGGCACAGGAACGAATGTAAGTACTCGTATCTCTGCAGCCTCGCGGCAGTGTTGCTGGTCCGTGATTAATTTGCCTTTTCGTGACGAAGACAACTAGGAGACGACAACCCCGTTGATGTATCACTCTCTGCAGACTGAACCACTAACATTCAGATCACACCGAAACCCGGCTACAGATATCCTTGATCCCATTCACTTTGGAGATGCAATCGCCGATGACTTATACTTCGGACGGAAATGCAACCAAATGAGATTCGTGAGTCAAAGACCGAGACTGAGACTGAGCCACTCCTACGACGGAGGAACGGCTCTCTCTTCTGTTCCTTGATTGCGCTGGCTTGCGCAATTTATGCAACAATAAAATAAATATTTATCTGGGATCGTGTCGAAAACCTCCTCCTTGGGCTGCTGCCTGCACACCACCATTGGACCAAAGCAGCGACGGAAACTGAGGCCGGGGCCGGCTATATGCTCAATTGTTCCATTGTTGTCCGGAAGATATCTCAATTTAAAAATTTCCCATCGGGCCAGGTCCGTGCATATATACAAAGACCAATAGGGACCAGGTGAACTTATGACAGCCGCCAATTAATAATCGCGCCTGCTGCTTGCGCAAAGTCGCCATAAGGCGGCTGGGGGACCGTACCAGCACCAGGTACCATTGTATCTATACAATCGCATCAGTTGGAGGCAAATCACGAGAAGGTATATGCAATTAAGTGCTCAGAGGGTACTTTTGACTATGATTACGGCGCGCATCTATGGCCCGGCCGAGATGGTGAGAGAAAAATGAGCACGCCGTCCAGAGCGAGTCCTTATCTGTGATTCTAATATTCATATTTTATTCAGTTGTGTCTCGATTCTGTGCACTTGCAGCCAGCAGTCGAGCTGTGGGCAGTGGGTGGGAAGATGCTTCGAGAGAGCGTCTCAATTGAGTTGTGAAGATTGCCACATCGAGATGGAAAAATGAAAAATGCTGGCAATTTGTTTGAATGGCAAAAATGAATGAATTAAGAAATAAATTGGCCCGTGGAGGAGTTTCCCATCGGCGAAAGTATGGGATGGGCTAATGGGTGTGCGAAACTTGCATTGGCCTATTTCGATCGAGAATTACATTAAAACGGGATAGTGAGGGAAATCCCCATTTGAAGTGGAGGTTGCTTTATTTCTTATTTGGACATTCACTGCTTACGTTGACAAAAATCTGCAAAGATACCTATTTTCAAAAGTCGTCGTGCCGGGCCGTGTATCAGTAGGTATAAGGTCATAGCTATACCGAATGACAGTTTGCATCGATGGGTAAGCTGTCATTAAACTAATATAAAATAAAGCGTTGGGAGATTGTCAGTTGGACAGTTGGACAGTACAACCTCAACCTTGCTGGGTCAATGGTCAGGGTGTGCCTTCCCAGCGAATTGAGCAGCAAAAGGTACTTTCTAAAGACCAGGCTCGTATAAGCGTCATATCGCACATCACGGTCCCGTGTTAAGTTCAACAACTCACTATAATGTAAGAGGTGAATCATTCAGAGGACTGACCAGTGACCTGTCCAGTTTTAAAGCTAAAGAGCATTAACTAAGTATTAAATTGACGGTCAGCTCCCGCGCACCTACCCGATTCCCCCCGCAAATTTTGAAAAGAAAATTCTCTCTTGAGTTTCCTATCTTTGAATGCGTGTGACTCGGAGTCAAAAAACTAAGAGCTAAACTAAGCGCTAAATCTGAAATTCTTATAAGGAGAGTAAAACCACAACATATTCACTTTTTTTTTCTGTTTATTATTTTCATAAGCAATCTAGTATTTATTTAATAATACAAAATAAAGCCACAATCACATTCAGGAAAATGTTAAAAAAGTTAGAAAAGTAGACAAAATATAAAAACACACCCATATGCAAGCGACATCTAGTGCGAAAAATTATCTCTAAAATCTTTATTTTCACACTTTAAAGACTTTTGATTTTCCCTTAAAGCTCTCTTTTGAAACTTTGAAGATGTCAAAAAAAAATATAGGCTTTTTTTAAAGATTTAAAAATTTTTGTGATGAAAATACTTGGACTTGTTTAAAAAATGTTTTCCCATCACAAATCTGAATTTGTGAGTAGCTTTGCTATTACGATCCCAACTACATTGCGCCCAGAAGCCAGGAATACATCATCTTCCGCAATCGTAATCAGAGACTACATCAAGGAGTGGATCTATGATAACTGAACCACATAACATTCGATATTCTACACCTGTAATTTCAAAAGACTACCTATAATAAAACAATAGGTCACTACAACTTTAACTCTTTTTTTAAAAGAAAATCTTTTTTATTACTAATATGTACCTATTTGGAGCACTTTTAAGATATAGATATAGATATTTCTTTGTCAAACAACTGCTAATTTAGCCTGTAATCCCAAAAAACGTTTAAGATGTCACGAACGAATCTATTTCTTTTATCCTGTTCCATGGAAATGGATTCTTCTGCGATATACTCAAACACTTTGAAGTGACTTCATTTTGGGTCAATTTCCGTTGCAGTCGGTTGAGCAGCAAAAATGTCTGCCAATTCGTTTTATTGCACTTGCACTTTCTTTAAAAAAAACTCTTCGCGCATTCGGTTCGATCTCTTTGAATTAGTGGGACATTTTGATGTTGCTGATGTTGGTACAGCGACCGTGTAGGAAGTTTAGAATCGACGAAGGTTATTGTACATCATTAGAAGAATCCAATAAATTGGTTTCATGTCCTGTAACGTTTCTAACGCGGGGGTACCTAATGGTTTTTTTTGGTTTCATTGTCCGTCCTAGAAACTCCATTTTGGGCATTAAATGCAATGGCTTGTTATTATAAACTCCAGATCCTGATCTTGCGTGCGCATTTTCCTTTTTAATTTCTCTTAGATATTTTTCTTTTTCGTTTTCAAATGGAGTGCTGCCTGGAAATTGACGCGATATCCCTAATAATTTAATACAAAGTGAATATTTTGTTATCGGAAGCTACACAGCAAACGGTTAAACCTTTTTTTTTTGTATTTATTAGGTTTTTATGAGGAGCAAGTTCGTGTATTTAAAAATATTTGGTTTTGATTGTGGAAGTCCAAGAGATTCAATAATTAGACTTGAACACAAAAAAAGTGAACTTCTCCTTCGTCTATTTGAATGGAATTAATTTTAGATTTATATAGTTTTTAGATATCTAAAACGCGCATCTTTTAAGTCCAAAGTGTAGTTTCTTTTTCCTATATCAGCTGAGCAATATTAACAAAACCTTTGCGAAATTCCTTTTTTTATCAATTTGGTCAATTACCAACATTTTCAAATCGATCTCAGTAGTGTTTTCTTTTTTTAGTTTTCTTTCACGGTATGTTCGTATTTTTTTTGAGAGCTGGTGGGTTTTTTTTTTTTCATGTAAATACTCGGAATCGGAACTGGAGTCGAGGGTTTAAGGTTTTGCGGAGTGAATTTTTTTTTCTTCGGTTGGGTAGATGTAGATTATGTATGAGTATAAATGTGTGTATTGTATTTACTACCTTATACGTACAAATACAATATTTGCATTCCAATATCAAATCAACCACTGGCCTGGCCACGGCCATCATGGATGGCGATGGAGTGCGTCTGCGCTGTGCGTTTGAGTGGGACGGAGTATGTGATCGAGAGAGATCGAGTGAGACTCCTCATATAATTACAGTGGCAGTCCAGTATTAATGTCCAGGTCTATTCGTTAAATCGAAAAAATTCGTAATATCGAGCACATTTTAATTGTACGAAACGTTAAATAAAATGTACAAATATTGTTTCTATTCATTCGTTTTATTTCATTTATTCATAAAGTTAAAAAAAAACATTGTGAGTGCAAATACATAGCAGTAATCCACAATAACAATAAGTTATACGTATTAGCTAACAGTTTTACAAGAGGCCCATACACAAACACATCCATACATACGTTCACAATCCAGAGAGTTGCTTTACACCTGCCTATATATTTATATATGTATATACATATTTATTTACTAAAGAAATGTCAACTCATTTTTTCATACGTTATATAGAGACACCAATGAAATTGAAAAAAGTGTACGTTATATAGATCATTCGTTATACTGGACCACCACTGTACATACAAATCAATTGCGGGCGGTGCGTATTTGAATATTCTCAAAATTCTCAACAGGTGGCGTTGTAGGCACATTTCGTGTTTCGCCCATCTCATTCTATATATATGTATGTCAAAATATGTCGTTCTCTTAATGCGTGAACCGATTTTGTATGTGTATTGGTTTCTACGAGTTATAGGCGTTTTAGTGAACATCCATGTGTTGTCGACTTCAGAAAGCCCTCAACCACTTTAAATGAACTTTTGTGATTATGTATGGTTGGTTGCAGCTTAAAGGACAAGATAGTTTTGGACCCGATAGGTGGCGCTGTTGTCCATCCCTGAAGCCACTAAACTGATTTCAAGGACATTTTGTGGATTAAGTATATATGGTTGGTTGCGTCTTGAAAGATACGATAGTTTTGGACCTGACTCAGATTGTCGATCTCCAAAACCGCTCAACCAACTTCAGTAAAATTTTGTGGATGGGTATGGTTAACCCGATGGTTCCGTTCTTGCTCTGCTTTGGGGTGGTGGGCGCAAATCGCAAGCATTTAAGAATATGTGATTGGCATGTGGCATATGTGGGCGTACGTCGTACACTCATGTAGTCCAGGATACTAACCACTGAATCACCGTGTTCACAAGTCGCAACTACTGATATTTATTGTTCTATAGCACCTATATCGAAAGTGAAGTGGAAACAATTATCCAAACGGTGATACTTACTTCCCGGGCTTCTTCGAGCGAACAACATGACATCAGCGCACGATTTTTCCAAGAAAAGCTAAAAGCGATCATGGCCTTAAGCACAATGTTTTCGGACAATCGATTCAATCGTTAGCGCGGAAAAAAACTATCAAGAAGCCGACCCGGAAATCTATGAAGTAGTTTCTATGCATTGAGCTCAATTTAATTCTAAGGGAGTTTCATTCGTTCAATAGAGAGGTTCAACTATTAAAAGGGATGTTAATAATTTAATAAATTTTAGGCGGTACGAAGTTCGCCGGGTCAGCTAGTCTTCATATAACCTTTCTGTGTGTGTCCCATGACGTTGGATTTTTTTCAACAATTGAAATTAAATTGTCGTCATCATTATCTATGCGCGGAAAATAATTTGGATTAAGGAAAGTTCTCGTCTCTAATAAGTTATAAACACAAACCTTTCCAAATATATGTTTTTGGTGTACAAATTATATCACCATCATGATCTTCCAGCTCGGACTCCATTTTCTCTTAATTATTTTTTAATATTGAATATCTCGCGCTTAAAAAAAAGCTCCTGACAAAACGTCAAATGTCAGAAAAAGGTATGTTTCCTCAAAATCGTTGACTTACAGAGCCGCCTGGTGTGGAGATTGTATAAACTATTTTTAGTGTGTGTTGGTTTTAGCAGTTTGCAAAATGCGAATGCTCAGAGTATCTTGAGCTTTGAAAAAATTAGTTTTGGCCAAAATGAAACAGAATGATAGAAAGTAATTGATGTGATAAAGGGAGAAAAAGCATTATTTTGTCACTTTTTCAACATTTTGTACATTTTCCTGAATTTGATTGTGGCTTAGCGGGGATTCACATGAATGTGGGGCGATGCCATGTCAAAGTTTAATACCAATATTTTTCCTTGTGGAGTTTCCACATACCTACAAGTTATTCTAATAAACTAGTATACCCGTGCGAGTGCGCATGCGTATGTTATAATAATGTACATAGTAGTAAAATTTAACTTTTTTTTAATTAGGTACCTATACATATTAATATTTACAAAAAGTAAAAATGTGTAAACCAACTCTCTTTCTTTTGACACTTCATTTGTTAAGATTGATTGAGTGTGAAAACCGCAAAACTTCAGAAATAATAGAGGGGATAAGACTTTTTAAAGCGCGCTAAACATACTAAAAAAGCGCCAAAATGACAGCCCTGGTCAGGGTTGCCAGAAGTTTGTTGGCTTTAGGCGCCCAAACCTTGAAAACATGTAGCCCAATATCGTTGCCCTGAAAGTAGCCCAAATATCGTTGAAAATAAAAGTCGATGCTTGTATTTTATTATGAAACATTTATTTTTATTTAACAAAAACAAAACAAAATATCACAATGACTTGCTTATAAATTAAAGATCTTGAACATTTTGTAGGTATACCTATATATTATATTATGATATGTAGAAAAAACTTAAATAAAAACATCACAAAAATATGATAGCTATTTTCGGTTAATATTCATCCTCATCATCATCACTAACCCCTGCATAAATGTCGGACGTAAATTTGCTTATCATTTCTGATGTCTTTGCAACATACATTTTTTACTGTTGAATCGATGCGTAAAGCTTCAAGAGACTCCGTCGACAATCTGTTTCGGGTTTTGGTCTTTATGGAATTCATAAAAGAAAACGCTCGTTCTACTACAGCATTGCTTACTGGAAGTGTCAGTAATTGGATGGCAAACAAACTTAAATCTTTAAAAATTACTTAAGTCCAAAAATGTTCTGGATTTTGTGGTATCTCGAGAGGAAACACAACTTTCCAGTCAAATACTAAGAATTTATTCCATTGATCCTCCAAAAGTTCAATGTAGGATGTGTTTCTCTTGTCCTGTGGAAGCATTTCAATCGGAAGATCTCTGAAGCTCCGACGTATAACGAAAAATGCGGGTTCGTTGGAAAATGTTTTTTTTTGTTTAGTTTTGTGAAAGAATAAAACAATTAAAAATAACAAAGCAGAAAATACAACGATATGTAGCCCAAAATTGCTTTGGGCGCTCATGGAAGAATTTGTAACGTTTTTTAAGTAAAAAGATAGCCCAAAATACGATAAAGCGCCCAATCTGGCAACGCTGGCCCTGGTGTGAAGCAGCAAAAAAAAAAAATGTTCTAAATGGCCGGAGGTGTAATTAAATACTGACACTCAGAAGGGTTCCTACATCGTGGTATCTCTACCTTTTTGTGGGAATTTCAATTTTTGAAAAACTTTCCTGCGTAAAAGGAAAAAATGTCATAATTGTTGGACTATTAATAATATGTCAGAAAAACATTCAAACTACATTCCACTATGAATATTAACGCACTAAATGTACATAAAAAAGATATTTGCCTTAAGCAAACATTTCTATTACCAATAATATAATGTTAGCAAACTGCGATTTTTATATTGAAGATTAATTTAATATGATTTTCTCTCCTAACAATACAAATTTTACTTTTAAGAGTATGTTGTATTCAATCAATATTTTTTTACAATTCCCAAGATGAAGACGATGATGGAGAGGAGGAAACTCAATGTTATAGCATCCAGTGATTTATTTCTTTTTTTGTTTAACATGCAAAAACAAAGGAACTGGCTGATAGAAGATGACCCTGATCTGAAAAAAAAATCTTGACAATGACTGATCGAAAGAATGTTAAAGGATGTAAGATAATAAATTATAGAATTAAGGAATATTATAATATTATGTGTAAACATAAAAAGGAATTAATGTAAATGAAATATGTTTGGTTTTTGATTAAAACATTGTCAGTAATACTGGAATTAATTAATTTTATTATTTTGTTTAACAAATTAACAAAATCTTTATTTACATGTTTTGTTCCTAAAAAAATGAGAGGTTTTGGCCTTGTGGGTTTACGTCACTAGGATTGAGTTGTTTTTCCTTCAGTTGTGAATTTTGTATCAAGCAAAATCAGATAAAATGACTTTTTAAACTCACTAATATCCCCGGCCGTTTGTTATTTCTTGGAACCAGAGCCAGAGTGCCGTTCTTTATAGGAGGAGTCGACATAAGCTAATATTTTCGCATTTCTTACTACACATTGTTACTAAAGAGTGGCTCCTAGTTTTTATGTGCTCCTGGTAATTTGACGTACCCATGGGCTGGAGATTTCGAACTTTGAAGGTAATCAAAATCATGTCAAAAGGGAGGTTTTTTTTTGTGACAAGGACTTGAACGAATCTGATCAAAAGAAGTGCTTTCTCCGAGGCTTTCTGAGTAATTAGATTTCTTGATCTGATCTGACCAACCCTGACTGTGCTGGGTTTGTCCTTTGTCATTCTGTCTTTGTTTCGCTGTATAGTTTTGTCCCGTTGCAAGTGGGAGTGGTTGTAATCAGCGCGCTTGGCTGTTTTCACGGGTAAAATTGGTTCTTGAGATATATCCCTCTCTTTTTTCTGGGCGCCTAGTATGCTCAGGGCCGTCTTTAACCTATTGGAGGCCCTGGGCATATTAGGATAATGGGGCCCCTATGACTTTGACAGAACACTATTTTGTTAGAATAGACAAAGAAAGTAGATAAACAAGGTTAAATATTTATTTTTATTAACAATCACATGAAACGAATAGGTAAATGTAATATAGTCCACAAAAGTAACTGATTTTTCTTTAAAATGTGTATGTGCTTAGTATAGTATTATATATTTAAGTTTATCTAAGCATGCTGAAGTCGGAAAGCCTAACTTTTGGGCGAGAGTAGAATAGCTTCACGCATGTAAAAGGTAGTAAGTTGGTATTGTAGTCAGTAATTTAGGTTCGATTTCTTCGAATTATATAAGTTTTTTGGTAATAAATATTGGTTATCGTTTGGTGATCTGACAGCAACTAGGGACTTTGTATTTGCCCCTATCGATCGCGGGGCCCTGGGCACTTGCCCAAAGTGCCCAATGGGAAAGAGGGGTCTGAGTATGCTTTGCACTCGCATCTCGATTGCATCGATTGCGGTCTAAAAATCGTACTTTACTTCGCTTTGCTGAGATCGAAGCTAAAAAAAAAACAGGCCTATGTAAAACTTTCTGTCGTAATATTTGCATGATGAATATTATTCGAAAGTAGAAGAACTGATACGTACCTATCACAGCCACGGTTTTGAATGGTTCCGAAAAACATTTGACTTTTTGACAGTTGGCACTAGATGCAACTTAACTGCATTATTTCGGTTTCAGGAGTCTTCTAGCAAATCGAGTTTCATTGGCGATTAAAGTAGTCAAATATTATCAAGTTATTACTGAAAGTGGCATTCGTCTGATCTAGCGCAACTAAATGGGGACGTTGAAGAATCTAGTTTAGTACGATTGACAGCTGGCTTCATGTGTTTCAATATTTATTATTCAGATTGGTCATGTTTTCAGTTGACGTCTATGAATATGGAGGGCTAGTCGATAAATCTAGTCAAGAAATTTCTCACTGAAAATCAGTTCAATTAGCAGTCACAATTGTGATTTTGCTGTGCGATTTTTTGTCACTGACATTATGGTCCATATCTATAGCCCTATCTTATACGCATTCGATTTATATCCAACAGGAATAAAAGAAACCGCCACTGCCAACCACTATGTAACAGTAACAGTTCAGCGTTTTCTCATTTGTGCACACGCTCGACTGTCATAAATTAAACTTTTGAATCTTCCATGGAACCCACCTCAAAGCCCAAACCACTATATATGATGATGTGAAATCCGACCATCTCCGCCGCAGCATAATGGAGCCCCCGCCTGGTGTAAATTATAAAATGTTAAATGATTTCATCTTTCATCCGGAATCGAAGGTGCACACTCCACGCCATGGCAGGAGGCGAGTCGGCCAACATCGAATTTTATTATTTATTGTTTCACCTGACATCGTAAACAAGATTCGGGCGAGCCAAACGCTGCAGCGTGCAAACGAGCGGCCGCGCAAACGTTTACGATGGCAAAACACGCCACGGACATAAATTGATTCGTCGTCGTGGTTGAAGTCGCGCGCGTCCCGCTTCCATCCCTGTGCGCCTTCTTATTGTTCATAATCAGCGCATTACTCAAAGTCACTTCCTTGGGCATGCCAACAACTTCATTTGGAGCCCGAACTCAACGAGCCTTTTGTTAAATCCCACCATATATACCAGTGCGCTGGTTCTGGAGAAACGAAGCCCAATCTCAGTCTGATTCCGACCTCATATCCTGTCGGTGGTCATATTTGTGGCGCGCGACGTAGGCTGATGGGAGAACAGGGCTTAATGTTGTTTTATAATAAATTGCCCCTAACGATGCTGCATTTCTCATGTGTCGAAGGAGGTAGAAGGAGGCGTGGTGGTGGAGTACCAATGAGATATGTGCTTCGATTTGTTCGCCGATGGTGTGGCGGCTGAGACACTGGCAGACTGTACGCTGTTGTGTGTGCGTTCGCGTTTTGCCTTCGCTGACGGAGTCAGATGAAAGGAATCCTTTGGCTGTGCCGCTGTTGCTGCTGATTACAAATCGTAAATTGCCGCCTTAAAATGTCCCTGTCACAGTTGGTGGTTGGGTTTGCCCCCACGACGCACGGTGGGTGTATATGTGTGCAATTCACATGCACACGTGCATCAATTGAGTTATGATTTGTGGTATTTTTTGTTAGTAATTTGTTAGGTCTGGTGAGGTATTGATGAAAGGTGTGGGTTGGGTCATTTGTACAATGGATGAGCAGACCGATCTTTAGGTCATGTGATAGGCTCTGTTATACCCAAAACAGCCTTAGATTAGGCCGGTTTGACAACTCAATTATTAATCTGTGTAAATACGAAATAGGTCGCTGTCTTCCTTTGTAGTTTATGAGATCATTCTGAGCTGTTGGTACTGAAGAAAGAACTGCTTCTGTACGGATGTTTTCAGTGCTGCATTTTGTCTGTACACTTAGGTACATCCTAAGATTTGTTCGCTGCCAGAGATTCAGAGAATTTGTATTCCATTTGTATTCCATGAATTTCATTTCAAGAAAGATATGGCCAACCTACGATGATGCCAGAACTAACAACCTTTTATCTAGAACGCGAGTAGATGTCGCCCGACTAACGGCAATTAGTACGGGCCATTGGCCCTTAGGAACTCACGCGGCCAAGCTTGGCATCCCTCATAACACCCACTGCCGTAGCTGCACTGACACTAACAAGAGTGAAACAGTGTTTCATCTTCTCTGTGAGTGTCCGGCACTAGCAAAAACCAGACTCAGTGCACTAGGTCATCCCTTTTATGATGACCTTTCGGCTATCCAAAGTATCCATTTTAATAAAATCATAAAATTTCTCAACTCCACAGGCTGGTTTTGAGCTCCCTTAACTTCCTTCCCCCCTTTTTATCTTCTGGTTCCGTTAGTTAGTGGTCTCAAAACGGCGCTCAATGCGTTATTTGTGTTTTTCCCTCGTCAGTAGACGGGAATACAGCCACTTAAACCAACCAACCAATTCCATGAATTCGCTGTATAGAGTATGTATAGATCACTGATCGCGGCATTTCCCTTTAGAACTTAAACTTGTTCCCAAAAGTGGATGTGGAAAGCTTTGTGATATGCCCCTGGAGTATAGGTAGCAGACTACTGTTATACTTAGTCCGGCTGCATTTAGGTATAGTTATCAAGATTTCTAGATGTAGATCTCAGCTAAGAACAGATGTCAGTTTTAAGAAAGTACCTACCGTAAAAGGACACTTTGGACTTTTATGTTCTAGCAAAATATTTTTTAAAGCCAGTACATGGCATTTCTATGAATAACCGGCACGTTTCGAGTCATGTCCGTGAAACCATTCCAGCCTGTGCTGGGCCTTTATCTGACAGACGGTATAGGGTGATGGCGTGTAAGTTCAAACCCTGTTGCCAGTAGTCAGTAGTAGTAAATCCTATGGTTTTTGTTCCAATCGAAAAATATCTATAATTCCCTTGAATAACATTTCTTCCATCTGTGACCAAAAACTTGCAATAATCCTGTTGCTGCTTCGCGCGTGAAAAATATATGTTTGCGTTCAGTTTTTTTTTTTTACTATATATACATAATAATAATAATAATAAGTAAATATTATTTATTATTTTTTTTTTTTTTTTTAATTATGTAATAGTCTGTAAATTGTAAAATGATAGACTTAAATAAATAAACAAATAAACAAATAAACAAGTTTTCAAAAGCGCAGAAAACCGGTAGTATTCCAAAAAAAAATAGTACCTAGAAGTGATTTTGGAATTGGTTATAGGCGGGGACAAGTTGTCGAGAACCGAACTTACAGGCAAAGCTAAGTTGTCAGTCTTTAACTCGGTGTTTGCTCTAACTACACCTAATCTCATGAGAAAATAAGTTCGCGGTTGCAAGCTGTCAAATAATATTCCTTTGTTGTTTGACTGGTGTGCCTAGAAGAGATCGTAGAAAGGATACCAAAATACGTCAGGAACTCAATCTCAAACAGCTGCATCTCCATGCGGAGCGGTTAAAGCTTCTGGTCCACTCGGAAAAATCACCAAGGCATTTAAAATTAACCAACTTTCGATTAAGAATTACAAAGCTCCAACAGAGTTAGAGGATTAAAAATACCCTAGACAACTTGTTTCAGAAAACTCGGTTAAAATTAACTGATTAAGGTATCCATTTCCTCCAAACTGATTGATATAACCCTGGAAACTTGGTTGATGACAATTAATAGTGAGTTTTTTTTAAGAGAGTGCACTTAATCGTTTTACCTTTGTAGTTTTAAACAAGGTATACCTACTCGTTTTTTTCAACAGAGACTTAGTTTATTTTAGCCCATTTTGTTTAACTGAACAAAAATCGCATTTGGTTAGACCCAATTATTATTGAGCGCGAGGCATGGTCAAGAAAAACGCGTGTCCACAGCTCGAAAGCGTCCCCTAGGTAGACCCAGTATGAAATGGTTAGATCGAGAATTGTAGAGGTTTCATCTAAGTATCTTACACCTGCGATATTGAAAATGAATAAGAGAGTGAATGAATATGCTTCCAGTTGCCTATAAACATATTTTTTAATGTTGTTTTAGCAAGAGTAAAATGAAACTCATGCACGGAAAGAATTGAAAATCACCAATTGCAAAATTTTGAGTTGCAATTTACGATTTATATATTTCTCGCAAATCACAACGAAGTTTTCATGGATTGATACAGAAATTGGTAATTTGACATTGAAAACGGCGGAGAATACCAAATTCTGTTTGTTGTAATTTACGATTAGAAGTATCAATTCGAGCTTCTTTTATTTGTAGTGATTTGCGAGATTGTTTGGCGCAATTTACCACTCTAATAGGTCAATTTCTCAAACACCACTTCACAATCTCAAATTGCGAAAAATATTTGGTGATTTACCAAAACTGAATGATGAATCAATAAAATCTTGTAATAATTTAACACATGAAACTGAAAACGTTTATTGACGTAGAGAAGTCGTAAATTGCAAAAGACAAATCCCGTTGTCTCCGGACGATGTGGCGTCGTATGACTCTCATGGATATCAGGAGAAAAAAGAATTATAAAATATGATTCTAGATATGTATTCGAAAATAACCTAATTAATAAAACTATGAATTTTGATTTGTAAATCACAAGATATAAGTTGCAAATTGAGAATAAAATTTTCTAATTTCACGACAAAACATTTTCAATTTAATACGGCGATGCCTCAAATCACTACTCAAGAAACGTAAATTGCAAAATGTGAATTGCAAATTGATAAAAATAAGTTGCAATTTACGACTAAGAATTTGTAAATTGCAACTACTGAAGTAGTAAATCTACTAGTGTTAGTTCGCAAATCAACACTATTGAGTTGCAATTCAAGACTAAATGGCTGTAATTTGCTAAGGGAGGAAATCGTAATTTACAACAGAAAAGTGGTAATATACGAATTGTGTTTGCAATTTACAATCCATGTAATATCAAATTGATAACTATGTGTGTCAATTTGCGATCGGTTATGGCAATATGTT
Organism: Cheilosia variabilis; assembly: GCA_951230905.1. Taxonomy (NCBI): domain Eukaryota; kingdom Metazoa; phylum Arthropoda; class Insecta; order Diptera; family Syrphidae; genus Cheilosia; species Cheilosia variabilis. The sequence goes on from OX579679.1 coordinate 46,746,371, forward strand.
TTTCTCGTTTGATCGCATTATTGATAATGAAAAGTGTTGATTCACGACTTTTGAGGGTCAATATCATCACTTCGTACAATTTCTAGAATTGCGAATAAAAAGTCGTGAATTAGTAAATCCTTACCTAAGCTCTAAAACTAGAGAAACTTTTCGTGATTCTGCGCTTATTTTTCTTGATTTGATCTTAAAATTCTTTCCATGTGGGTCTGAAATTTGAGCATCTTTTGAGCCTTTAACCTTCAACGTGTAATATTTGAAAAATCACTTGGCTCATTGAATCTTAAATTTGTAACAACCATATTTTTAACGTACAAATTTGAAACACAAATAAAAGCTTTATTCTCTTAAAAATTAAATACAAAGGCTTTCATTCACTTTTCGTAATTGCAATAGCTTTCAGTCACTTTAAAAGCTTCCATGTACTTTCCCTAATTAATTTAAAATTTATATTAGTTCATAAAATGCATATTTTCTTAGCTAAGAAATCAATAAGAGTGATGAATATTTCAATATGAAACTTCGTTCTTAATGTTTAATGTTCTACGTTTTTTAGATTTCAATTTAGTATTTAAATTTCAAAGTCAGTCATTTCATCATAAGGGAAAGTCAGGCCACTTACAGCTGAGCAGCAGCAACGGCCGCTTATCGAAATGTCCACAAATTGCTATTTGTTAACAATACTCAAAAGGTTAAGCCAAAAACAGAATTTTTAAATATTTGAAATTAACAGTTTGGTGTAATCACCTTTTTTATACCTACTCTGGAAAACTCTTCTTTCTTCTGTTTTAACGACTTAAAAGTAAAAACATTGCATTTGGAACAACTGAAGTAAATTGCAGCCTTCTCCTCAAAGTAGGTTTTTTACACGAATTCATTTAAAGTTTAAAACTGCTCTCCCGAAAAATGTGAAAAATCGACTTAAGCCCTTTTACCTTTTGAGTAAAGAAATGTTTAATTTGGTGTCACTGTAAAGTTTATTCGAGACATATTTTTGTCAGTCGGTGTGCTTAAGGTTTTTTTTTTGAAAATTTTATGAACTCCACAAATTTAAGTTCCATGCGACACTCAAAGAAAATTCAAATATTTTTTAAATCAATTAAAGAAAGTAGGTATAGGTAAAGTGAGCGCTACAAATTTGTTTAAATATAAAAAACCTACTACCTATCTACTCGCTGGTGCCAAACTACAATATTTTGAGATTTTCTTTTCTTTTTTGAGTTCCACACCCAGGGCCCAGGGGTAACTATAGCCAGTTATTGACTGCAATGAGCAATTAGCCCGATTAAATGTGTAACAGCCTGCATAGCTTCGTGTGCGAAATTTAAAGCATTTAAAGTTTTACGTAGGAAAGTGTTAATTTTGGATGAAAGTTTAAAGATTTTTGGCTTATATTTCTTAGAGTTCCGTTTAGTTCTGAAGTTCTGATTCTGAAAGCTCTCTTAAAAGTGCTTCCCAAAATGTGTTTCTTGACAAATTATTTCCTTTACTTTGAATTATAACTTTTGTTTATTTATTTACTTAAAATATTATCTACTCAGAAGTTTCAACTAGAAAACATTTTTTGACTACCTTCTCAATTTTTGTCTCAAGCTCCCAAGGAAAGTATAGTGCAACGGATTTGTGAAAAGTGTCTTTGAAATTCCATCGCCTTTAAGCCCGTATGACACTAAATTTTTTCCTCATTTTGTCGAGTCAGTGGTGTGGAAAAGAGACTAAAAGTGTATTATTAAAGAGGTAGCAATTGTTTGCAAAGCAACCACAAATTTCCAAACGAATGTGTTATCAAATGATCTTAAAAGGTCAAAAAAAGCTGCCAACAGCTGAAAAATGTAATTTGACTACACTTTTAATGCATATTTTGTTTTATGTGTCTACATTAATAAAGTTGGTGTGTACTCACTCACTCCTATCGGGAATTTTCGTTTTAATTGTTCGTACTGCTCTAGTTTCATTTTAAAATTAACTCACGAAAATACTGTTTACCTTTACAACGCCATCAAATTGATTTAAAAACATTTACTCCGCCATTATTGCTTCCTTGCCTGCTTATATGCCTAGCTATACGTAAGTCACGCCGCGCTAACACAACAAATCATCATCCAAAACTGTCAACTATATGGAATTAATTCCACACATCGGAGGATGAAAATATTTTTGTTAGAAAAGCGTAATTTTTGCCCGCATTGTGTGTCCCCACCTTAGCGGTGTGAGATCCTATTCGCGACGAAGCGGTTTCTCTTATCACGAAGACATTCGGGGACTACTCTTGTTGGCACTCATAAAACCTAACCCCCGACCACATGTTTGTCGGACGTATGCAAACAATTTGCTCACTCTCGCTGTCTAATCCATTGACATGTCAAAAGTTCTAAAATGCCCGGTGATTGATGACAGCTGCCGTCGTCCATGTTGACGTTCTTCGCTACAATGACAGCCCCTTTGAGTTTGAACCCATCATACAGGCTAAGAGCGCTTAGCAGAAGAATGTCCTTCATCAATCCCCACGCCCCAGTTTGACGGTGGTCAAACGACGACAACGACAGTTCAGCTGTCACCCTTTGATGTTTCAAAAAAAAAAACAAAAAAAACCTGCGACCATAATATCCGTTAGAAAGGAAAATTCTTTGTCCTTGGGTTTTTTTCCTTTCGTTTTTCGTATTTTTTTTATTTCGTAGACCGTTTTAATGTATCAACATCAATTAGAGCATTGAAATGCCAACTATGTGAGCGTTGTACACTTGCATAGCATCGATTCATCAATCACTCCCGGCAAGACGGACATATCGCTCTATTCATTCTGGCAGTGGCAGCAACGGCATGGCATCAGCAGCACCTCACCTCGACCGACAGTGACAGATAGACAGCAGCAGAGTTGACATGTGAGAGGAGAATTTTGTGCGCGAACTTGTCTATGACGCTTGTCGTCGTTTTTGTTCTTTTGGCGGGGCGCTTTCGACAGGCCATGCTATGGTGAAATGAATTCTGGCACCAGCACCAGTCGCATATGTCACTTGTGTGAGAACCCCCCCAATTAAGAGCTGTCAACGAAGAACATCGTGCTTTAAATATTTCAAATTTTCATTTTCATCAGACACGGGGGGGAATTCGCGTTGCATATATCACCACGAGCGAATTCCTTTTTACAACAAAAGCAACAACGCGAGTGTATAGCGTGAGAGATGGTTTCTTTTTTTGGGGGCTGCCTCGGCGCGGCATATCTTGTTGGCTGAATGCAGTCAGTTGGGTGGTTGTGCTGGCGTAGAATTCGAAAAGGAATTTTTCACTTTAGTTTTCCGACGAGGATCTGTGTGTGTGTTGGGATGCAGGATGTGGCGCATTTGGAAAGGAATTTGCCAGTGCAAGTGATCAATTCGCTGCCAGGGGGTAAAAGCACCTAAAATACCAACGCATGGAATTTTCTGCTTGTGCAGCGCAACTGAACTGCATCGAGTTGTTTTGATGTAAGGAGATCTGAAAATATTCGAATTTTCAGTGCGTAAGATCAGCGTTCGCTGTCAGAATGTAGTATTGAGTTGACTTGCTACTTCTTGTGTTGCACCCTGTTTTCCAATGCTACGCCTATAGGGACTCCACCAAGACAGGAATGCGGGTATGGCGCACCTGATGGTATCGATATCGCAATTTTGAGAATAACAACGAATTGCCCTTCGGGCTGTTCCTTATTTTTGACATAGAATAGAACCATCCATTTATAGGGAAGAGTGGCTAGTACGCTGGACTATTGGGACAAAGAACGCGCTACAGTTTTACGTCCCGCAGCAAGCTCAACTACCCTAAGTCCGTCTCCATACACGTGATTGTCAAAAGTGTCCTCCATGACTATTTTGGCGGTAAAATTAACGAGTATGACTTGGAACATCCATCATATGTTTTTCATTCTTGCAGGGACATCTCTTTTGTAAAATCAGACTAGCGCCTCCGCTAATCATTTAGCAACACATAGCGGGCTTATTTAGGGGATCGACATTCACATGTAAGTCCAAAGTTTTTTGTTGTATTCCGTTTCGCAGGGTCGTCGGTACTCAACCCATCATTATTCTAAGGTCTTGGTGCTTTTAATACCCCAGGCTCCAAACACAATCCCAAACAAGGTTTCTCTTTACCCTAGACTTCAGTGTGCAGTGACCGTAACCTAATTTAGGGATATGAAAGTCGCCTTGCAGACAAGCCAAGGCTTCGCAGGATTTTATAAAAATTGTCAAGACACTTCCATGAATATTAAATAAATAAAATTGTGCCTTGGGATAAACTGCCACCACCCCTATTTCACCACTCTGACCATAGCCCTCAATTCAAAATGTGTCGAAGTGGCTCAAAAGTTATCTGCCAAGTTGACTCTTGACGACACTTGACCTTTTCACTTTAGCCAATTTACACTGAAAAAGTTTATTCTAAAAGTACCGGACAATTTGCCTGTCTTGTCCACAAGTTATAGCAAGCTTATTAACCATATATTGGATAATATCCACTAGTCGAGGCTATTGCAGATAACAGAGACTAAGCATAGCTCTGAAAGCTGCGGTTATTACCGAACTACATTTAAGTCGGCTTTGAACACCAAACACCGAAGTCCAGGGTCCTGAGAACGTAACTTTTGGGACTACTACGGCCCAAACGATAGACCTCCTAAACTAGCAACTAAGCGCATAAATGATGGGTTGCAAGGCTTCATCTAGTTCATTCTTTACAAATGTACTGCAACCAACCAACCAACCAATCAAAAATAAATCGGCTTGAAAACAACTTATTGTGGTCATCAACGTTTCAAAAACTATATCGTTCAGACGATCATCGTCTTACGTGATATGTCTCCAGGTAACCCCCAAACCCAAATCTTTGGTTCAACCTTCGGATTTGTAGTTTGTGGGCCTACAATTCGGGGCTGTTTTTTTTTTTTTTTTTTTGCACGGCTACCTACCTCAAAAATGGTACTTCTCATCTTCCCAGTTTGACTTGTTCGAAAACGGCTTTAGCGATTTCAGTCAAAATTGCCATTTGAGCTTAAGGAGGTGACGTTAACGGGGCTGCATACTCAGTTTTTCGATAGAAAAAAAAAAAAAACGATACTTTTGAAATTTGGACACATCTGGAAAACGGTCCATACGATTGCAAATGTCGTGTACTTTATTTGAAATTGTTGGTCAGTGTGTATCTAAGATCAATAGGCCTTTTTTATTATGCTCAAATGATCTATATAGATCATGGATTTCCATGGTTTACAACAACAGTTGGATCACGTACTGTTGTTGTAAACCGTAGAAATCAATGATCTATATAGATCATGTGGGTAAAATAAAAAGCGCCTAATGATGCTATAACAGTTGAGGAGAGGTAAGTATAGGTGTGAACTTAACTTATCTCTAAAGTTATTGTACGAGCTTAATATAGAAAAGGGCCTTATAAAGCTTCTTCGAAGCATCGACGTAGACTCTTTCTACATGGGTTTATATATTTTTACTACGCTATGGCAGCTTCCCATTTGGGTTCCCAATCTCTCTGAAGAGGTTGCAGCAGCCCTGTATAAGGTCGGATAGCTAACTTTGATATGTCCTAAAATATTGATTGTTGGTTTCCGTAGCCCTGTTTACGGTGTGTAGTTTTTTGAGTGCATCCAACGAATGCCCTCCTACTACGTGTAACAAATAAAACAATGTTTAGGAGACCCAGGGTTCCAAAAGATAGCAGCGTTCCGTTAAAATATTTAACAATTATTCAACACTGCGTGCCTTATGTTAAACTTTTGATATTCATTTTTTTCAGACATTCTGACAGACCATTATAGATAGTGTTGCTATTTTGATCCTACTTACGACTCACGCTTTTAAGCTTTAAAAAGCGAGTTCGAATGAACCGGGACCAGGTGCGGCTATACCACTTATAATAGTAAAAGAAAAACAATTGACGTGCTGCTGTTTTGTAAACACAAAGTCAGCAATGGCATTTGCAGCAACATAATTCAATCGATGTGTAGACGCAGTTGCTGCAACTGGGCACCGCCAGGTTATTCCAATGGGGATATGTTTTGTTCATACAAAGCCCTATGTCGAAAGTTCACTGTATCAATAGATAGGCCAGTTACCTTTCTAGTTAAAGTAGCCTGTCAATATTACAATTCTGATGTAGGTTCCCTATTTGCGTGTAGTGGTTAGTGTCCTGGATAAATGAGCAGGGGATCTCCAGCTCCAGTGCAATCCACGGAGACAGTAAAATTCCACTGACCTCTCGCGAGCATCTGACAAACATCCGAGAGTAAACTGACATAAAAGAGCTTCTCGTTTGGACCCGGCATAAAATCGCAGATCCCTTCCCTTCGTCCAAAAAATGAAAACCTCCCACAAAACGGATAGTTGTGACTTGTGAGAAGCAAGGCCTACGTTCTACGGACCTGTTGCGCCAACTATTTTTTTTTTTTAACAAATTAATAACTTCTTACATTTTCTACACCATTTTCTAATCAGCGCCTAGATTTCCCAGAGCGTCGTGCCTGAAACTGCGGCTTAACATTTTATTTTATTTTTCAAATGGAGCCAATAAATTGTGGGCTTAACATGTGTCCATGTGAGCAGACCAACTTGAATTGATTACTTACATTCAGCGACCATGGCGTCAGCACACCCCGACAAATAGCACTTTTGTAAGCCATTTCCCTGAACCTTTGGCATCCACTGCCACTCTCTCAAGTGCATCCGTCGCCGTTGCACAAGGAAGCCCAGCGCCAAGCCATATAATAATGCATGATAAATTAGTGTTTGTCCATTTGTCTACAAAACATTCCACGAGGTATTATAAAAAAAAAAAAGAAGCAAATACCCGCCTGATAGAGATTAATTGTCTTGACCACATGTGCTGACTGTTGACTGCTGACTGCGCTGAGTTGCTCCGACAAAATCCCCGATAATCTCTCTGCAACAGCGCAGAACATTCTTCATGTCGGCCGCTGCACTTTTAGCTACCTGGCCGGCTCCAATGGACAGCAGATAATATTCTCACACCCTTCGCCCTTTTCCTGTGTCTGAGCGATTAGTCATTATTATCATCGTCATCGTCGTCGTCATCGTCTAGCGTTTTCCCATCACAGGAGTCATCAAGTGATCAGCTACTGTTTAACAGCTGCATGACATTTCCGTCTGTTTATAATTGATTTACACACCTCGCCCTCAGTCGTCATCTTCTTCGATGTTCTCGTGGCGGTGCGATTTGAATTCGATACTGAATTGATTTCGTTATAAGCACCACCAGTCTCTGACTCCGCGTCCCTTTAATGGGAATAGGCGAACGGTATATGGATTAACAATGGGAACAATTTATGTTTGACTTTGACAAGTATGGCGTCAGACAGTAAGCTGATTAATTCCCGCCGTAATAAAGGCAAATTAACAGAGCAAACAACAGTGGACAGGCCGTGGTCCGTGGATCCGAAGTGGAAATGTTGGACGCGTAAATTTAATCAGATTAGAGCTCCCCCGATTGGGACTGGGGACTTGGGCGCGACCCGATGAAGTGCATTATTTGTTTTGTGCGCGTCCCTCACTCCATTTGAAGAGGTGTCAAATTCTGGCGCCAATCGGATTTCAATAGCACCATGTGATTGAGCGTGCCCCCCTTCCCCCGTGCACCGGGGAGAACATAAAAGTTTTTGAGCGATTATGATCGATGAGCGGGCTTGGGTTTCCAATCGTCACTTGGACGAGGAGTTGGGTTTCTTCTTCGTCTTTGGTTCGGCTTTTATTTTATAATTAATTTCGTCTGAATTTGATGTCAGGACTAATTGATGGTGGTGTCTGTGAGTATAATGGGTATCGGCGGGCCAATTAATCACCGAGGTACTTATGCAGAAAAACAAGTTTTGCTGTTAAAAAAATACAAAATTACACAGCGCGCACCGAGTGAGTGCTTGATGAGTGTCTTTTGTTCATCAATCAGTGGAATCAATCAGCAGTATAACGAGGAAAACGAAAATATTGCTTAATTACTAAATGTTGGTTGCGAAACCATTTATCAGGCGCAAGTCCATTAGTGTAGTAGAACGGGCGCCTTTATAACGAAAGCTCCAGTCTTGTGATTAACAGTGTTTTTTTGTTTTAACATTGTTATACAAGACTTTGGTCTGACGTGCAAGTCGTTTTTGATTGATTGATTGCAGGTATCAAATTCGCATGAATCACCCTGGTGCTGTAATCAAACCCCGACGGCGTGTGTGAAATCGTCGTTTGAAACACCATTAAAGTTGCGCAAGCAGCTGGGCTGTCGCTGCTTTCACACCGGAATGTCACTAAATAGATATTTTTGTCATTGACTGAAGTGTGTTCTGGAGGCTGATTTTCAACTCCTTGACATCCGATTGGAGGTTATACTTGATCATGTCGGCCAATATATCAATTATGATAAATAAATTGCTGGAGTCACGTTATCGCCATCAATCAACGTCAGCTTACACGAGAGCACAGCAGGGATTGAAAATGCCATTTTCGATTTGTACTGAAAACTGTTGTAAGATCAAACTGAAATGGAGCCAGTTGTATTGAAAACTTTTTTTCGCATATACATAATATAATAAACATAAACAAGAATAAATTAACAAAACATAACATAAAGACACATTAAGGACTTCATAGCAAAACTATACATACCTACAAACAAATAGTTTACATTTTTAATCTATGAGCTCTTCAGGCTTTATACTCTCAATTTGCACATTCCATCTTCAAAATGTCGCCCTGAACTTGAAACTCAGAACAGGATGAGTTTCTAATAAAATTTGTTGTTTGAATCGAAGCCCAGCAAGTGTCGACTTCAAGTCGGACTTTATTAATGTCTGGCAAGAACATTTTTTTTCGACATTTGCTGATGAGTGAGGAATAGCGAGAACGGCTTGAGCAATTTTGTAAATATTTTCAAACATCAGCTCATTAGACTCGTTTTTAATTGAACTTACTTCAGCCCAAAATTCTGAAATTGAATAATATTTAAATTGCTGAATTATTTAGCAGTCAGGAAGTGCTCTATATTCATTTTTAATTTGTTGAATATTCTTTTTTTCATTAGGGAAAAAATTCAAAAACAAAATTCAATAAAAAATTAGATTATCCTGATACAACTGCTTCTGATGTAAAGTAATCCAGCAAATTTAGGAAGGGATTTTGAATATTAATTGTCTTGTTTGTCTTCCAAAATGACATTTTGGAAGATATCATCATCTCGATTATTTTAATTTTTTCTTAGGAAAAGCTTTACAACTTGCAAGAGAATTCGAAAGATACAGATGAGTTAATTGTATCGAATTAAGGCAAATTGTACTTTTGTACTCGAGCAAACTCATTTGTATCGACTTTTCCATCCCTGGAGCACAGAGCAACTCAACAACTGAATTGGCTTGATTCAGTGAGAGGAGAAATGCAACCAGCAAAAGTAAACACCAGAAGAGGCCACCCCACAAATAGTGCTCATTATATTCTACGTCATTTTTGTCAAGGGAACAATTAAGCCAGTGTTACTTTGCCTATTAAATAAAGCGCATCTTCCGTTGTTTCGTTAAATGTTCGTTTGTGTTTGTTTTTTGTTCGATCGGTCATGGCCGCTCGTAACTCTGGCGCAACAGGTCCGTGTAGGTTCTAGGCATAGCTTTCCACAACCATTCGCTTTGTATGAGTTTTTATTTCTGGGACGAGTGGAAGGGACCTACAACGACCTACAAGGGTCCCAACGCCTGAAATGAGAAACCCTTTCATGACAGTAGTTATACTCTCGTATTTTCTTCAAACGTTCGTGGCTTGGTGGAAGAAACCTCAAGATTCTATCTGTGTCTTTCCATATGGGGGTCGAACCTGAGACCTCTCACTCAGTAGTGCAGTGCACTTAAAACTGAGCCCATGACAATTTATATGAATAGACATCTCACTTAGGGACTATGGCTGCTGCTTGTCTGCGTTATCATGTCGACAAGGCATAGGCTCTGTTCCGGAAACGTACTTATTGGTCGAAATAACGAAGAGCCACTTTAACCACTCTTTTACCGGCTGGCCCTCTAAGCTCTAAGCAAGACCAAGCTAAGGGTTTTGTGAAAATGCAATCATTTTGACTATGAAAGAAGGTATAGGTGTTAAGTTCTTACTCACTAGAGCTCAACGTCACTAGAGCTTAAGATGTCACGCCACTTATCTATAGGTAAGTTGTATACAAGTCTGAATTTTGTTGTGAAAGAACTAAAGCTATGCAACTTTCAGGGCCGTTGGCGATCTTTTTGTTCGGGTTGGAGGGTATATATCTTCATTTTATGGATCATTTAGCTTTGAAACTAAACGCGTAAAGTAATAAAGTAAAAATGTATAGTTTGCACCTACGTGAAGTCCATCCGTATGGCGAAGTTTCCTTCCGCGTTATCCTTTCTTTGTTTTCTTTTTTTTGCCACTGAGTATGAGAATATCTCCCGCCTTCTGTAGGTATATAACTTCTCTGATCTGCCTAAATTTACGGAAAATAAATGTCACGACTATGAAAGTCGCTTGGGCCGATTTCATCGGAGTTTGACATGCATTCCCATTCCTGTTGTCGATTATCGCAAACGGTTTATACATCGGGTCGTTTTAAATTTCCAATACCTACTGAGTGTGGTTTTTTAACTACACCTATATAACTACTGCTTAGTTTCTTAAAGAACGAGTCTTGAACAAGTCAAATGTAGCTAGACTATATAAAGCTCTAATGTATACATATATAATTTATAAAAAAGAAAATTAATTCAACAAAAAACTAAAAAACTCAAAAACTAAAAAAAACTAGGGTAACGTACATTGCGAACGTATACAATTAAGCTTGGTTATGCGAGAAAATATTTTTTTAGGTTGTTTTTAGGCGATTCGTTTCGAGGTGGTCTAAAATACGAATTGGTTTTTTTTTTGTTCATAAAAAAATTGTTTTTAAACCGAATATATGTGTAAAATTTGCTATACCAGTTGGAAAATTACATCTTTGGCTCAAAAGTTGATTTCTCCGTTTTTTTCTTTCGGTATATACGTCCGAAGCTATGTTAAAGTTGGCAACCGTGCCCCACAGTGACCAAGAGGTCGCACAAAGGGTCTGCCACTCCATGTTTCGGAATTAGAGCAAGGGTTTTCGAAAACCCCAAAAGCGATTATAAAGCAAAAGAGCCTCATATGAAAATTCACTCTTAGCGATCTTGAGAAATGGCACAAACAAAAGCCTTGACAGGTACAAAGAAATATCATTGGTATCAAGAAAGTGCGTCGGAATGATCTGCTTCCAGGCCTAAGACGGCTACAGAGAATAGAAACAAATTATATTTTGCTGCGGATTTAAGTAGTATACCTATGCAAGATGTCTTTAACATTCGACACGCTATAAAGCTATAAAAAGGCCTCAGAACAACTGGCCGAAAGACTGTAAAGCTCTTTAAAACTGTTGCTCTATTTCGGCAACACAGCCTCGACAGTACGGTCTTTACCATAAGGGCACACGGGGCCCGTGCCCAGGTCCACATCCACACGGTGGCCCCGAATGTCCAATAAATTCACTTAGCTATGCACAGTCATTTTTTTTTTTATTTTGGTAGATAGAGCTTGACAAAAAAAATGTTGAGAGTAAATGATAGGGTGCTATCGACTTTATGCCAACAGTGACATTACCGACGCCGAGTTCAATAGAAAATGTGGATTTGCCATGTAGTTACGCATTTCGCCACCGTCTAAACTTTTTTTTGACTGATATTTTTTCAAATCAAGCAAAAAAAAATTAAAATATTTTTTGAAATATCAATCAGACACAAGATCAGTTTTGTTATTTTTTTCTAAGCATCGAACATTTTTTTACTCATAGCAATACCCCGAAAGTACATAGAAAGAAAATAATTACTTGAGTTAAGGCTTTAAAACTACTTTTAAACCTAGAAACTCTGATTTCTTTGATGTTTTCGTTAACCGCCAGAAATTACGTTTTATTTTTACTCTAAACATTCATACACCAGCATTTGAAGACCAAACAAACATTAAGTTTAATTGAAAATTATGGTTTGTTTTAACTTTATTCAATTTAAAATAAGGTAAAATAAATTTATGTTCGACTCTCTAAACACTAGGCCAAATAAAATTAGTGTTTGAAGGAAATTCAAAATTGACAACTAAACAGTCAGTCAAAAAATGTTTTTTTTTTCCAATTTTTCCCAATTTTTGTGTGCCCAAGGGCCCCGAGGTGGCCTAAGAATGCCGAGAGCCTTCACTTGTCACCTACCGAAGCCTGCGATATTTTGAAACGTTCACTCAGGAAAAAAAATTGTAATACCACCAATTTTCGTTGGTTAAAACGAACCCAAATATCAAAATCTTTGATTTAAGAATGAAATTGTTGGCAATGATGTAAAATATTAATGGAGAGTAGGTTTATTATTTTTAGGCTGAATACCGGATTCTTGAAAACTTAAAAAGGAGTTCTTGTTGACAAAAATAATATTTGAGCCAAGAACTTTTAACTTAAATTTTTTTAGGAATCTCAAAATTTTTTTTTTCTGAGTGTTGTTCAAGCGTATACCAATCAATTTCATATACAGGAAACATGGTGACACTGTTTTCATGTCACAAAAAACCATCAGAACAGTATGGGCTATCCTGGCCCACCTGTTTTTAAACACCATGCATTTAAAAAAAAAAAAGGGTCTGATCACTAATGGATAGTTAATATCTTTCTGTAGGCTAGGTTAGGTTAGGTACGTGGGTTGGCGGGGAATGCTCCGTGCCACACTCAGGTCAATACTGACCCATTGTGATGGCCATTGGGGGAAGAGGTTGTCCTTTACCCATAATAACCCTGAGACTAAGTACTCACTGTGCTATTGCATACAAACCATCCTGTGGATTTGATGAAGCCCATTATCTTGTCTATATGTGTGCCGGAAAGTTCCTCTAGGTCGTGGAAGAAGTGTCTCCCTAGGAATCTGTGCCTGTAGTGTTGGAGACCTGGGCAGTGACATAGGAAGTGGGTTGTGTCCTCAAGAGCTTCCTCATCACCGCAGCCCCTACACAGTTCTTCTTCAGTCAAGCGTAGCTTGTTCATGTGGTACCGTAGAGTATTGTGCCCCGTTATAATTCCTACGAGGGTGGAAAGAGATTTTCTATCCTTTCGCATTAGACTCTCGGTTCTGGCTTCATTGAAAGTTGGCCATAGCATTTTTGTGGTATGACAAGTTTCTAGTGCAGTCCATCTAGCGTTCACGCCAGACCCTACCCCGGTTTCCATTTTTGAACCGTCCGTAAAGACGGCTACGGATTGTGCGTTGGGTACTAGTCCTTCGCTCCATTCTTCCCTGCTGAGTAGAAGGCTGCTGAGGCTTTTTTGATTCTTTCGTGTGTGTTTAATTTCCAATTTAGTTTTTTGTCCAGTATAAGACCTAGATATTTTGCACTGTCAGATACTCTGAGTGGTATACCGCCAACAGAAGGTGCGACAAACCGTGGTATTTTCCTCTTATTTGTGAAGATAACCAGTTCGGTTTTCTGGGGATTTAAGTTTAGACCGCAGTTCCGGGTCCAGATATCGAGGGTTTTGAGGGCGCCACCAATTTGTTCGCTGAGTGTTGGAAGGAATTTACCCGTTGCCAACAAAACTACGTCGTCGGCATAAGCCGTTGTTCTGATGCCACTGTTACTAAGCTGTATAAGTGCCTCGTTTAGAACTATGACCCATAGTAGTGGTGATATAACCCCACCCTGAGGAGTTCCCCTAGAGGCATAGGCTTCTCGCTTAGAGCCCCCAAGTTCAGTTATTATATGTCTTTCTTCGAGTATGCTCACAATCCAGTTGATAATGAAACTTTCAATGTTATGCTTGCTTAGTGTCCTGCGTACGGCATCAGTTCTGACATTGTTAAACGCTCCTTCAATGTCCATGAAGGCCGCAAGGGTGAACTCTTTGTCATTCAGAGTTTTTTCAATCTGTAGGCTAGCTAAATGTGGAGTCCATTTGCGCCTTGCTTACTGACCAATTTTATTAGAAACCTCGGTCCCACGCAGTTTTTAAACAAGGTTCTCCTACTTTTCGAGACAAAGCCGCCTCTCAATTGGCCAAACTGGCGCAGACGCGCATTAAACTTGCCATTCCCACCGCACATCAAATCAAACAATTCTCAACACCATACACAGACGGGTGTAATATTGTTCAAAATGTAATCCGCACATCTACAAAATTTCAAGAACACTCTCCACCTTTCATCTTTCTGTACAAAATTACCACATATCTTGTCATGGCATAGCCTTTTGACCAACGATGCAGAATTGATTTATGCATCCCTCCTCGTAAAATGTGAAAACTAACTCGCACGAGCGAGTTCACTGAATTACGAACAAAGACCACATGATTACGACATATGAGAGTCACGGACACCGAAACTTGCACACGCAACAAGACGCGCGCAAATACTCGACTCGACTCGTACAAGCCCAACGAAGAGGAAAGTATTATTACAATTTAATTTAAATTGAAAACGGTCCAAGAGTTTTGTTTTCCCGCTACCCTAAGGGTGATTGCTTAAAATTGCTCTCCGTAAATCGCGAGATGGCTGTATCTACAACGTGTGTGCTGTGACTATGCAAAAGGGGTACCCGTTCTCGCACCCGTTTCTCATATAGCCGACAGTCTGACAAAAAGTTTCTTTCGGTGTGCCCAAATGAGCGGTGCTCCGTTGGGCGCCTGTCACTCGGCGCGCTGCACACTCTCTGTGGAATTTGTCATTTTAATTAATGTCGACCTTTCGCTCGGACTTAATTGAGACTGTCACCGTGAAGTCGTTCACATGAAGGCAATAATAATTTTCTACCCGCTCGGTGGAGGGGGTCCAGTGTCGCACACCGCCTGCCAAATTATTTATTTTGACAGGTGGAAATGAGAAATCGCTTGAGGACATACGCGATACGAGCATGCTGTCTACAATGTCGTTGGGTGATTTGTGGGCCCACATTTCTTGTAAACCAGTTGACCGCGTTTTGGTAGTACCATTTTACGAGCAATGGTGCTGCTCACTTGCCTTGGGCGGTCTTTTACGGCCCGTAGTCACTTTGTCATTTCCATTTGTGGCATTATCATCGGGCCTTTGGTTTTATTACCATCAATTGACATCATTTTGTGTATCCCCCGGATAAGGATGACTGCCAAATAAACGCCTCGTTATGACGTTTCCACCGGCCGCTGTTGCCGCCGCTGCTGACTCTTGCTAGTTCCATTTTAATTTGTCACTCGAACTGCACGTGAAATAAATTTCGAGCCCTTCATTGTGTCGTCGTCGTCGTCATGGCTAAGTGGTGGCATTTTTATGACCCATAAAAAAAAATGCTGGCAAAACGCTGGAATTATGGATGAACATCATCAAACGAGAGAGAGCACGAGGGCGCCCGCCCTTATATACACAACTTCGAGGGTCGCCGTCGTCATCGTCGTGGTAAAGTACATGCAAAGTGATGAGCGCAGTTTGGCTTAGTGCAGAGTAGCAAGTTGCAAAATGCCGGGTAGAAGAGCCATAGATACGCTCCTGAGTGGACTTTTTATGGGCTGTGCAGAGCTATGGGTTCGGTCTAGTTCTAGTAAGTTTTTTGTTTCATTTTTTGATCGAGAGGGGGTAGCTATTTTTCGGCAACCACATAAAATGTAACTTTACGACCTCGCATAAATTCAGATTATATTCGCACTGTGAAGTGTGGAATTTTATTTGGTGTTATCCTTTGAAGTTAGCGCAAATGACTGTGTGTTGGTGGTCGGGACTTAGGGACATTCTTTCTGCTTTTGGTCGTAAAATTTGCGCCACCCAAAATGAATATTTAAGGGAGTCCCCTACACGACTTTTTGAAGACTTTTTTTGTGATGGTCGTAATTTTGTTTTGGCGAAATATGGTTGGGTGTGGGTGCAGTCGTAAAATAGGATGAAGTTCACATTTCACTGCACTGGGAGAGGAAAGTTGTTGTAATCAAATTTTCGCCGACGTGTGGGGTCAAAGTTGAGATGTAATAGAAGCGAGATTGGATTGGGTGCTTAATTTACACGAGAAGTTTTGTGCGAGCCTTCCTGGTGAAAAATCAGCTCTACAAAAACAGGATGAGCAAAATAAAAAGGTTATATGTATCGCCAGGATGTGGAAAGTCAAAATTTAGGAGGAGATTAGTTGTCACAGCGTTTAAATTGACTTTTTTTTTTTGTTGGAGGTTGTTTCTATCCGTTGGAGCACTCAGACACAGCTACTGGTCCATTGTACTGGCAAACAGACACCTTATACTTTTATGTACTTAGTTTTCCCGTCTTCCGAAGAAAGAGGAGAAGGAGCTTCAGTGATGAAGAGCTTAGATGTTCGGCACTCACCACATCAGCCCCAAAGATCCGCCACCTGATGCGAGCAAAGGCAGGACAGCTACAGAGGAAGTGTTCCGCCGTATCGTCGTCCTCTCCACAAGCAGGACAGATGGTGGTGTCGCTCAAGCCCAATACATTTAAGTGTTTGGCAAAAGCTTGGTGGCCCGAAAGGACGCCCAAAAGCAGTCTGCAGTCAGTTCTCCTAAGTGATAGAAGGAAAGACGCCGACCTTTTACAGATGTCCGGACGCAGTCGTTTAGTCTGTCTGCACCCAGCACAGTCACGCCATCGACACTCGTGTTTACGGGAAACCCAAGTATCAATTTATCTCTAACCGCAGATGCAGGCAGACCCAACGCAGGTTCAGGTCCTGAGTAAGATTCTTCTGAATCCAGCCTGACAAGCTCATCAGCGATCTCGTTTCCCTGGATACCAGTGTGACCTGGGACCCAAACAAGATTCACTGTGTTTAGCCTTCCTATCGAGTTCAGAGAAAGCTTGTGTTCGAGCACTAACTTGGACGAGGTAAGAGGGTTAAGCAGCGCTTTTACTGCAGCTTGGCTATCACTGCAAACGCAAATGCTTCTCGACCTCCACCTGTTTGTCTCAATATAGCGCATCGCCATTTCACTGAAAGCCCATTTCTTGTGCACCAATCATCGATCAAGCTAAGTCCGAACCGACAGATAGAATGGCGACATCGTCCGTGTAGGCTTGTGTGTAGGTTCCAGGAATATTGAGAACCGTTAGCAGAGAGTCTGCTACCATACACCATAAAAGGGGAGACAGAACACCACCTTGAGGGCAGCCTCTGCTTACCCCAGTCATGACGCATTTTCCACAATCCGCCTCGGCAATCAGTGTCCTGTGCATTAGCATTGCTTTAATCCACAACACCAATGTTTTATCTACACCATGATGCCTGGCTGCATTGCACATGCTGTCAAAGGTCGCATTATCGAAAGCACCCTCAATATCAACGAAAATACCCAACGCGTACTCCTTCCGATCAAGAGCGCTTTCAATCCTACCAACGAGGTTTTGAAGCGCAGTTTCACAGGATTTTCCGCGTTGATAGGCATGTTGCATCGTAGAAAGAGGATGCGATCGAAGAGCAACATTGCGCACGTGCAGCTCAACCAGTCTTTCCAAACTTTTCAGCAGGAAGGAGGACAGACTTATGGGTCTGAAACTTTTGGCGAGAGTGTAGTCGGTCTAACATATCTTTGGTATGAACACGACTTTAACCATCCGCCAAGGAGAAGGTATGTAGGCCAAGGCCAAGCTGGCGGTGAAAATTCTTTTCAGCGTCGGCATCAGTTGACTAAAACCTTGTTTCAGGATAGCCGTATATATTCCATCCGTACCCGGTGACTTCAAACACTCAAAAGATGCAATTGCATATTTGATAGTGTCATCCGTCACCACTCTGGATGCAATATACCAGCTACGCCGCGTGGTATTTGTCCGTTCAGAAGTGGCCACCGTTGGCGGTAAATTGACTCACTAGGCATTTATTGGTGATGGTAGCTCACTGAATGGACAACGCTTTCAACAAAATCCGTTTCCGCGTTATATGTATGAAGTATGAAAGCCACGTCAATGAAGGCATTTACCTTCTAAAAGGCAACGTTTTCCTCATCGATAATGACACGAATTTCCAGCTTCACTGTTTCGGTGGACTTATGCCAGTGATGGAATATTTTCCCCGAATGCAAGTGATTAAAAGAAAATCAATTACGACCCTATTAGGGTAAGGGAGTTTCCCAACCGTCCTTCAGCACAAATCGACGAGTTTGGTAGGGATGCCAAAACTGGATACGGCTCTATATAACTCGTCTTCGTAAATTCTGTCGGTCTGCGACCTGAGAACCGATGAACAAATTGTGGGCATCGACTTCTACGCCTAAGACTGTACTTTTCCGGATCAATAAGTTGGTTGAAAATCGTTTGGGGCGTCCAAACATTATCACTGAAAATAAAACCTTGGTATATTTGATTAAAATGAGGCTTGGTTCAACAATTTTTGTTGTCGATATACGTCCAACAAAATGTTTCTATCAAATTGACAAAATTTTAATAAGTTTTACCTTAACTGAAAATTTTGTTGTGATGATAAAAAAAATTGTTGTCTTAACAAAAATCGTTTGTTTGTGCTTATAAAAATAAGTTGTTAAATTAATCATAATGTTGTTCATTTTACAAAAGATATTTGCCAATTCAACCGTTGCTGTTTTATCAAATCAACAATTAACTGTTGCTTTTACAAGGAAATTTATCAATTTGGTTTTTGTCTTTTTATCAAATTAACAACAAAAATTTTTAATAATATCTATTGAATTATTATGTATTTTGTTAAATCAACAGCAAATATTGTTGATTGTACAGAGTAATTTGTCAGTACTGCCGTTGTGTTTTTTTGAATCTATAAACAGATCGTTGGTTACATAGCAACATTTTGTCAGCTCCAACATTTTGATTTGTTGATTCATCAGCAGAATTGGTGTCTGTCAATTCTTTATTTATTGTTCTGTTGAATTAAAGGAAATATTTAACTATACTTTGAAGGAACGAAATAAGTATTTATTGAAATAAAGAAATTATATCCAAAATATGTCTACAATACCCTTGTAAAATAATGATAAATGATACGAAAAACAAATAAGTTCAATAATTAGATTTATTAAAAAAGTTGTTCTACAAGTTAAGTTAAATTAATTTTACTTTTTATTTGATTTGGAAAAAATATCTGCACTCCCAATGGTATTTCCTTATCCAGAGAAAAATTTTGCCACATCTTTTGGCGTTTGGGCCAGGGCTTCCGAATCGATTTCACAATCTAAAAAATATTCACAACTTGTATTTAGTACGTAGAAAAGTAAGATGCACTTTCAGATAAGATAATATATATGTATTGTATAGGTATATGTAAATGTCTTTTTTCAGCAAATACTTTCTTTAACATCGAAACTTTAATAATAGGAACACAGTAGGTATTTACCTGATAAAAATTCAATCAATTTTCGGAAGGATTAGGAACACAACAAATAAAATTTCTTGTGTGTAGCGAATAGCTGCACTTACAGACAAGAAATAAAGTGTCCAGAGTCCAGCCACGCGAGCTCAGGATGTGCACAATCCTATTTTCTTCAAAACAATCGTATTTGTGCACAACTTGGTCTGGCTTGGCTTGACATGTTTTTGCCTTCGCTGTAAGTGCAGCTGTTTTGTCTTCAAAATACATTTACCTATAAATTATCGCACAAAATTCTTTCACTTACCTTTTAAATACTTCCATTTGCGGCATCTACTTAATTAGTTTTAAAATATTATTTTAACTCACATTCACCGGGGTACAACTAGATGCTGATCTACTTCGCTGGTGAAATATAAATGACGCCGTCAATAGCATTGCATTCAAAGGATTGCAATGTTTAAAATGTATTTTTATTGATCCAACGCGTGTGCTATCAAATCTACAAAATTTTCTTCCATTTCAACAAATTGTTTGTAATATTGATAATCTGTGTTTTGTTTGGCTAACAAACATTTTGCATAAGTTTTGTCAATTTGACAAACATTTACAAAAGCGATTTTTGGTTCTGTTTTTATTGATATATTTTTATTTGTTAATTCAGCAACAAAATTGTTCAATTGATACAATATCGATTTATTAAATTGAAAATTGTGTTTTGTTGATCTGACAAGTAGTTTTGTAGAAAATGTTTTATTGTGTGCGGATCGTCAAACGATGCTCTGATGTGGTTCTATCACAAGGGCCTGAATTTGGCTAAATCTGGAAAAATGTGCAATGTATGCTCTCCATCGAGTCGTCCCCCAGAGCCTCCAAATGATCGGGCAGCAGCTTTGTTAGAAATGAGTTAGGATACTGCTATTGCTATCCTTACATCATTTTTGTCGGTGACCGTGGCTTCCATCGTCTACATTGAATAAATCTTCTCCTTTAAACAGTTTTAACTGTGACTTTGTAAGGTTCCCTTGACCATATCGACATCGACAGGTCTATGTACGGGGTGGATGAAAATCTTTGCTCTCTGTGAGTCTTAGACTTTTAGGAGTTTGCACTATATAAGGTTCTCTTGACTGTATTGAGAGGTCTCTCTTCGGATCTTGTTACATTTTGACATACTCTTTTGGCCTTTTGGTAAAACTGCCACCATTGATCCTCTCTATTTCTTTGATCGCCTGAAAAGTCCTTCCTACCACTTTCGATTGTATAGATCTTACCAGCCGCTCTCTTGCTTGTTGTTTTGCTGCATGTGCGCTTGTCAGTTATTTTTTTCAGACCGAGGGCTTCGTGAGGGTTGTCGGGTAGGGCCTATGAGCATATTATGTCACTTCTCTTCGGAACTTCATTATGCTTGTACTAGAAGTTTGTTGCGGTCGCTAACCACGAACGTTAAGACTTCTGAAAGCCTTTCTGCATTGCGGTGCCGCCTAAAATAATCGGCTACAGCAAGGTAGTGATGCGGGTCTAGGTTGGCCTCTCGAAAAGCTATCGCGAACATCTAGACCCCCAAAACCCCTACCTGCGTTCGCCCCTGATTGTCATATCTACCTATTTATGATCTCGCGAACGCCATGTTCCTTAATAAATATTGCGGTGGATAAACCGCGTTCTAACTAGAGTAGTCAAACCCTATTTCCAGACATGGAGTGGATGGCCACGACTTCTGATTTAACTACCAATTTTGTCCTCATGTACTACATTGAATTTTTTTTTGGTGGATTTTAAGGTCGTACTTAGGACATTGCTCACATATTTAGTGAAAGAGGTTGTAGCAGCTGTTTTAGGGAGCACCGTAGCCTATTCTCTTTTTTTTGACGGCTTCGACGACGGCTCACTCACGTGTCAAAAGTTGAAGACCGCGCTTGCCTAAGTCCAACTCTTGAAACATATCTGCAAACAAAATTAAAACTTTGACATTTCTCTCTCTGTAATAATATGTACCTATGTACAATGCCCCTAGTTGTTCAGCTGCACGCGGCATATAGGTAGACAGGGGGTCCGACAATTCCACTTGAAGATCAAAAGGCCGTCGTCCCTTATTTGGTATTGAAGAGTCGGCAGTGAATCTATGATTATCGGAAACTATTGATTTCTTTCCAACTATTGCAGTTGCTCGTGGTGGGAGTAGCAGAGCACTTTTCTTTTCACCATAGGGCGGGAGGTCGAATATTCCGGTGTCAGTAAAGCAATCCATGGGTGACAGAAGTCAGAACTATCAAAAAGAGTTCATCCACATCACCACCATATTTTGAATAAGCTGAAACTGGTCCCGAAAAATGCTCCTCTGTTTAAAATTTGTCAAAATAGCTGGCGGAAGATATCTACAATCTGCCGTACATCCTTCTTCATTTTTTTTGCATGACACCTGTTGAAAGTGGCATACAAAAGAGTGTACCCAACTAAACACTCCTTTGTAGCTCACTTTCTTCTGACCACATTCTGGACACAAGCTTCTACTGACTTATGGTAACGACACCTCGCAGCCATCCATCAACCAGTTTGTTTTTCAGTATTTTTTTCCAATTAAATCCTACCCACACCAACCACGGGGCTTGGCCCATTACTAAACTCCTACCACCCATCAGTCAATCAATCAATCAATCAATCAATCGACTTTAAGCGATAACCGAAAATATTTACTGCGACAAACGAAAGCCATCACCGCGCAACTAAATCCGCGTGTTTTGTTGTCTCTCCTTGACTCTCTTCAATTACATGTCAATTTCACTTGTCGTCTGTCTGTCTGTCCGCCGCCCATCAATCAAATCCGAAAACACTTTTTCCTACGGCTCCACTCGACTGATATCGAAATTGAGTAAATAGCAATGTGTTGTCAACTTAAAAAGTACAACCTACCCAACCGGAAAATACTCTTGGAAAATTGTTTTGTTATAGGTAGCCGTAACGGTAGCTGTTTGCCTAATCAAATTAAAAAGCATCCTTGACAGCAAATCAAAACACGAAAACGCTATCAGTCGCTACAGTCGCTACAGTCGCTACTGTTGTTAATGTTTGACAATCGAGTGCTGTGACAGACAAACACATACGCACAGAGTCGTTGCGATATGTCATGCCAGCGGAGGAGCCGCTACAGCAGAGGTGTCGGAAAGGAGTAACACGTACTTAGGGTTATCTTTGAGTGTTCCTACTAAGTGGAGATTGCCAATATGAGTAGAGGGCAAATGGTTCAACTTTAAATATTTACAATAGTCGATATCTGAATGCTACAGTCAAACATGGGTCGATAAGAAACACACTCATTGTCGATAGGTGTCAACTGTCAATATTGCAGCACCAACATGTTCTTGTTTGGATTGCGATCCGAGATAAACTGAAGTGAGTCAGTTCAGTGTGTTGGCAGTTGAGCAGGAAGCCCTGTATACTGTCAATGTGTACTAAGAAATGACAGAGCAGAACAATTATAAACTTGGCGACCTTTGATACAAAAAATTCATGCTTCCGAAGGTCATGAACTGATACTCCGTTGTTTGTCCTCGATAATGCCTTCGAACAAGTTGCTTTGTTAGAACGAAGAAATGGCGAATTTTACTCGTGTTCGGTGGTGTAGCTATCTTCCATTTTACAGATCTCCCTTCGAGAACGAAGCATTAAACCGACTAAAATACGGGCAAATATTATGAGTGATGTGTGGCTGTTTTTTATACGACTGCAAATCAATTTTAAGAGGCGAACGTTTTTAGGTAGTGTAACGGATGTTTATATAACAAATAAAAAAAAAAATAAAAATAAATATCTATCGAGCTTTCTATTTGCCTTAACAAACAAATAATCCATAAAAGTAGGTACCTAACCTAAATGAATAAGAAAATAGGAAACAAAAAGGACATTAGAAAATAATAATAATAATATCAGATCAGAGTAGGCAAGGCACTGAACAGAAACTTTTCCAAAATTAATTTTGTGAAACTCATTTAGATTGCGACGGCCAACTAGGAAAGGTCTAGCTTAGAAATCGTTTGAAATATAAAGAAAAAAAAAAATTATATATATATTTATATAAAATCTAGAAGAGTCACCAGAATAAATAATAAAAATATAGTGCACGACTGGGTCGAACGTAACTTTCTCGTTCATCAACATTTTGGGTGCAAATGAATTGGCAGTTGCCTGATTGTATACATTTCAAGATGTTGGATTTATTTTTAGGGTGCATATTCAACACTATTAAATATTAGCTAAAAATTAGTTTTGCGTATAGCTTTTATTTTACTTTCATTGCAAGCGCCATTGTAATTATTTCAAAAATATACCGTAGACATGTGAGCACAGAGCGAGATTTGGGTACTCATTTTTGTGAAATATTTATAACACGTCACTATTCCATTTTTTTCAGAAAAACTAAGAAAAACTAAATACGGGATCTTATTAAGAATACTTATTTTATCCTTAATATGTATTTGGATCAAAATCGTTAGAGCTTTTTCTGTAAAATTTTGTAAAAGTTCGAAAAATACTATTAACTATTTAGCTGAAAACCGAGTACAAGTTATTGTTCGGGATGTAAGCATTACTTGGTTTTTAGGGTTTTATCGAAATCGAAAATAGGGTTTTCGAGATATGAGCAGTTTTTAAAGTGAGCGTTTCCAGCGATTCGAACTGAAAATTAAGGGCGCAATAATTTTGAAAACATCAATTATACTCTAAGTTTGCATTTTGGTCAAAATCATGCCGTTTTGAGGTAAACTAGGGAAAAGTATATTTTTCAAAAATTCATTTTACGATAATACAGAGAAAAACTCAGTTTTCTTACTATGGAGAAAGTTAAAAAAGCTGACCGTTAATAAATGAAAATTTATTCAGATTCTGGTAAGAAAAAATCTTAATTTCTTATTGGATTAAGAAAAAAAAATCAAATTTTAATAAATTTTATTAGGAAATCAGAACCAAATTCGTATCTGTCCTAATTACTTTTTTTAATGAAAGAAAAAGAAACATCCAAGATAAAATCTGAGCACATTTAGTTTCCGTTAGAAGTCTCTATTTGGAAGATTTGGATTATTGAAACTACTAAAATTTTTGTTATAGCAGCAAAAATAAAGAAAAAGAGGTAAATTCCTAAGTTAAAGTTTTAGTATACATATTTATTTAGTGTTGGTTGAATAATTTCTAATCTTTCATACTTGTTAAGTTAATCAAAGTATTTTTTTTATAAATTTCAATCACTCGTGTATTAAATATAAAAACTTCTAATTTCTAACAGAAAAAAAATAAAGAAGAGATTCCAGTGGATGAAGAGGATTGTGCTCACAAACTTCAAGATAATCGAGAGCTTTCCTACAGTAAATATAAAAAAAACAACAAAATCAATTTACTCCGTAAGTCATTTTAATATTTCTTATATTTATTTAAAACTTGGGTGATATTTTTTTTTAACAGTAAATTAGAAAACAAATTAGAATTCCTTATAAAATAATTAATATATTATGACGATGGTAACGTTAAGCTGATCAACTGTGACGTTAACAGATAACCTGAACTGTTTACAAAATTGATATTCCAAGGCTTTGAGGGTATGGCCTGTTGTTGCACTTCAATTTATATCGCGAGGCCAAATACCGTATAGATTTAGATGCTACTCTAAAACCGACTCAGACCTGGAAGAAGTTTTGAAAATCCAGCCATTCCGACCTTCCAACTTCTAATTTAAAATTGGACTTGTAAGATTTGTTATCATACCCTCTCTCACACAAACTAGCCTCAGAGTCCGTTGATCCAATGCGAAGGAAGCAAAGTTAAACCATCCAGGCTTTGAATTCCAAATGACGTCTTCAACAATCAACACGGAGAATCGTCCTTGACATCTGTTGGCTTTATAGCCAGTAGTGGACGTTCTATGCTGTCATCAGAAGCGTAATTGAGCACTCAAAGTCAATATGCCAATTTCCGTTGGTAAAGTTAATCTCCCTCCTGAATGCCCCTTCAACACGGCCAGATACTCTTAAATTTCCATTATCTCCACTGCGGGGCGAGTCCGATTAAACAACCTTCTTTCAACAATCCGTCTTATTATGACCTTGCGTCCTCGGCAACACGCTCAACAGCAAAGCGTCCCCTCCATAACCACCCATATCTGCAACCATTACTCACACACTGGCGGCCGTCGCCATCAGCCGACCCGTGACGAAAGGAACAATGAATAAATTAATTACGCTGCCGCAAATTCCATCACAGCAATCAGATAGCGATGTGAAATTTATTAAACTCGGACAGCAGGCGCGTCTTCCATGCCCACCTCCCGATCCCAATAACCATCGTACAACAATGCATGCTCGACCCAGCACTGCACCGTAATTATGCTGATAACTTGCTGCCTGCACAAGCCAACGCCGAGTGATGATGGGTTTCGGCTGACGGCTGATCTTCCGGACGATGATGATGGTGATGGCCGTGATGTCGATGGCGGTGATGGGCCGATGGCCGTCGCAGTGATGATAAACGTGCCCAACAACGACAAAACCACAAAAAAAAAACCTGCAGATTGCAGAGCGTCAGTATTCTGATGATGTGACGACTGTACGACGACGACGGCTATACGTCGACGAATGTCGGTTTTGTTCGTGCTGATGATGACGACGACGAGGACAACGACGGTCTGGGGATGGTTATGTGATGATGAGTGGCGGTGGTGGCCCGATACACGCACTTGCATCCGGAAGACTGACGAGCAACACACAACTCTGTCAGCCACTCATCCAGTTGAACATCCGACATATGAGAAGTTCCCATCGTCGTCGCCGTCAGCCCCTCCTCAGCCACTGCCTCCGTGATGTGTGCATTTTTTTTTTTGTGATACACAAAACTACTTGTCCGTGTGTCAAAGCGGCGCGCTACAGCTAGTGCCGGCCGCCATGGGCTTGTCATTTATCTTATGCACGACGAACTGGCGGCTTCGCTGCTGCATC
The DNA here is from genome assembly GCA_951230905.1 of Cheilosia variabilis. Taxonomy (NCBI): domain Eukaryota; kingdom Metazoa; phylum Arthropoda; class Insecta; order Diptera; family Syrphidae; genus Cheilosia; species Cheilosia variabilis. The sequence goes on from OX579679.1 coordinate 46,772,688, forward strand.
ACGGTCACACCATACACACATACGTGTCCATAATGTGTTCGCATAATTGCTGCGCGCTCTGGAAGTGTTGACTTCCTTGGACATGTTTCGTTTAATGTGAGAACAAAATTGCAGATCTCTATCAGCGTCATAGTTGGTCGGTGTTGGTTTTTTTTTGCGCTGTCCTGTCCCTGGGATGGATTTTGATTAATCGTGCCAATCTGCGCGGAATGCGGGAAGAGGGAAAATTGCAACACACCGAGGTAGGTATGATGTTTTGACAGTCACTTGCAGCATGTTCCCGTGGGATTAGACGCCCAGCGCACGTCTGTGTATGTGTGTGCTAATTTATGGGCGGCAGGAATTTTTGCATGTGTAAATAACTCGATTAAAATTATAATCCCTATGGGTGGTGATGATAAATGGCATAATTGCTGCAGGCAGTAAAGATTCGACTGCATGCGAGATTCTAAATAGCTGTCGCGGGCGGTGGGAGGCAGTGGAATATGGTTACTAAGGCGTTTAAGGATGAGAAATCATCTTAAATTTTGTTAGTAAGATTAAGTTTTGATTGCACTAATCAAGGCAAGTGGTGGAATTTGGGTATCTGTTGGGTGGATCATTCTCAATCTTCGCTGTGAAGCTGCCATGACTATAGTCCGTACTTATTTCGTCAGTAGGTGGGTTGTAGTCATTGTAGATATTTCTTATTTTTGAGGTAGATTTAGGGGAAATACAGAGAACTTGCGGCGGAATCGTTAACACACAACAAACGTCGCGAGCGTTGGCATAGGTAAATGGAAGTCAGATTTGTAGGATAGCGTGGAGTAGCTCTTCAAAAAAAATAACAGAAACACATTTAAAAACGAGCCCATAAACGCGTCAAAAAGACGTTTTAAAACCCGCCCCAAAAACACGTCTGCAAATGTGCACAAACGCGTTCGTATAAGACTCATCAAAACACGCGTTGAAAACCGCGTCTAAAAAAACATATTAAAGAGCTCTAAAAACGGGTTCAAAAACACTTCGCAAATCTCATCTAAAAACCCGCCGAAAACTTCCTTGGAAATGCCATATCCGTCCTAAAACGCTTCAAAATCGGGTCCAAAAAATTGCCCAAAATCGTGCCAAAAACCCTTCGGAATACGCATCCAAAAACGGGTTGATAACGCGTCTAAGAACGCTCCCAAAATCGTGTCAAACACGCGTCTAAAATTATGACAAAACGCTTCAAAAAACACATCCGAAAACGGGCTGAAAACGCGTCTAAAACCACGCTTAAAATCGGGTCCAAGACGCGTCAAATATGCGTAAAAAAACTCTTTCAAAAACCCACACAAATACGAGTTGATATAGTGACCAATATCGAGTCCGAGACGCGCCAAAAATGCTTTGACAACCGTCTCTAAAAACGATTTCAGAAACGCTTCGAAAAACGCATTTAAAGAGGCTTGAAAAACGCGTCAACAAACAATTTATGATTTTCAATTCCTAAAATCCCGGCATAGGCACATCTTGCTTTATTCTGTTTATTATTCACCAAGTAATATGTCGGGTATAGCATCGCATCGGTATAAGGCGTGGACGGATTTGACTAACCAATAAAGCTCACCTTTTACAGAATGGATGTAGAGGTCAGAGGTCATCAGGACCCTCGCTTAACTCTAGACTGTCAGTATCCAGCTCCGTTCAAGTAGGTTTTTTTTTCGTAGCAACATCAGCCATGTTGGCTATTACAAAGGTGAAACTTCAAGGCTATACTTGATTGAAATTTGAAAGATTTACCAACTCGAGTCCAAAGATGTCTACCTTAAGAAAGATGCTTGCAGGCCAAAATAAATTGCGGAGCTGCTCAAATGATAAATCGGTTGAGTACGAGTTCAAGTTTACGCCTTAAAAGGTTCACGCACCTAACTTTATGAAAAAACTACTTTTGTTTTAGGTTTTTAAATGCCATACTACATACTCTACACATACGCATACACATGTCACCGTGTAAAAACTGCGTAAAAGTTATCAATTCTCTGGGATAAGTGAAGCTGCACTTGGTGTGGACTACCCGAACCTAACCTAACCTAACCTAAAAGTTATCAACTGAGGAATCAGCAGTTACATTAAATTGTTGTATGTTAATTTACTTACTAGTAATAACTTGTCTGCAATTGTTTATTTCTGCGGGGGATGAGTTTTAAAACAAATACGATTACGATTTTAACAAACCCAAAAAGACGATTTTTAGAAAAAAGTTCTTTGCAACACTTGTACAGTGTCTATTTTTTATGGTTGCTTGGCAGTTTAATTCAAAGTCTCAGTCTCTCACGCTGGTTCTTTCTTTCACATTTCAACAAATTTATAATATTATATATATATATAATATATAGGTATACTTATCTACTAACTTATTCATTGGTGCTCAACTAAAAATCTTTTTTAGTCGGTTTTAACGCCGATTGGATAGGTTTTGGTCGCATTTTAAGTGAAGTTTTTTGTCTACTTCTTGGATGAGGCCAATTCCTCCCGTACATTTCGGAATGCGGTTTATATAAACCATGGTTTGTAAAGACGGTCAGAAATAAAAAAAAAAAACAATTGCACAAGTTTAATCTTTTTCACAACCTTTATTAATAAAGGACTTCTCGGAATGTGTGTCTAAATCGAACTGCCTCGTATGTCACGAAACTTACTGTCTAATCCTCTTGTGAAAAACTCTCGAAAATGTATATAAGACGTAAGTAAGAGTACATATAAAATGTTCATATAGAAGACGTTACAGTTGATAACATATTATAAACTAGAAGTGTTGCTGCTCTTTTCTTACAGGTTGAAGTTTTACAACTTTAGGTCCCAAATGACACATGCTTCGAGTCTCGAAATAATGCGTTTGTATGTTTTATGTTTTGTATGGGAAATGCTATTCCCCTTTGTAGATTTAATTTCATATTTAAGTCAATTCGACTACTTTCGAGTTTTGTGTCCACAAACACCCGTCGGCTAAATTTTTTAATACAATACCAAATACGAGTAGCTATTAAAAAATAATCTCATTAATTTTCTTCTTTAAAATAATACTACAAACTTTGTAAACAAATAATCTATTCCAGATGTTCTCTTTTCGTAAGAACACTCTATTGAGTTATATTTCCCTTCAGGTGTGCTAAAAAAAAAAAGGTGGCTTTTTCACCTCATTTACATGCCTGACTGTTGGTTATTCCTTCTCCTTCCACTTCCAACCAAAACTCCGTTCTTTGTGGGCGGAGCTCAAATGAACTAATATTTCAGCTTTTTGCATTACGTGCTGCAATTTGTCACCTTAGAGCAACTGCTACTTTTTTTGTGCACCTGGTATAGTTTGAACGTACATACGAACTTTTTCTTGCTGGTATTGCCTTTGCCTTGCACGCGAGTCATGGTAATTCGCTGCAAACTTTTTTTCAATCACAGAATTTATAATAGACTTAGGAAAATAGTTAAGGACCACTTTCACTGCCTATTGCCTTAAACACAACATTTTCGCTGGAGTTGTTTTTGTTGGGAAGATTGTGCAGTGCTTAATTTATTTTCCAATATTTTGTGTTACTCTTAAATTAAATCGCCTGATGAACTAAGGCCGAGCGGTCTTACTTTTCAATGGCGGTAATACGGGGAGCTACTTCTCTAAATGAAACAAAAAGGTTCTCGAAGTTGTTCCTGCTTTTTAGACTTCAGGGACCCCGGCGACGACTTTTGAAAAATTCTCTCTTATCGCAACTTTTTACATTATTTGTGTTTGTTTGTATTAAGCTCCTTTTTAAGCTCTCGGACACTTTTTTTTGGCGACTTTATCATTTTGGCTCTCGGCAACGCTGCTGCGGTCGATTTTAGGTTAACATTGAACCACACCGTCGCATCAGATCCATCACATTGTCACCCTAAAGTAGATTCTGTTGCCATCATGGGAATGATATCGCTGAAGGTGCCCAAGCTCCTTTGATTCGGTCAACTTACAAAATCGGGTCAAAAACTCTTCAAAACGGGTCCAGTCACAGCTGGACACTTCACAATAGGCGTAAATGCGGAACGGCTGAGCGTATTGCATAACGATTATTGAGTAAGCTCTATAGGGACGTCGAAGAAATGGAGGCTGAGCGCCAACTACTTTACAGATGTGGTTTCTCAAAAGTTTCTTACTATTTATATGAGAGCGAATTGCGAACTGCGAACAAGCGAACATTCATAGTTTCTGACATTATTTGATTCCCATGAAGAGGAACCCTCAATTTAGTTTCATTTTTAAAGGTTAAGGAACGAATTTTTCATTCGTGGGTTTGTGGATCGCGACTGTATTTTGTGGACTGTGAATAAAGTGTGACAGTTCGGCAAGAATTTTCAATTTTTAAGAAAATTCCTGTAAATGAAAATTTCGCTATTAAAATCAATTAAGGCTCAGGTTTTTTTTTTGGCTAGATGTTACACTAATTTAATAAAACTAGAGTTCGCCCCGTGGCAGAAACTCTACCATTGTATTGACCTGGCTAATGCACAACATATTGCAAAAAAAAAAAATACACACAGAATTGCGTCTCTGCACAATCTACCTGGCAAAAATATACGTCGTGTTTAAGGCAGTGAAAGTGGTTCTTAACTATTTCCCTTCGTCTATTTATATAAAGATGCTTTTGTGGTAGAGCAAAAATAATAATTTTCAATTCATAAATGCAGTTAAATGGATTTGTTTGCATGTCGCCTACTCGCAATTCGCTCTCATGTTCGATGCGAGCTACTGAATAGAAGTGTTTTTTCATCGGCTGCCAATTTTATTGTTTTTAGTTAAAACTTATTCAAGTTGTCTTTTTTTAAATAGTTGAAGTTGGTCTGGTCTCTAGTGACTATAAAAATGTATTGAATAAAATCAGTGGAAGTGAAATTTCGGTGGTTTTTGTTTACCAGTTTCTTATTCTAACATAAGAAAATTCCTTTGTCTCTCGTGACACACAAATTTTCATCAAACTATTACCGAGCGACACGTCTGGCTCAAAGCGGAGCAGGTCGAAACCCAAGTACATATATACCAATTACTAGCTCACATCGAACCTCCCTTGACTCGCCGCAACAAAATCCCAAAAACCAGCAACGAGTGACACAGTTGTATCGAAGTTGTCCTCTTGGTATATGATTGAAGATTGTGCTAATACGATTAATATTGGTCCGATAGGAATGGGACTTTTAAACCCCGGTAAAACTAAATGTGTTGTTATCAGTACAAATTCAGTAAAAAGTCTCTGGACCTTTCAGCCAAAAATCTGGGAGTCATCTTTTTGAGAGCCGAAAAAGATTCATTGAAAGTATTATTTCCTGTGTAGAGCTCTTCAAATGCATCTCAATAAGTCTTGAAGAAATAACGAGCAGAACGTGGTCGATGTCTTCGAAAATATCAACGCTTTTTGCAGCGGTCCAAAAAAGTGATTTCCTAGTACCTAAGTCTCATTGTGTGCGAGAAACTATTCAGTTTAACGCTGCCCTTATCAGTTTTCCTAAAGAACAGATCCTTAGATTTCGTTTCTGCAATCGACCGCATATAAAACAAGTTCTGAATTCTCTTAAGAACATCGGAGAAAATGCCGACGATTTTTTCAGAGAGGCTTTTCAATCCGCATCCCAACTTGCCGAGGACTTATTTCAAGTTGAATTAAGACCTCCAAGAACTTCATTGAAACAGACAACGCGTTCCAATCCAGAAGCCTCTTCTACTGAAGCCTATTTTAGAGTGTCTATACTGATTCCTTGCCTAGATTCGTTAATGCAAAATCTTACGGACAGATTCATGGTCAACGAAGACGTTCTACCATCGTTTCAAGCTCTTCTCGCAGGTTTTGCTGCAGTGGAGCTAGTGAACGAAGTCGAAAAGCTTACATGTTACTTTGTTAATGCAATTTTGTTGTCAGGTGTGAAAGCTGCGTACATTCATTGGTGCGAAATCGAAATATCGTCGAGTGATCCTTCTACCAAAGTTTTGAAATTGCTTGATACATGTGACAAGACTTACATTAGAGGTATAAGCTTCTTGCTTACGGTTTCGGCCCCTCTTCCAGTGACCACAGCTTGTATTGAAAAATTCTTTACTACTATGAAAAATATTAAAACAGTGTCCCCAAGCGCTATGGGGAATGCAAGTTGGAGCTCACTTGCTGTGATATCTGTTCATTCGGATATTAATTTGGATCCAGATAAGGCGATTGATCTTATGTCAAAGAAAAAACAAAACGTCTTCTGCTTAAAAAAAATGTTCGTAAAAAAAATAATTAAAGTATTTTCGTTTAAGGACATACGAATTAAAAACTAATAAAAATCAATGACTTGGAATATATATAGTTTTTTGTTTAAAGAATTCCTCGTAAGATTCGAAAGCAAGCCCCACCGGAAACAAAATCCTGGCAACGGCACTGCTCTGACTCTCCAATTTATCGAAGGTATTAAAAAAAACAAAAATAGGTATGCGTCATGAGAAATCCCTGAATGTATTTAGCTGCAAATCTTCACAGAACCTCCTTACAGAAAATTCTAAGCATCCACCCCAACAATTGCGAAACCCTTTTCATTGCGACGAAAGCCGAAATTAATTCGCACTTTTTAAAATGCCATTGAATCGGAACTGTCTATATCCCCACCCACAGTGGGTGTCTATCTCCACCAGTCTCTGCACTTCGTGTTTAGACAAAACTGTCAGTCCGTTTGAGCCTACAAGCTATACAACCAGCGCCAGAACGGCAGCAGCTGTCTTATTGTTGATTTTGTTGCTTCCATCACTCCGTGCCTTCATCAATCTTGTGGCCGCTCACTCTCATCCATTGGTACGTAAATGTGTTGATTGATCGGCTTTTCCGTTTTATTTTTATTTGTTTTCATCAGTTGTGACATGTTGAGAACACTATACCTATATATGAAGCAAACAAGCCCGAGAGTGTAGTCAAGTCACATTGCATGACTCAGAGTCAGAACTGCTCTGTTGGCGCGCACATAAACAACAAACAAAATAACAACTTCATGACACGAGATGTAACCCTCGGCGGATGATGGACAGCAGCAACACACACAGCGTTCTGCATATAGAGCTTAGAGGCTGACTTCCAAGTTCCAAGTCTCCGTCTCCGCCTCTATATAAATGTCTGTGTACAGATTGACACTGTCGGTTACACAGAGTGACATGTATTAATGAGCAATGCCGGTCAAATATATCATTTTGTTGTTGAAAAAGATTGACAACCTGGACAGGCTGGACAGCTGACAGGCCGTGTCAATTCACTGCGCCAGTGTATTTGTATGGTGTAGTTTGCGGCGGCCTGCTGTTTGATGACTGAATGTCTATGTTTGTCCAGTTGTCAGTCGCGTTGATCGATTCTAGTTGCGTGATCACGCAAAAACTATGTCGCACTACGTGCTAATTTGAATTTTCTGTTATTGAGAAACGCAACGGCAAAGCCATTCCTGTTCTAATGGCAAATGGCTGCGCGAACTTTTATCGTTCTATCTACACTGAGCACTTGTACGGTACACCTACCAGGAAGCTATCACATCTAGCGCTATATGCATAGAAAAAAAAATGCAAATGCGGTTGTTAATATTCTGGAATGGTAAAAGTTATTTCATGTAATCCTGTAAATTGGCACATACTCGACGGCACTCTGCCTTTGGCAGTGATTTTGCATTGGATTGGACTGGATCTAACATCCCCTTTGGGTGTTCGTTTTAATATTCCCGGAAATTCCACTGAATACGGTTTCCTATCCGCTGAGCACACACTGTTTGGAGCTCATATCCTTTGACCGAACCTCTGTCATGCTCGAAAATTGCCCCATGAACATGTGTAGCGGTTGTGGCGGCAGTGCAAGGGTTGTGCAATCCAGCAAGGTGGATATCTAATCGCATTTATTGCCACTGTCTCCTGCCGTCGGGGTTGCCACGACAGCAGGAATATTTGGTCACGCTGTTATTTTTTTAAAATCCGTCATCTATACGGTTTTCTCACCAAGAAATGCCTGGTTTGATGGACAATGTCGACGATCAAACGCAGTAAAACAAGATGCGTACAAAGCGGAGCTTGGAAAGATGACTATAGTTTATAGAGCTGCTCGAGATTTCGAAAGCGAAAGAGATGTGAGGAACATGGGCTCCTTAGAAAGAAAAGGAAAGAACACGGGAACGAGAGCCGCTATACTCCATCAGAAATAATGTAGAGAAGTTTTACCAAAAGGTAAAAAGAACATTCCAGGGCAGCAAGTACCGCACAGAAACCTATAGCGATGACGACGGAGACCTCTTAGTAGAAACACAGCAGAGAGACTTTGGAAAAATTGTTTCTAAATCCGGCTTTTAGGCCGGATTTCGGATTTTCGATAGTCAAAACGTCCATCCACCTGGCCAAACCGAAGTAAGGATGGCAACGCTCAAGCTAAAGACTAACAAAACTACCAGGACTGACAATTTACCCGACGAGATTTTTATATCAGCTCGAGATGGCTTGGTAGAGAGCATGAACAAATTTATTTTTTAAGACTTGGTCAGTTTAATGCATGCCGGATGGATGAAACCGGATGCAATCGTCTGCCAATTACAGAGGTATGTGGTATCACTCTCCTCAACATCGCATACAAGATCCATTCTGCCATATCAGACGAACGCGTGAAACCCTTCGTAAGCAACCTTTTTGGCACTTATCAGTGCGGTTTTGAGCCAGCAAAGTCCACCTTCGCTGAAATTTTCACACTTCGACTTCTTGGGAAAAACCCAAGAAGGACTTCTTCAAGATTGGCACCATCTTTACATCTATTTCAAAGCCGCCTGTGAGAGCATCTTTAGAGAGCCTTATCTTTTTCATACATACACAACTCGTCTGTCCGTCCGTGTAGGATGACAGTGGAGAGAGCTCGCTGCTAAAAGTCGGCGCCGAACTCACCCGTGATGTCGAAAAAAGTCTTATGAAATGCTATACTACTTACTCACAGGTCAACACACAACACGCAACATTTCAAAACACTGTGAAGCTACTACGGCGAGCTGTCACTGAACCGTTTGCTAGTGTTGGAACGGAGGCGACAAAAATGCATTTGGCGGCTAAAGAGGGCCAAACCAAGTTCAACAAGTCGGGCCAAGGTCTTCCTCATAACAGGGTGACCTACACTCAAAAAAAAAAAAGATTGTTAAGCGAAGAATTTTGAGATTTAATAAAAATTGTAAGTTAAAAGTTCTTGGTTCAACTATTATTTTTGTTAACAAGAACTCGTTTTTAAGTTTTCAAGAATCAGGTTGAATACTAAGAATAATATACTCTCCATAAGTAATAAATAAATAAATAAATAGTTGGCGCAACAGGTCTGTAGGGACCCTAGGCCTAGCTTCTCACAACCATTCGTTTGTGTGAGTTTTTCATTTTTGGGACGAACTCTCCATAAGTATTGTATTATATTATAGCCACGATTTCATTCTTAGATCAAAGATTTTGATATTTGGGTTAATTTTAACCAACGAAAATTGGTGGCATTACAATTTTTTTTTCTGAGTGAGCTTTCTCCAAATTACCCCTGCCTGACTAATTCCACATGAAAACTCCGCGTTGCTGCCTCCATCACTCGTGAATAATACCCCGAGATAGTTAAACTTCTCCACCTGTTTCATTGGGACTCCATTAACAACGAATCGAGTGCACGTTGAACTGCAGTCTGGAGGGCCAGCTGATGGACATTGAAAACAAATGAATAAATTCGATTAACCTTTGTGGCCGAATCACTGAGCTAGGAATTGTTTGAAAGGCATTAGGATGGGGACATTTATTCTTACCCCGACCTTCCCTACCACTAGTTTTATTGTTTTTCTTGTAAACATTTTACTAAGTTAGCTTTTGTCAGATGCGACGGCAACCCTGCCACAAAGTAAACGTAAGCCGACCATCAACATCACCGCAACTCGTTGTCAATGCCATCACCATCTCGATTGCCACCCTTGAAATAGGTATGGCATACCTATTCTTCGTAGCCGTCGTCCTTGTCGTCGTCGTTATGGTTGCTTCGTATAGTTCCACTGCATATCCTTCCAAAGAGATAGTTGAGTTGGCGTGTCGGTGTTTTTTTTTTTCCTTTTGATTACAAATAGAAACCACAGCCTTACCACTGGCACAGCCTCACGTAACTATATCCTATAAATTCCAAACTAATACCCTCGAAAAACTTGTTATTCTCCATAGAGAAAGCGGATAAAAGGGTAGACTCTGAAGCAAAATGGGGAAAACGTAAAAACGATTTCAGAAACAACAAATGAACGACAACGACGATGAGATAGAAAAAAAAACTAAAAGTTACAACTGTAAATAGCTTAATGAACTGCTGAAGAACTTTTGTGTGCGAACATTGTGGTTGGTATTTGCCAATTTAGGAAATCACTGCCACACCGCACCCAAAGCACCAGCCCTTGCTATGCGATACGACTGTCTGTGGAAACACGTGTATCCCTGTTCTGGTTCTAGTTGAATAACTTCCGATGAACAGCCCCACCCGGTCCGCAGCGACTTACAACTTTATCCGAAATTGCCGAGTGGAAATTATCATGGATTTTCAATGAAATACGGCTTTTTTAGGACAGACATACTCAGATAACTCAATGGAATGTATTTTCGGTTACCTAGGAAACGACGCTCCGGATTATGCCAATGAAATACGGTAGCGGTAGGCGGATTAGTTATAGTTTGTGTGGATACGTTCGAGTTGCTGCTGCTGAATCTGATGTGGTTGTGCTGAAGAGAGTATGCGGCAATGGCAAATGAAGTCGTAGACAGGCGAGGAAGCATGATTTGAATTTGATTTGGTTTATGAGCTCGTGCCCATCAGAGGCAGGAGGCGAAAGATTAAGCGATGGTTGTAATCTATCCGATGGTAGTCGGATACCTAGAATTGCAAGCGTGGGCGACGTTGCAACTTGCCTATAGAGTTGTGGTAAGACTTCTGATGTATTTTGTTGTCAAATATCCATCAGAATACTGTATTAAAATATGAAGTGAAGGTGCACCCTTTTTGAGGTAGCCCAAGCTATACATATATATAACCTATACAAGTTTTAATTACAAATTCCTGCCGTCAGTGGATCAATATGTGTAAATAATTCATTTATTTATACCAATTAAATAGTAATAATAATAATAAAAAAAAAAACAGGGAAATAAAATAAACATAAATCAGTCATTTCTTATTATAAATTTAAGTATTCTTTAAAAATCACAATTATTATTACATCGTATGGCAACCGGCTGTGAATTTTGAAGCATATCTTACCAATAATTCCGGGGGCTTAAAATCTTCCCAGTTCCCCAGAAGTTCCTTGGCAGCTAAGATCGTCTTAAATTTAATTTGCATTTTACTTGTTGTAGGAACCAAGAATTTACGCATTTTCAATTTCTGTAGCTCTTGATTTAAATTTAAAAAAAAAATTGTTGAGGTAAACGCATCAATATAAAAAAGAACTACAGAAAAGACGCCATAGATTCAACTCATCATTAAACACAAAAAGTCAAGACATAGCAAATGGTATGCTGGACTGCAATTTTTGCTGATATAGATACAGATAGCTGAGTGTGTATGGGTAAAAGTAAGGCGTTAGGTATAGGTGTACAATTTTCTATTTAATACAATGATGGAAAAGAAATGTTATTAGCTAATAGCGATGAGTAAAAGGTGGTAGATTTCGAGTTCAGGTTGGAAGGATTTCCGAAAGTGTAAAAAGTGGTAGAAGTCCCATCACTGCCGCAGAGGGTGTATTGAATTCTCTCCAAATAGAAATATTAATTATTTTTAAGCTCGGGTGAGTCTGAGTAGGCGCAGTGGCTGAGTGTTTAGTGTGCTGTATAGAACTAAGTGAGAGGTCCCAGGTACGATACCCAAAACAAACAAAAAAAATCCATCAGGGTTTTCTTTCCACGTCTGGGAGTATAATGCATACCTGTCACGGAAGAGCTTCTCAAGTAGCCGTTTAGACTCGGCTTAAAATTGTAGATCCCTTCGAATGGTTGTGAGAAGCTAGACCTAGGGTCCCTATACGGACTTATTGCACCAACTATTAATGTTTCTTTATAGGTGAAGCTGCGATCGTATCCGTTTAAAGTTAGTAAATGTGCAAATGCAGTCATCTAGTGCTGGCTTCAGAGCAGTGAATAGTCCGCTGCTGGTCTACTGAATGGCAAGTTGTCAGGCTTCTATAGGCGGCATAAAATTATAGGTCTATTCCATTCGCCCCAAAAATAAAAGTCTACGCAAACAAAAATGGGTGTTGGACGGTCTGTTGCTGTTGCGTTTAGTTACCCTGGCTACATTCATGCTTATTTTAAGATTCGAACGAATAGTCAATTCTTACGAATGGGTCTATTCGTTCGAATGAACTTTGTGTGTTTTGAGATTCGAAAGAATAATATTCACCATCGAAAATGTCATAAAATGAATTCAAATGAATTTAACTTTCGAAATCAGGTGTTTCACATTTTTATTTTATATAGAGTTAACATACTTTTGTTTTTTTTTTTTTTTGGTGGAGGCTCTTTTTTCATTGTTTTATTAAAACTATATAAGCCTTATTTATAAACCCACCGTAGAGTCAGCTTATCTTTACGCACCTTCTAAAATGTCCTTACGCGGGAAAACGTGATTTATAAACAAAAAGCACTTTGCGTAACGTTAAACGCAAAAATTTGCGTTTAGAGGCTGCGTAAAGCTTGATTTTTTTTTCGTTTCTGAAATGTCATTTTGTTTACATTTTTTTCGGGGTAGATTTGAAAATTGAAAAAGGAACTAAAAATTGAATTAAAAATGGCATTCAGCTTCGTGAATTTTGTTAACGACATTGATATGTATGATCGACTTCATAAATGAAAGTTCAATTCCAAGAAGGCGAAAATTATATAAAACCAGGTTCAACCCCAATTTTCCGACCGTTTTCTTTTTATATTTTGCTGCTCCATTTTTGTTTAAAAACAAAATAAATCTCATAAGAGAGATGTCAGTTTCTATTCATAGAAACAGCTGATATCATTCCGCAGGGAAAAAGTAAGAGATTTAGGTTTTTTGTAATAGTTTCGTACTTATTTAGACACCAACCTTGCGTAGTAAACAGTCAGGGGACATTTTTTTATAAAAAGTAATTTCAGCAAAGCCACATAGAGGCTGCGTAAATTTTTACGCGATATTTAATGAAACAACATCGTAGAGGCGTCGTAGGGGAATCTAATAAATACGGCTGTATATATATTTAAAATATTAACTACTTATCGAGAAATATATGCTAACATCTACAAAAATGTTAAGTAGCAGTCTTATCTCAAATGGGACCGGGTGTAAGAATATTAAAATGTGTTATTAGTGAATCTGAATCTGAAATTTAAATATGAGCTTATCTAAAATAGGTTTTAAAATTTCGTTACTAAATTGCGAACCCATATTGTTCAAGTAAAGAATGCAAAAAAGAAGTTATATGTTATATTCAACCTAAAGTTTTTCCTGTTATTTATTTAACTCAATTCTGTTAACACTGCCTTTCAAATACGGTTACTGTTCAATTCAAAATTCAATACAATCGGTGACAAATAACAGGCTGTCGCATGTCGATAGTTTTGTTTATGGAAGAAAAAAGAGAAAATTGCATACGAGAATAATAATGGATGCCTCAAATTCCGAAAAAAAGATCCCTTAGGAAAATGTGGAAAAAAACAATTAGCACTGTTTAGCGTTAGGAAAATACGAATAAAAAATGACATTTGTTGCGAACGATTAGAAAGTCAAAATACACTCAACATTCGAATGAAAAATGAACTTTCGATTCATAGAATGAACTTTCTATCTATCTTTCGAAAGAAAATGAATCTCAAAATACACATGAATGATTTTATATACAGATTTGATATAGCTTTCTGATATAACGATATCGATTCCTTTCAGGGTGGCAAGCGGGAATTATTCATGCTTGCCCAGAGTTAGCCCTCCTCTCAAGTACAGCTTAAAAGACACTTCCTTGCTACCAAATAGCTCTGTATTTTTGTTTTTATTGTGGCCCGAAATATTAATATCATCATTGCTCTTCATCAGACATCACCAATGCCCTGTCACATCCACCAAATTCATGAATTTAGTATACCATTTTCTTTCTTTCCAAATCTCTAATAATTTTATCTCACAAAAATATATAAATGTAAACATTGACATTATTTATTGTTTAACTAATTACCTAAAATTAAGTTCGACAACATAATCACATCCCAAATGAAGATTTAAAATTAGAGGTATCTGAAAATTAAAAAATAAATTATTAAATAAGAAATAATGATAATTAGAAATGTTGGAAAAGAGCAATATTATTATAATTTCAAAATGGATCGTTATCCAAATTATAAAATAAAAAAAAAATTAAAAAAAATCACTCACAATTAACTAAGTATCCAGGGGTGAAGAGGATATTGTGCACACCAGTTGCTGCCCGTGGTAAATTTTGTATTTTAGCATTATTAACTTAATACAAAAAGGTAGAAAATCAATTTTTATAATTTTGTTCTTTGGCGGTCCTTACAAGACAAATTTCAATTTAATTTCATACTCAACTTTAGCAATTGAAATAATAATAATAATGTTCATTATTTATTCTTTAGCCTCTGTTAAATCTTGATCTTGTACTATTATTAAATTATTTTATCCTCTTCTCAAATTTTATCCTGTTGTATGTGTTTATTTTATTCTTTTTTGTTTAATCTTCGCTCACTTTTTTATAAAAATTTATATAATTGCTTTAAATATATAAATATGCTTTAGATAAAGTGTTTAATTAGATTTGCTCCTCTGTCTTCTTTTTATTTTATTTAATTCTATTTCCTTATTAGTTTGCTGCCCAAAATGCTGTTATTTCCTTTTTCTGGAAGTTCCTAGTCAGGTTGTAAATTTTCTCCTTCTATATTGGTTTAAATTTATTCTTAATGAATTATTTATTTGTTTAACTAATTAATTAATTAATTAATTTAACTAATTTCTTTGTTTTTCTAGATACCAAGACTCGGTAGTAAATTTTTCTTAGGAACAAACTTATTTCATCTAAAACTTATTTTATTCGGCAGGAATGAAAGTATATATTTCAACTTCTGACATATTATTTTTTCTAGAATTTCTAAAAAAAATATTGTTTAATTTTTTTCAGTATTATTTTCTAAAGTAGCAAAAGTGTATAGAAACGAGTTGCATGCCTTATATTATCGCTTATTAACTTATGTCGTTCCCTACAACTTTTGAGGCTCCTTCAGCCGGTGGTAGATGTGGCGGTTCAGCTTTGAAAACCCAAGTAGCACTATGATGTGCCTTTTTGTTTCAGCCAGTGGTAGTCTAGACCCTGCAAATGGTGCCCTCCAAGCAACGTCTTTTATGGCTCGATTAGCATCTCAACCTTTGGGGAAATGAAATGCTGAGTTCGCCGACTTTGATGAAACCTATACTGACGCGATATGGATAGATCTTGAACCCTCTCAACTTTCATATCAGTATTCCAAAAGCGTAGAAATATCATCCGAAGGACTTATCACTTTGACTGCACCCCTGCAAATCGTAAGTCACCCCTACACCTTTGGACAGAATGGGGAAGAACCGGTCCGATACGTATTTTTTTTCATGGGAATCAATAAAAAATTGTCCGCCAAATGACACACACCAATCACACAACCATTTTGCTTACTGTGGCAGCCAACAAATGAATTGACTGTCTCTAATCAAATGGCATCTAAACTCCGATCAGTCATTCGTCGTTCGTCCGTCCAGCTCGCTCACACATATACCTACACTGACAGCGCTATATTGACGAAGAAAAAAAAAAAAAAACTGAAACAATCCACTCACCCATTATTCATACTCAGTCAAGGCGCACCATCAAGCACTTCCACTTCCTACAACACAGCTCCCCTTTGGGCAACGGTGCTATGGCCGCCGCCGCGTGCGGCAGTGGACAATAATCAACATGATTGATGGAGTCACTTATCACGGTCGACACCGACATGAAACGTCATTAGATAATTTGTTAAATGCCGGATTAGCGAGTGGAGACTGGAGAGTGTACAGCGCGCGAGACCGCTCTCCTCATAGCCAGAGGCGACGCGCAATGTTGTCATTTGCCATCGGAATTACTGGCCGGTTTCGGGTTCCCCCTTGTTCCGTTGTCTAGCTGTCAATTAATCTACGTGTCGACCATCTGTCGGCCAAAAAGTGAACTCATTAGTTAGCTCGTTGGATTTCCCCTCGTGCAATAAATTCGATGACACTGTGCTGCGATGGCGTGTCCTTCAACTGGCTCATTATTTGCCATCAGGGGGAAGACTTTCGAAACCCATTTTAATCTTCTGCTGATGGGTCTGGGCGGGGGCTTACCTGGAAAACCATCTATCATCTCTGAAATATTCAGAACGAACAATGATCATTCTTCTTGCACACTGCCTCGTGTACTGCTTCATCATCTCCATCATCATCATCAGCGTCGTCTTTCAGTTGTCTTCCTTTCTGATTTGCGTTTTGCGAAACAGGGAAACCCAACCACCCCAGCGAGCGGGAACGCTCCTTCACCGGAGAAGATAAATTGCACGTCAGGGCGCGATGGACATAAAGCAGCAGAGAAGGGGAAGCAGACACGACCACCGCACTCTTTTTTGCAAGAGTAATAATAAACTCATTAATCACCCGGCTGTTGTAAACCAGCCCCCGAATCCTATGCTAACCGTGTGGCTGGACCTGATTCCTGTCATCTCTGACAGATTTGTAGCGGCGATGAATCAAAACACACACAGCAGAGCAGGCGAGCTCAGGAGCTATGTGCAGCGAGCACCATATACACACAGACACATTTAGCATGAAATGCGGTTTTTTCTATGCTTTGGAAGAGAGCCGATGGCGGCTCCTGGCGATGTGGTGCTGATGCTTCCTTGAGTGTCATTCAACGTACAGCTGTATACGTTACGTGGTGAACGGTTGACTTTTGAAAAGAAGGGCAATGATGTGGTCCCGACGAATAATAATAACTGTTGAAATTTTTGATTGATATCTGTCTGACGTTTGGAACACAACACATGAGCGACTGGGCTGCCTTTGTCTGTATGGGTGCATAAATGAAATTGAGGTCGGACTTAAATTGATGGGATAAGACGTGATTGATCATCGTCGTCATCATCACTTCGTCTTCGTGCTGTATACAGCAGGAGAGGCAGCACGAGTATTGGTTAATGTACAATTGCCCGTCTGTTTCTGTTCATTGGGTATATGGTGTGGTGGTGGCGATGTGATTTTGATTACGGAAACATTACCGCAACTAACGAGGATGATGTACATGGGAGGTAATCAATCAAATTATCATTCCAGATCATGGAGAGGGGGGTTTACAGCGCACAATGATTTCATCTCGAGAGCAAATGCACCGAAGGGTGGTTGTAACAACTGAAAGTTTTATCTAGAGACACTCCAGAAGCATCTTCCAATAACGAAGACTCGGACTGTGCTGCAGATAGTACTGGTCTATGCTAGGTATGCCTTAGCATCTATAGCATGACCCGAAGTTGGCTTACCCATCATGTTCGTGAATGATAACAACTGCAGTTACCCATCATTGCCAGACTCAAATCGCCACCTCTGACTACACCAGTTGAGGTCTAGCGTTTTTCAGGCAGCACTGCTGTTGTGGCCTGCGATTATATAGCACCACGCCAGTAGTTGTGGCAAAAGGTTTTCCTGGGCTACATCATTTGTAGTCTGAGATGTTTAAAGCATACCACACCAGTAGTTGTGGTCAGAGGTTATTCAAGCACTACGCCAGCTTGCAGCCTGTGGTATACCCATCACCTCACCAGTAGTAGTAGCGACAGGTTTAACCTGAGCTACACCAGTTGTGGTCGGAGGTATTTTCAAAGGGTTGAGGTCAAAATTCTGGATGGGTCAAAACTCTTTTTACAAAATTCTGCAAGCAATAAAAAAGGTTTGGAAAATGTTAAAAAGCGCGCGCTTTTTAGTGTTTGCAAAATTCTGTAAAGCAGAGATAGAGAGAACAATTTTTCTCTAATTTTAACTCCTCTTTCCTTAATTTTTACCTGACTGGATACAAGGAGGGTTATGTGTTTCGAGCATATCCTATGTCCGTTCCTACGTGACGCCCTGTAGTGTAAACGGCTTGCCCGATTTTGAAGAGTGAGGTGTCATTAGATTCGTATTCTTCCCCGGAGTGTCATAGGCTAAAAAGATAAAAATAAAAAAAGTTCATTTAAAAAACCAAAAAAACCGACTGACTGTAAAAAAAAGAATTAAAAATATATGAACAAGACGCATTTAAGTACCTATAACTAACAATTTGGCAGTCGGGGGGTACTCAATACTCATACATATATTTGATAGACTGTGTAGGTATATAGTCTCCGATTGTCAATTAGTTAGGTACCTATAAGTACTTAATTTTAATTAATTATTTTTTTAATTCTTTTTTTACAGTCAGTCGGTATTTTTTTGGTTTTTTAAATTAACGTTTTTTTATTATTTGTAGCCTTTTATTTCCTCCTGGTAGGAAAATAAAAAATGTCTTGGCTATTTTTTTAAAATACGATTTTATTATTATATCGCATTATTTTCTTTTTCAATAGATATTATTTTTTAATTAAAATTTTTTGTCAATTCTTAATCAATTTTTTTATAGTTTCTTTTTAATTTTATTTTTATTTAAAAATTAAAAGAAAATAATTTTTAGTGTTTTATAAGTTTTTTTTTATATCTGCTTTTTTTCTCGTCGTTTACATTTGTTAGTTGGAAAAAGTCAGAATAAGCAGAATTTTATTGCTTTAAATTTGAAAATCAGGATTTTTTAAAGCAGAATTAAAAAAGCTGAATTTCGTTAAGCAGAATTTTTGTGTGAGAAGACAGAATTTTGCAGAGCAGAATTTTGAAAGCAGAATTTCGACCGGCTCCCAATTTCAAAACTACACCAGTTGTAGCCCGAAATGTTTGGAGTGCCATACTAGTAGGTGTAATTACAGGTTATTCTGGTCTAGCACAGTGCCAGTTGTGGCCTGGTGTTCTTCAATCACTACACGAGTGGTTGTGTCTGCTGCTGTTTGAAGGTCTTCCTGTAGGTACTACATCAACCTTGGTCTGAGATTTATATAGGAAAATACAAAATCGCACAAAACTGTCACGTCCCAGCACTTCCAAGGTGGAAAACTGGGTCAGCTTTTATTCCATTGCTCTGTGGCTACTTCGGAACACCGTCTACAGGCACCACTGGCCTTCGATTTTCTCTGATATGATGAACCCGCTGCTCTTCCGCTTACCATTCCACTGCAGATGGATCGCTGATGACATAGTAGCTGAGTGAGTGGTGCGTTGAACTACTAAGCGAAGGGGTTCGAGGTTCAGCCCCCAGGAAAACACTAATTACGTCGGAGTTTATTCCCACAGCCCTTCCTCGCCAACCATCTACGAATACCTATATTCTGAGAGATCTCCCTAATTCAGACCATTGTAGGTCCCTGTTTTCGTGTAACTGCAACATTTGTGCGCACATTTATTTTTGTTTTTCTATATACGGACCACAATCAATAAGGTGCATGCACCTCCTCAGGGAATACAGACGCCCATTACGCAATCGGAAACCACAAGAGCAAATTACACAATTGGGTTATAGACCATCAAGCGATCTCCAAACAAACCAACATCCACAACCATCCACTCCTTGTTGTTGAACGATTTAGGGCCAAGTTTTGTATCTTCTTTCTCTCCACATACACATATCTTTCCGTAGAGCTCCGCATTCCAAAGACAAACACACGACTTGACAAGTTGAAAACCCAAAGCTCACCACCAGTGCATAATCAATGGAGCTCCATCTTCATCTGCCCCGAATAACAACAAACAGATTCACATGTCCTTGCCGCGCGACAGAAATCAAATAAGAATCAACAAACCCACGCCTCCACCCCCCGGACGCACATAGAAAGAAAGCACTGAACGTGACAGTGGGACATAAAGACGTCACATAACTCAACGTGATTAACGTCTACTGCTACAGACATAGATAAAAGCATTCTTGAATACACCCACCCATCCAGAGGAAACAGGGCCATCAACAACAGGCAACGCAGGACACAACAAGGAGGACGCATCCCACCAAGCTCAAGCGTATTGTTCTACACTCGGGATAGTTTCCTCTCTGATGGGAGGGTGTATACCCGGGCAATCTGCAAATGCACACGATAGCGCTGCTGCTGCTACTGCACTTTATTATGGGCGCCTGGGCTGAAAGGATATGCAGCGCACACTACTTGACAAACGGGAAGAGTGAGCGAGGATTCTTGTGCACAGCCAGACACAAATTTCATACGTTCCGAGTCAGATGTCAGACCGGAGGGAGATAGATGCGAACCAAATGTCTCTGTCGTGAGAGCTGGAGGATGCTTCCTGCGGAGTTTTGTGGCAGTTTGTTTTGGGGGCTAATAACAAATGGTTGCACATAATAGATGGCGCTTACTAAACACACATTTTCTTCTTCTTCTTCTTTTTTTTTGCCCGCCCCGAACAAATTTAGTGCACTAGACGATGTATATGACTCTAGTTGGGCATACGAGTAGAGCGTATAGTGGGTGCGAAGCAGAGCTGGAGGATGCTTCTGGCAGAGCATGAATGTCGCACACGAGAGTCGGAATAAGATTTAACGTTGCATGGTTTAAATGCTCAAGTTCGTTGACAGTATACAATGCATGCTATCTGCAGCAGAACCACCATCACGTATGTAGCTTGGTATGAATGGAATCGCTTTGTTTTCTGGGGGACGACTGCGACGATTGTGGACGGTCTTCCAAAGTTATGGGCTTTGGTTTGGATGACATATTCAGAAGCTTTGTGTGCGAACATTTAATTGGGAAGTTTTTCTATTAATTAAAGCCGCAAAAGTTTCGTTTTTATAGCGGATGTCTGTCATTTAGTTGATTCGGCTCGAATGAAGTAAGTGACAACGGAGCTTAACGCTCAAGAAGCCACAAGAGAGAGGGAGAGGTATGTGTTAATTATACAGCAAAGTTGGTTACTTGAAACTGATAGATGAGGAGAACTTGTTAAACCAGCCAAAGACCAATCTTTCGAAGGAGTTCTCTGAGAAGTTAGACGGTGATCAAGGATCTGCAAACAAGGTCTTTTGGAAGACCATCCGCCATCCTAAATGAAGGAATTGTGATCACAGATCTGCAAACAAAGTGTGAATTGGAGAACATTTGATGAGGATGGTGGAAGTCTTTTTGAGTTGCTCACTCTAAACCAAAACAGGGCACCAAGGAGGACAGATCCATCGCTTCAAGCAGGGCGTAAACTATTTCCACTGTTAAGGAAGTCTTTTTTGAAATTAAATTGCTAGAAGTGGACAAAACAGCGGGAGTTGATAAATACCTGGACCTGCCAATTTTTAAGGCCACGATGGCTTTCTCTCTTTCTTATTTATTTTTTTTTTTTTTTATTTTTATTTGCCATCAAAGAACAAGCTCTTTCTTAGACTAAAGATGTAACAGAAAAAGAAGAAAAAACAAGAATAGTTTAATAATAATAAGAACAATAATAATAATATACATAGGAAAAATAACATATTGAAAAAAAAAGAAAAATAGAGCCAAACAATTATGTCGGAATACCATCAAGTAGGTTCCTTTTAATAGAACAGATCGACAAGTTAAAGTCGATCAAATGAATATTTGCATTGTAGGAAATCATAAGACCATTTATTGACGAAGAGCGACCATAGTTCGTGCGCGAGTGTGATATTTTAAAGAATCTATTATTACGTAAGTTTGACGATGGGACATTAATGTCAAGAAGGCGTAAAATTTCAGGAGAATTAATATCACCAATGAGTACCCTATGAAGAAATAAAATTCTTGCCACCGTTCTTCTTGCTTCAAGGGACTCCATGCTAATCAGTTTCAACCTTGATAGGTATGGAGGTAGGTTAATAAGATCAGTCCAACGTAGCCCTTTCAGCGCGAATCTCAGAAACCTTTTTTGTATTGATTCAATTCTGGAGATGTGCACACTGTAGTATGGGCACCAAACTATAGATGCATACTCCAATATTGACCGTACAAAAGATATGTATAAAGTTTTGATGACGTAGGGATCAGAGAACTCACAAGCAAAACGCCTAATCATTCCCCAGGACCTATTAGCCTTA
The DNA here is from genome assembly GCA_951230905.1 of Cheilosia variabilis. Lineage (NCBI taxonomy): Eukaryota > Metazoa > Arthropoda > Insecta > Diptera > Syrphidae > Cheilosia > Cheilosia variabilis. Next base: position 46,794,879 of record OX579679.1, read on the forward strand.
TTTAAGATATAGTCAATATGATCATTGAAGGATAGCTTGGTGTCCAAAATAACACCAAGATCCTTGATTGTATATACACGAGGGATTATATTACCATCAAAGGAGTAAGCAAATTCTATAGGTGATTTACATCGAGAGAAAGAAATAACAGAACACTTGCTAACGTTAAGAGAGAGGTAATTTTGTTTGCACCACAAATAAAATTTCTGGAGGTTAAGGTTAAGAAGATGGAAACATTGTACATCATTGCCTGATATGAACAATTTAAAGTCGTCGGCAAACATCAACAATTCGCATTCGGGCAAAAATTTGACAATATCATTAACAAACAATATAAAAAGGAGAGGGCCAATATGACTACCCTGGGGAACGCCAGAGGAAACGAAAATTTTATTAGAGATAGCATTGCGGAATTTCACATACTGAAATCTATCACTTAAGAATGACGAGAGCCATCTTAGGAAAGGTATTGGGAAACCCAGTTTTTCGAGTTTGTAAAGCAGTATTTTGTGGTCTACGCGATCAAAAGCTTTGCTAAAATCTGTATAAATGGCATCAACTTGATTGCCTTTCCCGATTTCTGATATCACAAAATTAGAAAATAAAAGAAGGTTGGTGACAGTAGAACGTTTCTTTACAAATCCATGCTGGTTGTTGCAAATTAGGGACTTACAGTAGAAGTAAAGTTTATCCGTAACTAACTTGTCAAACAACTTCGGAACACAAGATTGCTTACAGATGCCCCTATAGTTCTCAACTTTATTCCTCCTACCAGATTTGAAAATAGGAATTATGAAGGACGTTTTCCAGAGGGATGGGAAGGTGCTAGTTTTAAAGGATAGATTAAATAGGTGGCATACAATTTTATGTAATGGTATGGCACATTTTTTAAGAAAGATGGAGGGTAAACCATCAGGGCCAGGACTAAGACTTGATTCTAAGCTGGTCAGACCTACCAGGACATCATCTTCGGAAATGTCAATGCTTCTGAAGATAGGAGTAGGGAAATCACCAAGAAAGCTAAAGAATTGCTCATCAATCCTTGAGTCATTATTTGAATAGACTGATTGAAAAAATAAAGCAAAATTGTTGCATATGGAAATAGAAGAATCAGTTAAATGTCCATTAAAAGAGAGTGAGGCCGGGTAACCATCACTTTTTCTCTTTGAGTTTATGAAATTCCAGAATTTATCAGGTCTGGACTTAAGACTGTTTTGCATGTCCTCGATGTACACCTGATATGCATAACGGATGGAGGATTTTAACTCTGATTTCAACCTTCTAAACACCAGATAATCCTCTTTCTTGCTACTAAAGTTATCTGGAAATATTAAGCTAAGCTTACTCGTGTCATTTTTCGTGGCAATTTTTGACATGCAGACGTCACAAAAATTTGGCCGGCTATTTGGTGGTCACTCTCGTGTCCTTCGTGAGAGTGCGCTGCGACAGCCCGCGTGACCAGACGCTTGACAGACGATCACACGTAGTGACAAATTTAGGATAAATGTTTACGTCATAATCCGCTAGGACTAATAATCAATTTTAGTGTCCAGGCTACATTTTTCGAACTCACAATGGGGACATTTTCCATACAAATTTGCATATTGTGACCTGCCAAATATTTAGTGTGAAGGTTAAAAATGATTATTAGTAAGTAAGTAATGGCGTCTGCATGTCAAAATTTGACAGGTAAGGGACCTGGGTAGAATCACAACAGATCAGTTATCCACTCTTCCACTTGAGTGTAGCAAGTGAAGAAAAATGATGAAAGAAGGGAAATGATCAACCTCGCTGTATCCATAGAAAAGTAATCGGCAGTAATGGGTCTCAGGTTCGATCGCCGGGAAAACACAAATTAGGCCTTTTTACACTACACAGACGCATGACAAGAGTATATTCGGCAAAACTGTGGGTCCTTCCCTTCCATTTGACCGAAAACTATAAAAAAAAAACTGCCACAAATCGAATCGTTGTGAACGGCTATATCATCACAGAAACCAGGTTTCTCATTCAGTCAGGCAAACACCTTAACTCGAGACCAAGTTTCATAGACTCAAAAAAAAAAAAAAACATTTTTTAGAGTCCAGAGAAGTGGAGCAACACTGTCTTCTCTAATGATAGAGTAATTTCGGGTAATGTGATATAGGCATTTGTTTTCTAACAATTACTTGTAATTTTTATGACTCAGCTCTTGCCGAACTATTCATTATAGGTCTTTGATGCATTGTGCATGAGATATCGACTTTAGATTTCTGCAGAGCTATCCAATCTGCAGCTATTTAAAAGAAAATATAAAAAAGGTCTGTAGCTCCCCTTAAAAAAACTGGCGGATAATGTGATACACTACCTTCGGATAAAGTGATATACCAAACCAAATCACACTGCAAGCATGGAACACATGTCTTGGTCTCCTTATCCATCATTTGTTACAAAAGACACATGCTCTCGTTCTTAGGTGGATTTTCGGCCCAAGGATCGTCGTCTGAGGTCGGTAAATGCAGACTATCACCTAAAGCGCTCAAGGAACTTTGTTTTGTTTGTTTTGCTTGTTTGCTTTTTACTAGCATGGGTCTTTTCCGCTTTTTCTTGCGTTTTTCAAAGTTTTTTATACTCTCTTCCAAAAAATTTGTGTGCGGTGATGTCGTAGTACAGTGATATAGTATATCATTTTACCCAATTATAACCATAGCACATTAGCCGCATTTAGCTTTTGAAACAATAAGGAGATTTTTTAAAATATACTTCATCATATTAAGAACTCACTCAATATATTGTAAGCTCTATTCACACACAAACAACATTTTATACTTAAGTTATTAATTTTGCCCAAACTTCCATCATTGTTATGTGGACAAGAAAATTCCTGCCGAGAATTGATTATTTCGGAAAATATGATGGTATATCACATTACCAGACCATATCACAATACCCGAAGTTACTCTACTCAGTTTGAGCTGCATGCAGCAAATGACAAAAATAACTCTCCTCAACGGAGAAATTCACTCTGCGATGAATGCCTCCAAAGGACTGCACCCCTTAAAGTTAAAAATGTATTGATCTGCGGATTGTCTTGAGAAGAAAGAGTTCAAGTGGGCTTCTTCTAAGTACAGCTACGCTATAGATCTGCAGGTTCTGCAAAGCGTGGAAGGGCCCTACGTTTTACAGCAGATTCATTTTAATGCGCCTTTGAAATTGTTAGTTAAATTTATTTTGAAACACTTTGCCCTCTAAACAAAAGCAGGGTTCGAAGAACATGTAACTGAAAAAGGAACATCAACCTTTTAGGACTTAAACAGCTTAATGCTTGGTATAGTTAAATATATATATACGAAAATTGGTCTAGTGGGTTCGGACGGACGAAAGCGAACCTAAAAAGGTTCCGTTTTTTCCCTTTGGATACGGAACCTTAAAAAAGTGCCTGGAGGACGGTTCATATTATTACCTTCCACCTAAAAAGCTTTAGAAGTCTTCGACGCAAAATGTTTGCTTAGTAAACGAATGAATACCCCAACTGCAATAATAGTTCAGACGGGCTTGTAAAATTCTTCCTTTTCATCAAGAGAACGACTTCGATATGAAGAAGATTATTTACAAGATTACTCGGTTAGAATTCCTGTTCCTGGTATATACCATCGTCAATCCTCAGTCTGTCCTTTCGCAAAAACTCTTATACTACGCATGATCCAATAGACTAATCATCGACGCTATGAATGGTGTCATGTCGGAATATGAGGGAACAAATAGTTCAGCACACGGTTTAAGATCCTGGCGTAAAATTAAATATTTTTGGGGTTGTATATAGAACTCCGAGAAAATATTAAAATTTAATATTTTGCATGTATTCAAATTAAACAACTAATAAAGGATTTATTAATTTTAAATAATGCCTTCTATTACAATATACAAGGTGGCGCAAAAATAACCTTCAGATGTTTTTTGGGTGTAATTAAAAAAAAAAATGAAAAACTCTTCTTGTGGATTATTTTTATTTGGTCTTTTAATTTTTTTTACATCAAGTCGAGAATATGATGTCATGTAAATGGCCGCCGCCACAGTTGATTGTCATTTGAGCCCTTTTTATGGCATTTTCCCTCACTTTGGCCAAAACTTCCGGCGATAGGTCCTCACATTCTTGACGGATATTGTCTTTAAGAGCTGCAAGAGTGAGGCTTGTTGACATAAATATATTTATTATAAATATATATATTAAAATATAATACAATCTTATTATATTTTAATACTTCTTTAGATTTGATTTAAATATCTATGCGATATATTTCAACATCGAAATTATTTTATTTAATACTAATTTGTATTGGTTTTAAATATTAAAATACATATTGAAAATTGTCAAGCGTAGGCAAATTCCCGTGGTCTTTTATCCCCTTGAGAATAATCCTATAGATTTCCGCTGTGCTTCCTTTATATTTTTATATTTTTCTAGAAATTTATATATATATATCATATATGCCCGAATTATCTTATTAATTATTCAGTCAATTACATATTTTTTTAATGTAATATCTATATTTCTGAGGCAGTGAACCCTTATCTCAAGACCGCCCTTATCTTACTCTCATTGGATATCAATGTAACAAGTTTTCAGCAAGACTTTCACTGGTTTGTAGGTATTTTTAAAACATTTTAACTTTAAAATAACTTGATCCAAATCATCCACGCTCAAAATAACTCTAAATTCTTAATTGTAATATGTGTTTGATTGAAATATTATTTTAATATAGACCAGGTTAGATTGTAGGACAAAAATACTGGATTTTAATCTTAAGAGATTAAAGTTCAGAAAATTCGTATTAAAATGAGCATTTTAATAAAACAATTATTAAATTTTTTATATAAATATATTACAGAAAAAGTTTAATAAATTGGAAATATCGAAAACCAATATTCCTTGTATTGCAAAGACCTGTAATACGCGGGTGTCCTAAAAAAAACACCCCCATATTTTTAACCGTGCAGTGTAACTTTGTCTTTACTTTTTGATTTTGCAATAACAACAAAATAAGTAGGTGCTTTTAGTTATCCTTTAATTGTGTGTAACAGCTTCTGACTGAAAAGCAAAGGTTTCATTTGCGATTGATGTCCCTTTATATTATTTCTGTAGTAAAGATCCCTTTTGCCGTTCTCACGCTCAACTAAATGAAGAGTCAAAAGAAAGAGGTTTTCCTTGAACAGGAACATGTAATAGCTTCTTTACTTTACTTAAATATTTCCAGTTGAATTTCATTTTAAATTTTTCCATGCAAGAGTTCTTGCAGGAACACCCTTTAGTTTGAAAATTGTTTCTGTTCAAAGTTATTTTATTTGTGATGAGTTTCAGAAATTTGCGCGGGGGACAAAATCATTTCGTAAAGGGAAAATAATTTTCTTGACGTAGCGACACTGATCAGAAATAATGTAAAGCTCAATAAAAATAAATCACCATGCACGACAAAATCAGGCCGTCTTGGAACACCTCTGTTTACAACTGTATCATATAAATATCATAAAGATAATCCAAATCTACTACCAGCATTCTGTTTCAGCGGTTTGTGCCCTCAATTGTGGATAGCTGTCAAGCTGCATAGAGCAAATCACATGCTACCAACTAACTAAACTTCTTTTTATGTCAGTGAAAATGCCTAAAGCGCGTACTTTTCCACATAGAGGCATAGAGCGTCTATATTTTTGTTCTGCCAAAAAATCCTGCGCATTCAGTTAGAGGTAAAACTTCATCAAATTTTAATAGCTGCTTTTTAGTTGACTCTTCGGAAGTCTGTACTATTTATCGGGGGCTAAAAATGTAAGAGATCTGACTCTCCATAAAGTGATACCTGAATTGAGGTCCAACTTCCTGTCGACGCATATCTACTGAACTACTCGCTCAAGCCTTCCTTAAAACACCCCCTAGCTCCCAACAAAAGTTGTCAAAAACCCCAATTAACACTTGTGCCATTAAGTCATCTCAATTACCTGTGCATTTTGCCCAAGGATAATCTATCACGCACGGCATAACTCGCAAGCGAAGAGAATTTATTCCATTAATGATCCTTGATGATAGTTTGCCCTTTCATTCGCCTCCTTCGTCTGTAGCACATCGTGCCATTGTTGAGGGAGGATGAATTACTACCTTTGAGTCGTTCCGTCCAAAATATGGCCGCATTGTGTGCGCGAGGAGGTCTTACGTCTTACACATAAAATATATCCTTGTGAAAGAATAATGACTGTTCTGCCATCTCGTGGCAAATAACCATTCATCAAATGTTCCAAATTACAGACATTTCACTTCGACTTACAGGCTGCGGTCCCGCTGCTGCTGCTCCTCCGTTTGTAGAGTCAAAGTCCCTCATACACACACACACAGTCACACAATGCCCAATTCGTTTGCACCAATTTCATGGCGGATGGCGACGCCAGTTGTGTGTTCTGCGTTGCATCGTAAATAATCCGGCAATTCTGCAAAATATCATTCCCTGTTCACCTCTACCCCTGCCGGGCCCGGTCGCATGTGACTGGCGGAGGGAAAAGTGTGCATTTTCGAATGCCATGACCATAATTCTTCCTTTTCGCCTTGTTCCTTGAGGGGCATCGAGCGAAAATTTATCGGTTATGGTGGTTATGAAGCCCTCTCTTTCCCACTGTTTTGCTGTGCACGTTCCGAGCTGTCTTGTAACTAAGAATTATGCGCCATTTAACGTTTTTATTTGATCGTTGATTGCCTGCGCCTGAAGGCCCCTCATTAACGTGTCCTTAATTTAGTGGTCTCCGTTGTGCCATGGCTGTTGCGCATAGACCTTCGAGTAATTGTTTGTGTACCTATATGAATCAGGATAAATGAATAATTTCCAACAATGATGTAGCACAATTCGTCACTGAGAGTTACGACGAGCATAAAGCGGCCGTGGAAAAAATACATGTGCCATCGCGTACCCTTGAGGTATCCGTATCTGGGTCTTCTACAAAATGCTTAGCCATGCACGGTACATTTATCCGTATGGGAATTGTGACGTGTCTGTTAATTGCCAGCAATTTGAGTCAGCCACCCCCTTGTCCAGACGGACCCACTTACCACGGAGCTCTGGTGCTTCTTGTCGTCCTGTAGTTCGCAGTTAATCAAAATATCAAATTAACTGTCGTGTCTGTGGGGCATAAATCAGCTCTGGAGCTGGTGGTAAAATGTGTGCACATGTCAAACTGTTGCACAAGTGCTGTGTTCAGGTAGGGTGCATGCGAATGTGTGTGTGAGCGAAAGGGTTTCAGTCGGAAACTCCGAGGGCGCAGAGTTTGACTTGGCTTTGAAAACAGACTTTGTTTATGTGACGCTTGGCAGTAATGAGACGGTTGCAGCTGGTTGTTTTTACCTAATTGTATACACAAGTGGTGTGCGTCACAAAAACTGTCCTTTCGAGGAAATAGTTTCTGTTAGCATTATCACAAATGCAGAATTTCCCAGTCGTTAGTAAAAGGCAAGGCCTCAATGAAAACTAAATCGAACTGTTTGATGCACATCCTTTGTTGTCCGATAGGGACACAGAACGATCTTAGCACGTATATAGGACTTCCGTTAATGGCATTGGGACTAAGGGAGCTGAAAATAAAATACGTAATATAGGTAATATTGACAAAATTCCATTGTAAGTTTTACCAATTTGAACCATATTTTGACAAACGGATAAAACATTTACTACAAAGCTACTTTGTCAGATTAACAAAACACAATTTTCAATTTAATAAATCTATATTGTATCAATTGAACAATTTTCTTGCTGAATTAACAAATAAAAATATATCAATAAAAACAGAACCAAAAATCGCTTTTGTAAATGTTTGTCAAATTGACAAAACTTATGCAAAATGTTTGTTAGCCAAACAAAACACAGATTATCAATATTACAAACAATTTGTTGAAATGGAAAAAAATTTTGTAGATTTGATAGCACACGCGTTGAATCAATAAAAATACATTTTAAACATTGCAATCCTTTGAATGCAATGCTATTGACGGCGTCATTTATATTTCACCAGCGAAGTAGATTAGCAGCTAGTTGTACCTACCCCGGTGAATGTGAGTTAAAATAATATTTTAAAACTAATTAAGTAGATGCCGCATATGGAAATATTTAAAAGGTAAGCGAAAGAATTTTGTGCGATAGTTTATAGGTAAATGTATTTTGAAGACAAAACAGCTGCACAAAACATGTCAAGCCAAGCCAGACCAAGTTGTGCACAAATACGATTGTTTTGAAGAAAATAGGATTTTGCACATCCTGAGCTCGCGTGGCTGGACTCTGGACACTTTATTTCTTGTCTGTAAGTGCAGCTATTCGCTACACACAAGAAATTTTATTTGTTGTGTTCGTAATCCTTCCGAAAATTGATTGAATTTGTATCAGGTAAATACCTACTGTGGTCCTATTATTAAAGTTTCGATGTTTAAGAAAGTATTTGCTGAAAAAAGACATTTACATATACCTATACAATACATATATATTATCTTATCTGAAAGTGCATCTTACTTTTCTACGTACTAAATACAAGTTGTGAATATTTTTTAGATTGTGAAATCGATTCGGAAGCCCTGGCCCAAACGCCAAAAGATGTGGCAAAATGTTTCTCTGGATAAGGAAATACCATTGGGAGTGCAGATGTTTTTTCCAACTCAAATAAAAAGTAAAATTAATTTAACTTAACTTGTAGAACTACTTTTTTTAATAAATCTAATTACTAAACTTATTTATTTTTCGTATCACTTATCATTATTTTACAAGGGTATTGTAGACTGATTTTGGATATAATTTCTTTATTTCGATAAATACTTATTTCGTTCCTTCAAAGTATAGTTAAATAGTTCATTTAATTCAACAGAAAAATAAATAAAGAATTGACAGACAAAACAATTCTGCTGATGAATCAACAAATTAAAATGCTGGAGCTGGCAAAATGTTGCTATGTAATCAACGATCTGTTTATAGATTCAACAAACGGCAGTACTGACAAATTGTTCTGTACAATCAACAATATTTGCTGTTGATTTAACAAAATAAAATAGCTGAATTGACAAACTTATTGGTATAATTAACAATTTTTTTTTGTTAATTTGATAAAAAGACAAAGACCAAATTGATAAACTTCTTTGTAAAAGCAACAATTAATCGTTGATTTGATAAAACAGCAACGGTAGAATTGGCAAATCTCTTTTGTAAAATGAACAAAATTATGATAAATTTAACAAATTATTTCTATAAGCTCAAACAAAAGATTTTTGTTAAGACAACAATTTTTTTATCATCACAAAAAAAGTTTTCAGTTAAGATAAAACTTATTAAATTTTTGTCAATTTGATAGAAACATTTTGTTGGACGTATATTGACAAAAAATTTGTTGAATCAAACCCCATTTTTATCAAATATACCAAGGCTTTATTTTCAGTGTACAAGCATCAACGAAAAAAAGTGGTACCGCCTTTAGGAGGTCAATGGCCCCTTTTTGAGAATCAATACTCGTCGCCCCCACTTTTTTACAAATGATCAAAATAACCCATTTTTCAGTTTAAAGAAGATTCTATTCTTTATTGAACGAGAAATAATGCAAAGAAAAATTTGGTAGGTAGTGAATAAACAATTTTTTTTCTTATTTATAAATAAATGTTTTTGCTGCAGCTTTTTGTTTTTTCTGCGTAAGTATTTTATGTGGGGCCCCTTTAAAAAAAAAAATCAACGGCAACGCTGCCACCATGTATACCTTTGATCCATCAGATTGTGCTCATTTTCATACAATTACTTAGCTCCTCTCCATCAAAAATGTCCCACATTTCCAGGAACCCTTCCCCCATATTTTCCTCGAATGTAGCGCAATAACATTCCCTCCCACACACGCACAGGCATAGCCACATAAATCAACAATAGAGCAGCGAAAAAAAAAACACACAACCAAACAACTACATGCCTAATTTATTGTAAGTTTGTGCAAATAGCCATAAACATTGTTTCCATGGAATTCCATTTCCAGAGAACGTGCACCAGAGACCAGACCCATTGCCTATCCAATAATTATCCCCCAGTGAGAGCGATGGAGGGAGAGGCGGCTTAATAAATCGGTAGCAGACAATGCACATGTACACACACTGCCCACAACCCACCCATACTCAAGGACCGAGTCTGAATTCGCTTCGAAAATACGGCATTAGTTAAACAATTTAATTTCCAAGAAAATTAATTAAAAAAATCACGCGTACACGAATTGCACTCGCGCACCTCCGTCAGAGAAGATGCCATCTACTCCACAGTAGCCGCATAAATAGGGGAAAGACACTTGTCCGGGCCGAATAGAAGGTATTCGCAAACGTCCCACCAAGCCGCACCGCCGGAGGTGCCTGGCTTTCATAATGAATCCATCAAACGCTCCACTTGCAATAGCGCATAGCGTTGATGGATAGACAGTTCTCCTTCTTTAGCGCTTAAGAGCCACACATGGAATCGCATAATTAATTTATTATTATGCTTGCAGCCCTACCCCACCCCTGCCGCTGCCGCACCATCATGTTGCAAGAGCGCTGTCAATTATGTTAGCCAGCATTAGCATGAATTTTGTAGCGCAACTCTTCGAGCGGAAATTGCATTTTGCTGCTGCTGCTTGCTCCGGAGGAGCCTCCATACACTTGGTGAATGAATGGGATTCGGTTTCGGGTTCGGTTGGGGCTGCTCCTTCTCTCGCTCCAAGTGCGTGCTCGATTGTGATTTGGAATTTATGCATATTGCCCGAGGAGTGATGGATACGATTAATGGCACGTTGGACGTTCAATGTGCGTTGGCTGCATCATAATTCTCTTTCTCTCTTTGGTCTTCATCCTGTAGTTTGGTTGCGGCAATCCTCCTTCGCGTCCCCAGCACATGGCAGGCCCATATATATTGTGCACAAGATGTATGCAGCGCAGTCTTGCGGCTGTCGTCATAATTCTGCCGAACAGAAAAATTATAAATGCACGCAGATTATCGCACGAAACAATGGGCCAATTCAATTCAGTGCTGAGAAATTTATGAATTGATAAATGGCTATGAGAGCTGGTCGGGGTTGCTGCTGGGGCAAGCACAGTCGCGTGGAAAGTATTCCGACAATCGACGCGCTTCACGTGGTTTTTGGTGCGTCTAGACCTAGAGCAAGACTTTGGCGCAATGAAATGATCAATTTATTTGAATGCGGAAGTGGGTATACATCTACGCGGTTACGGACTGTTTGCATCGAGTAGTTGTCTGTGATTGCATTTGTTGAATGGTTCAGTCGGTGGGTATATACTGACTTCTGAGTGGGAGCTACGTGTTGCACGGCCATTAGCGCGTTCAGTTTTTAGGCATTGGCAACTGCATGCGGTTGTATGTGATTGTAGCAGCTCTCTGGGGCGATCTTGATTTTAGAAAAAAAAATGCATCAGGCACTGGCAGTTGGATAGAGTGTCTGCGACTTGAAGAATGCAGAAACTTTGTTAAGACTTCATTGTAAGTACAACTAAAAATTTGTATTCAAATTCAGATATCAAAATAAAATTAGAAAAACACATTCCACAAATTTGATATTGGAATGCAAGAAAATTATAAAAGCAAGATCTTTGATCACAAGTGTTCAAAATTTCAGGTTCACAACATCTGCGATTGATCTACAAGCGTTTTCTTACAATTCCTTTTAATTTCGTCGTTTTAAAAACAACTTGAACTAACCAAGCTAAATCTTTGTAGCGACTCTAATTGGTTTCGGCTTTGGAAAATGTTGAAAAATTTAAATTTTTAAGGTAGGAAAAAGATTTAAAACGACCTAACGTCTCTGGGCATTTTATGTTATTTTTAAAGAATTTAAATACCCCGGCAGCATAGTACATCTCTATAAAATAAGAGTTTCAGTCTTTAGGTGTATGGAGTCGTATTATTATGTTTGCGTTGGTAACTTGTCAAAACGTATGTTTGATGTTAATATTCCGTCTTGGCTATCTGGTGTTTACAAAATTGGCCCCTGCTTTTCATCTCGAAATTGTTTATAAAAGTTGTTAAAGTATTCATGCAACATTCGCATTCGAATCCAAATATTATTGTTTCCACTTTAAGACATTTTATAAAGAAAAGCTAAACTTTAATTTAATCTGTCAAACTGAGAACCAAACACATGTTAAATTGAATTAATTAACCTTTCTTAATTTATTGAATAAACTGAATTCCTTGTCATCGTTTGTATATCGTTTTTATTCTTGAAAATCCTGCAGTATTTTCAACAAAAATTAAAGAGCTCTGAAATGGCAAAGGATATATACGCAGTCTAGGATCCCTACGGGCCTATTGCGACAACTATTTATTTTTATTTTCGATACAGATACTGTCCCATATTCTATGATTGTCTACTTTCAGTTTTCACTTGTGAAATATTCTTAAAGAGGTACCTACTGAATAGAATTGTTTAAATGATTTTATTAGCTGAATCGGAAACGCACAACTAAGCAACATTTTTAAAACTTTTACGGCCTTATTTATTAGAATTTTCTATACGCGCCTAAACATCTGTATAGTTATGCAGTGCATAAGTATTAATACAGCCTTTATACACCCTTCCGAAAATTCTTATTTGTAAAACATTTTTCTATGCATACTAGTTATATAGGGCTTGCATCAAAAAAGGTACTGAAAATGCCTATTACATTTATCTGTCCGAAAAGATAAAAAAACTAAGTGAGAAATGCAAAATTCAAATACAAATAGGAAAATGAATAAAACATTTTAAAAGTAAAAAGAAAAAGAATAATTTGGTAGGAGTCCCAAACAATTTGAAATATCTCATTTCTGCACATATTTCTTATCGAGGACACTTGTAGAATCTGGAAAATTGAAAATAAAAGTGTCGATACAATCGATAAAATAAAATGTGACAGATTTTTGAAGTCAAAATGACATTTCGATACTATTCCACCTCTATACAACCTCTAAAGTCTAGACAATGTCTAAGCGCGTTTAGCTTATACAAGCTCTATAAAACGTCGGAAATTGTTTTTTAAATAAGGTTTATGCGTTTAAAGGGTGCATAACTTTATACACTCTTTATAATACGGTTATAAATAAGGCTGTTATACTACAACTGAATAAATAGCTTTTGGTAAAAAAATTATGTAAAATTAAGTGGGCACTTTGTAGCAGAGGCAATACTGAGACCACCAACTCCGGCCGATTTCCCGTTACTTAGCCTACAAGCTATATCTTTATGGAGTGTTCACGTTTGGTGCGCTAGTATTCTTACATAGAAAATCGTATTGACAAATGTCGCGAAACTTCAAAAATGCTGCTCACCAACACACTCCCAGGAGATATGAGACACTTCCGCTGTGGGCAAAGTTGCTGGCAGAGTTCATAGAATTTTATCCGTTTAATTTGAAATTGTTCGTTACGTGTGGATAATATTTTTTTTTAGGAATAAGTGCACATTTGCTTAAAATGTTCATGAAAAATTAATAATGTAGATTGGTTGAGGGAAAATGAAAACATTTTGAGCAAATTTTCTTCATTATTTAAGAAAAATTTACACACAAAATCGAAGTTAATGATATCCAAAAGCGGAAAATACACAACCATGTTTGTCCTAATATGTTTCTAGTATATAGAACATCAACTTTAGATAGTTTTACTAACCAAACAAATAAAATTATTCGCCTTTTAACAATTTATAATAACTAACCAATGGCATTCATTTCTGTAAAAATGTGGTATTCCCGAACTCTTTCACATTTCCCCACGGTTGCCGAGGTTGGCAGCATTTATTTTTGCATTTTTTGTATGTTTTTGCATGTCACACGGATTCTTTTTTGACATAACACCGATAGGAAAACAAAATGTCGAATTTGAAAAAAAAACTGAGGGGGCCAGCGGCAAGAGGATTGTGAGTTGGGGGTCTCAGTATGGTTTGTCTATGCTTTGTAGAATACAAAACACTCACCACAAAAACTATGTCGTTTTCGATTTTTTTTTTGATCGAGATTGCTTTTCGTGTATGATTTGCCAAGAAAAATCAATCTTTTTTTTGATATGAGGCAATTTTGAGAAATCTCGATTTCTTCTCAGATTTACACATACTGTTCCGTCACGACGTTAAATGAAACAAGTATGGCTTTTTTCTGTGGGGAAAATTATATAAAAAAAACCCCACATTTATTAACCTCCGGTTTCCGTCGAGACAGGAACGTCTCGCCTGCTTCGCAATTGAAGACAGACTCTCTTTAACAATATAATTGGCAAGGCACTCGAATGGCCGGTGTTGCCATTCGTAACACATACTTTCACTTTCACCAATGTATATGACACACAGCTTGCGGTTACGAATTGTTTATCGTTGGACGGTTGGTTTTTTTTTAACTCAATTATTCATTTAACGCGTATGGAAACGAGTTTTTGAAGAAAATTATTTCGAAATGCGTTATTATAAATGTTCGAAAACCAATCAAAATTTCCAGTGCAAGTGAAAAAAATATTTTTTGCGGCCTCAATACACCCAAGAAACAATAAAACTCAGATTTAATGTTCGATTTGGCAACAGAAAGCTGAAATCTCGGATCAAAATCTGAAAAGCCAAATCGAAAACGATGTTAGTCAAATCAAAATTACACTTACAAGCCAAACACTGCAATATTTGTAACTGGTTTTTATGCATAATTTGACAAAAAACGCTCTAACGAATTTGATTAAAATACGTTTTGGTGAACTGGGTTTTTCTCAAAATACTCGAACAAATCCCGATCTGTATTCACATATCTTCGGTATATTCTTGAAATAAAAACAATGCCCCACTTTCATTGAAAGTCCAATAACAGCTACGCAAAACTTCTTTTTGGATAATAGTACCAACTTGTTCTTTTTTTCAATATGCACCCTAAAAATAATTCTAACAATTTGGAGCTTACACAATCCGCAACTCCCACTTCATTTGCACCAAAACTTTTGATGAACGAGAAAGTTACGCTCGACCCAGTCGTGCACTTTATTTTTATTGTTCGTTATGATTGCGGGAAAGTTTTTAGCAAAAGAAAATCACAAAGGAAAGTAGGAAAATTTCAATATTGGATCATTTTTATGTTTCCATAAAACAATAATTCGGAAAAAACGCATTTCAGACAAAATATAAAAAAATCACATTTTCATCATTTTGTTCATTGAATTTTGGTTTTCTCAATGTTAAGGTTATTGTTTTTAATTTAAACGAAATACAGAACAAATAATGAACAATTTCGAAATTCATAATGAACAATGTCTTCAAATACGAAACTGTTCACTATTTTAATGAACGGATAATGGTCACTGTAGTAATTGGGGGAGAGATGCCGCGCTTTTATAGAACTCAATTTTACGTTTTGTTAAAAACAAAAAAAGACTTTTTTCTTTTACAAAACTTAACAATGGACTTTATTTTACCATAAAAAGGGACTAAACTAATAAAAATTGTATTGTTTAAATAATGCGGCATTTCTCCAAGTCAGTGAGGGAGAGATGCCGCAGTTTAAAAGCATTTCGTTTCGAGCCCCATTTTGTAGGTGGAAATTGGAATACGTTTTACGTTCCTCGTCCCTACAACAGTCAGTACAAAATATTAAATTGTTTTTCTTATAAATTGTACTGTTTTCGTGAAGCCATTTGGTACAATTTTTACATTGTAAACAATTTTCTTTTTTTTGTAGTTGAAAAATAATTTGCCCGGCATTCTGCACAGGAATTGGGATCAACAATTGCCTCAATCCTTTTACTCCTTTTACTCGTCATATTAAATTCATGTTTGACATCCATTTTCAATAGCTAAACTTCGAATACCATTTTTATCTACAGCGAAACCTTTTGATGTGTTCAGATAGTTTTCTTTCGCTTTCTACTCCCAGTACCACTGTTAACAGTTATAAAAAATTGTAGCAAAATGTCGTCAGTAGTACCTATAAGTAATTATTACCTACTTCTCTTTTGAAAGTTTCCTTCCTTTAGGCGGGTTGTAAGGGTTCTAACTGAAGCACTATATACATTTTCTCAGCTTTTCTCAGTGACATTCCACCTTCAACGCCTTTTCTTGCTTCTTGTGAAGCTTCACTGGTCCTTGCTCTGGAGATCTTGCGAGTATATTTTCAAGCCGTTTTATAAATCTTGAGGTCCCTATAAACAACAAGTTTAAAAAGTGCGGCATCTCTCCCTGGGTTAAGGGAAAGATGCCGCACCCTACCCAAACAGATAACAAAAACAAAAAACCGTAAAAACTGACCTGATAGTAGTTTTCAATATGGGACGGGTTGATGCTGGCAGCCTTGGCGGCCATGTTGTTTTGGTGGCATCAGTCTAATCTGGTGTTTATTATTCAGTCGCTAATGCCAAATCACCATGACAATTTAGAGAGTAGAACGTCCAAATGATAAAACTTTATTATCAAAATGTGCAAACTTTGCGCGCGATGCATCCATTTTATGGCAGACGTGGTGGCCCTTCAAAGCCGACTCTGCAACGTTTGTTGGGTAAATTTGTGAGAAACGGTTCGGTAAAAAATCAGCCATAAATTAGACCAACCGGATCTGTGGCACCTTGAGTAGCCGCGACAAGCTTGTTAACAAAATAGAACATACAAAATCTTAATAAAACATCATAAACGTAACTTTTCTTTTGCAATTTACTAGAAAAAGAAATGTAACAAGTGAAAATTGTCAAATCCGAAACTTACGAGTCGGGTAAAAATAGGAGTACAATTTGTCTTTGGGGAGTACAGGAGTACGGCGGCCGAAAAAGGAGTAGGAGTGTTGTTCCTCCAGTAATAATTTATAAACACGAATTTTGACACATCACACTCTGTGGCACAAGTTTGCCTCGCTTGGTTCGATATGCGATCTCCGCTGCTGCATGAAGAGCCGTTAATGAATATGTACCTCGTTTTTATCGCCTCATAATAACCTGCCACATCGGCAACCAGGCTAGTCCGTAGTTGTTCGTTTGATTTCAATCTATTCACCTGTTTATCGCCGCCGCTAGTTCACTCTTTTTTTTAGTAAATGTTGTTCCTCTTAGACTGAGCTCATTTTATGTCGAAAAATAGCTCACAAACGGATAAAATTACGTAAACAAATTTCAAATCCCCTAAAGTGCATACGTAACGTACTTATAATGGAACGTCAATCCATATTCGTCTATTCCCTGCGTCTTTGACAACCCATAATGAGACCAGTTTTGACAAATGAATAGAAATTGCTTTCCCTACCGACAAATGGAAATGACTTCGGGGCGCTGTCATCCGCACGAAATGTTTGAACATTTTTCTGCTGCCTCTAATCTAACTAATTACTCCTCAAGGCCGTCCTGCTGACGGTTAATCATTTATCTCTATTTTTTGTGAATGTTTTCGGTAAGTGGCCCACCCTGGTTGTCACTATGCCTCGGACCATCATCATCATTAATGTTGCCGAAGGCGACACACAGCTATTTTGTGAAGACTGTTCGCTGTTCGGTCCCCGGATGGATGGGCCTCCACGACCGCCAACAAATTTGCCTGCTCTTTGATTAATGACTGCGATGATGTTGATTCGACTGTTGGTGCGGCGCGGCGGCACGGCGGGGAAGAACTTTTAGTTTTGTGCATAATAAATCAATAATAATTACGATTTATGATCGGCCCGTTATTCGAAATTGATTGAAGGCATACACCATACTCCATACACCATACACCATACACACCGCCATCGCTGCGGGTATCTGTTTGTTGTATCTGTTTGCCGCGAAGACCGACTGCACGGCCAGCAGGAATCGATTATTTTATTTTGCCGGAGTAATTTTTCATGTCAGTCTCGGTGGTATGGTATTGCGTTTGCCTTGTCGTTGCCTGCTCCTGTGTTAGACAGCGATAGGTTGCAGGGCCAGGATATACCTATTGTGTGTCGTCGCAGGTTGTCACTATGGGAGAATGGGCATATGTCGGCGGGGCGAATTGCGAACGATGACAAATTGATTTCGGTATATCGTCCGATGGCGGGCAATTGTTGTTGATTTGCGCGAATCGCCGTAGGAATTATTATGTTGAAACTGATAGTTTGTGGTTTTGATTGAGGACTAAATAAATGATGTGTGGTCGACGGCAAATGTAGATTAATTGTGGGCCGAGTAATATGCAGGCAATGGTGGGTGAAACGGGTGACGGATCCCAGTTGTTTTGTGTAGGGACATTCTCAGGAAATATAGACGAGCGAGGAATGGTCGGCGCTGGAAAATCTTCAAGCAGATCTTCCATTGTCGGATCGGCTTAAAATTTGTGGTATTTGTAGCGCTGCAACCGGCCTAATTAACCTTGCATTGAGCCACTCATCTAGAAAACACTGATTAAGGTACGACGAGACATTGGAGTCAAAGGCGAACTCCCTTGCAACAGTGGCCAACAGAAATGCTGCTGGGAAAAGAACCACTTCCGTCGATTGGTATAGAGAAATGGTGCAACAGCTGGATCACGGAAGAGAACCTAAGGAGGTGGTCAACCATGGAACACCAACAATGTAGACAGCTAAGATGGCAATCAAGTGGCTGACCTGATATGGGTGGTAGTGGTGTTCATTTCGGGTATCATTTAAGGAAGATAATCGTCATAACTGCATGCTGTGCCATGGCAAGCATTGACAGTATAGTTCATATACTTCCTGTGTCAGAGTCCACTACTAGCTGGCAGAAGAAAGAAGACCTTAGGACCCAGAAGATCAAACAGGTCTGCAACAAAGAGATGCTTGCGTTGACGTTAGCAATCGAAAACAGGGAACAGCTATGGAGACAGCCAGAGAGCCTCATGGACAGTGGTATAGAGACGAAAAGGGACCTGATATGGCTGTCTCATTCGAATATCTCTCAAACCTCAAACCACAAGCTATGTTTGTGGTCTGGTGGCGCAGCGAGTTCTTGGCACCCGTTAATACCCTCATACTAAACCAAGAATCGAACCTTGAGCATCGAGTTGAACTCAATTGGTAGATATAAACCAGTTGCGGTGTAGCATATCTTAAATGGTGTATCAAGGGAACGAGCTTAGCCCATGTAGAGCAGCAGCCATTGGAGCTGTGTGAGTCGCATTTATTTATAGAAAGGACCTTTAGTAAGCAATGTCTGGTTTTGGAATCCCTGTCACACTCGTAAGAAAGACCATGGAAAACTCTAGCTGCTCTCTTAAGGTCATCAAAGACTCCCCGAGACTTTTGATGTCAAAAACGGATTAGACAGGCCTATGCGTTGTCATGTAACTTCTTGTGAAGAATATTTGGGCACAGTTTTTTACAAGGCAAAAGAGCTGTTTACATGGGTTGACAGTCTTTTCTATATTATTTTTGATGGATAGATCGCCCAACTCAGTAGATGAAGGTCTTCAAACAGTCTGGTGCGCCCAAAGAGCTGTATAGGCATAGGATGTACCTTCTAAACATATAAAAGGCATCACATGATCAAAACGAAATCGGTTTTTAACAAGGAAACTGTTGCATATTTGTGGACAATGAAGCGCGACTTCAAGCAGAGGAAGCTGCGATGAACAACCCAAACACTCATAGCTGAAGCTCCCACATAACAAAAGATATCTTCAACGAAAGAGACACACTTTGATGATGGTTTTCTTATAACAATAATTCGAAATGGCTGTTAGTACACTAGAAGACTTCTATACGAGGGGCCCCAGCTCAACCCCGGAGAACTTATCGTTTTTGCATAGCCCCACCTCTCGGGAACGTCTGACGAATATCCGAGAGCATGAATGTCATGACAGAGCCTTTCAATTCAGCCTCAAAATAGTAAGACTCTTCACACAGGAAAAAAAATTGTAATGCCAACAATTTTCGTTGGTTAAAATGAACCCAAATATGAAAATCTTTGATTTAGGAATGAAATTGTTGGCGATAATGTGATAAAATACTTATGGAAACTTAAAAACCAGTTCTTGTTAACAAAAATAATATTTGAACCAAGAACTTTTAACTTACAATTTTTTAAGAATCTCAAAATTCTTTGCTTAACAATCTCTTTTTTTCTGAGTGTTCCGTTCGTCCCAAAAAAAAAATAAAACACACAAGCAGTGAGAAGGTAGGCTTAGGGCACCTATATACTTGTAAAGGATCTTTCGTAAGCGACTTGACAACTTCAGACTTTCAGTGTGAATGCACCCTTAAACCGATTACCGAACTGTCAATGTCAAAATATTCAGTAAAACCAACATTTTCATCATGGTGAAGTACACGAAGGAACAATGTTTACAAATAAATAAAATTTACTACCGAATTTCTGAGTCTCGCTAGCAATGAAGCGCATTTTTGGATAAACACCTCTAGACTTCTTTTTTGCAGGGTTATATTAAATCATTGGTCTGTGCCAACAACGCGGCGACGTTAGAGGAGCTCAGAGCCAATATTGCATGAGAAATAGCGGACGTATCGGTCGAAATGTGCGGCCGAGTCATCGAAAATTTTGTTCAAGGTATCGACCGCTGCATACGTTCCCGTGGTGGACACATGAACGAAGTCGAATTCCATTCATAAATGTTTTGATGGTAATTCAAGCCAATACATTTTTTTTGAGATATCTCAAGAAGTTTGCACTCTTTAAAAAAAAAAAATTCTGACGTCCTTAAAAACAAAGCCCGTTTATTTATTTTATTTAATGATTCCATCCTCCTGACAAGAAAAAAAGTTGACTGTTAAAATTCGCCGATAGCCATAATCATCCGCTGCAGGCTCTTTGCTTTCGCCAACTTTTCAGAGGTATTCCCATTTTAAAGAATTTTTATCTAACGCCAGCAACATCTCATTCAATGTCGCTACCATATTAATTCGTCCACCTTTACTAAGCCACAGTAAAGCAAACCAAATAAGCCCCAACCCTCTCATCACTGACCAGACAAGGGAAAATAATTTATCTATCTATCCATTGATGCCAAAGATGTTTCCTGTAATTAACGCTCGTCCATGTTTTAGCAAGAGTCGCCAGGATATCCTTATCACCACACCGTGAACAAAACAAGAATAAACAGAAAAAGAAACCTCCTCCTCTCCATCACCAAACTTATCCGAAAGTCATTTGGGTCATTAATTTTCCAGGACCTCACACTCCCCCGAGACCACCGCACTGAAAGCTGATAGCCAAAGCCATCAGAGAGGTGGAGCGCGGCCGACACAACATGCAAGTCACTTCAAAATTCATTAATCATTTTCGTTCGCTTGTCGTTCACCCTTAAATGGATTCCACTCTGACTATGGAATCATAAAACTCAAATAACGTCCGTAAATGACGGGCCATCAATAACCTCGCCTGCTTCCCTTAGCGGCGTGCATAGTTGATTTCCTAACAATTTCCCTGGTCCTGTTGCTGCTTGAGCGCATTTTATATCGAGTGGGAAGGAAGTTGAACTATCAACACATCGATCAAAGCGAAAGTCAAACAGAAACCAACACCACCAATGCGACCGAAACCGAACCTCTTTTGCAGCACACCAACGCCAACCAACAAGTGAACAAGTTGCCATCCGCACTTCGTTTGCCGGCAATCATGTGATGAAGAAGTAGACGAAGACAACCACGCCAGCGAAGAAGAAGAAGGAAAAGGTGACGTGACGTCCGATTGGCACTGGGTGCTGACTGCTGAATGGTGGGTGTAACTAGGACACGGGAACTTTCCCTTGTGTGGCACGACCTTTCCTTGGCCTCGCTCGCATTGTATCGTAGAATGTTGTTGGGTGGCGACGAAGACGGGGCTGAACAGTTTTCCGCAACTTGTCATTCGGCGAGTGGTGGTGTCATGAAGTGACTAAGTTCAACGGTGGTAGGTTTCAAGGATCGATAGCTCCTCTGATGCTGGTTCGTTATTGGTTTGACTTTTAGCTCGACTTTGCCTTCGAATAGCAGCAGCAGCAGCTCCATGACATACTTAAGTGGTAAAAAGATGATAAAGGCCAAGTGGGTGAGTGATTTGAGCGAAATTGAGGAGGAGAATTTCAATTAAGGTAAAGAGGTAGCTGGCTATTCACTAGGGGTGCAAGTTTGTCCGTGGTAATAGTTGGAGTGGCGAAGGCACTATACCAGAGGATTAACTCAAAACTGAAAGTGATAACTTTCGGAATATAAAATCGTTTGACCTGAGGGAGGGAAGATGTCGTTTGACTGTCGTTTGTGGTGCCACTACCTGTGCAGGAGAACAGTTTTTCTGGTTGTTCTGGATTGGTGTGAAATTTGTCTCGAATTTGAATAAGAATGGAAAATTGGAGTACAACTCGAAGAATAATGAAGTCGATAAGCTGTCTAGAATATTTCAAAAGTCCGGCGCAATAGCGCACAGAAAACAAATGCCGCAAGCTTTTTCAATATGTTCCAAGAAAATATCGTGATAATTATAGTCTGGCATTTACGCAAGGCCATCTTAGGCCATGCCGGGGCCCTTGGGCACACAATTCTTTGAGGCCCTACTGGAAAGTAAAAAAAGAGAAGAGAAGAGAGCCAACAAAAGTTTTCTTATAGAACTGTGAGAAGCAACCGAAGCACGGGTCAGCTAGTAACTGTAATAAATATTTTGAATAAAATTAATCTAATCATTTGCAATAACAGAAATATTCATGAAGGTTAAGTTTAAGATTAAGATTATTTCAATAAAAACAGTAAAAGCAAAAATACGTAAAAGTTATAAGTAAGCTATTGAAAACCTATTTTTTTCCCAGAAGGTTCAGAGGCTAAATAAGTCAGGAGGTTATGTTTAGATGCAAAAATATATTTTTTTAAGAAGGTTTAGCCGTAAAAAAAAGTTTCTCGTTGGCTTCAGCAAAAAAAAAGAAAAATGTTCACCCCTGGCTGTTTTTTTTTTTGCATTTTTATTATACGAAAAAAAATTTTGAACGCTAAAATTACAAATTTATGTTTAAAATAAGTTAAAACAAACCATAATTTTCTATTCGACTTATTTTTTGTTTTCAAATACTGGTTTAAGAATATTTTCAGTAAAAATAAGTCTAAAATTCTAAAAAAATCCGAGTTCTTATGGTAAATAGTTTTTCTTTCTAGGCTATTTTGAGGTATTTTTATAAGCATCAAAAAGTTCACTGTTAGAAAACAATATAAGAAGAATCAAGCTAAATCTACTAAAAATAGAAAAAAAAAGTATTGTTTAGTTCAGAGTCCCCATTCGCATGTGGGCCCTGGGCACTGGCCCCGTGTGCCTTTATGGTAAGGACAGTACTGCGTATACGGCCTCTTCCAGGTTCCTTTCTTCAACTTTGAAAACATTTTATAGACGTGGCACCAAAAGGTAACTTTTTTATCGGGTAACGAACAGATGATGATGATGACCATGCCATACGCAAGTTGTTTGCCGTCGACATAGCAATCGCTCTTCAGAAGCGACCGGCGATGATGATGATTAAGCTGCCTGCTAGCCCTTGTACCTACGATGGCATTTGTCAAAGGGCAGCTTGTTGACGGATGTTCATTGATGGCAAGTGCTACACATATTCATAATGGAAAGGGCATCGAAGCAGGTGTAATGTCGACTGTTGTGGTGGTGTGGTATTACACGATGGTGGGATTATCCTATTCTACGCTTCGGTGATATGGTTATTTTGCTGCAATAAAGCCCACTTATTTCTGTTGGTGATTGGAAAAATCTTATATATAAATAGGTGAAGGCAAGTAGTTAAGAACAACTTTCACTGCCTTAAACACAACACATTCGCTCGAATATGTTGGGAAGATAAGGCAGAGATGCACTGCTATGTGTAGTTTGTTTTCCAATATTTTGTGTATAAACCAGGTTAGTAAAATGGTAGAATTTCGACCACTGGGCGAACTCTAGTATGGTATAAATATGAATATGGAATTGGCTTTGCGAAAAACGTTTTTGGAAACGCTCAATAGAAAGATCCGAAAAATCCTCCGAAGTATATGGTGCAGTTAGCGCTGCGTTAAACGTCCCAAGGATTTTTCCAAAAAATGCAATCAGAAACGCACCACAAATCTAAAAAAAAATCATTCCAGACAAGTAACAGAAAAATGCCTAAAGAACAACGAATATTCCAAGTAACTTCTTTACAAAGGCGGCACCCCCAAAAGACGCATCAATAAACCCTGCAGCAAACGGACCCAAAAATCGTCACAAACTGCAATGGAAAGAAATAAGCTCTATAGAAAAGCCCAAAGAACGCTCTGAAAACCGCCACGAAGTACGCTCTAAACAACCTTACAAACAATTTGAATAATACTTGGCGAGACAGAATAAACCTGTGCCCCACTTGAGTCAATGTAGATCCATTCTTATATCCTTGGGCTGATTAACGACAAACTTTATCAAGTCTAACAGGAAAAATTCGGATACTTAGGTGGTCTAAATTATTATTGCTATTAGGTTATTAAGGTGATAACCTTAAAAAGAGACTACTGCTATTTGATATCTTTTTTTAAACACTTTAAATGTATACCCGAAGACGAAATGCAAGTTCAATCTGGAAAATTATTAATCTTCCGACTCTGCAAATGCCCGGAACAGCTTTGGCTGGAGAAGGTGTTTTTTCCAAAATTGAATTCTTTCCTCGACGAAGTTAAAGCACCACTATGAGTGCACTCAGAGAAAAGTACTATAATTTTAATACGAATACCTTTTATTTTAATGTGTTTTTGGTTTTAAAATTAGTCAATGTGATTTTTCCTATTATTAGTATAGTTCAAAAGCTATGGTTCCTTTAGATAATTATTTTAATTATTTTATAACATTAAACCAATGGTGCATATATTTAAAAATTAATAATATGTCCTATTATTTTAATTGGTTCCCCTTTTGTGTATACAGTATTAAAACCATTATTTTCCGCATTAATTTTAAAGGAGAAGTACTATTAAGTCAATGCGATAATGTTATTAAATCATACTATAGTTTTAATTAGTTTTAAATATTAAATCAATGGTGCATCCAATTTAAAAGTAGTGAGATGCCCCATTATTTTACTATTACACTAAAACTATACCTTTTTAATTTAATAGAACCACTTTTGATTCTTAACAACAGTTCAAAGTCATATAAAAACTATTACGTTAATGGGAAAAACCCTATTATTTTATGTACTATAAAATCAATGGGCGTAGTTTTCATTTTCTATAGGATTTTTTTCTCTGAGTGTGTACTAGACCTCATAGGACGGATATCAAATATTTCCCTTAGGAAAAGCGGAACAAAAATACATATTTAAGCAGAATTATATCTGAACGGCCTTTGATGTTAAGAATGTGAAAAAACCGCTGGTCTCTGAAAATTGTATACGGCGCAACTTCGCCGGTTTAAAAAAAGAAGGAAAACGGTTCGCGAGGATGAAGATGGGCAAGCTCTCTTGAAGGTATTCCCACTGTACGAAGCTCTTTATAATTGTTGAGTAGCGTTGCCAAATTTTGATGACGACAGCTCCACCTATTGCACAGAAATGCAAGCCTACTCCTGTCCTGTATCTTAAATGCTCATCACCTGGTGTTCGAGCAGGGTGCAGGAAAATAACTCCACGGGCAATAACTTCACATGGGAAACAACTTCACATCGAGTGGGAAATAATTTCGCTTATTTTATGTGAAGTTATTTCCCACTGAAAGTGAGCAATAACTTCACTTTTTTGTGGGAAATAATTTCTCTTAACACGCGACGCCATTTATGTAAGCTCACAATTCATAAAAAGTAGGAAATGTATGGGGGGGGCATGCTGCCCCCTGCAACACCCCAGCTTGGGGTCACTGCTTGGAGGAGGGAGTAGGTGCAAGGGTGGGTGTATACTAAGTTTTAATTCATAATGTTAGTTAAATTATACTAAAATCCTTGAAAATAGTTCGATTTGGTTTCTGTTTTCGAGTGAGAATTGAAAGATTCTCAAATCGTTGGTGGGAAGTAATTTCTCAAAATTTGTAGTGAAGTAATTGCCCACTTTTTGTGGGAAATAACTTCACATAAAAAAGTGAAATTATTTCCCTCTCAAGATGTATTTATTTCCCATGTGAAGATATTGCCCGTGGAGTTATTTCCCTGCACCTTCGAGCAGTCGCTCGCAAACCTTCAGACTGCGATTCACAACTTCACAATAGATAGCCTCTGAGGACTGAGGTAGGTACCCATACCTATCGGTGTCAAAAAGACTAACTTTCCCATTTCAACCAAACCCATGAAACAATGTTACAAAAGACTAAAATTTGACACCACCACAACGATGTAATCCACGTCAATGATGGATCACCATTTAACAGCAGCTTCGGCTTACGCGTAAAACTGGAAGCCATTTGCAGTGCCCACAACCTTAAGTGACAGCTACAGGCAGCACCATCATCATCACCGTCATTACCCGCAACTGCAAGTACAATCTTTGAACAAGGGAAAAAACAATCGCAACGTGTAACCAAACCACACCACAAAGATGTCGAAGTCTCCTGCAGTTGCAGTGTCGATATTCAATTCGATTCGTTGATTCCCAATCCCGTTCCGGATGCCATAACATGTCAATCAAAACTAATAGCATAGGTTTGTTATGGGGTGTTGTTTGTGTGTGCAAGCCTTCCATGCCATCCAGCGCGGTCGGGTACCTCTACCTGGTTTGGCATAGCATGACTCTGACATCACACATCATTATCAGAGATCAGACTTTGGCTCAGCTACTGTTGTTGTTGTTGTTGTGGCGGTGGCGGCGGCAGAGGTACGCCATCGCATCAAACGCACGTACTGTAATTAGAAGTCATCACTCCATCAGTCTGCGCCACATGAAACAGACGATAGTCGGATGGATAGACCGACGGATGGATGGATGAATGGTTGGTTGGTTGCTGCTGCTGCTGTGTTACCTACATGCTTCTGCCAAGCCTGGTAACCAATATCAATCAACATTTTTGTTCAAAGACTGTTTGCGCGGCCGAGGCGATGGTGTGTTGCCTTTAATGGAGAACGCGCGCGAAACATGCAACCCAGCAGCCAGTCACCGCACACACGCCAGCCAACAGTGCAATTGTTAGTTAGTTGGTTGTTTCTACACCAATCCGCCGATTGGGAATTGACTTGGAAATTATTAAATCGGAGTCCATTAATCTTGTTCCAATTGACAGGCTGCCATCAGTTTTAGACCGTTTTCCTTTTGACTGACACTTGCACTGGCACTGGGACTGCCACTGCAGCACCATCCGGGGAAATGTCATGCCACTGACATGAGTTTCACTTTGTTGCCATCGCCAGTGCTTTGTGTAATTGAGCTCGTGATGTGGTTTGTGGGCAAATTATGAACGCCAATTCGGCAAGTGTGTCGGAAATGCTTTTCATGTTGGGTAAACGTTTTCTAAACTTCTAGAGAGGGTGGTGCAAACATGGCTGGTCAGCCAGCTGGTCGGATCTCTCCAAGATGTACGGGGGTTTGGTGAAAAAGATGTTATTAGTTACACAGCCTCTATACCAGCCCTTGACATTATCCCAAGGTTCGTTCAAGACAAGACATGCGTACCGGCTGGCTGGGCCGTACGTAGACTTGATTCGAATCACAAGTCTAAGACCAAGTACCAGGGAGGCGACTACTTAGAGGCAGTTTCTGTGTATTTTGTATTTTATTCCTAACCCAGGTTGGTTGATAAGGTTGAAGTCTTCGATCCCCAGACACAAAAACCGTAGATTGGCCCTCGCTATACCACATAGATCTATTATCAATGAAGGTAAAGGGTGTCCCATAATTCTCGCGAAAATTTTAATTTTTGGGCCATTTGGACAGCTGATAGTTCGGGGTTAGTAAAAATGGAGCGCTATACGAGAGGACAACGCTTCTTCATTGTTGAGCAATGTTTTAAAAATATTGGAGGTTTGTCAGCTACAGCCCGCAATTTCATCTTCAGTGATGAAGCTCATTTTCATCTTGATGGCTTCGTTAATCGTCAAAATTGTCGCATTTACGGTTCAGAAAACCCACGAGTGACTGTTTGGTGCGGATTTTGGGTTGGAGGTATTATCGGGCCATTCTTCTTCGAAAATGCGGCTGCTCAGGCAGTAACAATTAATGGTGTTCGTTATCGTGACATGATAACATAGGTTTTAGTGCCTAAATTACAAGATATGAATGGGACCGATATATGGTTTCAACAAGACGGTGCCGCCGCTATACAGCCAGAGAAACAATTCAATTACTGGATCCGTCGAAATTCTGCTTTGCAAAATTCTGTCTTCTCACACAAAAATTCGGCTTTTTTCAATTCTGCTTTACAAAATTCTGTTTTTCAAAATAAAAGCATTAAAATTCTGCTTATTCTGGTTTTTTTCCAACTAACAAATGTAAACGACGATAAAAAAAGCAGATATAAAAAAAAAGTTAAATCTATAAAACATTAAAAATTATTTACTTTTAATTTTTAAATAAAAATAAAATTAAAAAGACACAAGAAAAAATAGATTAAATATTGAGAACAAATTAAAAAAAACAATATCTATTCAAAATAAAATGCGAAATTTAAATAAATTTTATTATTTTATACTCCATTTCGGCAGTATAAATGGACAGCCGAAATGATGTTTTATCAAAATTCCTTAGACAATCGACTCGGTAGGATCTTCGAATACTCTAAGAACATTTTCCTAGGAGGCTCGTTGTAATTACTGTTGCGCTGCGATTGATGGTTTAGTGGACAGGCAAAGACTTTTCCTCAGTCTTCCTAAAAAATATCAATAGCGGCGCCGCTTGTTTTGTTTACTTGCGTATTTCTATAATAAAAATAAAATAAAATCGTATTTTTAAAAAATAAACACGACATTTTTTTATTTTCCTCCCAGGAGGAAATAAAAGGCTATAAATAACCAGTCGGGTAAAGATTAAGAAAAGAGGAGCCAAAAATAGACAAAAAAAAATTTCTCTCCATCTCTACTTTATAAAATTCCGCAAACAATAAAAAAGGTCTTGAAAAATGTTAAAAAGCGCGCGGTTTTGAATTTTGAGAAGCAGCATTTTGAAAGGAAAATTTTGTAAAAAGAATTTTGACCCATCCAGAATTTTGACCTCAACCCTTCAATTACTGCATGAGTCATTTCCTAATCGTGTAATCGGCCGTTTCTGCGAACAGAACTGTCCATTTAACGCGATTTAACGCCACTGGATTTTTTTCTGTAGGGTTTTTTGAAGTCAAAGGTCTATGCAAACAAAATCGAAATTATGCGAAACGGTCGTAGAAAATTTCAATATAAGAGTACGTACTTGCCAGCAAAGCTGTGGTGGCCATTTATCCGATGTGCTATTCCATACATAGCCCCAATCTGTATAAGCTTTCTAATTAAAAATCTGTATTTTCTATCAAAATAACATTTTGCGTGAATTATGGGACACCATATATATTGCTCCTCTCCAGACATAGTGGTGCTATTTGTATGCAGTAATGCTGGCAAATCGGGCTAGTGGTTGATGATTCGTCAGGATTGTTAAAGAAAGATGCTCATTGCACATTTTAGGTAAAAGACCGCGTATTCCTCGTCCTCTTTCATGCTACTGTGACAGAAATCATTTCTCTGTTAGCATCCCGATAACACAAGAAAAAAAAAAGAGTAAGTCTTGCAGCTGATCCATGTGTAGGCCCAACTCTTTTGCGCCAATAGGCTGAATTAAGAAGCTTTCCGAGGACAGATATGCTCTCGGACGTAAGTAAGACGTTCGCGCGAGGTGACTGTAATCTTTAAAAGCAACTTGTGTCTCTATCCTCGAAATTGTG
Source organism: Cheilosia variabilis (assembly GCA_951230905.1). Taxonomy (NCBI): domain Eukaryota; kingdom Metazoa; phylum Arthropoda; class Insecta; order Diptera; family Syrphidae; genus Cheilosia; species Cheilosia variabilis. The sequence continues at coordinate 46,824,598 of OX579679.1, forward strand.
TCAAATACAGATTATAAGTTAAAGGTTCCTAAACATCGTATACAGCTTCTGTTAATCTAGACTCCAACGTTGACAAATTTCTGAAACCACGGCAGATCTTCAACAAGGGGATACCAAATCAAAACAACCCCAGTCATCGACTTTGTGGTCTTCAGAAGATTACATAGAGACGATCTACACAGAGGTTTGTTGTTTTTCGACATTCCCATAGCCATTAAGGGTCATCATCCACCTCGAAGCTCTGCGGAGACCTCTCTCAATCAATGATATAATCCCGTAGATCTAACCAAGATCAACCCCAGTTCACCACTTTTCGACAAGAGTCAAAGAATGCAATGCAGTTCCAACCTAAGAAGACTTTTTACATAAGTTACTACAATTCGCAAAAGCGAATTGTTACCCCTGTTGACAGCGGGTGAATATAAGTACATAGCCCAGCCCGCTTGTTTTATTCAGAAAATTGTTCGTGTCGTTTTTCGGCTCAGTTTGTTTTGAAGGGATTTTAGAACGGATGAGCACAACCTCTGGTCTCCTATATTAGAGACCTTTGCAAAATCGTGCACTCAATTGGAGAACTTATAAGCTACAGCTGGCTGCATTGGTAGGTTGCTTGAGGTACCTTTTGTTTGTAGATCGAAAACCCTCTCAAGGTGTAAAACAAAATGGACTCGCTCCTCAGTCAGCAACTTAGTTCACTTTCTGCATTTTTTAAAATGAAGATTGCCCCGTATTTTAGGTTCCTTCATCAACTAACATCTGAAAGACGGAACTTTGCTAAGAGGTGATCCTAAAATGACAAGAATTTTCTGAAGCAACGAGTTCATGAAGTAGAAACTTAGCTTTGAGCCAACAAATCGAGTCCTAAAAAACACACAAGGATATACGTATCGGACCGTGGAGTTATTTTTTTCTAAAGCGAAACACGATCCTTAAGAAACGGTTTACCCAAAGGCTTTCCTAAGTCATCCACTGTCCAATGTACACCATGCCCTTTTGACGATTACTTTCCTCAAATCTCTTCTTCAGCAAGAGTCAACTGCTTAGGCAATTTGCGAAAAAAAAATAAAAAATATTTGTAAGGACCTTCTAAGTGACACCTCGCCGACATTATATTTGAGAGTCCTTCCCCAAAGGTTATAGCACTTCTGCATAATTCAAAAGGTTTCCCGGCTCCCCATTAAGAACTCCATCGTTCCAACTAAACCTTCCCAAAGCAGCACAGCACCTTCTCAACCTCTCTGCATCCACTGGCTGGGTCGATAAATCTCTCTTAAGCAATCCACTTTATCAGTTGTCTACCAATAACTAACAATCGCCGGCGAAAAACACAAAATCGAAGGCGACGAAAAGACATGACACAAACTACCGGGTCTACCGGGCGCACCGAGTGTGTCTGTACGGATAAGAAAAAAATAAAGCAGCCCCGTCCTATACTACGGCTAAAGGATGCCAAAGAAGGAACGACGAAAAATTGCTTCACTTAAACAGTGAGGAGAGAGAATTAATTTCGCTAGCCAACTGAGAAAAGATTTATGAGAACATAATTTAAGATCCTCCCCGAGATGGTCACATCGAAGGACATTCATTCTGCTTTTGCCCCGCACCAAAAGCAACGATAACCTGGCAGGGCAAACAAACAAGCAGAGCGCTATTTTTCACATCCTTCCACTTTTATCGGAAGTCCTCGCACTTTACGAGCAGCGAGCCAAAATGCCCCACAAGAAGGCAGCTTCAGTGGGCAGGGTACGGTACACCTACGAGAAGAAGCTCCACCAGGATAGAGCACTTTTCTGGACAGCGCATATCCTTGCCATCGTGAAATATTTTCCCTTTTCTAGAGAGAGTTCGGTATGGTGTTCGCATCCCAATAAATATTGTGCACTCAGTTATATGGGTATGGTGTCGGCCCCAGAAAGTAGGAAGGCGAGTCACTGAAAGTTTTGATAGTCGGCGAAAATAAATCAGGTTGTTGCCAGTTCAGGGGATGGCTTCTAGGGGTTGTGCCATCTGTCCCAGGCTCTTTGTGACATAAATTGTCCTCGAACCAGCTACCGACCGACATTGAAAGTAAAACGCCAACCCCGGGGCGCAAAAGGTGAGGCGCCACTCTGTAATAGGAGTCAGAGTCGGAGTCGGAGTCGTAGTCGGAGTCGGAGTCGGTGTCGGAGTCGTCGTCCTCGTCTTTCTTGTCGTGGTGGATTGTGGGAGGACACAGAGCAAGAATGTTGGAATGCAAATGTCAACGAAAGTGAATGAGATTGGCAGGAAGCCGTGGGTGGGAAATTTATTTCCCTGGCTGACATGAACTGACATGGCTTTCGGGGAATGACAAAGCGTTAGGTAATTAAGCTGTCAGTTGGGTTTCATGAAGGATTTGCTTGTGGTGCTGCCAGTGGGTGTCCTTGTTGCGTTGTTTTCCCTACATTTTTGCTCAAGCGTGCTGCCTTGATACCTACTACTGTAATTTTGATTTATGTCCTCGACTGGGGGTGAAGATGAAGACGGATTTTCCAGAAAACAAGGTAAGAAAATCCTAGAGAAAAGATGCTACGGTTGTTCATGAATTTGGTTGACATTGTGACAAACGTAACGGTGTGTCCTTTGTCTATATCCCCCACCCATCCATCAGAACAACGGCCACTCGTCCACACTTCATCCCCAACTTCACTCTATTTGAATTGGAAAACAGGAAGATGCAGACACCATAAATTAAAATTCGACGGAAGCAATTAAAAGATCCTCTTAGAAATATGACAAGGAATGTGGTTCTCCCGGAATTTATTATAAGCAGAGATGTCGCATCCACTGACAGGGACAGGGACCTCGCAAGATATACCCCTCACTTTGCATGAGGTGTCTGTGTATTTTATATTCCTGTGTGCTGTCGCCATCGCTAAAGTTGATAGGAAATGGGTTTTTTTTTTGCTCTCCTTCTTTCGGTGCATCCTTTGGCGAACAATAATTTGTATTCGCTCCTGACAGGACCGCCAACTGCACAGACATTTAGCCTCGCATAGAGCACAGTCAGCTTTACGAGGTGAGAATGGAAAATTAATTGCTCTCCTTGCACAAGGGCGATATAATTGAATTTTTAGTCGTCCTTTTGCGCGCAGTTCCAGGGAAATTGTGGTGCCATCGTCGTTGTCGACATGATAACAAAGCGCCGTCTGTTTCCCGTACAGAGGGTATATTACACCTCGGGAAGGACGTCTTTTGTTTGCTGGAAAAAAACAATAGATGTCTGCACGTTGTCAATACAGAAAGTGTACAGGGTGGGCCAAATACAAGTTTCTTTTTAAAAATGCAATAAAATGACAAAAAATTACTTTTTGTCCACTTATTATGTTTTTATTAGTAAGAGCAAACATTCCCATTAATTATGGAACACAAGGTCGCCCAAGTGCCTGCCTGGGCTGGCTTCGCAGTAGCGCATTCTCTCACTCCGATTTTCCAAGACCTTGATGATGGTTTCGGGCTGTAGCTCACGGATAGCTGGGATGATATTGGCCTTAAGTCCTTGAATCGTTTCCGGATTTTTGGCATAACATCGGTCATTCACGGTTCCACACAAAAAAAAGTCAGGCCGATAAAACGATTTGGGAACTTGGTGCGCAAAAGATCTATTGTGGCATGGGCTGCATGAACCAGAGGTCGTCCAAATCCATGTCTTCAATTTCAGTAAAATAAACGGCGGTTAACATGGCTCTGTAACGCCCACTGTTGACCGAAACGTTGTTCCCAGCCTCATTTTCGAAGAAAAATGGTCCACACCACTCCACAATCAGCATTCCAAACTGTCACTCTCTTGGCTTCTCGACTACGGGGACCATGAGTGGTGTCCACTAGCATACCTTCTCACGAACTTTTTGCGTACAGCAGGCGCGGTGGGTGCTTCAATTCCGCCAAAACTTCTTTTCAAAAAACCGTTTGTGCTACAGAGCACTCACGTTGGAAATAAGTTTTCAATATTTCCCAACGTTGTTCAAGCGTAAAGAGGAACATTTCGTCCCGCAGAAGTATAACACTGACTTTCTGTCCAGATTTTGAGTGGGAAACAGCTTTCAGTGTCAAAATAACCTATGATTAAAAAAGAAACCACTGGATGGCCCACCCTCTATATGCTACTTGGAGGTAGCACACAATATATCACCCCGATGGGAGTGAATGGCAGTCCACGAATGGGACGTCTGGTTCGTTGTCAGTTGCTATTGTTCTAGGAGCGTTCTATAGGTAATAGCTTCTGCAGGCTTGGTGAAGGTGGTTTTTAGATTCCAATCAGATCTGGGAGTATGTAGACAGGAGTTAATTTATACCAAGGGGTTGTACCTACCTACATTTAGACCTAGTGCGTCTTAACCTCTTTCATTGGCACTTGCGACATTTGATCTGGTTTGAAACGGACAGGAGGAGCTTCAAGGCTGCCCTACCGACTTCAAGTGGCACAAACATCATCGCCGCGCCTAACACCACCTCATAAATAAACCTGTGACGATCCAGCGTTCTACCTACTAGTATTTCAGTGAAAAACGGACCACGCTGTCGAAGGAATTTCGTAAAATTGTCAGTCAAAAGCAAGCAAGGATGAGGTGATACGAGCTAACCAGTTTCAGCGCAAGTAAAACCAATCCATACGTGAAACAAACCACTGCCACTAAAATGTAACGCGGGATCCGAACTGCGCTTACAAGACAAATGAGACCCCCTCCTGCCCACTGTATCCGCACATAATCCCCATCATCTCACCTAATTGCGGCGGTAATTAACTTTTGCAAATAAATTAAGAGCGACGCATGTTAATTCACACCCATAAACATCTCTATGACAGTTTCGCTCCGACATTCATCCGAAAAGATATGAAACGAGAATTAACGTCCTGCCTCATCGGCAATCACTTCGTCGTCGTCGTCGTCGTCGTCATCGTCATCGTCGGTCCGATTAAAAGCGATTAAAGCCAACTTAAGTGACACTTTGAATGGACAGAAAGACAGCAATGCGCAAAAAGAAAAACAACCGCACCGGGGTCCTTGAAGGAAATACGACTACCTCTAGAGATGACAAACTCGTTCCAGAAACCCAACCCAAATAGGGGCTAACCAGCACACAGACACACACACGCCCAGACTGACATCATCCAGGCAGAAGATGAGGCGCATAAACGGCATATCGAATCAAGTCAAATCCCTTTCGATACACTCGTAATTTGCAGCTTACCCCGGACACTATTGAAAAGTGGTCAGACAGGCAGCCTGGCATGTGAGTCGGAGCCTGATGCTAACTGCCACTGCCAGCATCAACTTCAGATGCAAAATTCATCTCTCTTTAGAGATGGCTGCTGCCGAAGACAGTGAGTTTGACTTGCCGGACAGCTGGGATTAACTTCATTTCATGATTGCGCCTTCACCGTGTTCTGCTGATGCTTCGTCGTACTGGGCTCTACTTTTCCCCTGTGCGTTCTTGTTGTGTCAGTGTCCTTTTAACCAGTGTTATTGCTTGCAATTTGCGTACCTTGGCGCACGCAGGGGGCGCTCAGTGAGTCTCACTGGCATTTCACCTGACAGTTGGATGTTTTAATATAAATCTCAACCAGCACAGTGGCGGAGCGTGGTTGCATTTTAAAACGGGGGCTGGCAATTAGTGAAAGTCTATGGCTAGGTTTTGATGATAGGTATGGCGCTGATGCAGTTGCAAATTTTGAATGGCAGCCCTCTCTAGCGCGAGTTAAGTATCCATAGCAAAACATATTGAGAAAAAAGATAACATTATTTGTATTCAATGATATCTTTAGTCTCTAGTACAGTCTTGCACACAACGCTACAATGATAACATATGTAAAAGAGATAATATCGTTTGTATACAATGTTGGAATATTATCTCTTCTTCATTATCAAGCAAGACGATTGTACGCTTGGGTCTCCTTGTAGATAGATAAGAAAAGTATATAAATACGACTGTATGATGAATTTATCGATAGTCTTATTGTAACTACATAGTAGCCTTAAGCTCCTTTTAGAATTAGTAAAAAGTATTTCAATAATAAAGGACATAGTTCCAAATAAATATTGTTTAATTTTAAAAGTAAGAACCAAGTGTTTTAATTGGCGATCCTGCCAGGAGGTTAAATATACTTTTTAACTTCAATCGAGCGGACCTCGGGAACAAGTAGTGAAATCTAGTATAAACAGAACACTCGCGTTACCGGTTACAAGAATTACCTAGCATAGCAGGTACAAATATAGCTCCTTCGTACGAAGCAGCAAAGCAATTCAGTGAAAGTGTATATGTGGAAAAAAAAAAAACACACAAATTCGACGACAACAGACACGAGTTCAAAATGGAACAACTCGCAGTATTAATGGCAAGATTAGAAGCTTTAGAAACCAGGTGCAACACAGTAACACAAACCCTAGAGCACACACGCACAGAGAATGCAAGGTTAGCAGCAATAATAACTAACCAAAATCAAATAAACACTAATTTAGAAACAAAACTAAATGAAGTAAAATCTGGATTAGGCATAGTACCAAACATACCTGTGCTAGAGGAAATAAGAACCACATATACAGATGGTAGTGAAATACAGTTAGACGCATTTAAAAGCCTACCTATTTTCAACGGCGATCAATCAAATTATCGGTCGTGGCGCGAAGAAGCATCCAGATTAATGGACAGCATTAAAAACCTCAAAACACACAGTAAGTACGCAGCAGCATTGACTATAGTGAAAAGTAAAATACAGGGTGCAGCCGCGAATGTGTTAACTAATTATAACACAATTTTTAATTTTGAGGCGATACGTAACAGATTAGATTATACGTACTCTAATCAAGAACCTCTATACGTGCTACAAGACATGATGAAAGCCATCACGCAAAAAAGAAGCACACTGTCTGAATACCACGACGAGATAAATAAAAATCTCAATTTAATAATATCAAAAATCACTATGTCAGGTGATCCGCCGAATATAATCGACAGACTAATTAAAAATGCTAACGACGACGCAGTTCGTATATTCATTGATGGTATGAGTGACAACTTTACAAGAGGATCATTATATTCAGCTACAATAAATGATCTAGAACACGCATTCGCAATTGCTCGCAGAATAGAACATGATAATGTGCACAGGCATTTACATCTCACTCAAGATAAGCACCACAAAAATATGCCACATGAACACAGAAACGAAAGAAGACCAAACTATTCGAGCCAAACAACGAATTATCAACCCCAGAAGCAATACGATAATATGCAGCAACACAATCAAGGACCACGCCTAAACCCTTCCAAGAGAAATGACGGACCACAGCCGATGGAGATAAACTCGAGACAAATTGTACATGCACAGCGACAAAATTGGAATCAATACAAACCCGATGTATATAATCCACCAGCGAAACGTGAACACAGCGGGAGTTTCAACACACACAACAGACCGCAACGATCTTATCAGCAGAACTTCAAGCAGCAGAGAGTAAATAACTCCCGACAACAACGCAGAGACGATGTCAGCAGTACATATGCAGAAGCAGATGAAACGGAATGTATGGTAAATAATAACATAAGAATAGATCATTTAAACTAGTAGACGGGTTGCCCTGCTTAAATTTAACTAGTACTATTTCTAAGAAAATTTATAAAATTCTTATTGATACTGGTGCAACCCATAATTACATTAATAGAAAATGCGATTCTAGCGAAAAAATTAAAATTAAACCTATAAAAATAAAAACAATGCATGGTTATTCTATGGTAGATACAAAGAAAGTAGTTAGGATATTAAAGAAAAATATAACATTTTTTGAATTAGAGGATATTCAGTCTTTTGATATGATATTAGGATATGAAGGACTTAAAGTTCTAAACGCGGAAATAAATTTCAGTAATATGACTCTAACTACCATAAGCAGTGTCGAATCTATTCAGAAAATTAATTACATAATTGGGGAAAATAATATTTATAAAGCAGACATAGATAGACTGATGAAGATTAATAACAGCATAGGACCGTTACCCTTTACAGATACTATAGAAGCAAGCATTAGGACGACCAATGATAATCCGGTTTATGTTAAACAATATCCATATCCCATAGCAGATAACGAATTCGTAAACAAAGAAATACAGAAACTCTTACATGACAATATAATAGAAAAAAGCCATAGTCCTTATAACAGTCCCATATGGACAGTACCTAAAAAAGGTTTGGACGAAAAAGGAAAACCAAAACGGCGCATGGTTGTTGATTTCCAAAAACTTAACGCTCACACTGTAACAGACAGATACCCCATTCCGGATGTCAACATGACAATTCAAAATTTAGGTAAAGCCAAGTACTTTACAACGTTAGATTTGGAGTCAGGTTTCCACCAAATTAAAATCAAAACAGATGATAAAGAAAAAACAGCTTTTGCTATAAATGGCGCAAAATATCATTTTAAACGAATGCCTTTCGGGCTCAAAAATGCACCAAGCATATTTCAGAGATGCGTGGACGACATTTTGAGAGACTTTGTAGGTAAATTCGTACACGTTTACATTGATGACGTATTGATATATTCTTCATCTGAGGAAGAACATATACAGCACATAAGTCAAGTATTCGACGTACTCAATAAAGCCACATTAAAAATATCTGATGAGAAAAGTAAGTTTTTTCAAGAAGAAGTAGAATACTTAGGTCACATAATCAGACATGGTAGAATCACTACGAACCCTGAGAAAATAGCAGCTATAGAAAATTTTCCAGTCCCACAAACGGTAAAGGATTTGAGAGGATTTTTAGGTCTTACAGGTTACTATCGTAAGTTTATAAAAGGATACGCAAGCATAGCCAAGCCCCTGACATTATATTTACGAGGAGATAACGGTAAAGTAAACAAAAAACAAAGTAAAAATATTAAGTTAAATCTGAATGATTCAGCATTAGAAGCGATTAGAATTTTAAAAAATTATTTGAAAGAACAAGTCGAACTTTTTCAACCGGATTATAGTAAACCATTCGAGCTTACTACAGATGCATCCAACATAGCTATTGGAGCCGTACTAAGTCAGAATAAGCAACCTATACACTTCTTGTCAAGAACACTGAGTAAGACAGAAGAGAACTATAGCACAAACGAGAAAGAGCTATTAGCGATCATATGGTCCTTACAAAAACTCAGAAACTACATATATGGTATAGCAGACTTAACCATATATACCGATCACCAGAGCCTTATATATTCGGTATCAGAAAAAAATCCCAACACAAAGCTGAAACGTTGGAAGGGAATCATTGAAGACTTTGGAGCAAAATTAGTTTATAAACCAGGAAACCTAAATCTTGTAGCTGACGCATTATCACGTCAACGCATAAATACTTCTACCATAGAAACAGCACATTCAGCTGAAAGTTCTTCTAATGATATAATAAAAACTGTGAATCAGCCTTTTAATGCATACACTGCACAGTTCGAACTTATTGAAGATATAACAAATAATATCGAAACACAAATCTATTTTGGTAACAAAATAAGACTCATAATAAAGTTTAAGGACAAAGACTCTTTACTAAGGCAGATGAAAGAAGTTATACAACCCCAAAAGATTGTAGCTTTGCATACGAAATTTGAAAACATATACAAATATGGTGAAAACATAAAAAAAGAATTCCCACTAGTAAGATTTATATTCACACCAAGAAAACTTCAAGACGTGACAAATTTGGAGGAACAACTAAAACTTGTAAGGGTAACTCACGAAAGAGCACACCGAGGGTTACGTAACAATATACAAGAAATCTCAGAGAAATATTACTGGCCCGATCTAAATAAACAAGCAAAGAGTTTCAACAAAAAATGCATAGCATGTCTATTTGGAAAATATGAAAGAAAACCTATCAGAGAACCCCTGAATAATTCAGAAATACCAACACATGTGGGAACACACATTCATATGGACATATACTTCAACGACAAGTATACTTTCCTTGTAACAGTAGATAAGTATTCTAAATATACAATCCTTCGGGAAATCGAAACTCGAAACAGACTGTACGACGTTATGGAAGAGGTCTTATCTAATTATTTCCCAAAATGTGAACGACTCATGACAGATAACGAGAAGGGATTCAAAACAGAAATGGTGAACCAAATGTGTTTGAAATACAACATAACTAAAGTAGAAACTCCAGTATACAGATCGACAGCGAACGGTCAGGTAGAACGTGTAAACGGTACAATAACTGAACTGTCTAGAATATTCACAATTCAGAATAAAACAAGACTTATCGAAGAAATATTTAGAACAGTGCGTGAATTAAATAATTCCATACACTCAGTTACCGGTTTGAAACCTAGAGACATTTTCTTTAATCAAAATAAATATAGCAATAGTGAAATTATAATAAATAAACTAAACTCAGCATCCAAAAAAGTGATCGAACGTCTAAATAAAGGAACTCGACACAGAGAATATAAAAAAGGAGATAAGATAATGGTAAGAATCACAGGTCTTAGAAAGAAATCTAACGCCAGATACATAACAAGAATAGTAGAAGAAGATAAAGGAGACACTGTAATCTCTAAAGAGGGAATAAAAATTCACAAGGATAACATAAAGAATTATCATTTTTTAGATGACGAAAATATTAATATTCCTAACATTACTAGGAATTGTACAGAGTCAAGAAGGGCAAGGAAACGTTCAAATAACTGAGTTACTAAACAAGAAGTTTATACTTACGCAAACAGATGACGTGTATTTATTCAAAGAACAAACTTATTTGTTACATGCCACCAACCTGACTTCGATATTTCAACCTTACGTAAATATCGTAACTAGTAACTATCAACCTACACAAGAAGAAAAAATTTGGTTAAGTAAAATTAAGAATTTAGCAGACCAATTACAAGAACATACTAGGCATACTAGATCAATTAACTTTTTAGGAACAGCTTTCAAATATGTGTTTGGTAATCCTGACCATTATGACTTAGTTAACATAGAAACGAGTATAAATAATCTCATAGAAAACAATAATAAACAAAAAACTATAAATTCTAGATTCGAACAAATTTTGCAACAATTCGAAGGTCAGAGCCTTAAAGAACATTTAGTAATAGAACAAGTGTACGAACAATTATTATTATTGACCAGAACAATTAATGCAGCAAAAAATAATGAATATTTATCAGAAAGCCTAGACTTAGATGACATTAAAAATATTATTCAACATGAAATAATTCAAGTACCCATAATAAATATACTTGAGTACTCTAAAATATTATTAGCTAGAACTGATGAATTCTTCATCACAATATATAAATATCCAGTTCTAATTAAATCATGTAAATTGTATAAAGTAACACCCTTAAATTCAAAACATGGAAAAATCATTACAGATAAAACAATTGCCTTATGTAACCAAACTTATTTAAGAACAAGAAATTGTCAAAATCATCTAAGTAAAAACATTTGTGAAATTAACTTTGAAGAAGAAAATTGTCTTATTCCACTTTTAAAGAATATAACTTCAAAATGCAACATTAAACAAGAATACGATTACGACTTAGAAATTGAATCCGGTGTTATGTTATTAAGCGGTAAGCATAAGCTAAATAATCAAACAATTAATGGTATAAACTTAGTTACTTATGAAAATACTATAAATCTAGATGATAAAATATACAAAAACATGCATAAGCAAATTAAAGAAGTTATATTAAGAAATCATAATTCAGAGTCTTACATCGACCAAATAATTAAAGAAGATACAATATACAAATTCGATAACATAGATACTTTAAAAAAACTAATTATTCCTTTTGAAGAAAAACCGATATTATCAACTATATACACAATTGTAACACTGATTGTTATTTTAGCATTTACGTACGTAATGATAAAAACTATACAATGTATAACAGATCGTCAAAAACAAAAAAAGATTGACGCATATAACAAAACTTATGAAAGAGAGATGTTAAAAATAGCGTCGAAAAATCGGGACGATTTCGTTTAACAAGGGGGGGAGTTAAGTATCCATAGCAAAACATATTGAGAAAAAAGATAACATTATTTGTATTCAATGATATCTTTAGTCTCTAGTACAGTCTTGCACACAACGCTACAATGATAACATATGTAAAAGAGATAATATCGTTTGTATACAATGTTGGAATATTATCTCTTCTTCATTATCAAGCAAGACGATTGTACGCTTGGGTCTCCTTGTAGATAGATAAGAAAAGTATATAAATACGACTGTATGATGAATTTATCGATAGTCTTATTGTAACTACATAGTAGCCTTAAGCTCCTTTTAGAATTAGTAAAAAGTATTTCAATAATAAAGGACATAGTTCCAAATAAATATTGTTTAATTTTAAAAGTAAGAACCAAGTGTTTTAATTCGCGCTCCTTTTTTTCCTGTCTGTGAATACGTGTATTAATGGCCGCCGGGTGGCACTATTTTAATAACGAACAATTTGTAGATATATTTATAACAATAAATGTAAAAAATGTAAATGTTGATTATGTTCCCTATCCATATTCGGCACCAAACTGTTCATCCATTCACATTTCAGTTTTTTTTTTTTAATCTATTTTGACAGCAAAATTCATACAGGCACATAAATGAAATCCGTGGGGGCTGTTCCAAAAATGAGTTAACAACATGCAAGTTAAGCCCGCAAGCTTCCGCCATAAGTGAATCTTAGAAAATGTCCATGAACATTGAATAAATTTCTCTCAGGCTTGGTGAATGTTTCCAAATTCGTTTATTTGACACCATATTTGTACAAAATCAAAATATGATTGGAAATGCTGTCGTTTACCAACACTGGGCAGTGTTAAAGGTAAAAATGCAAATGCTATTCATATTTTAAAAAAATGGATTAATATCGGAAATCAAAAAAAAGTGATTAAACTCCTAACAAAAAAGACAATATAAATTATTAATTAACAAAAACAAGCGCACTTTGTGCTTTTGGAATACAGAAAGTGATCAAAACATTTTTTAACTGTTCCGAGTATTTCACATAAATAAAGGGCGGTCTACGAGGATTTTTGTATTATGGCCTTTACAAGAAAAAACCAAGCACATACAAATCTGACAGCAATATTATAAACAATAAAAATATAGAATTAATTTTTTTAATTTAACAAATGCATACATGTACCTATAATGTATATTCATTGCATTCATTTTACTAAAAAAATGTTTTTCGCCATGACATAAAAAAAAATCTTTTACCTAAACGCTGTTAAAATATTTTGTTGCAATATGACTTCGAAATTTAAAGCATTAAAATCAACGAAAAAACAGTGAACTTCCTTTAAAATATACAAATAAGCTTCAAGTTACAAAATCTATTTCCACAAAAGTAAAAAAAACGTGTTAGTTCATTTTTCTCTGATTAATATTATGATTTCTGCTAGATATTGATAAATGATTTTATATTAAGGTATTTGGCACTTTAACGAAATTATAACAGGAATTCCAACAACAACAAGTTCATAAACTTTAAAAACTTTAAAATTCAACTTTGATGTGAACGCCATGTAACTAATGGGCACGAAACATGCCGAACACAGTCGGTCCCACTTGAAATCCGAACAGAAAATGGCCGCCCGATGGACATGAAGTCCCTGCAATGGCGCTCCTTTGATTAGTACAGGCACGAATACTTCTGCAATCTTATGCAGGACAGGCAGCTTGTAGGCAGATGTACCGTTTCTGCTCTCAGTTCACTCAGTTGTCTAGTTTGGTTAGTCTATGGCCAATGCCATAGATGCTGCTAGTAAACTTTTTACTGACCACTATATCCACTGCCTACTGGCAGATATAAAAACCGCACTGAAACAAAGTCACGGGCACTATTTTTGAGTGCTCCAGCTACGCACCCAAGCCTGACTCCCTAAAAAAATGAGCAGGCTCAAGTATTTATACAACTATGGCACCACAACTAGGTTCATGAAGAACTGGCGTTTGAAGTCTGTTAAAATTAGCGAAATTATCAGACGACGGCAGTAGAGTACGCAGTATAGAAGTTTGGGCATAGCTCCCCACCACGCCCCCTCCTGCGTCCGCCACTGGACGATGGCTAAGTTCTCGGCAATACACCTCAAGGCACTGCTGTTCGATGTAAGGAGACCCTAAAGAGATACCCCTCCAAAGGATGACAACTTATCTAGTATAAATATCTACGGGTTCTCCGCCACCCATTAGCCCCTTGTCCATCGCCACCACTGACCCTATGTACAATTCTCAGTCATTGAGTGGATTTACCTTCCGATGACCAACAAGGATCTTTTCCCTTTCAACTGACATCCATAATAAACATGACGGCCTTAAATGCTAAATAATATAATATTCAGTTCGTCTGTCTGTCAAGCTGTCTGGCATGTCTGTCCGTCGGCCTGTCTATTTGTCTGAATCCACATCAAAGCCCCGGATTATTCCGTCCAATTAATCCAGGTGAGATGCACACATTGTGTACTCCCATCACTAGCCGCCACTCCAACTTCAGCTCCATGCTATAGTCGCACTCCCCAAAGGGCATCGGAAGCGAGGACCGAGGAGATGCGCCATCTCATGCGTGTAGCTTTCCTTAGCCACAGCCGACACACGAACACAAACAAGCCCAACCAGGGCAGAGGGTGAAAAATCCTGTCTAATGGATTTCGGGTTTTGCTTTTGTGGTCTTGGCCGTTTGTCAGTTGTTCTCAAATATAGTATATCTTTCATTTCAGCATATTATTGGTCATGTCCGTTCGCATTACCGTGTCGTGCTGCGTTTGTGCGAACGTGCGTTTGGCTCTAGCCTCTAGGTTCCTTGTTCGGCCGGCCGCATGAACGTTGTGTATGCGGTACGTTGCGCTATGGCAATCAGTGTGCCAGCGTCAGGGTCGGAGAGGACTCCGATATATTAAATGAAATTGTCGGAATCACCTGGGCAGTCAGATAAATCAATTTCGGGTCTTGCAGTACAAGAGCTGTTTGTTGGTGGTTCGGTTCGAGCAGGGAGTGAGTGCGAGTGCGGATCGATGATAGAGAGAAAGGACTCGTTTCGATTCGGGAGGATGTATGAAGATGGAAGGTTTACAACAAGATATTTTCTGCATTTCTGACAGCTTGACGTTTATCTTAATGATAAATGGCAGCCGAATTCGGTAGCTATAAATGGGATTTTAATTGGGCTGTGAGATTTCTCGATTCTTATTAATTTTTCACCTTTCAACCGTGCTTTTGGGGGGAACGTATCGAGAGGAATAGGTAGAGGTACATCATACTGATTATTAATGAGATGGCATGACGGAAGTATTGGCTGGAGATTCGTTGGTTAATGGTTTGATTTATCGAGGGAAATTGTGTTTTTTTTTTTGTAAGCATTGATTGGGTAATGATGAGTGGTTATTAATATCGACAGACTCTCATACTGTATGCATCAAAAGTCAGGTGTCAGGTGTCAGCATCAGGGCCGAATTCATGTACCTACGTATTTTAATAAATCGCTTAGAAGGTAGGTAGAAGACCCTGGATATCCGTATAACTGACGAGAGTGCGAACGGGACACATCGACCACAAGAGAGTCAGAGTGGTAGCAGCAAGGAATAAGTAGACATACCGAATGTCGCAGTTTAAGATGGCCTCGAAGAACACATTGGACAAATTTTGTTTTTGAATACCTACTCGAGCTCAATTGCGATCCCAGATTGAGGGGAAAACCGCCAAATTTGGAAAACAGTCTTCAAAGTCTGGGAACACTGCCCATCACTCTAACATTGATTATTATGGAGGTACTGGGACCGAACTGCCACATCCGTGAATGAGGTATACGTCCGCGGATTGAAGTCAATTTAACATGCGAAACATAGACAAATTTGGTCACGTTTTGCTCGTTCACAGATGACGCCATTCGACACCTCTTTTATTAGTCATTTCAAACCTAAAGTGTGCTTCAAAATATGTGTAAAAAATAAGGCTACATTTTATTGAACTTTTTATAGATCTTGACAAGGATTTTCTATTTCGTTTTTTAATCGTGTTTGCCAAGTCTCTTGGGACGATGTTTGCCACACCTTCCGCCATGTCTTACTTGACACTTGTCGTTGCGTTTTTTGATCCATTTATCTTTCTTTTTTGATGGTTTTTTTCGAAGCCTTTCGTAGATACGTTTTATCGTTTTTTTCTCCAGATATTTGATGCTTGTTTTGACAGGTTTTGGCCTAATTTATGTCAGTTTTGTTGACGATTTTCTTGCAGTCGTAATTTCTTTACACGCTTTGGAAAAAAAACTTCAAAAGGTGTCAATAAATTTGACAAAAATTAGCCCAAAACCCAAAGTTCACTTTTTATGTCGCTTTAAATATTTCCCTGGTGTCAGGTAGAAAGTGAAAAAATTCAGTTTTCAGATTCAGATTTTTAGTGGACTTTTGTAAATTTGTTTTCCCTATTATTTGGTCCTATAAGCTTTACTCTAGTTTAGTCTCCGTTCTTTGGAAAATATTAGACGCCAACAAAAGCTTCACCACAAGACGCGCAACTTCTCCCAGCAATCAGCTAGGTATGTTTTTTTGTTGGAATTAACATGAAATTTTCTTACGCTTTAGTCTTCATATCTTAAATTACTGAATCTGTGTAGGCGTAGGTGTATATCTGCTTACCATATGCACGACTGGATCTATCGTCGGCTTTTAAGCAAAACTGACTACCTGTAAGAACGTAGTTCGTGGGAAAACGCAAAACAAGTTTTTTCTGAATTTCTTGTGCATGAAGGCAGATAGTAAACCAACAATTTTAAATGCTTTGCATATTTTTAGGAAATTTGGCAGAATTTTCTACATGCTTTTCTTTTATTTCACCAATAATACAAAATACAATTTTTGGCATTTGGTCAGTTTTGCTTGTAAGCCGACGCGACGATATGTCCGTTCTCTCATCATACTAGAACCATCAGAAAATGAGCAAGTCGACTTTGCGCCGAAAGTTTCAGACACTCCGCCGCCGCCACAATTCACGGTACAATTTTGCTTAACTTGGCATTTGCTATTGTGCACAGGGCTGTCACTGAGGATTGCGAAATGCGCTTTTGCACATTATCTTAAATTTCAACTAAAAAAGGAAAGTTTAAACTGAAACAAGTCAGTCAGCTATCACATTTAGACTTACTTAACAAGAGTTTCGAACGCCCCCAATGTCATCAAACTCAAGACTATTGTTCTATGCGCGTCCTTATGCACTTTGGTTTACATGAATTATGTGCCTGCAATAGAATCTGCGTTTCCTATCAAACCGATTGCGTGAGGCAGAACCCGTCTTAAACAAAATACTCTACAAACAATCATGGCGACCGGTACCACAAGCAACTGCAGCAAAAGAATTTCCCAATTGGAAGTTTTTGCCTACTAAATATTAATGTTCACAAAAGTACACCCCTAATGCACTCCAGGAAATTCGAATTAGCTATTTTTCTGAATATTTGCCAATTTATTATATCCCCTAAGATAGGCAATGCTTTCGCAATTTTTACTGTCACCGTTTGCAGTTTGAAAGGTATTGTGAATTCGAATCGCATTTTCGAACCTACCACCTCTGAAACCGATTCAGGCCGTGTATTGGATAAGTAGTTGATAATATTTTCCGCCGCCAGATGTCACGTGCGTGAAACAGAAGAATGTTGTAAGCATCGATAGTTTTCGTGCAGTTGGTAGAGTGGTTGTAGCTTGAGCTTAACGAATCTTGTATCCGATGTAATGTGGTTCAAATCGAAATTGAAGAGACACTTCCTAGTTTCGTGTGCTGAAACGTAGAGGGGGATAAATCGAACTGCAATTGGCCAAATGCAAATCTGATGTCAGAGCATTGCAGAATATGGAAAGGTCTACTTGATCAAAGTCTCCTGGGCTTTCTTTCACAGTTTGTAGCAGTATTCATTCACATTCCAATTGCACTCACACTTCTTCGTGCGTGTTCGACTGTTCGTGACTTAGTTCCGCGTTCTTGCATACCACGGAGGTCTGTTTTTTTTTATAAGCGTTAAACTAGTTAAAATTAGTAACTGCTAGTCCATTGAATTCCCATTGCAAGAACCGCTACCGTATCCCATTTAACCGCGCATTGGACCGACCCACAGTCGTATATTCGAAAAATCGATCTCCTTAGCCAGGTTATGTTTTTCAGGCGGCACTTTCGATGAGCGAACAATTTAATTGCCTCATGGAGCAGCCCACAACCAGTAAGAACGGTTGCAACAAAATCCACAATCGGACTAGAGTTCAATTAAAATTTAATGATAACTGTTGCAGCGAGTAGTCATTTTCACTTGCACTTGGCCAAGCTTCGAGAGCGTTAATTTGCCATTCAAACCCGGACATTCCGCAGTAGGCAGTAAGCGAGACACCTCTTTCGTTGTTGTGTACTATTTACTATGTCCAAACCAACCTCTCTAACCGCCCACCAGTCGCGCAAACAGTTTCGGAGTGTGTCCAGCGCGAACGAATTGAATGACCGAGTGTGCCGCTGCCGCTCTGTGTGTACACAAATTGCAGCGTTTTGCCACCGAAATCAATTGAAGCTGGTGCGGCGGAGCACCGCCCTAAGCAAATTGCTGCGGTTCAGGTGAAATCTGCTCCACAACGCCGCCGCCGCAGCAGACGATGTTGGCCAGTTTAATTGAATTTTATCGTATTGGCAAGACGATAATAAAAGTTCTCCTATAGCCAAGCGCATGTCCGCTCTGCTATTATTATTTGCAAACGGTGGGCAGGGGGGGAGGACAGCGGTGTGGCACCTCATCATAATCGAAGAGGGCGGAAAACGCCAAAGCAACCACGAAATTGGACCACTGAATGGAGGAAATGGCCAAATACGATAGAAGATTATCCGCGCTCGCTCGTTTTATCGCTGGAAATTAGTGTCTTGTTGTTTGCTCCACTTTTCAAATTGTTTTCGACTCTTGAGGTTGCACAATTTACATGCAGCGAGACTGACAGTGGTGGCGCTGCACTGTTTGTTCGTTTTAAGCGATTCTATTTGGTTTTTCGTTGACTGTGCCCTGGGAAAGGTTGAAAAGTGTGCCAGTGGCCTTTGACTCTTCGCCAAGTGGTACCAATTTTGGAACATTAAAACCGCTGTGTGGGATATCCACCTGTGTAGGAACCGTTTGCGTTCATAAGAGGAATGTTGGATAGAAGCGCCTGGTCTTCTTTAAGATGTGTAGGGGTGTTGGTGTTTTATCGTCAATCGTAAACGGTAAGATTGTTAGCAGCATTAACTTATTATATATGGACTGCTGTGAAATGTCACTTCCATACAATCTCTGCCCAGAAAAAGACGCCAACATAACTAGCGCTCGTGGTTCTATGCGAAAAATAAGTGAAACAAAATGACAACCATCTTGGATTTCTCCATAGAATGCTAGAGCGTGAATGGATTTGCCAAGTTGAAACGGTTGAAATTCAAATTGTTGCGGCATTGTTTACAATAGATGTCATCTCGAAATTGTGCTAGTTTAAATAATTAATAATAGATGGAACCAACAAAATTTGAATAAAAAATCGTTTTTCATTGTCCCATAAATTGCACAATTTTCGTATATTTATTGCGAATTAGTTTTTTATGTTGTTTTTCATTATTAATTTTAGAAATATGATGTAATAACACTTTAGCGTATATTTCGAGGAGGATTTGACGAAAGGAGGCTTTGTCATTTTCAAATATAAGGTCACACATAACGCGAAAGAGAGCAAAAACTCGAATTTGCAGTGCCTGCTGTGTTATGAGTAGCACAAATGAAAACGTCAGTTGTACCTCCGCCTTACGACCCAAAGCACGTGTTTTTGTTTTAGGTCGACTTTTTTGGTAATATTGTATATTTTCTTTGTTGGGATACCATGTGTAAATACCAATTTTTTTTTTGTATCTTTAGTGATTGTGACTATTAATACATGCATTTTAAATATAACAAAGGTGTTTAGTGAAAATACTGCAACATTTTGGTAAGTTGAAATATAAAGTTAAAGTGCGATTAAAGGAGGATTTATCAACTTAGAAGTAGGAGGATTTGACAAATTGTTAAATGGAAATGGAGGGACTAACACTAAACAAAAACATAGTCGCTCGCCCTGGAGATTATGTACTCATACAATTTGGCAATAAAAAGGAGTTCTATTACGTTGGCCTGGTATTAGATGCTAAGAATACCCCTTTACCATACACAATTAAATATTTTAGGAGACAAAATAAATCAAATATCTTTAGTGGAAGACGTTAAACTTGCACTTTCAACTGACTTAGTAGCAAAACTTCCAAGCCCTGTGCAAATGCCTGGAACCTCCAGATCCAAGGAGAAACTTCAATTTAATATAGATTTTGCTAACCTTGATATTCGCTAAATTAATATTTTTTTTTTTTTGATAAAACACTTGTTGAATTTATAATAACTTATGGCAACTTAATTTATGAACTTTTCTGTACATTTTGTTAGTTTTTTCTGAATAAAGTTATCTTTGTGTTATGTTCTCCTACCTATTGTCAAAACCTCCTAAGGCAATGTCAAATCCTCCTATAAAGTGGGAGGATTTGTCGCTTTTACTATATTTATTTTTCGCTTCACATCATGAAAACCCTTTACATTACACTATTGGAATAAACACCATTTTAAAGTCAAATATATAAGGAAAGTTTCATACCCCTACATTTATAACATTGCGCTAAATTATGGTTCAAAATGACGTATCATCGTTTTTGTGTCAAATCCTCCTCGCCTTACCCTACTTATGATTGTCAATAATATCACATTCAAGTACATGCGAATTTTAAAAAAGTTATTTTTAAATTCCGCATGCAAATAATAAAGCCCATAAAACGGAATTCACGATTTGTCGGTTATTTATTGTTAAGCCGCTAAGATATTTTATTGCGTTAGCAAAGAAACAAAAAATTTGTTCTTTGTTCTCTTTATTTAAAACTTTTTTAAAGTTGCACCCAAACTTTGACTTTGTGTTTAAGCAATCAAAAATATTGTTTATTGTTGTAATGAACAGAATTGTTGCTTCACATCCTTCAAACTCGGTTTCTCCACTTCTCAAGAGGAAAAGCAGAGAATTTGCGGTGCTTTCACTCAAAGTCTGGGCAGCAAGATTGACATTCATGATTTTAGAATGCCAGTTAATATGTTTGTCATTTAACTTGTTTGCAAAGTGAAGCCCAAGTTTATGTTGAAAATTTACCAATTTTTTCAATTTACTTCCACTTTATTGCCTTTCCATTCTCATCGTAAATTACTTTATGGGCTCCCCATGTATTACGAATTAATTTATGACAATGGCAAGCGTCTATGAAATTTGTTCATCTTTTTCAGGATGTTTAAAACTTAGTTTCAACTGCTCTAGAGACCAACACTTCGTTTTTTAATTTTTGATCTTTATTCAATTAATCGCAATTACACAGTCTTATGCAAAACTATCTGCAACGAAATGGAAACGTCAGATGTGAGTTTCCAATTTATTCCGCTCCGAACCACGAGAGCTAGCGCTTATGTTGGAACCAACGCGAAGTTGTCTACTAGCAGTCCATATATAATAATAAATAATGGTTAGCAGGAAGTAATAGGTCAAAATTTGTGGCATTCGGAGCGACTTGTCAAATAGAGTGGAATGGATCCTTGAGCGTGCCAATAGTAACAGCGTCTGCCCCTTGTAAGAGCTAATTCTATGAGCACTGCTGCATTGAACGCTGGCTCTAGAAATTGGTTGCGGCAGTTCCTCTGCGAAAGGATATCTCTTTTGCTTCGTTGCTGGATGTGAAGTCTGCCTTGATCATTGTGTCGAAGGAGTCTGTGTCGAATTTTGCGTTGGTGCCCACGGTCCTTGGGACTTGTCTTTCTCGATATGATGAACTTAGTCGCCTGGTGGTCATTTTTAAGGAGTAATGCTTTGTGGTCCAGCCAGCTTTAGATGGCTCCTGAGCATCAGGCGACAGGTTGTGCAGAAGCAGGGGGAGTGGACTCCTATAGGGCTTGCGAATTAGTTCGCCGAGTCATGAAATTTGGCTTCCACAGGGTTATAGGTATCGCTGCTTTCGATGGTTTGCAAAACCAACTAACTAGAGCACTCACCACAGCGAAGTGGCCCAGCGATTACTGATGTGCTGGACTACTGAGCCAAGTGTCTCAAGTTCGATCTTAGGGTACCTATATTCGTACCTATGTTGGCAATTGTTGCGCAAACTTTTTATTTAATTTAGCTAGGGCAGTACTGACTCTATTTCCCTCATCGATATGTCCCAGAAAAGTCTGCAGAGCATTTTTGAATATGATACTTCCAGCCACTGCATTCGTCAGCTTGCGCAAGTCTTGGCCATGTTTGACCATCTTTCTCGCATCTTCTGCACTTCTTGAATCTTTTTTTTTTTTAAACTTCTGACTCGCCAAGGCAAAAAATAAGCACGCCGACCTAGAAGGTCCATTGTACGGGGTTCTCTTAAGCTCGCTCTTGAAGTGGTGTTCAGCGGCAAGGTAATCTTCATTGTGCCCGACCTTGGCAACCATCGACGCGGTTGGCCTATTTCTCTTTTACTATCCAGCGCTGAATATCCCATTCAGTTAGTTTGATCACATCCTTACCAAGGGCCTTGAGCTGTCTCGTATATCCCAAAGCCCCATTCTCCGTGCTTCTGGGTACGTAGCTTCCGACAACTTGTCTAAATCAAAAGCTCCCAGTAGCTTCGAAACTGCGGTTCGTTTTTCGCTCGAATCAGGGGCTGGGCCTGAAAAATACCCTTGGCTACGCCATTATTGTCCATTCCATCGATGTAGCAGCCCTTTCGTGGGACTATAGTTACCGCATTATTCCAAGTGATGGTTTGATGGCTTTCTCTTAATCACAACGTTTCTGAGATGGAACAAGCTCGCTCCATCGGCATAAGATGTGCAAGATCTTCGGCTAAAGGTCTGCCAGAACATCTTGTGAGTCTAGGCTTCAGTCAAACACCTTCCAAAAGTTTAGTTAGAGAGCCCCCAATTGCATTCCAATTCTACCCTTGATATGGCTGCTTAAACTGCATACGTTTTCAACCTTTCAATTATTCTTTTCTTACCACCATTCGCTACACCAATACCTGCGAGAGCTCTTTACTACTGCCGACTATCTTTAAATTGAATTAAACAGTTGCAATTGGTTTAAACCTTTACATACATTGCTTCACTTTACTTAAGGCGTAGAGCTTGCAATCCGTGTTTGAAGTAGGTACGCCCTCAAACATCAAGGTGCCTCCAGCCAAATTGATCCCTAGCTCGTTGCCTCCAGGCAAAGTTGTGTGAGGTCGCCCTCTGACTTCGGGCGCCACATGAGCAAGACGGTGTTTTCTTCTGCTTTGTTGTCACTCGAAGACTCGTCAGGCTGCTATCCATACTCTCCCCTTTACCTAGCTACCTCAACCGTTATATTTCAGCTCTTTTGACCAGTTCAACGTCGGTGGTATAGTTTGTCGTAGAATTAATTTCTCTATTTGAATCAAAAAGCTTTTTTACACCGACGACGAGGGCATACCGCCAACTTTGAGTGACTCTTTGCTGAACCTTTTGGGTGAAGGGAGCCAGATATCTCGGTGGCAGTGACCCACTTTAAGGATGGGAGAGCCCTTAAGTGGTTTCAATTTCAACTGTTGCAACACCCTGACTTTCTCACTGACATCAGCTCCAAACAAGTCGGGGTGGCTCAAGTGATGTATCTGCCAAGTTGACTGTTGATGAAGCCGTCCATTCAATTTAGTTTGCTTATCTGCCCTACGGTCGCTTTCTGAGGAGACTTTTGAGGTTCAGCAAGCCATTCCCACAAAGCGTTACAGCGACCTTTTTTCCTCGAATTTAGCACTCTACGATGAAGTTCAGTCCGGATGGACCAAACCAAACCCAAAAGTTGTTTTTATTTGGCAGCATCCCTCGACTTTCTACAGTCTCGTCAGGTTTTGAGTTTTTTACGGTTTACTTAGCCTCCCTATGCGTCTGAAGCAGGTCGCAATTCTTTGAATTAGTAGTTGAGGAATTTATTTAAAATAATTTAATTGAAATTGGATTACAACGTCGGCTTTCTTTCAAAACCTCGTAAGTCCCAATTTTATGAAAAATTACATTTAATGTAATCCTGGTGAAAATAAATTACTGAATGAAATATCAATACCTCGTTACTCCATCATGATTCCTTTTAACGCTTTCAACAAGTTTAAAAACCTTCTAAGTCTATCGGCCTTCAAAGTTCAATTTAAAAACGCGTATGTCCGTCTTACGATGTTTTGATATTTGTTTACAGCTCGCTTTATATTCAATACCTCGTGAGTCTGTCCTTAATATTATTGAACACTAAATGCTTCAAAATTCCATTAATGTTACGTTAAAAAGTGGTATGAGAGAGCAGGGTCTGAAACCGCATCAGGCACCGAAATAGAGAGAACGGGCTGGCCACTCCTAATCGCCCTTTATTGAGGCGAGGCGCTCCAGGAAGTTTTCCCTCAATACCCTTCAAGTGTGAGTCGTTGCTTCGACCTGTTCTTCCCAAATGTCCCCTAAGTCCATCAAGTTCATCAAGGGCCTCAAAGTCCTCAGGTGATCTCGTGGCCCGAGGGACTTCAGTTCTTCGTCTTACTTGCTGTTTGTAACAATTGATTTTCGGTCCAAGGCAGTGCCCAACCGTGGTACATTGAAGCGATTTCGGATTCCCGATGGGTTGCGGTCACAGAACATCCGTTCGAAAAGGGAGGATCTCCTCACTGTGATGGCGACTGACCAGGAAGGAAGTAAAACTTCAGCCTGCCAAATGGGACCACTGCCGCCTCGCTACGACCTGTAAAGCCGGAATTTAGAAAAAGGCAGTCATCTTGCCTGAATAAGTCTAAAAGCTTTCCCCTGAGAATCACCCAATTTCCCCACAGAATACATGTAACACTCCCTAATTCGTAAGAAGCTTCCTAGAAGCTTTCTTTTTCTGGGATATGCAGCATCCTATTTGAAATGTACGTGTGAAATATTTTCCTCGGCTTGCAGGTTATTACAGAAGATTTACAGCCATCCGTGTCTACCAGTCTAAATCTTTTCCCATGATTTCTTAGAAAACCGTCCCCTGACAAGACTTCCGTCAGTGTCCTGAGTTGTTCCCCCGACTAGTTTGACAACTTCCATAGTCGCCTTGCGATCGAATTGCTGCCAAAGTGCCCCTGACCACCTCAGGTCGGCTTCGGCTCCTAATCCTGACCCCTAATCGTGGTCCATAGGACACACGGAGGAATACCAGCTTTGATGTATACTTCCTCTCTTCTTTCCAGTTCCATTTTTATTCCAACTCTTCCATTGTGTCCAAATCCACCGCAATCTAACTCGATTCTGATTCCACAGTGTTCCCCTGTTGCTGACTCTTTCAGAAGTGATCTATCACTGAGTCCTGATGGCTATATCCGGTCCAGATATAGACCTCGTCTGAATTTTCATTTTCCTCGCAGCATATTGCGGCCACCACAAATCTTATGTTGCACCAACCCCAACCCTGTCAACACGAAATCTCTCACTTAAGTTTCCACCTCGCGGCAGGCATGCCTCCAAATTAAAAGTTCAATCATCTTGTGGAGTCCTGCACCTCGCTCAGTCGAAAAATTAATTTAATAAAACAATTACACACGACCCCGATTCTGATAAATTAACCGCACATAACCGGGAAGCGAATCAACGAAATCCGCGTTCTCAGTTTCCAATTAAAAGAAACACAAGAGTTGTGGGTATCACCCGCGAAGACCGACGACTCGCTGCTGCCAGAGGTTCAGAGATTTATTAAAATCGGATTCCGGACAGATGACGACGATGATTATGCCGGTGGTGATGCGGCTGTGATGCCCTGGTGCTATAAAGTGCTGATGCTAACAATGCAAACATTTGGATGGCAGGGATTTTGACACACATTTCGCCGAGAAAGGTCTGTTTGGGTTTGGTGTATGTGCGGTCATACGTACTCGTACATGTGCGTTTATCTCGGGGCGTTGACGTCTGATTCACGAGGCCCGGTCAACGATTCCGATTACTGACCCATAAATTACGACTTTAATTGTGTATACGTTTGTGGGTCACGGCTGGATTACCGGACTGGAAGATTGATATAAAAATATATTTCCGCAGCTTAGAGCGGTCTGGTGGGTTTCTTTTTTGGGGAATTACCACCTCCACACCACACTTGGAGGAGGAGGGTGGTGCGCTCTTGCCTGGGTGTCTGTGATGGGTCGCAACAAGTGTTTCACTGCGCGCGATCGTGACGCAACTTAACTTTGGCATTTGCATGTCACCATTCTCCACCGCTAAGATAAGAGCTTAACGGTCTGTGCGAACGGTGGACCTGCGCGCATGCTTGTAGTGACCTCCATTCGGCGGCGCAACCATCGTCATTAAGTCGTGGGCATATGCACTTGCAGATGCATTTCGCGTCGCATTCGCCGTTGTCGTTGTCGTTGTCGTTGTCTTTTCAAATTGGCCAAGATGACCAAATAAATCATGGAATTCCCATTGTGAGTCCCCATGTGACATGGTGAGCTTGGCATGGTGGTGCGGCAGTTGCCCGGCTGTGAATGATGAGGCGGAGAATCGGAAAGTGCGGGCCTCGGCATGGACCCCAATGCGAAATGTTAATTATGTAATTTACCACTTGTCTGCCGCGCGCAATCCTCCATGATATCTGTTGGCTTTGGTAAGAATTCTGTGCGACCATTAAATGTAATGAGGCAACTGTTGCTTGGTGGTGGTGGAGAGAGGATGGCTGAGTGCTGGCTGCTGAGTGTTACAATGGTTTGAGGCTCATCACGCAATCGCAAAATTGGCAGCTAATGATATGTTTTGATTCGTGCTCGCCAGAGTCATGCAATAGTTTGCACATGCATCTCACGGATGAGAGTGTTGCTTGCATAGATGAGTCATTGGGTCATCATGGGTGGGTATCGACTCTTATATTGATATAATAAGAAACTGGAAGGACGTTTATCGTTCAGAGTGCAGCACGAGAGAGATGCAGTTGGTCCAGTGAGCCTTGGAAATGGCGAACCACCTTTAGTACATCAACAGCGCCCCCTAATGCTTACAGACTCGGTTTGGGGTGTGCTACTCAATTCTTGATGGTTGTAGCTTGTAGCCCTCTGGAAATATCTCCCCAGACAGCCAGTTCAAAAGGTCCCTGTAGTCAAAACAAAAAGTTTTTGAAAAGTGATTCGCAGTTGTTGGGTACTGATGGGCTGTGGTGCGTTGGTTGTTCGTCGCTTACGGCGCTCGTAAGTCGCATGTTGAGACTAAGTTCCTTGTAACATCTGATAGTAGTAGTAGTAGTACTTTATAATAGGCATTGTTCGGCCGAGAGTATTCGGTGAGTCAGGTTTGTTAAATGATAGTGTAGAGGATCCTTCATAAGTCTTAAACTCTTCTCGAGATGCTGTCAAGATGGTCCATATCCATATAAGGGAGCAATACTCTAAGCTCTGCATGTAGAGGATGAAGAGTGCCAAGTGCCAAGTCCCAATTGTCTAACTTTTTCCAAGCCCAGCTTACTGACGATATACATCCACGTACCAAATCGTGCAGCCATGGCTTGATTTTGGTTTAGTTGCTTACCCAGAATAGCGTCTTAAGACTGTTTGTGATATGGGAGGTGCCACTTCCCATAATCCATAGTCCTTCGTATACGGTTATTCGACAGTCCAACGAAAAGAAAACGAACCAAAAAGTACTGCATCGGCCTCATTATACCATTGACCACAATTGGAGGGCAAAAATACATTCCCAAAAGGGTTATAAGAACTTTTGACCATTTGTAAGAAAATCACTCTTGGAGCACTTACATTTCTTTTGAGGACATGGAAACGAATTAAGAAATATCTTGAATCAGGAAAACTATGTATACGGTTTCCTTGGCAGAAACCTCCTGGTGACTTGATGGCTTACCTCCACGAATTGTGGAACCAATCTCTCCATCACGAAAACTGTTGCTATTAATAATTTATAAACGGATTCGACAGAGCTATCTTTTGTTGAAGATCCATGTACCTACTTGTGTTGTCGATGAGTGTCTTATTGAACGGATTATAATTTATAAGCTACCTTTTTGTTTTGGGTGCCCTGAAGTCTGAAAGCGCCGGGGCTACGGTTCTATTTATTTCTGATCCAATGCACGACAGCACCCTCGGCGTTCTATAATCATTCGAAAACTCACGTTCCTGATATTAGGCCGCGGGTGATAAAAAGAGTCATCAAAAAACTTGACAGCTTTTTAAAAAGGAGGTTATAAAATGCAATGCTGTCTCTAAACTCCAAGCGAAGCCCAAACCTTCCGGTATTATCCCTGAATGGCACTTGCTTCATGAGTGTTTAACCTTCCATTGCACGACTATGACCACAAAGGACTCAAGAAATCTGCAAAATGTCAAGCTGTAGATACCCGCCACTCTATGATATGGTAACAATACATAAAGCTCCAAAATGAAAGCATCCATCCCTGAGTAAGAGCCTCTGCTGTCGAAAATCTGTAATCGAATGAGTCCTAGTCACCGACAGCTACTACTGACAATCAAGAAAGGAGACCTCCTTAGCTGAACCAAATACAGAGGTATCAAATATCACTGAAATTAAAGCCCTGGTATAGTTGATAAAAATGAGGCTTGATTCAACAATTTTTTTTGACAATTTATGTCCAACAAAATGTTTCTATCAAATTAACAACATTTTAATAAGTTTTATCTTGTTTTAAGCCTTTTGTTGTGATAACAAAAAAAAATGTTTGGTAACAAAAATTGTTTATGAAATTGTTTTGTTAAATTTACCAAAATGCTGTTGATTTTGCGAAGAAATTTATTAATATTATCTATATATTTGTGTTAAATTCACAAAAAAAGTTGTTAATACTATCAAAACTATTTGTCATTTTGTTAAATCAACAGCAAATATTGTTCATATTACAGAAATAGTCTGTTAGTACTGCAGTTGTCTTTTGTTGAATCTATAAGAATATTGTTGGTTATATAGAATTATTCTCTCAGTTCCATAATTTAAATTAGGTATTAATAAATGAAACGCAAAACAAATAACTTTAGCAATTAAATTTATTAAAAACTGAAACTATAGAATTAACATTACATTACTTTTACTGTACAATGTAAAAAATATCAAAATATGCATAAGCATATTTCACCGAATGCCTTTATCTAACTCGAAAATAAAAAGATCCGTTATACCTTAAACACCGATGATGTGAAAGATGTGGATGTAGTCATCTCCTTCATTATTTAAAGTTTCGTCTTTTAGTTTCGGTTAAAGAATCCGGGAACATAGCATTGAAGTCAAATTTGTTTATTTGTAGATAATAAAATGCATATTAAACAATCCTATATTACCAAACTGCAATTCTTACCAATTTATATCTAAGTGGTTGTTTTCAATTTTTCCTGTCCTCATCCATAAACGGATTTATTTTCATTTTTATTTTTATGCACATTAACAAACTACTTTACTTCTTGTCAAATAATTAATGATGTCATAAAAGCATTGCATCGAATTGAATGGAATAGTTTTTTTCAATTCAACACTTATTAACAACAATTAATAATTCAACAAATCTGCAAGCAAAAATGTTCCACAATGTTTTCAACAGAATGTTTGTAGTACTTATAATCTGTATTTTGTTTGGCTAACAAACATTTGCATAAGTTTTGTCAATTTCACAAATGTGATTTTTGGTTCTGTTTTAATAGAAATAACAAAAACTTTGTTAATTGAACAATAAAATTGTTTAATTGATACAATATCGATTTACTAAACTGAAAATTGTGTTTTGTTAAGCTGACAAAGAAGTTTTGTTTTAAATGTTTTATCCGTTTGTTCATCGTTCAAATTGATAAAACTTAAGATTTATTGATAAATTTCACTTATCATTACACAATTTTTTTTCAGTTCAAGAAAACTATTTTTGTTGATATTTTACAATCGAATTTTGTCAATATTACCTGGTATTTTATTGTCAGTGATTGAAGATCGTATCTGCCTAGATTCTGAAACCTTTCGTTGCCAATCTGGGATCGAATTGTGTCATCCTTGATCTCGTATCTCTGACCATCCCTTGCTCTCCTATCCGAAGATTTTATTACATCAGTGGTGACTTAACTTGATGCTGCTCCTTAACTCTGTACCCTTCCATTGAGTTGCTAGCAAACTGGACTGAAGAGGACTGCGAGTCATATACAGACAGATGGAAGTTTGTGTTACTTTACTTTTGATTTCACTTGCAGTCCGGGGTGGACCGCGGCCTCAACCAATAAGCCCCTCCATCAGTAACGCATATCATAAGTTGGTTGAGGTAGCTCTGCAATTGTGCAGCGCTTCTACCTCTATTTCAAAACGTCATCCAATCAGAAATCAAACGAAGAACAACCCTTGTTCCTAATTGAGTTCAACAAAGAAAAAAATTACCAAGGAAGATGGTTTGGTCAATAAGTTTTTGAGAGTCACGCTCCCTTTTACGTTACAAATCTTAAAGTTAGTGTCCGACTTGATCGACTGATGACTGACAAGTGTTTCTAAAATGTGCGTTTTAGTTTCCATGAAGCTGCGCCTTCAACCGCTTCTGTACTTGCCATTAAGCTACAAGCTATAGAATACGTTAAAGAACATTGCACCTGGGGTCCTTCTCAAGGTTGCCAATGTTGAAATTTTTTACCAAATTTGGTAATTTTTATTTTGCTTTTTAAGTTTTGGTAATTTGGTAATTTTTATCTGGTTATGATAGCTTTTTGAGCAGGAGCACCGAAAATACGAACTCGATATCAATTCATCTGAGTGAAAGCGTTGCATGTACCCATGTAAACCTGTTTTGTTCAAAAAATGACTGAATGACTTCTTAAAATAAACGTTACGTCAAATACGTAGCCGTGTCCCGAAGCCAGACAAAAATTTGGTCAGCAAACGTACCTATTTAAAGTAGATATTACTATTGCATTAGTAAGTTAAGTCTTATTTATTTTATTTTATAAAGTAGCCGTTTTTTAACTACTTGAAGACTGACTAAGGTCCTACAAACCTAATGTACCTAATTGATTATTTTAAAAGACTTATGTATTTTATGTTTAAAAAATGTGTTATAATAAATAAAAATAAAGTGCTAGGATTTCTACACTTTTCTTTTAGTTTCTCTGAAGACTAAGCAAAATGGACGTTTTTATGCTGCCATGCCGTTTTTTTTATATCATGTTCGTAAATCAGAGAAAAGTCTTAGGATAGTGATACGGCATTTTCACATTGGCTCAAATGTATGCTATTTTGTCTCCTTTTTTTATCAACGTCTCCAGATTTTTGGTAAATTTTATGTTGGTTTGGTAACTTTTTTTTATTTCAATTTTGGTAGCTAATTTTTTTTTGCAAGTGGCAACCGTGGTCCTTCTCGCATATAAAGAATACGTCCTTGAGCTAAAATTCCCTCCTATTTTAACAGCAGCTGATGATGATGATGTTAAATAAAACTAAGTCCTCGTTAGAAAGTTCGATTTGGGTTGGCAGGCCCCAAAGGATCCTCAAATCAACTCATTCTATAAAGCTGTCCAACGTCAAAGCGGGCACTTGACAAAGGTCCTAAACTTGTACTCACAAGAAGGATGACAAAATCATATTCCAAGCTTGTCGATGCAATGGGGAACAGACTTTATATTAAGCATAGAACGCCGTCTTTAGGCTGATCTTAAAGCAAGCTTTATGAAAGTATACCTGTCAGCGAGCGGGCTTAGTCTTTTGCTTTGCCATCTGTTTCTTATTTAATAATTACAAAAGTTATCTTATAGCTGCCCTCTATAAAGAGGCTTAGAATTTTTATTGTAAAGTTTAACCGATTTGGCAGCACCAAATTGAATTCAATGTCATAATTTGTGTAGACTTTTTCTGTCTCTCTTGCCTTTCGCAATTTCCACACATATTTGATTACGATCCTCTTGTTATTTTCGACTGTTGCTAGTATTGGTAATTGCCGTGTGCGGTAGAAGGTTGCTGCCATTTTGGTGTCCCCTGTCGTTATAAAACCTTTGTAAGGTATTACATTTCTGGATTCCTTATATTAAAAGCTTTTTTTTAGTAAATAAAATCAGCTCAAAACTTGGATATTTGTTTTTGGTGGTGACTAAGGTGGACGTAGTCCAGGGCGCAACAATACCCTTTTCTTATACGAAACCAACGGCATCCCTCTGTCAATCGTACAGTTCCGATCGATGCGACTTTTACTAAATTTGCAGTGCTTCAAATCCAAATGCAAAAGCGTAAGCCTCCAGAAACCATCTTATGGCATGCCCCTGCTACAAAAAAAAAAGAGGCACACCTTGAACTCCCCACATATGGACGAGCGCACTAAAAATACAATTTACACACTCGACAAAGCGCAAAATTGTGCGCGCACTCCCAAATAACCACTCACTCGCTCACATATCTTCTTCTTTTTATTCTGGCTGCTGCCATGATGGGCCATGGGCGATGGGCGATGGGCCCCTGCATCGAGCGCGATAACAATCAAAAGAGGGCGTCCCACATGTCTCTGACTTCTGCTGATGTTTGAACAAATTTTCTGATTGCGATGATTTATGAGCGAGCTGCGCGTCAAAAAGGCACACAAGACGCGGGTCTTCCTAATTACTATCCCCATCATCCATGCCGTGCACACACATAGAGAAAGGAGGCTCGCCAATTCGTACACCCGACAGCCGCCCGCCACCAGCTCGTCATGGTGTGGTTGCTGATGGTTACTCCTACTGTACCCCATCAGCGGGCAGCGTACAGTGGCATTATACGCTTGATTGATTTCGATTAATTTTATGTGTCCAGGAAATCGAAACTTAATGACAGGCCCTACCGTGTGTTGGGTGTTGCGGTGTGGAATGCAAAAATTGCCGTGGGGCCGCCGGTGGCTCGTGTCTATCACTGGCCATCTATCAGCAGTTGAGTTGGTGATCCCTCTACAGAGCCCGACGTGTGTCTTGCAAGAGTGCGAAATTCAAGATGCTAAGGCTGACTTCCCGGTTGCATCATTATAAACCGACAGTACTAGGCACGAATGTGGACCTAAAGAACTTTGACTCCTTCGGAGTCGCGGTCTCGTGTCCGTCATCGGTTTCGGGGCAAATTGTCGAATGGGGCGTTGATTATGATGACGGCCTGCGGTGATGGTGGCTGCTGCCATTTGAAATTCATTTTGATATCCACCTCGCGAAGAGGTGAAAATTTGAATTTAATTATCCGACACTGCCACTGCTGTTGGGTAGTTGCTGGTGTAGCATGCGGTATCTTGTAGTGGTTTGCATGCCAATTTAATTGGCCCAATCATTTGAGAGTTTTATTGATGGTGATGTTGGTATGGTGTGCGAGGCGGCAATCAGGAAGTCTTTGGGTGGTTTATTTTGTTTTTTTTTTTAAGAAACCACCACTGACCCGACGGAGTGGTGATAGTTGTAGGGACAAGGGGACAAATACTCTGAACTCTCGGCGCTATTTACACGAAGGGGATGGAAGGCACTATGCCCCATCAGGAACCCTGTACTTGGAGTTTCCAATGGCGTTTGCTAAGTCTTCGCGGGGGACTACCATGGACACGAAGGATGAGTGCGGGTCAAGCTAGTGTGGGTGAGCAGTTGAAGAATGGTGGACGGCGTACACGTAAAGGTCAATATAAGCAGTCCTCAACCCAGAGCGACAGAAAAGAAGGGGGTTACTTCAACAGCCACAGGAACCCTCAAGCTTACTTATACAGGGTGTCCGCCGGGAAGGCATACTACTTTGTTTGTTTATAATTTTTGATTAAATGAAAGAGAATGGATCTTATATTGATGATATGTTTTATTTAATGTCGGCAATTATGTATGGAATACAATATCAGGTAAATGTCCGCCTCTGTTAGTCTCACAAGTGCGAGCCCTTTTGAGCACATTTTTCATTACATTCTCACAATTTCACGCGGTATTTCATTAATTTCATCACGAATATTTTGTTTGAGTTGCTCAAGCGCTTCCGGTTTGTTTGCATAAACCTTGCTTTTCAGATATCCCCACAAAAAGAAGTCCGGAGCAGTCAAATCAGGCGACCGTGGAGGCCAATCAACATCACCATTTCTTGAAATAACTTGTTGTGGAAAGAGGTCTCACAGTAATTCCATTGTAATCCTGGCTGTATGCGATGTGGCACCGGCTTGTTGATACCACATGTTAATCAAGCCCAAAGCATGAAGTTGTGGCGTTAAAAAGTTTTCAATCATATCACGATATCGCTCCCCATTCACAGTTACCGTTACGCCGTTTTCATTTTCAAAGAAGTAAGGTCCAATGATTCCTCCTGACCAAATTGCACACCAGACTGTAACTTTTAATGGATGCAAAGGTGCTTGGGCCTATCACCTACAGACCCTATTTCTTCGAAATCATTCACTACACGATAAATAGTGCGTTTTGTTGGCACGTTGTTTCTCCCAAAAATTTCAGTAATCGATGATTGATTTTGATAAAATGTTTTAACGATTAAAACACGTGGGCTTATCGAATATTTTTCCATAATAAATTTGCCACGTGTCTACTTCACGACTGCCAAATATGAACTGTCAAGACTAATGTTTACAGAAATGGCGGCAAAACAAAGTAGTATACCTTCCCGGCGGACACCCTGTATAAGCGTCTTATTCAATAACGGGTCCCGGGGTGGAAACAGAAAATGAATTGCGGGACCCAAATATTTCCGTACAATAGAAAAATATGTAAACAGCAGCGACAAAAGCCGTTTTTGTTTAAACACCTTCTACAGACAGATGTCCTCCTTCGATGGTACCGATGTCTACTGACTCTACGTACAGTGGGTCTTACAAAAATTTGGAAGCCGATAGCAGGTTCCGATGCACATAGTAGTAGACATCTTTGTTCCGTTTACAAACTGAAAGGCTTCCACATTTCCGGGGAACTGTATTTCGCTTCGGATCTTCCAAGCTCTCTCTTACAGGTGCTGAAATAATTCGGTACTCAACCCTGATATGGCTTGTAAATAAAGTCCCTGCAAGATGTCCTCGGCCCTCCTTCGCTCTTGCCTTTGTTTTCCTTGACTAGTTAATTACACGACCTTCAGACGGAGCAAATGAGCCCGCGCGAAAGGACTTCTCGTCCGTGTCTCACAATCAGCTCCCATTCTACCCGTTTCGATGATGTATTGCAAACTCGAAACAACAATCTGAGATCAGAAGCCAAATTATGATACCAATTCGTCTTACATGACATCCAATTAGCCAACCCCCCATTTGTACTTGTCAAGTTACATAATAAGCTCTCAGGGGCCTGGCCTGCTCCACAGCTAACATCGGCCGTTCGCCCGAATTGCTCGATGCATTGTGGATCCATGCCCAAATATTTTTTCCCTTGTTTATCACTGACACACACCTCCTGAAGGGTCAGCCTCCGGACAGGATGCTTATTTGTAAAGGGTGATTTTTTAAGAGGTTTAGAACTTTTTTTTAAAAAAAAACACAAAAAATTCGAAAAAATGAATGAAATATTTATTTGAATCGATAGTTTGAACCTTGCAATTTAATGTTTAAAGATAATTTCATGCAAATGTTGACCGCGGCTGCGTCTCAGGTAGCCCATCCGCTGAGTCCAATTTTGGCATACTCTTTCACACATATCGGCTGGTATCTCACGAATGAATGCATGGATGTTGGCTTCCAGTGCGTCAATCGAAGCGGGCTTATCCCTATACACATTAGCCTTGGCATACCCCCACAAAAAATAATCTAATGGTGTCAAATCGCACGATCTAGGCGGCCAATTGACCGGCCCGAAACGTGAAATTAACTGTTCACCAAACTCGCCTCGCAATTGCGCCATTGTTTCGCGTGCTGTGTGGCATGTGGCACCGTCTTGTTGAAACCACATATCATGCAAGTCAAGAACTTCCATTTCGGGCAAAAAAAAGTTTGTTATCATCGCTCGGTAGCGTTCACCATTGACAGTAACGCTGCGATTCGCATCATCTTTGAAGAAATATGGCCCAATAATGCCGCCGGCCCATAAACCGCACCAAACAGTGGCTTTTTCGGGATGCATTGGTAGCTGTTGCAATGCTTCTGGCTGATCTTCACTCCAAATGCGGCAATTTTGCTTATTTACGTACCCATTCAACCAAAAATGAGCCTCATCGCTGAACACAATTTTTCGATAAAAAAGCGGATCCTCGGCCAGCTTTCCAAGAGCCCATTCACCAAAAATTCGGCGTTGTGGTAGGTCGGCTGGCTTTAGTTCTTGCACCAGCTGTATCTTAAAAGGCTTTACGCCCAAATCCTTCCGCAAAATTTTCCACGTAGTGCTGTAACAAAGGCCTAACTGCTGGGAACGGCGCCGAATCAACATTTCGTGGTCTTCTGTCACACTAGCTGATACGGCCGCAATATTTTCTTCACTACGCACAGTACGTAAACGTGTTGGTGGTTTAATGTCCAACAAAGTAAATTTGGTGCGAAATTTGGTCACAATCTTCCGAATAGACTGCTCAGAAGGTCGAGAATGCCGATCATAAAATGGAAGCAGCGCGCGATGAACATTTCGAACCGAGCACGAATTTTGATAGTAAAATTCAATAATTTGCAAGCGTTGTTCATTTGTAAGACGATCCATGGTTAAATTGCAAACCAAACTGAAGCTGTTTGACAGTGACACAAGGTACTAAACACACGTCAGCTGTCAAAACCAGTGTTGCCAAAACCAAACCAGCTAAAAAATCACCCTTTATATTGAGGTCAGACGACCTCATAATTCGTGTACCTCGCCCATAATCCCTGACACTTGGCATCGGCAAAGTGAAAGACGACTCGCCGTGTTGCATTCGTTGAACTGGTTTGAGATGAGGAATTCCGGTATCGGTCGGACGGATTCCCATTTAAAAGCCCACATGAGGTGGTTCCGCCATACCTTATCCATCGCACAGATAAAACACACAAAAAAAAACGGAGCGCTAGATCCAAATTCAATTTGTACATCATTAGTTCCGCCTTTCGCTACGCACTTTCACAAAACCTGCCGCACCGATCGTCATGGGGAGTCCACGGTGTCTGCGGTGTACTATGTGCAATGGTGCATCTACCACAAGGAAATCCAAATCACGTCCTATAAGACGGCGCGGCTGTTTGGCGATCTCTATAATATTCAGGTTTGTGTAGCGCCATCAAAAATGAGTCCCATCCACAGCAAATAAAACCAAAGCAATTGGGTGAAGGTGAAAATATCAATTAGCGGGCCGACGAACCTCAAATGCGATCTCCCAGCGGTGCACCATAAGTCTGGCAGCGAATTAGTACCATCGCACCATTAGTGAGTGCGATTGCAGCTGGCTGTTGTCTGAGCCAGCTAAGGATCCACCGCGGAGTGTCAGTGCTCAGTGGATATGTGCGTGTGCACTGTGCGCTGTGGTGCGCGTGTCCTAATGCAACATAATTTCCAATCAATTAAACGAGTCCGTGCGGACGGTGGTTGGAGTGTCGTGCTGCTGCGCCACTATCAATAGAAACGCGTCCATATTTGCGCGTGGCGTTTTCGTATTTCCTGTCTGTTCCGAAAGTTGCGGCGTGACTGTGAATGGGGCGCAATAACTATGGAATTCGTGTCGTCAATTTGAAAGTGTTAGCAGTTTTAGGGACAGAGCAACAAGCGGCATCAAGTGGCATCAAGTGGCATCAAGTGGCAATAATTGGCACTCTTCTTAGCCAATGTCTCTATAGGACGTCTTCGAAATGGGAGACACGGTAGAAGGCAGAGGCATAGTTATACTGAGACCTTGGTCCCCTCAAGTTTTTCCAGATTCCGTTCGATTGTTTTCTCGCAATTTTCCTACCCATTGGATGTCAGTCCACGTGAGGTACAGAAACCGTTGGGTTACGTTCCCAGAATACCCCAATATACTATTATAATAAGCATACAATGTTAAACATAAGAAGATCCAAAATGTAATGTATACACAAGAAATCAAAGTATCTTTTTATTAGGACATATCTTAATGCAATATATCTTTCGCCTTCAGCAACATAGTTATCTTTTTAATGCGACATATCTTTTAATGTCTTTTGCCTTCAGCACAACAAACTTATCTTTCGAATAAGACGAGAGAATCTTTAATATGCATATCATGCACTTTGTATAGAATACCTATTGGTCCACAATAATATACAGATTTCTTGTGTGAACAAAAATCGCCTATATAAACTGCTCCACTGATCAGTGGCAGTCTGTTCTAATTGTTCCTCGTATAGCTGAAGATTTCCCCCCACCAGTGGTAAGGGATCTGAAGCTTTGTTAAGATTCTAATAATAAAAAATAATTATAAAAATTAGAAAAATTGTTTTTTTTTTCAAAAAGGAAAAAACAAAGAACAAAATTGTTCGAAATCACGCCAAGCCTTGTTCAAGCTTGCACGATGCATGATGGCAGCTTTCGAGTCGCTTTCAAGAGACATTAAACTCGTAGACCGTCTCAGGTCCAGGGTTGGCCAAATCTGTTTGTTGAACTAATTGGTCTTTCCATTGATCTATTGGTGGAGATCAGTAAATAAATGAGTAAAATCCTTAAACGGATAATTAAGAATAGACCTTTGCCAGCACTTGAAACTGCAGTAGGGCTCTGGGATCTATGTGTCACGAAGAGTCCACAACGCTATTGAGGGCATGGCCTTGAAACGAGGCTCCGTATAGTAACCCCTATAACTATTAGCAGAACACTGCCCGCCACAGCCATGGCGGGTTATGTTAGGTGTTGTTAAGTATGTGCCGTCACTCAGAGCTTCAAGAGAGTAACCTCCTAAGTTAGTCTTTCGCAAGGTGGCAAGAGCTGGACAAGTCGACAGCTATGATTCAGAACAATTGGTGTGTCGTAAGAATGGCTTATAAAATACCTGATACTGTATGGTAGTCCCTGGAAGGTCACAGGCTCTTGGAGAATACCTCTAGGCGGATCGATGTTTGAAGCTAAACTCCAGTGGTAGAGAGGAGCGAACTATCGGCTCGCTAATGCTTTTAAGCAACATATTCGGTGCAACGAACACCGCACCTAGTGACCCACTCAGTCACAAATAATAAATAAACCACCGTCAGCATACCAGAAGTAACAATCGCTGGTTACGCTGACGCATCATAGCATTTAGTAATTTAGGTTATTACAGCATTAAGAACTATGTTGTTTAGGTTAGCACTTTGTAATTAATTATAAGTATAAAAAAGGCGCTCGGCCCAGTAATAAAATCAATCATTTTGATCCATCAACCTCTTGGCGTTTGAATAATTATTCGGTGAACAAGTTTAAGTGCTTGGATCACAACTCAATATTTTGGTGAACAAGCTAATGCGCTTGGCTCCCAACTCAACAAATGCTATATAGATGGTGGAAGTAATAGAAGGGTATCTTGCGACTTAACAAGCGCAACTACATCGATGCAGTGGGAAAAAGGGGGCAGCGATCAGCTGTGGTAGTACATCTGTTTCGACAAATTCAAAAAAGCTGACAGGCGGTTATGGCTCCTCCAGACAACACAGAGCAACATTTTTAGACGGTTCATTGTTTACTTTGGGTGTTGACCTGCTCAAAAGACTGGAAAAATCACGTATACTTAATTAAACGTTCAACCGAGTACTGTAACATGCACCCAAGATTGACGTAGCTGCCCGAGGTGGCAAATGACCGAACACACGCACCATAGCAGCTAGGAGGTATAGGACAGGCTATTCCGGGGAACTTTTAGGACATCGGATTAGATTCTTTATCCATATATTATAAGAGCTTTGGTAGTAAATATGCTGAGAGTCTTCTTGATGAGTGAAAAACGGGAGTGATCCTCAATATTCCTACAGCCTTACGCAGTGCGAGAGATGGCCACTGGTTTACGACTAAGGTATGTGAGGTGTGAGGTATTGGCTGCAAGCTAGTAGCCAAGATTTGTTTTGAGCAAAACAACTACCAGGCAGAAGACAAGTCATACTCGAGGTTTCTGCGATGGACCCTCCTACGTGGATCACAGCAACTTCGTCATTGGAGTAGCGCGTTGAACGCCGATCATCTATTCAACTGTTTAGATTTCGAAAAGGCAATCGCTCTCACAATGGAGCAGTGGGTAGTCCGGATGACTAAGCGAGGCATCGGTTAAAGCGTTTTTCCACTGCCCCACTCTCCAGGAAAAAGGTGCCAAAGATCCGAGTTTAACTATTATTACTTAGAAGGCCTTTTTGATTTGTCGTCATTTATGGAACTTCATGTTAATTCGAACTCGAAATGCAGCACTTGATCCGTCCTACTCTAAGAAGCTAGCCCCCGTCATACCTATCGAAAGAAGCTATGAGACTTGCCACCAGGAGACTTGGGGCCGTTTTATTCACTATTGCTCAACTTCCCGACACAATAAATTCCAACTCTTTCGCGATGCACAATACCTTCTCCAGACGCACGGCAACGATTTCATTGTAAGATGGAGCACCATCATTGTCATCCACTTTGAGAAACGCAAACGATAGATAAAGTCGTGGTCGTCCCATTATTCAAGTCCGTCTCCGTGGTATTATCTTGTATTGCCGTCTCTTACAGACTTAATTCTTCTCCTCTCCATCCTCTTCACCGCTCGAATCAGACTTTGGCCAGTTCTCGCAACAATACAATACAATTTTAATTAATAATAATTACTTTCGTCACTTGATTTGAAGAGCCAAAAACCCCCAAAAAAAAAATCAATTTAAACATAAAATCCCAAGTTTGCTCTCCCAACTTCTACTATTTCGGGGAGTTGAGCGAACCCAAAGTTGACCAACTTTAAGTGAATAAAAGCAAATTCTCAAGTTGAAAATAAAAATCCCCAAGTTGTGTTCAACTTCGAGTGAATAAAACCGGCCTTACTTCTTTCATATACAACGGCTTTAACCTAGAAGATCCTCTATAGTTAGCCTGTTCCATAGCTAGCTGCCTCCAGCTACCCACACCAATTTGGTAGAGGTCGCTTTTAAATTGTGCTGCGAGGTCTTCCGCTGCTACGTTTTCCCTCAGGCACCATACTTCTAGCCTTATGTCCCGACAAAGTTATTTAAGACTCTCCATCCAACTGCTCACCCGGAAATCTCCGGTACGTGTTGCCTTCATTACAGTGTAAGCCAAACCACTTACAGCTCAAAGATCTCTCGCTTACTACTCAAAGCATAAGACCTCCGCACAACATGTCCCCTTGGAGTATATTTTACATCTGCGAAGCCCTAGACCTATTCCATCAAATAAATCACGGCCACCATCAGGCACATACATCTCTTGCAGTTACAGTCATTAGGATGACAAAACATCGGCCATAGCTAAACGCACTGCGAGTAAGTCACACTGCGACGCAGTAACATATCGTTCCGAGCGCGCGCGGAATCGTAAACATATCACAATGTTTAACAGTCTCCAAGCCGGACCCAGAGAAAGCAAGGCATGTTGCATGTCACCTGTCAAAAATTATAAAGCGTCCTGGTGTAGCCAACCCCAAAAGCCACATGCGAAGTCAACAACCATAATGACTGGCGAATTAACACTTTTTTACGGTTAATTTGCTGCTGCGCAGTGCGCACTCTATGCGGTTCGAGAGCGCGCGGCCCACAGATAACAATCGTAACACTCGCGATGTTTTATTAGCAGCAGAGTACGCTACTGCTGCCGTATTTTAATTGCGCATGACCGAGCCTATGCTACTGGTCGGCGGGGTCATCTCTACAAGTGTGCCCGGTGGTCGCCAGAAATTAGAATAAATGGGAGCGGTGCTAAATACGTGCGATAAAATCGTTAGAATACCAACATGAAGAAGTACATGCATTCTGCGGTTCAGTACGCCACCATGGAGGAGTTATAAATTTCACCGAGGTCCACTGTCATGTTCCATCTGCCGAGCGCGCAGGTGGTGGTGGGCCTAAGCGCTTGCGATCATCTTTTCTAGCGGTGGAGGTTATATGCTCGAGAATTTAGCGACTAAGTGCGAAGAAATGTCGCTGGTGCTTTGTTCGCGCGCGATGCTGGTGTGATTTGGCGAAGCGAAAAATATAAATCGTGCGATAGGTACGGTCGCGTTTTCAGTTGGCCTGGTCAGCGCTCTGGCCGTGTCAGAGCGGCTATTCATTAGCATATTCTGACCGAGGGAATGTGAAATTTAATCGTTTTATGGCGAATTGTTTTTTTTTTTTTTTTTCTTGCGGTTGTCCGACGGGTATCTGTTGGACTGCTGTTGGTCATTGCTTAGGAATGGCGATTTGATTTCGCTCTCCAGATAGGGTGAGGCGAGTTTTCTGAGACGCTATACCCGCTTTGCCAACTGCCTCTATGGCATCAACTACCATTTTTGGAATTTGGTCGGCATTGCCCTTAAGTATGTAAACTCACCACGTACCGCACTCATTCAAAATGTCTTCCGGTGCTGAGTTGCAGGGTCTGTGGCTTGAATCTACCGCGTGACCCAAGTAACAATTTGTCTTCGGTAAGGTAATATCGAAGCTATTTCACCTCCCGCAATATCAACTGCATAACGCCTAATGGAATCACATTTGGCGCACTTTAATGCAGGTATTTACTTGTTTAAGACTTTCTGAACAGCTTGGTAAGACCTTACTGAAAACACAACTTCTTCGTCTGAAGGCAATTAACATCCATGGTAGGCTTTTGCTTCGCAAAAGAAGCATCTCCCATTTATCAGCAGTACACGGAAAGAATTGAAAATCACCAATTGCAAAATTTTGAGTTGCAATTTACGATTTATATATTTGTCGCAAATCACAACGAAGTTTTCATGGATTGATACAGAAATTGGTAATTTGACATTGAAAACGGTGGAGAATACCAAATTCTGTTTGTTGTAATTTACGATTAGAAGTATCAATTCGAGCTTCTTTTATTTGTAGTGATTTGCGAGATTGTTTGGCGCAATTTACCACTCTAATAGGTCAATTTCTCAAGCACCACTTCACAATCTCAAATTGCGAAAAATATTTGGTGATTTACCAACACTGAATGATGAATCAATAAAATCTTGTAATAATTTAACACATGAAACTGAAAACGTATATTGACGTAGAGAAGTCGTAAATTGCAAAATATTTTTTGTAATTTCCATGGAATCAACTACCTGATGTGTGGATTTTTTTTATGCACAGTTCATAGTCCATGTACCTATCGAAATCCTTTTAAGTCCTTTCTTTTTATGGATGAATAATGTATGTGGTATTGGTAGACAGCTGCAATCATGAAGCCAAATCTTCATTGTGCACATTGCGTTGCGGTGCAGAGACAGGCAGTCGGTATTCAATCTTTGTTTAAAGCAGTCGGGTTAAAGTTGTTTAAATTTAAATATAACTAATTCGTATGGATAGTGAGTGTCCTACTAATTATAAAGCATTCTGGAATACATTTTGTAAGTACCTATTGAATTCCAAAAACCCTGAAGTACCTATGCATATAAATCTGTATTTTTTTCAGAAGTTACATCTTGCTATTAGAAAAGAAGTATCAATTGGAATGTATTCTAAAATATGTAATTGAAAAGAAGTGTAAAGGTTCGTATTAATGTCAAGTTCATCTAAATATTTTTTTTGTATTTTAAATTTCATCATAGACCGAAAAACCACCCCAGACAAATCCCGTTGTCTCCGGACGATATGGCGCCGTATGATTTTCTTGGATATCAGGAGGAATACGAAAATAACCTAATTAATAAAACTATGAATTTTGATTTGTAAATCACAAGATATAAGTTGCAAATTGAGAATAAAGTTTTCTAATTTCACGACAAAACATTTTCAATTTAATACGGGGATTCCTCAAATCACTACTCAAGAAACGTAAATTGCAAAATAT
The DNA here is from genome assembly GCA_951230905.1 of Cheilosia variabilis. Taxonomy (NCBI): domain Eukaryota; kingdom Metazoa; phylum Arthropoda; class Insecta; order Diptera; family Syrphidae; genus Cheilosia; species Cheilosia variabilis. Next base: position 46,868,489 of record OX579679.1, read on the forward strand.
GAATTGTAAATTGATAAAAATAAGTTGCAATTTACGACTAAGAATTTGTAAATTGCAACTACTGAAGTAGTAAATCTACTTCTGTTAGTTCGCAAATCAACACTATTGAGTTGCAATTCAAGACTAAATGGTTGTATTTTGCTAAGGGAGGAAATCGTAATTCACAACAGAAAAGTGGTAATTTACGAATTGTGTTTGCAATTTACAATCCATGTAATATCAAATTGATAACTATTTGTGTCAAATTGCGATCGGTTATGGCAATATGTTTTTCTCGTTTGAACGCATTATTGATAATGAAAAGTGTTGATTCACGACTTTTGAGGGTCAATATCTTCACTTCGTACAATTTCTAGAATTGCGAAAAAAAAGTCGTGAATCAGTAAATCCTTAGCTAAGCTCTAAAACTAGACAAACTTTTCGTGATTCTGCGCTTATTTTTTTGATTTGATCTTAAAATTCTTTCCGTGTATAGGTTATTACTTTGGCATTACCGAAACTTTATGGAAGCTTTATAGAGGCTCAAATATAAACAAGAAAAATATTTATGGTTTTTATTAGGTACATTTTTCAATTTTCCATTTTCTTATTTTTTTATCTTATTAATAAATATTTTCAAAGACTTTTTGCAATTTTCATGGAGTTCACATTTTTACGTACTCGTTAAAATTTACATTTTACTTACATGCGTCGCACTGAGAATCGAACATGGGTCCTGCTGCGTAGTAGTCCAATACACTACCCCCTAGGCTAATTCGTCATAATACTGTAGCAGTGCTAAATCTGAACTACTTGATACATTTTAGAGTTTCGTTAAGACTTGCAATAAACTTGCAGCTTACTCGACCGAAGTTGTAAGCAGGATATTTAGTATTACTTAATTTATTTATGAGTGAAAAGTGTTTATTTAAAATCACATTACTGACATATTTTTCACTGTGCTAAAAGTGTTTTATTTTTTGTCATTTTTCCCCGATTCATTAATCAATGGCTTCTTTAGATAGCTGTGATTCATTTCATATGAAATTAATGTTTACCTCTATAAAGCTTCCATTTATGTTAGTTAGGAGGAAGTACGAGTAAGTGCTTCTGTACAGCTTCCAATCGCAAGCGGTTGACTGCATATGACAGTTCATTGCTTCTATAATGCCTTCGGTCAGAAGCTCTAAAGAAGCTTTATCGAAGCAATTCACTTTCCACCCATCTCCAGACACATTTTCAGAAGTCTAATAGAGATCTTCTCGAAACTTAATTTCATATCCCTCTATAAAGCCTGTGTATATGCGTCGTAAAGGTCTTACTGAAGTTATTATCGAAACAATTGCTTCGAAATGGGTCAACTTCGGTTAACAAAGACTATAGAAGCTCTACCGAAGCCTACAGAAATTACAAATTTGAACCTTACCGAAGTCAAATTGTTACTTGGGGACTTCCGTGTGCCCCACCCACCTACGAAGGCAAACTTCGAACAGATACTCCTATTCACATCCAAATCTTGTCTCCGTCCCAGAAGTAACTGTTCACACGCCTGGTAGAATGCCACTGTGGCTCTCCTCTATATTTAGGGCATTTATGAAACGATGATGTATTTGGCGCCCAACATGATAAATCCCGACCGACCGACGAGAAAGCGTAACAAATGTCACCACGAGGCCTATACTACTATTCCATACGCACATTCACACACCGCGGAGAATCCCATGGCGCATCTGTTTGGCGCACGAAAATATCTCGCAGATCGTGTTGTACTAGATGGCCAGTTGCGGACCCACTCATCAAAATGTCCATTTCGGCAGAAGAAAATTAGAAACGAATAGCGCGTCATGTCGTCTTTGCGTGCGCGCTCGCCCGTCCACGCGTGTGTGTGTTAGTAGGGCGTCAAAGTGGGATTTGGTGTTAGAAGTGAAATTCCACTCTTCGCTGAGACAAAGTGCGTACAGATGTGCGCAGCCGCGCGAAGCTGCATCTTCCTGCGGGTAATTAAAATGGAATGTCCAGGAAAAGAGCCTTTTAAGCGCAATTTGTTTGACCCAAAACTGACAGACAAATGAGACATGACGCGATAGTGTAGTCTGTAGAGTAGCCCGGGGGTTCACACTGTATACAAGACACCACTTATCGATTTGTCAAGAAGGAATTTACAAGTCATTCTAGGGACGTCGCTTCGATTCAATGTTTCTTAGAACTGCGCGAGTGGGACACACAAGCAACACGACCGCTTCAAGGCGAGCAGGTGCTTAATGCTTAATTGCACAAGCGAAAAAAAGAAAAACGAGTATTGCCAAACAAATCACTTCGTTGGACATCCGAAAATGATTTTTGGTAATTTTTCAACTCCATGCCGCGGACGATCCACGGCGAAACGTTTGTTTGGCTCGCCGCTTTGATTGATTAACAATCACACGACCTGCTGTAAATCCGTCGAAGCACGTTTGAGCTGGCCAAAAACTTGTCATTAATGAACAAAAAATGAACGACTCCATTGATGGACATGTCTCGTAACCAAACGAGATAATCACCCACTTTTGGCAGAGGAGCACAACGGGTATGTTCTTCGCGTCCGCACCGACGCTTTATGTGACGGGAGGCGATTTTTAATGGAATCAAAATTGAATGGCCGCAAATGGAAAATCATACTGATTTGGACATTACTCTGACTGGGTCTGGAGATGTTTTGAAAAATGGCACTCACGCAATTGGGGAGAATCCTGTTTTTGAAGATATTGTCGGATGGATGACGAACGAAGCACTTTGGCAATTAAGATTCTTGGATGCTGTCCGTCTGATTGGGGATTGCCAAATGCAGTTGGAGGCTGATGCAGGCATTCGCGGTGCGGGAGTTGCATTCTTCTTTGTTGTTTCTGAATTTTGATGTAGTCGACGTGGAGCTTTGCTTTTCTCCAGATCAAGGGAGTGGGAAGCCCGTTTTGGTATAGGATGGGCCGTGTATAGACGATTAAAAAATTGTAAGTTAAAAGTTCTTGGTACAAATATTATTTTTGTTTGTATTAACAATAACTCGTTTTTAACTTTTCAGGAATCAGGTAGTCAGCGTAAGTATAATATACGTACTCTCCATAAGTATTTTATTACATCATTGCCAACAATTTCATTCTTAAATCAAAGATTTTTATATTTGGGTTCGTTTTAACCAACGAAAATTGCTGGCATTACAATTTTTTTTCTGAGTGTAGACGTATGCCCTATAATGATGAAAGTCACAGCTCACTTGGACCAGCAATCTGGATCCACTCTACCCATCTTGAAAGACCGATTAAAAAAACGGGTAATTGCTTTTTAACAACTTTTAGATTCACCCTGATGCAGCTACTTCCATAGCTTTTATAGCCGCTCGGCTGTCGCAGTATACGGAAGTGTTTTATCGAGTTATTTTTCTTGGGTTATAGTAGCTATATCCGCTTGTAAAACACAACCATCGTGGATCCTGCATGATCAGTTCCAGAGCCTCGCAGTAGAAGCCTCTACTTGATATATCCAATTTTGGACCGACAGCTATGTATTCCGTCATCCTGCTCTGTATATAACTGATTCGCTGACTCATTTTCGTCTGTCAGAAATTTTTGCAGTGATTCTCCTTCAAGGGTAGGTAGAGTCTTGCTGTTCGTTCTTTCAGGGCGCTCTATTGTGTTTCAAAGGTTTCCAAGTCCAGACTCCCTCAGCAAGTTGCGGTTTTTGGCAGTCGTGTTGCCGCAGTATTTATGGAAAATAGTGACTTTTAGCCTAATCTTCATCGATGCAATGGATTTAGTCCTTATACGCTTCACTTCAGTTTATCCATCGCCAGATATTTCGCAGTACTCCCAGTCAGAGCGAGTTAAAACCACTTACCTCGCTCTTCATCTAGGGTCTTAAACATTTCGGGCATTTCATTTACAGCGACAAATTTATAAGCTGTTAGACATTTGATGACAATAGTGTCTTTCTCCAAAGTGGAGCTTTTGCCCGCCCTTCTCGAGCAATGAGGCTGTTATTATCAGCGACTGCCCCTTTCTAGATTAAGAAACACAAATAGGTGCTTAGAGATCTGCTTAAGATGTTTGATGACCATAAGAAGTTATATTCTGCCCAGTGCACTCATTCCGTAATTTTTCAGACGATTATCGTCAAAACGATAGACCTCCAAAAGTTGCAACTAAGTGTCAAAATTACGAGTTTGAGATCTTAATCCAATTCATTTTCCACAAATGTCATGAAATCTGACGATAGAGAAACAAATTCGGGCAGAATAGAGCTTTTTATGGTCATCAAAGTTTCAAAAACGATATTGTTCCGACGGTTATTGTTATACGGAGTCTGCCCCCGGGTGGTGATAGTTTGACAGCTCAGCCCTCTGAGCATACCACATATCGGGCATCTCTTTTGCACATAACAAAAGCCCAACATAACTTTCCATCTCTGACCCATGTCAATACATCCACACGTGAGCAATGAATGAAGTAACCCTCTTCAAAAATTCGGTCAAGATCCCATATATGCGATCTTTTCAATGGCTGTATCTTTGATTGAATGGCTGCATCCTTGAGACGAAAAGAGACCCGACAATGGTGGTCTGATTCGAGTATCTCTCAAAATTTATATATATATAATTTTATCCCAAAAGACTGATGACCACTATAATGGACATTGAAGGTGCCTTCGATAAGATATGCTTTGAAAGTCTGAAACAAGCCTTGGAAAAACGTAGGGTTAACCCACTGGTGGTAAGATGGGTGGACAATATGTTGAATACGAGGGCGATTAATATTCAGACGGGAACCTCAAAACTCAGAGGAAGGGTTAGCAGAGGTTGCCCACAAGGAGGTGTTCTCTCACCTACACTGTGGAATATCACTGTGGACTCTCTTCTCGACAGACTCGAGGCGACGGGCATTCACACAGTGGGATATACCGACGACATAGCAATAATGGCCAGAGGCAAATTCATGGACGTCACCGCAGATATCATGAGGAATGCACTCAGAGTGGTTGAGCGGTGGTGTCTGGAACAAGGGCTCTCCATTAATGCGGCGAAAACAGATCTAATAGTCTTCACTAGGAAGAGGAAAAATCTGGAATTTCGGCCCTTAACACTTTTCGGATCGGAACTAACAATGACTAAGAAGGTTAAGTATCTGGGAGTCTATCTAGATACTGGACTTACTTGGAATTACCATGTTGAGGAGAAGGTCCGGAAGGCAAAAAGAGTACTACATCAGTGCAAACGTGTGTGTGGACAGAGGTGGGGACTCTCGCCTAGGTCAGCATACTGGATGTATACGATGATAACTAGACCCATTATCACGTACGCCTCGGTTGTATGGTGGGCGAAAGCCTCTCAGAAAACTGTGAGGAAGCACCTGGATAGGGTTCAGCGTTTAGCATGTATGGGAATTACAGGTGCAATACGTACAACCCCAACATGCGCATTGGAAGTCATCATGGGGATATTACCGCTAGACTTATTTATTAAGAAAACAGCGGCCCAAACGGCACTTCGCTTGCACCGAGATGCGAAATGGCACCATCGTGGTACGATCTATGGACATAGGAAGATCCTGGAACTTGTTAAAGACGAGATTAGGGAGCTAAACATGCCTATGGATCGAATAACAATTGTGCGTATTATGGAAAGAAATCACAAAACTCGTATTGAGAACGGATTACTTCCAGAAAGAAGAAATGGTGAAATAGTGATTTTCACGGATGGATCCATGATGGATGGCGGGGCGGGGGCCGGTATATATTCAGAAGAGCTGGAACTTGCCCGTCACATTAGCCTCGGGAAATACACTTCAGTATACCAGGCTGAGATGATTGCCTTGCTTTATGCGTTGGACTACTTGCTTGAGTGTCAGGTGGAAGGAAGAAATATCCTCATAGCACTGGACAATCAGGCGGTGATCAGATGCATGGAACAAACAAACATCACAACATCACTGGCACTGGAATGCGTACTTAAACTCAATAAGTGTTCATCTAAAAATGAAGTAACACTGACTTGGGTACGAGGACACATAGGGATCGAAGGCAATGAAAAGGCGGACTCTCTTGCAAAACAGGGGTCAACTGAAAAGTTGCTGGGACCAGAACCATTCTCTTCAATTGGCAGAGGAATGGTTGAACAGCTTGTCCACAAATGGATCACGGCAGAACACCTGAGAAGGTGGTCAACCGTGGAACAATGTAGACAAGCTAAAATGGCAATAAAGTGGCCGACCTGCTCCACTCAAAGAAGAGTTCTAAGCATGAGTCGAGGAACATTGAAATGGGTGGTGGCTTTGTCTACAGGACATGGTAATTTCAGGTATCACTTAAGGAAAATGGGCCTTATAGAGGATGATACTTGTAGACTATGCCTGGAGGAATCTGAGACAGCGGCACATATACTGTGTCAATGCCCGGCATTGGCTGGCAGAAGAATGAGGATCTTGGGACATCAATGGGTCGAGACCCAGTCGATGAAACGGATCTCCCATAAACAGATGCTAGCGTTAACACTAGGAATTGAGCCCAGAGAAGAACTGTGGAGAAATCCAGAGAGTCTCTCTGAGTAAGATTTACAGTGGTAGAGAGACGAAAAGAGACCCGACAATGGTGGTCTGATTCGATTATCTCTCGAAATATATATATATATATATCCCAAAAGACTTCGTACTCGCAGCTTTAAAATACTAGAAGAGTGCCTTACGTCGATCGCAGCATGAGCTGTTTGGCTAAAGGTTTAATGTCCTTTTTACGAAAAATGTAAGGGACCTACGATTTTATCCCGAGTCCGAATGCCTGAATTGAGACGTTTTTTTATGACAGTTGTGCTCTCCGATGTTTGCCCGACATTCGCGAGAGGTGGCTCAGTGGAAAAAAAACATTGAGATGAAATTTGTGTTTTTTTTATTTTTTCCAACGCCTCGCTCACTATTGGAGCACACTATCCACTATCCACTGAGCCACTTCGCCCCGCTGCAAAGTCAACTAATTCAAGTGCAGTTCTGGACGTGGTGGGTTATGTCGACTGAACTGCCAAAAATGTCCTCATTGCCTATTCTGGCGGTAAAATCACCGAGGACCAGATTAATGTTGCTCAAACTACGCAACTCGTATTTTTTGTTGAGAAGCTCCTATAGAAAAAAATTTTGCTGGCAGCATCTTTCGCCTCTTTGAGGTCGTGAGACCGAAAATCCTCCTTCCCACTCTTCCAAACAGCCATTCCTACCATCCTATGTGTCTCAGTTTGTCAGAAGAGGAATCATAGATCAATCTTCACTCGACTTGATCGGCACGTTCACAGTGCATACTTAACGGAACAGCGCATTGTACGCCTAGTAATCGCTGCATAAATTTATTAAAATGCGCTCACAACAGAGGTGTCATCGTATTAAGTTTGATCGATATTTTATCACCTCCGTACGAACGGTGATCGTGAATTGGAGATGTGCCACCATCGCGATCAGTCACTGAAAGTGGGCAAATTATCCAATAAACTACCCGCATCCGATTCTAATTTGCTTAATCGCCATCGCTCGGCTCACATTAAGATTAGCATCTCTTTCGTAGGAGACTCCTGGTTGTTCCTTATACAGTCAGATGGCGATCATGACATCAGCGCCATACGTGATTGACAGTCAAAGCTCGAACGAGTAATAGAGGCCATTCGAGCGAATCATCAGGTGCGTATATTGACAGCCCGAACGAGCGACGGACATCGATAATGGCACCTACATCCGTTGCTGCATACACTCGCGGGGGCACGCACAAACACACACACACCCGAGCATGCCCCCGCCAATTAAGCCGCAATGAATGACAATTTAATATGCGAATTGACGCACACAGGCTGATCTGAAAATGTGCTCGCATTGCGATGGCGACGTGGCTCGGTGCATCATGGATGGATGATTGAGCGTCATCAACAGTGTGGTTGGATTATTACATCGCTACCAGTTGTCAGTTGCAGATCTAACGTGCATAATTGCTGTTTGTGTGTGTGGACGAGGTTGGCCTGGTTCCTCGAATGCGTTGCGCCATCAATTGGAGTTCGAAATAATTTCAAATAATTACCCGCACGTCAAAGTTGTTTGTTAGATGTCGAGAGAGATTGCCTTTGCGACGGGAAGCTGGATTCTGATCTTTTATCTGCGACACAGCATCAGCTCGATCAAAAGAGGACCAATCCGTAGGTACATGGGGGCTATAGTGGCCACGGCGCCTATGAGCTCTTGGTGGCGCATGTAGACCACCACCGGAAAATTGCCGCCGAGCATGGAGCGGGCAGTGGGGCGCACAACGGCGGGAGAGAATTTGCAATTTGATTTGAAATAAATTGGCAGCGGAGAGACAGGTTTGGCGGGTCTTGCGGTTTGCTCCTGATTTGGTTCACCTCGTTTGCTGATTGCCTTTGATTTGCTTGAATTTGCGTTGTCCTCTCGCGCAGCTTGCACTCGTATGTGTGCCAAAATCTGTGCTGGCTGTGAAGGTTCAGGTTTTTTTCTTCCTAATGCGAGTGTGATGCTTAAACATAGAACGAGGAACTGGCTGCGCGCGCACTCACGGTCATGATCGTTATTGTAGATAAAGCGGAGCTTGATTGTTCGCATAACATCTGTGCGTGTTCTATGTAGACCATCTGACCGTTTGACCTGATCCTGGGCACAGTTTTTGCCATACTGGGAAGAACATAGATTTAATTTTGATTAGGTGGATGTGTTCTACTTTGGTAGCACCGCATCTGCACTTTTTCTCATCAACAGACGTTGATCCTTTTGACTTTGTGTATGCCAGTGCCAGATGGTATGCAGGAAACAGAGATCGCTAGACGATAACCTCGCCAGATGAAAACGAGGCATAAGTGAGCATATGCGAATTTAAATGGAATTCACTGCTGTCTGTGGTCCTTTTTCAAGAGAATGCAGGTAGGGATTTTATCGCCAGTCCACGTGTTGTCAGTAGTTCGGAGAATGCTCGTAAATTGCAAGGAGTGACAGGTCATAACCACTGCGAGCCAAGGAACATTTCTGTTGCTTGAATAAGTATACTCTAAGGCATGTTGTGTTATCGCTGACACTCGTTGTGCTTCTGGCAATGTATTTGCAACAAATCTTGGTCATGTTACGATGGAATTTGGTGAACAGAAGTTTCAACGAAGCCATCAGCTGGTCTCGGCTTTCCAGTACCGCCACGCGGTAAGATACGAAAGGCTTTTCGGTATATAACAGTCGCATAACCCAAAGAGGGTTCGAGTTAAGGACATTTGGCAATTATTTTGTAAAAGGGTTTGCTAGAGCTCATTGGAAAGGCTTTTGGTGTAATCGCTTTTGATGTGGAAGGCGCCATCTATGAGTACAGTAAAGAAATTTGCTTAGCAGTCCTGGTACTTCAACGGGTGTCTTCAAAATATAGATAACAATCATCTTATGGACCTCTTTTGACCTGAAGCTCAGGTGAAAATTTCGGTTTTAAGAGACACCGCGTACATCAAACTAGTAGACGAATCGAGTCATCCATAAACGAGCAGTACCTACGTGACGAAATTTATTTTTGTTTCGTATGAAATATTCACCATCAATCCCATGATGTGTAGCTCGTTCACGGATTTGGCGATTCGGTCCCAGTTTAACAGAAGTTCTTTAGATATTCCAAGAAGTCGGTGGCCTGGATATTGGCCTCTGAAGTTATCCACTCCGTTGTCCAACCTTCTGCAAACGTCTTAGCATACCTCTTATGTAGATTAGATAAGGTTGAAAGAGCGGGAGATCCTTCAAGGGTCTCTGGCACTTCTTAAAGGAGTCTGGAAAATTCCTACAGCCATCTTCTCACTCCAGAGGCAGTCAGGAAGACAAGAATCTTCTCTGGGTATATGTCAGAAAGGGTTACTGAATTCATCGCCAAAGATGTTTTTTCTGAGACGACATAGAGCCGGACATTCTGTGGGTATGTGAAGAGAGGATTCGTCGCTCTCAAGACAAAGTCGCCAATGCGGTGGAGATGTTTTTTTCACGAGACCATGGCCGTGTGATTATTCCTGTTAGGATCCTCAGGTTATTTTTGTCCAGATAAATCAGGAAGAGCGATTTTCTGCGGGAGAATTTGGGGAAAAATTGTCTGGTGCCAGATCTCATATGACTCGATACGAGAAAGGTTTTTAATATAGTTCCTGAAGTGTTTTTTTTTGACTCCGCAGATTGGTTCAGGTCCAATAAGTGGAGTGGTTGCTCCGATTTTAGCCAGTGAGTCAGCTGATTCATTACCTTCAAATCCTCTATGGGCTGGAATCCAGTGGAGGATGATTGGGTTTATCTTAGAAAGTTCATAGATTGTTGTGAATGTTTCTAAGACAAGTTTAGATTTTATGACAGATGAGACAAGGGCTTTGAGAGCTGCTTGGCTATCTAACCTCTTATGTAACTCAGAAGGGAAAAGAGACGCGTGAACCTCATCCAAAAGAAAGGCTATTCCTACTCGGAACTGGTGCTAAGAGGTAAGCATAAAAGATCTTTCAGGACGATGTGCAAAATATCGTTTCAGCGAGTCAGAAGTTTTTTTAAAAAAAAAAAAATAAGATCCTACTACGTGAATGACTTAAGCCTGTCATGTGAGTCATTAGAAAAGCGAACCATCGACCAAATCTTTACGCTTCGGTTAATCTTAGAAAGACGTCGGAATTTTGAGATCGACAATGCACTCCCATACTTTATGCACTTCAAAGCCGCCTAGAATTATGTTTTTTGGCAACAATTGGAGGCAGAAGTAAACCGCACTAACGCCCGATTGTACAAGCGGAGAAAGCAGCATCTCGGGGTTGAAGCTTCTTCCTTAACAGGGCATAAATCAAACAGCTCCTCAAAGGTTGTTCGTGCATACAAGAAAAAGGCTCTCTCACCTAGAATCTCTAGCCAGACGCTCCGTCTGAAGCCTTTGACAGGAGACCGTCTGCGAGTAAGAATACTCAGAAAAATAAAATGTAATGCCAATAATTTTCTTTGGTTAAAATGAACCCAAATATCAAAATCTTTGGTTTAAGACTGAAATTGTTGGCCATGATGTAATAAAATACCTATGGAGAGTATATTATTCTTACGCTGAATACCTGATTCTTGAAAACTTAAAAACGAGTTCTTCTTAACAAAAATAATATTTGAACCAAGAACTTTTAACTTACAATTTTTTAAAAGTCTAAAAATTCTTCGCTTAAGAAACTTTTTTTTTTGAGTGTAGTCTTGGTTTTTAATGAAGTTATTCGAAGACCGAACTGACACAGCAAACGCTAACCCGAGAAAGGTCACTCGGGTCTTCAAGGAAGTCATCTCCCATGTTAGCCTCGCACAAATTGGAGAGAGCTGGACAGTTATATACATATGATCGACAGTAGTGTACCTGTACATTCCTACGTAGTAGTAGTAGTGTCCCTACGGCTAGAACTCTGCGGACGTGTTTACTGCTTACCTATCAAGCAGTGCTCGCGCACAACGGAGCTGATTTAAAAGAAAAAGTCCGCTAGTTATCTTTTGGCGTCTTGTTGCCGACTTCTACAGAAGATAGACAGATGAACTACAAAGGGCTACTCGGTTTCTGCAAGGATGTTGGGTGTTTTTCAATGGTCAATTTCATTTCATTGCTTGCTTTATTCATCTACCGAGCTTAACTCTAACAGATTTCAGATATAATATATGGTGATATAATAATTAAAAGTATATAGTATAGTACAATAAATTTTAAGTAACTTTAGGAATTAATAAATTAACAAGAAGCAACATTTTATTATGATACATGAATATTTAAAATTACTGATTTAACTTTCTCTCTATCATCACATAAATCAATTTCTGTACAAACTGAATTGAATAAATTAATACATTTAGTAGTAGGCTCATTAAGACCATAATTGTTAATATGCCTAGGATTAAATAATAAATTTCTAGATCTGAGTATTCTTTCAGGTGCGTAAAATAAGAAATTCTTTAGAATATCAGGACACTTTATACGATAAGAAAACACATCATGAACAAACAATATACACTGAACATTACGTCTTTTCTCAAGGGTATCTAACCCTATTAATGCACATCTAGTAGAATAAGAGGGTCTTTCATCAAGGTTCCATTTCAATCGAGCAATTACAAATCTTGTAAATAACTTTTGCACTCTTTCCAACCGATTTATGGAAGTTAAATAGTTAGGGCACCAAATAATGGAACAATATTCAAGAAAAGGACGAACAAGGGACATATAAACAGATTTAAGAGCATAAGGACTAGAAAATACGGCACATGGTCGTTTGAGGAATCCAAGCATAGAGTTAGCTTTAGCAACAATATAGTCAATGTGACGTGAAAATGAAATTGGTGTCAAAAATCACCCCAAGATCTTTAACTTCAGTTACGTTAGAAAGTGAAATTTCTGAAATGTTATATTGATAAATAACTGGAGACGAAATACGATAAACAGATAAGGAATGACATTTTGTAATATTCAAGGACTCATTCTGGTTTAGCTTGCACCAATTGACAATTGAGTTCAAATCGGATTGAAGCCTATTGCAATCGAAAATGCTTTTAACACGCAAAAATATTTTTAAATCGTCAGCATACATAAGACAATGAGCATGCTGAAACATAGTTGGAATATCGTTGATAAAAATATTAAACAGCAGAGGTCTCAAGTGACTGCCTTGAGGAACACCCGATAAAACGTCAATAGGCCTCGATTGAGAAGAACCAATTTTAACAATTTGCTTCCTTTTTGTAAGGTAACTATAGATCCATTTAATTAGGCTCGAATGAATGCCAAATGATCTTAATTTTTCGATGAGAACATTGTGACAAACAGTGTCGAAGGCTTTCACAAAATCTGTAAATACAACATCAACCTGATAACCTAATTCTACGGAATCGAAGAGGTATTTACTGAAAAGCATTAGGTTAGTCACTGTAGATCTACCAGATACAAAGCCGTGCTGGTGTGGAGTGGTTTGTTCTTTGAATAAGAAATTGAGTTTGGTTGTCACAATTGACTCAAAAAGTTTTGGAATGGCAGAAAGTTTTGTACCACGTTAATTTTTTACTTTCTGCTTTGAGCCAGCTTTGAATATGGGGGCTATAAATGACGTTTTCCATTCATCCAAGAATGTGCCAGACGACAGAGATAAATTATAAAGAAGTTTTAATGGGAGGGATAACGACGATTTGCAGTTCTTTAGTACCTCAAAAGGAATCCTGTCAGGACCAGCACTTTGACAAGATCCTAGACAATTTCCTAGGTCTGTTTTTGTAATCTACTGCAAAGCGGTTCCCTTGAGAAACCCTTTTCTAAATCATACCACTTTTTAACCTAACCTAGCTAGATTTGCTATTTCTTCTTTTTTTTAGAGACCTTTAAGGATTCTTTCAGACTCTGCCTGACTGTCATTGTAGACGAGGATAGTTTATCTGTACTGGGCAAAGGCGAGATGCTTCGCGTATTACCATTTCCGAGTAAAAACGCTACAGTGGTCAGGGAGATGTTAGGAACATTTCATCATTCGATGGCGATGCGTATGGTCAACCCGGAATGTAGTAGATTTTTTTTTAGATTCTACGATGTCAACGCAAAGAAGGTGCAGCATTATGGCAGTATAAAAGTGGACTTCTGGGCCCTTGTGGTCTTTGTATGCATTTAATAGATTTGGTTTTGTATCTAGTACAGTCCACTAAATTATGACTCTGCAATTCAAAATAGGTCTCACTACTGCTGTGTATTCTATGTCACCTAAAGCTTTCCTATAGGTTTCGATGGCAACAGCGGCATTTCTTGTGCGGCTTACTTTTGTGATACCCAACGTCGCCAATATTTATTGCCCAACAGAACTTTTTGTCGTGAGAGCTAAAACGCTGTAAAGGCGATCAGTTCAAGCCGATTTGTTGTCTCTCTGCTTACCACAAGTGATCGTCCGCATCTACATCTAAAAACGGTCGTAGGTAGTCTTCGCAAGACTAATACCCCGGCCGATTGTTTTACACGAGATTCTTCAAGATTACTCTGAAGGTCCATACCGAACCCTATGACAAGTTTATTGTTTTTTGAGCTCAAAAATATTTATCCAATTCCAACGAAGGTGATGTTACGATTTTGCCGAACTGATCTCAGAGGCAGATGAAAGCTTAAACACTGCGCGAGCCATTTCAAAACTCTGCAGTTGAATTTTTCTCACTGATTTTCTCAGTCTTATCCTTTTCTCAGAGCACCAACGGTTATCCAAGGCAAAGTGTTTCTTCTTTAATCAAAACGCATGCCTGATGGTGAACGTCTCTTAGCCCCGCCGCTTGGTATGCGCTTCCTCAACCGACATGCACGACCAAGGTTCTTTCTCTCAATCCACCTTGATGAAGTGACGGACCATTTTTCAATCATCGGTGCAAACATCTTCCTGGTTCCACCTACATAATGCGTCGTCGAGTGATAAATTCGCTTAACAGCTCCACCTCCACATCAACGAAATTGTGGAAACCATACGATCAAATCCAATCATGTGAGAGCGTGCCGCAAACTCCATTGCGTCCATTGACCTTCAACATGCAAAGGGACCGCAAATCAAAATCGTCCCTCGCCCCTTGCCGATGCCTTTCAGTGAATACCGCCCTCTATGTGTGCAGATGCTGGGGGACGGCAAGGGTTCTCTCTGTTAGTGCGTAATTAAAATGTACCTACTCATATGTTGGCTTGTCGTTATGCTAAAGAAAAATTGATGCACTCCCGAAGGCTGTCACATGGTCGCTCCTCAAGGCGGGCATGGGCAATGGGCATCCGCCATCCAACAGATGAAGTATCTTGTTATCTGCTTCTAGTATTTCTGCTGCGTCGCACTCATTTCCATATGGCCAATGGAGGAGTCACCGCGTTGTGGTATGGTGGCCGTGAAAATTGGAAAAGTGCTCGATAAAAATCTCCACCATCATTCTTTTTAATGGGTCTCGTTTGGTGGAGGCCCTTGGACCTGCACCTCGGGGCGAACCAAGTCCCTTCGGAGTTAGAGTGTGCGGTTCTTTGTGTTTTGATTAAGCGCAAGGGTTCGCAAAGTGTGTATTGGGGGATTTTAATTTATTACGTCAGGAATTATGAGATACGACGATGATTGCGCTGGCAAGGTTCATTAGGATCTTGTGTGTGTGAGCCTTGATGTCAGCTATATATGGTGGATGCGTAAACTAATGGTTACAGCATTTCCTTAATTGAATCTGAGTTCTCGCATGGGGCACGCTTGTGCGATGAACGAGGCCTTGCAGCTGTATGTTGTACGCATGAGGCGGTCTTGGAGTGAATGCGTTCCTAATTGATTTTTAGTTTGTAGAAAAATCAAGAAACAGTGTGGACTGACGTTTGTGTCCTGATAAGATGCATAGTGAGGTCGGAGGTGGATGAAGTTATTTGATTTCGAATCGTCCCAAAAAAATAAAAACTCCCTCAAAACGAATGGTTGTGAGAAGCGGAATATGGTGTCGAATTGTTTCCTGAAGGCTTTGGGCAATGTCAAATATAACATGACAGTGATTTCGCTTGAACATGGAACATGGTGATTTCCCTTGGCCTAGGAATGGCTTTAGCCGCCTTCTTACTGCAATCCAATAGATATGGAGTCGCTGTAGTAGTCCTGCGTGTCGTAGATATGACTAATAGCAGTTTAACCATAGTTGAATAAGCTTGAAAGGAGTAATTTTTGCTGCCAAGCGTTTACCACGAAATCGCCTGCCAAGAAGAGTGGGTTGACAGAAAAATACACGGTACACGGGTTGGGGTCAAAATTCTGGATTGGCCAAAATTTTGCAAACGGTTTAAAAAGCGAGTGTTTTTGAACATTTTCCAAACCTTTTTTAATTTTTTGCAGAATTTTGTAAGGCAGAGATGGAGGAAACATTTTTTTTTTTTTACTTTCTCGATTTACGTGTATTCGTACAAAATTTCGAACTCGAAATGTTAATCTATTCTGATAATAGAGGAACTCAAAAAAGTGGGTCGCAAATTCTGTCCGTCTGTCTGTCTGTATGTCCCGAGGCCTACAGCCTAAGCGGCTACCAGGATTTCGTTCAAACTTGGGGTTTGGAATTTGGGGGCTTACAGTTCGGGGCCGTTTTTTTTTTGCACGGTAACCTCAATATTAATGGTACTTCCCAAATAAAATTTTTCATACTAGTTTGATTTGTTCGAAAACGGCTCAAACGATTTCAACCAAAATGAATATTTAAGCTTAAGGTGCGGTTAACATGACTGCGTACTCAGTTTTCCGCTGAAAACTCGAATAACGGCACTTTCGAAGTTTGGACGTACATATCTCGAAAATGGTCCATTTGATTGTAATAAAATGTAATTTCTAAGGTAATACGGTCACTTCTAACTTAATGGAAAACTCAATTTTTCTCTGTATTATTGTAAAATGAATTTTTGAAAAAAGTAATTTTTTCTAAACTGTTCATATTTCGATATAACTTTAAAAACCCAGTAATGTTACATCCCGAACAATAGCTTGTACTCGGTTTTTAGCTAAATAGTTAAGCAATGGTATTTTTCAAACTAAACATTGCAATATTTGGTACTGTTTTGTCTGCCAAATTTTACAAAAACCTCTCATACGATTTTAATTAGTGTTTGTAAAATTTGGCAGACACAACCGTACCAAATATTTTTTTTTAAATTTATTTATTTTTTATTGAATGCATTAATATTCTTTTTTCAATCGAATTTATGATTGGGCCGTACATCTAACTGTTTCCGTTTCTGTGACAGCACCTCATAAATCTGCCTATGGCTATAAATACTCAAATAACCGCGATTATCCTCTTCTCAACCCCATCCAGACTGTACTTTTGACACAAAGATGACCTTCTATGCCATCCCAATCTGTTGTGAGCCAGGGTCGAGCCACAGGGGCAGCTTCAGCACAGGTGATGAGGGCGCGGCATGCTCGCGATGGCTCGGCTAAATCTCGTCGGACGGGGTAGTTCTTGCCCCCTCACCGTATGCCACCTGCTCAACAAACGTTTTATTCCATGCCATATTAAATCATACAAAAAGGAAGAGGGACGGACAAAAGGACCCTAACAAGAAAGAAGGACTGGAAAAGAATTAAAGCGGAAAATAAAAATAAACTCAAGGACCTGTGCCACTACCCTTGAGGAAGCCCGGGAAAGAAATCGCGAAATTAAACCTAACTATTACCTAAACTAAATCTATTCGAAACTATAAGTTAAACTAGGCCCTAATCTATGCCTATAATATCCTAAAACTACGCTCCACTAAAGCTAACTCGCAGTTTTCGCCTTCCCAGCGTCCTTCCTAGATAGTGGTTCGCCATGAATCTGGGACCTGCCTGATGTCAGAGGCCAGGGTTGTCCAGCCCACCTTATGTCCATAAGGACACTTCCATGGCTATCTTGTTGGCCGATCGCAGTGAAGGTAGCCCCTTTAAGATCCCTTTTCAGTCACAATCCTAGCTGTGGTAACAACCGAAGAACGTAGCAGTCAGTCACATCCTGTCGTCTCGTTAGTAACTGTCCCGTACTGTCATCGTTTACCTATAGAAGAACGGCCTTCCCATGACATCCACACGTCGGTAGCGAAGCGAAATTAAACGCACATATTGGGTTTTCAAAAACCGATCTCACAATATATTAAAATCCGATTAAAAGTGCCACCTTGATTTAAATTAACTATACCCTACACCAAATCGTTATATATAAAAAAAAACAAAAGGAAAGAAAAACTCAAATAAAAAAATCAAAAGAAAATATGCACGGCTCTGATCTTAATACTATACTTAAAATACTAAATAATTCATTTAAAATTCAATAAATAGGTTAAGATTACTCACGGTTCTTGTCCCCCGATGTTCTGCCGGCAGCACAAAAGGAAGACGCTAGTATCTGCTTCCACAGTATATCCACGCACAACACAAAACTTAATACTAAAACCAGAACTTTACCCTAACCTTACGTTAAAACTAATCAATAAAAAAAATTCAAAATTTAAAAATCCAAATCTAAAACTAATTAATTTAAAAAGTAGTATTTCTTGTGGCACTATAAACACTATCTCACAATCTCTCTTCCCTTGGAGCACCTCCTTGGCTGAGCCCGTTTGGCTTGCGCAGAGCCTCGCTATGGCGGTCTGCTCTATGAATGGAGATGCTGTTTTTTCGTCGCTTTTGCTTTGTTGCTGCTGTTAGGTTTTTGAGGTATCCGTATAGGTCTGACGTAATATCTGATGCGTCTGGCCGGTCTCACACGGGATTGTGTCAGCGATTTCCACACACTTTTGACAGGAAGTGCCTTTTGATGGGGAGCACCGGTTTCCTTCGCTTCTGAGATGGGGAATCGCTTTTTGGGTCTAGCTGCCTTTGACCTGGCGGTATAAAGACGGCCCGCTCTAATCTCAAAGGCAGACTGTGCTGAGTACCGGCTCAAACTTCTTAACCAGACGGAGTGGTCTTCGGGTCAGTGCAGCGGTCAGAACACCTTTAGTTCACAGGCGAAAGAATGGCGATTCGATTTCTCACTCTCTACATAAACGGGGTAAAATAGTTAGCACCAACAAGTCACTCAGTAACTACGATGACCTACTTCTAAAGTGCATTTAATGCGCTTAGGAGTCTTTAGATTCGACCCTCTTTACTCTTTCTCCGTCCACCCCTGCAATTTTCTGAACCTACCCTGTGATTTAATTAAATAATATGTTAACAAGACTGCCTCTGAAATGCTTGAACGATTATCTCACCTCAACCGAATTGTCACAAAATTTAAAAAAAAAATAATCCACTGTGCATTGCCTTGGCACGCTACTGTATTAAACTTGACTATCGTCTAGCTAATCAGGCAAGAAAATGATTGAGGGCCGGTCAGTTAGTCGGTCGTTGCCCTTTTCGGTTTTTTTTTCTTTTTGTCATAATTGTCTAAATCAATGTATTAGTGGGAAACATATACATTCGCTTATTATTGTACCCTCTTCCCTCCTGTAACTTGTCAGAGTCTGTTCTTATTTGACGAACTCTCTATTTTTTTTTTCCCCATATTTTATCACTTTCTCCTCACCAACTCTCACTACCATTGTCCTATTCTCTTAGGGGGAGGAGCTGAATTTATAACTCTCCAAACTCTTCTTTAAGACATCGATTAATCGATACCGGACAATAAAATACGTAATGGTAATAAATAATGTAATGACATAAACTAGCCTACTTACTTCCTAAAACATAAATATTGCACCTAAAAATATCACATTACAAGCTAGACCTAAATACACAATGAAATTAACCCTAAGACCGAATACTAATAGTAAAAGTAATTTTGATAACGAGTTATCGAAAATTCATTTCAATGCGAAGTGCATCAACACCTCGTCGGTAAGGCAGTCAGTGCAAGCAACCAACTCATCTTTGCTGAAAAAAAAAAAGAACAAAAACAAAAAAAAAAAAAACACGCATGCCAAACGCAATGTCAGACTGCAAACAAAACAAATGAAATGGAGTAATGGACGTGCAAGGGGACAATACAATTAACTTTGGTAAGTTTAATTGGCTTTAGATAGGTATTAATCTTCCTAAATTTGTTCGTTTTGTTTCAGGCACTTCTTTTCAAGTTAATCGGAGTTTGACCGTGGCCGCACTCCGTTGCAACTCCAATGGGAAGCCTCCCGGTGTCCTACATACATCCCCCAATATACCTCCTCTCTTCATTTCAGCCATGCCCCCGTAACAAATCCCATTGCCATTTCCAACGAAAGCATTCTTCCAAGTACAATGCACCCGCCATCCGCAATCATATCTCTTTCCCCTATACGAGCTCACAAATTAATATCCTGTCCAAATGTTATCGTGACACAAAGTGCAGTAGAGCAACCTATTACGCGGAGAAAATTATTAGAATCCTCCACACACTGGTGCCGATTTATCCATCCCATTTCCATTGCCAGGATAATTAAATACTTCAACAGCGCTACCGCACGACTAAGCGGACAGAACACACCATCCGCAGTAGCAATTAATTCACCCGCACATCCTTTGATAGCGCGCAACCCCATACACATGAAATAGACTAGAAATGTGCTCGTCCTCTCCCCACCGTGTGCCAATTTATTATTAACATAATTAATTGAAGTGTTAACTTCGAATAAATTTTCTTAATGGAACCCGCCATTTGGCTCAAATCGGAGCGCATCAATTCTAAGGCGAGCGTTATCTCGCTCCTTGAAGAGCGCGGATCACCAGTGCCTCGGCTTAGTTATGATGCCAATAAAACTTTAATTGCGAACTTAATTACTTTGATAAATTTGATTTCGCCTTGCACTTTCGAGAGTGTGCATAGAGAGTGTGGACGGTGTGTATGTGTGCACGGTCGGTCGAAGTGAGTGGCGTTTGAAAGTCTTCACCACTCGATTAGTTTTTTGAATAATTGGAGCCGGGCGGAGGAGTTACCTGCTGATTGGCAACAGTTTTGTCTGCTTACCAGGAACTAGCCGCAATATCCACAAGACACACGTGTCCAATGTTTGCCCAGGGCAAACACTTTTCACCCTTTAATACGCCTGATTGCGACCACAGAGAGACAGCCATGCTTTCATGCAGCACTCAACACTCTGCAGCAGTCGCTCTAAGAGATGCGACAATAATTGCCTAACGGTGGTTATATGCAAGTATGCATGCACGTTCTTGCCGCCATACAGCACAAGGTGTGACCGATGAGCGATTCGGCTCTTGAGTTGAAGTCTAAAAGCGGCGACACTTGCGGCTCATTAACTTTGATGGCAAATGGTACTGGTGGTAGTGGTGCTGGTTCGCGCGCGCATATTGTGTAATTAATAACAATTACGTGAGCAAACAATACACGCGACAGAAGAAGGAAGCAAATGACTGAAACGAACGTGCAACTTGTGCGCATGTTCAAATATTTTCTAGGAAGTCACATGTGATGAGACACCATGACGAAGGCACATATTTGTGATTTTATGCCCGAACGGTTAGTTTTTGTTTTGACAAGAACATGACAAGCGATTGGCAGTTTGGGACGCGTAACAGGGACAGACGTATGACCCTCAGCCAAATTAAGAGAGAGCTTGCGAGATGATCCAAACATTAAAAACTAAGGCAACGCTTTTGGGTGCACCTTTTGAAATAGGCATATACCTGGGGTCAGATTCTGTAAGGCGAAACGATCAAACGTTTTCATGCGCACGAATGATTTGCCCTATGTTACACAAGCAAATTTCCTCGTCCACACGAAAACGTTTTAACAGAATGCCGACCCTGGATTGGAGTTGTGTACCCATACCCACCCTTTGAGGCAAAGATAGTTTAGTTAGAGAGTGCATATTGCTATCACAGGACCAGACGAACAGCTTTGGGTTACTAAAAAGGATTAGACGGATCGCTTACTTGAAACGCCTATATTGGGAAAACCCTTGACAAGGCAACTGCTGTCTTAATCCGAAAGATTGAGTCATCGTCAGATGTAATAGACATACGTTACTACCGTCATGTTAATCGACTAATAGCTCGCTGGTGTGATGGGTGGCAAAAGGCAAATGGAACCACAACTCAAGAAACAGTTAAAAGTATTCAAAGATTGGCCTGCATTAACTACCATCACTGGTGTCGTGTATTTCTGTTTACCTCTAGCCCATAAAGAGTAACTTCGGGTATTGTGATATGGTCTGGTAATGTGATATACAAGCATATTTTCCGAAATAATCAATTCTCATCAGGAATTTTCTTGTCCACATAACAATGATGGAAGAGCACACGTGCTGCCGGTTTAAGAGCGCTCGCATTGACTGTGTGTGATGTCAATGTATCGGAATTGTTTCAGCACTTAAGTTGGCATATTTTTGATGGTTTAGCCAAAATTGGGGCAAAATTAAAAACTTAACTATAAAATGCTGTTTGTGTGTGAATAGAGCTTACAATCTGTTGAGTGAGTTTTTAATATGATGAAGTATATTTTAAAAAATCTCTTGATTGTTTCAAAAGCTAAATGCGGCTAATGTGATATGGTAATAATTGGGTAAAGTGATATTCTATATCACTGTACTAACGATATCACCCCACACAAATTTTTTGGAAGAAGGTATTAAAAACTTTGAAAAAACCAAAAAGACCCATGCTAGTAAACAAGCAACAACAAGCAAAACAAAGTTCCTCGAGCGTTTTAGGTGAAAGTCTGCATTTACCGAGTTCAGACGACGATTGAATGAACGAATGAATTCATTAGAAGAAATTAGGCTTACATAGCCTATCTGGCAAAGGTACAAGAAGTTGCCTTTCTTTGTCCCGAACGTAGCTTCAATGTGTCCCTGATTCTTTATTGACAGAGGTTTGGGCTGAAAGGTGTGTAAAAGTTCTTACCCATTATACCACCAATCAAATCATAAGAATTTGGTGGTCCGCTTTTTTCATTTTCAGGCCAAAGTTTCCACAGTGTTAATGTCTTCCACCTATTATAAGTTTTAATTTGAAGCTTCGTCTCCACTCGTTTTCTGGTACCATCGAGTGTTAATATATCCGGCCTAAGATGACTGGTGAAAGGCATTTCTTATAGACTAAGTCGAGGCACCTAAATCAATTGAGGTGCCTTGGCGTAATCTATAAGATAAGCCTTTGCTTTCAGTTGCTCAATCAACTTAGAGCCGACCTTGTTCGTGCCAAAAAAAAGTCCAACAAAATCTGAACAGCCTTGAGCAGTTCGAGGCTTGTTGGTATCCTCGAAACAGAAGGGTTTGAAATGGAAGTTGTCTTTTACGTTGGAGGCTGTGCGCGTACCATCTCTAGCAGAGAGGGAACTACGAGGTATGAGGTACCTGCAGACCTCTGAAAAGCGCGAGATAACTGCTGACAATCTTGAAGAAGCAAATGGAAAGAATGGAAACCTTCGGCGCACAGGAACCGCCATTCAATCGACGACGTTTTGCTAATGGATCTGCACAACAGCTTCGAAGCTTCAAATTTTAAACAAGATGTCGCATTTAGACTTGGCAACTGGACTTAGCTAAAGACCAAGTCCACCCCGGACTGAAGCGTCAACTTAGTATAGGTATACCTAAGTAAAATCGAATGATTAAATAGATAGATAGATAGATAGATAGATTTCTTTATTAAGCATTTTCTTGTGCACATTTTACATTAATTGATTAAAATTTAAGTTTTACAAAGTTTATTACACAATTTTTAAATGTTCTTAAATTTGTTATGCTCTTAGCAAAATTAGGCAGTTGATTAAATAAATTAAAGCCTTTGTAAATTAGAGAACTTTGTGCTCTTGCTGTTAAAAAAATTGGTAATCTAAGGTCACACATATTTCTGAGACTATACGGATGAATTTCACTAACATGTAATATGTATTTTGATAAATACCTTGGCATTGTACTATATTTGATTTTGAAGACAAACATAAACACATTCATTACAATACTTTGTTTGACATTTGACAGACAGCCACTTAAACGAATTCAATATAAAATTTATTGACGTATATCCATTGCACTTCAAGATAGTTCTCATAGCTCTATACTGTAACAATTGGAGCCTGTTTATTCGACATTCATTACATAAAAACAAAACAGTGGAACAATATTCAAAATGGGGTTTAACAATAACAATGTATATATTAATAGAGGTTAGTGTTGTGTTTCTGATTCTTTTCAAAAAACCAACTTTTTAGCTATTTTTGTACCTAAATAATCTATGTGACTTTCAAAATTGAGGTCTTTGTCTATAATAATACCAAGGTATTTTATTTCTTCAACAATTTCTATAGATTGATGTTTAATACTTTAGTTTAAATTAAAGTTTCGTTTGTTATTTAAAATCATACATTTCGTTTTTGTTGCATTAAGTTTCAATTTGTTTTGACAAAGCGATATATATACATCATCTAGGTCTTGTTGAATTTTTCGATGACAGTCTTCGACATCCTCTCCAGCAATAAATAGAATAGCGTCATCAGCAAACAGCGCCAGTTGGTCATTTTTCACAGCCCTTTGGATACCCATTAATATATATAATGAACAGTAATGTTCCGAGAACCGATTCTTGAGGAACCCCAAGTTTTACTTCCTTTGGACTCAAAAGTTCGCCATTAACTTTAACCCGTTGGTGTCGTTTGGTTAGGTACGAGGCAAACCAGCTCAGTTCCTGGTTTTTGACTCCATATGTTTCCAACTTTTTTAGAAGAATATCCCTATCAATTGTCTCGAAAGCTCTTTTAAAGTCCAGAAAAACACTGTACACACATTTTTTGTTTGCTATGTTTTCTTTCCAGTTCGTTAAAACGTAATTTAAGGCGGTTTCACATGAGTGTGATTTTCTAAAACCGGATTGTGTTTCGATTATTAAACTATTTCTTTCAAAGTAGTCTTCTAGTTGCGTAAATAATATTTTTTCAACAATTTTTTCATACAGAGGCATCGAGTTTACCGGCCTAAATTCATCACTTTTTTTTGTATTCGTGATTTTTGCAATTGGGGTCACAATTGATTCTTTCCAAGAGTCAGGGAAGATTCCCGTTTGAAAGGTTTTCTTAATTATTAATTGTAATACCGGACCCAATAAGTCAAAATTATCCTCGTATATTTTAGGACATACAAATGTACAATCTCTTTTATTTTTTTAGTTTACTAAGCAATTGTTGAATTTATATATTACGTCCAAGAGTGACATTCGGATTTTGACTAGAGTCGAACAATTAATCTCCGTCTAGAGCTCCTCAAAGCTCCTATGCCAATCTTGCTTTCGATCAAAAGCAACACTGTGGCAGTAGTTCTTACTTCCCTTACCGTTTGCATCCTGCGAAATAGAACAATTTGCATACGACAACTAAGTAGCTCATGGCAATGTCTTTTAAAAGTTCAATAGTGAAGTCCATCTGAAGACTTACCCCTGGATCACAACACTTTTGACAAGTGTAACTCTGCGAGGCGATAGTGCGGCCGTATCTTGTTGGGCAACACTAAAGTTTATGTCGTGCATAAACTTTATCTTGCCGTTTCGGACAAGTCTTCGCCGTTCACTTGCTTTCAAACTGGCTCTATATACGCGGCCAAAACAGGAACTCAATCCTCTGCCGGCATTGTTGCTGTGTGCGATGTTTCTCTTGTCCACGCGGGTATACATATTTTTTTGTTGTTGTTGTGTGCAATAAAAAGCGACACGCGTGTTTCGATTATCGCCAACCGTTTATCTCAGCGCGATCTTTGCGACGGTAGAACTACAATTTTGGTTGTCCTTGAGACTCTCGCAGAGTGTAGTTGGAACTCTGGGTTGAATGGGATGCGTGCCCCCAATAGTCCCCCGCCTCCACCGCCTCCACCGCCGAGATATTTATGTTTATGAGGCTCACACAAAAACCAACCCGCCCCATTCACATCCCGCATTTTGTCTTTCGCATCGTTTAACGACGCGTCCTCGCTGTTGTCGTAGTTAATTTACATTGCGCTTTTGTTAATCAACTCAAGAAGCTGCGCGTCCCTCGTACACGTAGATAGTGAACCAATTGAGCAGGAAACAAGGAGGATGGTTTTTGTTCCTCTTGTTCGTATTCTCACATAATAACACACTCGATGAGTGAATCTAAATGGAGGGTTATTTTTGTCTTGCTTGCACTGTGCGCATCCTATCTCCTTTGGCTAGGAGTACACTTATCTGCGCACACACTGAGAGTCCTCTTGAATTTTTTGCGTTTTTTGCTCGTACACTCTTGGGTTTTTGTTTATGCGAAAATGATGTCCTGCGGCATAATTGTTGTCTGCGCGCCACAGAGCCCAGCAGAAGATGTGTTGATGGCATAGTAGATAAGAAGACACATCGAGAAGAAGTTATACAGCCCGCATACGTAGGAGAGATGGTACAAATTTGAAGTCCTTTTCTTTAGTGTGACATCGATTAGACCGTATCGCAGGGCATGCGTAGACAAAAATGTTACCCGGGGAGAATTTTATACATGGCCTGTGAGTTTTCTACACGCTTTTGGTTATCTCTTGGGTTTTTATGGTCATTTGTGGGGAATAAAGTTTCGATTTTCAGCAATGGTATCTGTTTCAATATTTTCTTGAGTTTTATGGGCGATGCGAAGGTGGTCCGCGTTCGATATGCAAGTGCACGACAGAAATTCGAGCACAGAAAATTATTCCAATAAATTTGACTTTGGCCGGACTAATGTTAGAGAGGAGTGGACGATTGGGATCATTTT
Organism: Cheilosia variabilis; assembly: GCA_951230905.1. Lineage (NCBI taxonomy): Eukaryota > Metazoa > Arthropoda > Insecta > Diptera > Syrphidae > Cheilosia > Cheilosia variabilis. The sequence goes on from OX579679.1 coordinate 46,894,681, forward strand.
TAACCGCTTAATACTCGTTTTTTGGTGATGCATTGAAATAAAGTTTGATTTTGATTCTAAAGAGGTGGGTTTGAGACCTTTTAACGTCACGAATGGAAATTGAGGTCGTTGTCATGAATAGATATTTATTTTTGTTCAATATTAGGTCTGTTTTTTTTAGGTTCGATCTCAGCAAAGCAAAGTAAAGTAGGATTTTCATCACGCAATTTAAACAACTACGCTCTACTTGACACTTCGAGACTCACAGTAGTTGTTGTAATCGCGGGATGAAAATCGTACTCTACTTTGCTTTGCTGAGATCGGAGCTAAAAAAAACACGCCTATTGTTGAGATAAATAATTTTCACAAAAGTCTGAAGAAGATTTTAAAATGTTTCTAGAAAAAAAATTGTCTTCCCATTTGTCGCTTCAAAAATTAGAAGAATTTATTCATTGAAAGTATAAAAAAATGTTTAAGAAAAATAAATGGCAAATCAGCCAACTATCGGGATTCAATGATTATTTCTTTAGGCCTCCGACATCCGGCAGAGATTACAGCCTCGCTGCCAAAAGATAATTTCACTCATCCACGCTTCCTCTCCTCTTCTTGTATACATCCCTTTCGCTCCATTCTTCAATATTGTGTCTCGATTTTGCCAAATTGCTAACAATTCGATAGGGGGACTCCAATTGTGTCTTTTAAGTTTTGAGAACTAAAGTTAGCTCGGCGTTCACCGTAAAAGTGTTTTTTAGAAGTAATTTTTTGTATGCCTTGAAAATGTTGGAAATTTAAGCACAAAGAGAATTGATTAAGCGGTTTCTTACTGCTATACCCTGGAAAAATATGCTTTCGGAAACTATCCCTGATCTTGTGTACAACATTTTTAGTCGTCGGTTACAAATTGAAAAAAAAAAAAAAAAAATATGATAAAATACTTAAGCAACCTTCTTTTTCTTCCTCTCCTTCTTTAAAATAAGTTATAGAAAGGTACATGCCCGGTAATTCAATTAAAAAAAATAATTCTTCCGGTCCAATGACCCTTCTTAGTCACTTCTTTATTCAAACGCAAAGTTTATTCTTTTGATTATCTACACATACTTACAGCCTAAGGCTAATAAGGGTGTCGCAGGTAAAACTCAGTCGCTGAGTCGGTGTTTTCCAAGGAATTTGAATGTGCGGACACAGGTGGTTTGCTGTGGAAACTGATGACTTCTTTGTGGCTGGAGGTTTCCAGGAACGGAAGTTGACTTATGGCCACTTATATAAAAGTGAATGCAGCACAAAAACTCCACCTCCCGCAATATTAACTGCATAAGGCCTAATGGAATCACATTTGGCTTGGTAGACCTTACTGAAAACACAACTTCTTCGTCTGAAGGCAATTAACATCCACGGTAGGCTAATGCTTCGCAAAAGAAGCATCTCACATTTATCAGCAGTAGGTTATAACCGAAACTTTATGGAAGCTTTATAGAAACTCAAATATAAACAAGAAAAATATTTATGTTTTTTATTAGGTACATTTTTCAATTTTCCATTTTCTTATTTTTTTATCTTATTAATAAATATTTTCAAAGACTTTTTGCAATTTTCATGGAGTTCACATTTTTACGTACTCGTTAAAATTTACATTTTACTTACATGCGTCGCACTGAGAATCGAACATGGGTCCTGCTGCGTAGTAGTCCAATACACTACCCCCTAGGCTAATTCGTCATAATACTGTAGCAGTGCTAAATCTGAACTACTTGATACATTTTAGAGTTTCGTTAAGACTTGCAATAAACTTGCAGCTTACTCGACCGAAGTTGTAAGCAGGATATTTAGTATTACTTAATTTATTTATGAGTGAAAAGTGTTTATTTAAAATCACATTACTGACATATTTTTCACTGTGCTAAAAGTGTTTTATTTTTTGTCATTTTTCCCCGATTCATTAATCAATGGCTTCTTTAGATAGCTGTGATTCATTTCATATGAAATTAATGTTTACCTCTATAAAGCTTCCATTTATGTTAGTTAGGAGGAAGTACGAGTAAGTGCTTCTGTACAGCTTCCAATCGCAAGCGGTTGACTGCATATGACAGTTCATTGCTTCTAAAGGGTGATTTTTTAGCTGGTTTGGTTTTGGCAACACTGGTTTTGACAGCTGACGTGTGTTTAGTACCTTGTGTCACTGTCAAACAGCTTCAGTTTGGTTTGCAATTTAACCATGGATCGTCTTACAAATGAACAACGCTTGCAAATTATTGAATTTTACTATCAAAATTCGTGCTCGGTTCGAAATGTTCATCGCGCGCTGCTTCCATTTTATGATCGGCATTCTCGACCTTCTGAGCAGTCTATTCGGAAGATTGTGACCAAATTTCGCACCAAATTTACTTTGTTGGACATTAAACCACCAACACGTTTACGTACTGTGCGTAGTGAAGAAAATATTGCGGCCGTATCAGCTAGTGTGACAGAAGACCGCGAAATGTCGATTCGGCGCCGTTTCCAGCAGTTAGGCCTTTGTTACAGCACTACGTGGAAAATTTTGCGGAAGGATTTGGGCGTAAAGCCTTTTAAGATACAGCTGGTGCAAGAACTAAAGCCAGCCGACCTACCACAACGCCGAATTTTTGGTGAATGGGCTCTCGGAAAGCTGGCCGAGGATCCGCTTTTTTATCGAAAAATTGTGTTCAGCGATGAGGCTCATTTTTGGTTGAATGGGTACGTAAATAAGCAAAATTGCCGCATTTGGAGTGAAGATCAGCCAGAAGCATTGCAACAGCTACCAATGCATCCCGAAAAAGCCACTGTTTGGTGCGGTTTATGGGCCGGCGGCATTATTGGGCCATATTTCTTCAAAGATTATGCGAATCGCAGCGTTACTGTCAATGGTGAACGCTACCGAGCGATGATAACAAACTTTTTTTTGCCCGAAATGGAAGTTCTTGACTTGCATGATATGTGGTTTCAACAAGACGGTGCCACATGCCACACAGCACGCGAAACAATGGCGCAATTGCGAGGCGAGTTTGGTGAACAGTTAATTTCACGTTTCGAGCCGGTCAATTGGCCGCCTAGATCGTGCGATTTGACACCATTAGATTATTTTTTGTGGGGGTATGCCAAGGCTAATGTGTATAGGGACAAGCCCGCTTCGATTGACGCACTGGAAGCCAACATCCATGCATTCATTCGTGAGATACCGGCCGATATGTGTGAAAGAGTATGCCAAAATTGGACTCAGCGGATGGGCTACCTGAGACGCAGCCGCGGTCAACATTTGCATGAAATTATCTTTAAACATTAAATTGCAAGGTTCAAACTATCGATTCAAATAAATATTTCATTCATTTTTTCGAATTTTTTGTGTTTTTTTTTTAAAAAAAGTTCTAAACCTCTTAAAAAATCACCCTTTATAATGCCTTCGGTCAGAAGCTCTAAAGAAGCTTTATCGAAGCAATTCACTTTCCACCCATCTCCAGACACATTTTCAGAAGTCTAATAGAGATCTTCTCGAAACTTAATTTCATATCCCTCTATAAAGCCTGTGTATATGCGTCGTAAAGGTCTTACTGAAGTTATTATCGAAACAATTACTACGAAATGGATCAACTTGGGTTAACAAAGACTATAGAAGCTCTACCGAAGCTTTTGCCTACAGAAATTACAAATTTTAACCTTACCGCAGTCAAATTGTTACTTAGGCATGTCTGGTTGTCGTTTAAGTTCTTCCGGAATTTCATGTGATATCCAAAGTGTATTTTTTCGATTTAATTAGAATTAATTTAGAACTCTCATGTCTCATGTGTATTCTTCCAGAAAAGATATTTGTAAACGCGGAAAGCATTATCTATTGAACGATGCATGGTTTGGTAAGACTGAAAACAGAAGAGGAGACCTCGAATTCTTACAGACAAAGATGAAAAATGATGTCGAACAAAAATCTCAAACGACGAAAAATTTTATAGCTTTTATTATAGGGTAAAACTATACAATACACCCCACTTTTTTAGAATCTTCAATAAAACAAAAAAACAAACAAAGATGCTAGTTCTTTTATTAAATGGAAAATTAACAGTCTTTTTTCATAGGCTTGGCAATTTCATTTGTAGAAAAATATGTTGGCATATATTTTATATATATATTTAAAAAAAAGTTTAAATGGGGCGTTTTGTAACTTAATCGTTGGGTAAAAAGCCCCGCGTTAGTGACAAAACGCCCCCAAGGAAAAAGTAGGAACAAATATTATAAATAAATAAGTAAATAACTAGAAGCTGTTGCAATTGGGTATGCAGTACATAGTACAAAGCTCGTGCAACCAACCTGAAAAAAATTAAATTTTTACTGTACTCGTCGCAATATGTTTTGGGGCCAAATTTTTTTTTTGTAATATTTTTTCTGGACAGAGCAAACAGAACAATAACTCAATAACACACTTTTTCATAGAATTAGCTAACTGATCCTTGCATAATATGTATATTTTTATGTTATAGCTTTTTTTTTAAATTTTGTTCATATAAAAATAAAGTTCACTAGGGGGAAAAGCGGAATTTTTTTTCGAATGTAGTGGAAAATTATTGCCTTTGCTGATAAAAAAAGGGAGACAACAGTCGTCGTAGTCTGGGACCACTGGTTCAAGTTGACAAGAAGTACTTAAATTTCGTTTACTTAAATGCGCAAGATGTGAAATTCGTTGATCAATTTCTGACGAAATGTATCGTCTCTTAGACCCCTCACTGGGGCGGATGAGAAATTGCTTCCATGGAATTAGATTTCGGAAAAATCTCTGCAAGACTTCCGAAAATGTGTGAGGAGATGTGTGAAAAGTGAATTGTTTCGATAAGGCTTCTGGTTCAAGGCGCTGTCGAGAAGCTCTTTGCCTTGAAAGAATCTTATATGCGGTCGAGGATTGTCATATTTCTGATCGCCCCTAAAAAGGAAAGTGAACGCGTCAACTCTAAAGGGCGAAAGCCGAGCCAAATAGAATGTTCACCTACGGGTAGTCAAAGCGGAAAGGAAAAAGCCCCACGGTACTCATTAATCACACGCGATTCCAATCAGAACATAAACCACTTCGCCTCTTTGAGTTCAACCTCCCGCTGATTGAAAACGAAAGAACCATCGACGATATCTCTCGGCTGACACAGATCTAACAAAAGAGTCTTCTTCACCATCGCAAATCGTAAATTCAAGCACAGTTCCAGTTCTATATGTCAAGTTCACAAAATTGAAAGTCACTTTTAATTGTCGTCGGCGGGAGAGACACCACCACCATCGTCATATCACCACAATCTTCGGCATCTCGTCGGCCGGCCCACATATGTGCAGTCTGCAGTGCCTGCAGACCTGGATTCAGGTCACCCATTGCCTGGGAGAGCAAAGACATTGCTACCGTGTCGTCGTCGTCGTCGCCGATGCATCTATACGATCGATTTTCAATTAGCCGCGCTGCATATGCAGCGAAATCGAAAAGATTTTCCCTTTTTTTCCCCGACTCGACTCCTTTTCTGTTATTGCCGAACCTCGATTCGATGGCCGTGATAACGACAATGCTCCAATTTCTGCTCTGGAATCATGCGCTATTGTCGCCGTTAACTCCTCTCCCCCTCGCACCAGTGGAAGAACCCCGAATAGAAGATTTACCTTCGTCTTCAAAAATTCACCGTCACACACACAGAGAGAGTGAGAGAGAGAGGGGGAAATAAACTCGCAGTGCAAGTGATAAATCTTCCTCAAGTCGAAGGATCACCTGGTAGTGGCTCCGAACACGAGTTGTAATCTATTGCCGAACATCTGTGAGTCAGCTAGACTACTGCCATTGCTTGGATAATGATGATCTTCTCCTATACTTCACAGTGTGCGCCAATTCATGTTCTGATGGAGAATTTATTGTTGTCGAGATTTATGCGCTCCCATCTCGCCGAGACTGCGCGGCAGTTTCATATGGATACACATGGAACCCATTGTTAGCATAGTGTGGCAGTGCAGATCTAATTGAAACGATCAAAAATCGATCGATGCACGCTGCCGATCGTCGTACAGTCCTCAATTGGAGGAGGCTCCATGAGAAGTGGAAGTTCTCCGTTGGTTCTTGACCCAGAGGCGATGCGATGAAGATGTGTGTGCGATGGGAAAAATCACTGCAGCCGGGACATCATTAGTCTTTAAATTTGTGACACACTTAGAGAGATCATACGTCGGCGTCACGGCCGCCTACAGATTCCGTCGTGGGATACATCATTATTATTGTTGTGTAGGCTTGGGAAGCAGGGTAAGCGACATACGACCCGATGCAGCACAGCCTGTTTGTGTTGATTCTGCAGTCGTCTAAGTGAGGTGAGCTTAAAATGCTAATTTCCTCGGAGATGCTCTTTTTGTGGGTGCGTTTAAAGGGTGTGCAATCTTCGGTAGTTTCGCCACACCATCTTCTGCCTTCTGCCAATATCCCCGCGTGACTGTCTCTTGGTACAACTTCGCGGGGCTGATAAGCCCCTCAGGCTGTTCTTCCGTCTTCGGTGTTGTACTCTCAATTTTTCCAAGTTCCATTAGAAAGCTGGTCAAAATCTGGCATGGAACCTTTCTCTGACAAGATCATCTCGCCAACTACCTATATGATTGGCATCTGGCAGGGATGTATCCACTCTCATGGAGTGTGGTCAATGTAAGATGATGTTTACATCATCTACATGCGGTCTCTTCGTCGTTCGGTCAGTGTGGACACAATGATGACTCCCCTGCGTTAGGGAGAAGTTTAAGTCATGCCGCCGTTTGCTCTTCGTTGGTGGATAGCTTTTTGTCTCTGATCAGTTCCGTCATTCCTTCAGAAAAGATATCGATAGGAACTATACAAGGACCATTGCCGCATCCTCAACTCAACTATAAACTCGCGATAGCTTCGTCCTTCGTGGACCATTTGCTGCCTCTTCAAAGCCTTAATGATAGATATCAGAAAGTTTTTCTAAAAGGAGTTGCTTCCACGGTGTTGCAAATTCGAAATGGTGGTCCACAAAGTTCAATTCTTGGACCGAAACTTTTCGCTTGACCTTCCTTCCGTTTGCAGGCACACTTCAGTACATTTATATGTGGATGATGTCCAAATCTATAATTCGTCTCCGCGATCAAAGATTGGAGATTGTGTCTGCAGGTTAAAAGAGGATTTGAAGGCAATACATGATTGGGCTGTTTCCAATGATCTGCAATTCAAACCTAAGAAATCCTTGTGCTTACATATAGGAAGGAATATTGGTGCTATTGGTGCTCCGCACATATCTATTTATCCAAAGAAAAAGTAAAAAATCTTGAAATAGTACTGAGCACTTCCATGTCAGCAAATGAACATATTGATGTAGGTAGAAGCTTAAAACATATATTTTGGACTGCGTACGGTGTGGATAGATATCCAGGTTATACTCCGATTAACATTCGGTTGAAATTGGTGAAAACTTTGCTCATACCTCAATTTAAGGTATGCTGTCTCTTATTCTTAGCCTACAGCTGTTTAATTTATAGTAACTTTGATCCGATGTCGTCTACGAACTTAGAACTCGCTTTCAACGCCATGGCTAATAAGTTAAAGAAGATTTACACAAGAATTATTGATTAATATTGTTTTTTGGTTTCAGTGGACTGTAATTTTAAATAACAACAAAACAACTTCCAGAATGTTTTCTATGCACATTTTATTTTATATCTGCTTCCTTCTACAGTTGAACAACGAATAGACAGGACACGTCTGTATCCTTCAGCTGTTGTTGATTGAATGCCATCGATGAGAGGTCCGATCGGTTGCTCATACACCGATAAGTTTTGAGTACACAGCCAATGTCTCTCTTCGACATTTGTATCGTTGCGCTTTGATAGACGCACAAGAGTTATGTATATTCAAAGGAATATTGAGCAATTATTGTAAAAAAACATACCCAGGGCAGATTGATCTGACCTTTATTTCTCAACGAATCAATTAAGACTAACTTATATCAATTTTTACTTCATTATCAAAGCTTGAATTAATTTCCAAATACTTTACATTATTGTTTTCCCGTAGCTTGCATTTCGGTTTGTTTTGCCCCAGACGCTTGGTCAGCATTTCCGCTGCGCGTGCAGGTGGTTCGACGGTGTTAAGTGATATGTTTGTCATTTGAGGAAGTTCGACCATACTTCAATGTTTAGTATGTCCATTTTAGGATGTTCGCTGTGTGAATTTCTGAACTATCGAAACTGTCTGTTCATAGGAAAATTAATATCACAAACGAAACCAAATTAGTTATACGAAAAGTTGCAGTTTTCAAGTTCTTCCAGAACTGGTAATATGATTCTCCCAATCCATCGTTTCCTAGACAGTAGCCGTTTGTTTTTTGTTCACGCTATTAGGTTGTGGAATTGTGATGTGCTTTTTGTCCAAGGCTGAGGTTAGCTCGTCGGATCGCCAAGGTCCTTCCCAAAGAAACACGAACTCTGGGTTTGAGGAATTTCTTACAATCTTTATTTAAACCGAACTATACAATAGAACAATAATTTAATCTTATGATGGATGCGGCTATACTGGTCCTGGTCGTCTGGTGCGGGCAGCGGCTTGGTTTTCTTCGGCGGCTCTGGTGGGCATGGGATAGCCCCGGCGGTCCACGGGATAGTTTTGCGACAATCCCGTCGGTCTGCAGGTCCGTCTTGCGACAGTCCGGCAATCTACAGGTCCGTCTTGCGACAGTCCTGGCACTCGAGGTCCGTCTTGCGACAGTCCCGGCAATCTACAGGTCCGTCTTGCGACAGTCCTGGCACTCGAGGTCCGTCTTACGACAGTCCCGGCAATCTACAGGTCCGTCTTGCGACAGTCCTGGCACTCGAGGTCCGTCTTGCGACAGTCCCGGCAAAATATGCTAGTTTCCTAGCACCCAAAAAACGGCGAATAGTATTTAACTATTTCGCGGAACAAAATCAGCGGTACACGGGATTGGTACGGTCAACGGTCTGAATTTTTGCTCCCTTTTGTTTGTCATTCCACTGGCGTCTTATGTTATTCTTGAGGCCAAGTCGGTGTGAATTCTATTCACGAGTGCAAAAACTATTTTGCCTTGAAATGTGTACCATTGCCTATTGCCAATCTGCTGTTAGAGCGAGAACATGCCTAGTTGGTTGGGCATGGTGAAGGGTGCGCGTTGTTGTAACAATTGCTTCGTTACATTCCCCTTCTTCTTTCTCAGACGAGAACCTTCTCGTCTATTTCTATTGTATATATATATATATATTTTTTTTTTTTTTGGTGACTATGATGGCGGTACTGACGGTATGGGCGGTGTGTTCGGCGCAGGCGGTACGGGCAGTGGTATTGGTGGCTTTGACTTCGTAGACGATGTCAGCGGCGTAGACAATGTCGGCTTTGTTGGTGCTGTCGGTACGGGCGGTGCAGCCGGATTCGGCGGTGTAGATGATTTCGGCTTTGTTTGCGCCGTCGGCGGTGTTAGCGGTACGGTTGGTTTCGGCGGTACGGTTGCTGTCGGCTGTATGGTCTGTATTAGCGGTGCAGGCAGTACGTTTTGCGGTGTTGATGCTGTAGACGGCGAAGCTGGGGTCGGCGGTATAGGTGGTGTCGGCGGTTTGGGCGGTACGGGTGGGATCGGCGGTGTTGATGGTGTGCTTGGGGTCGGCGGTGTACATGGTGTCGGCTTTGTTTGTGGTGTCGGCGGTACAATTGGTGTCGGCGGTGCGGGCGGTACGGTCGGTGTAGGCGGAACGGGTGGGGTTGGCGGTGTTGATGGTGTAGACGGTGTAGCTGGTGTCGGCGATGTAGATGGTGTCGGCGGTACGGTTGGTGTAGGCGGTGCGGTCGGTGTAGGCGGTGCGGTCGGTGTAGGCAGTATGGGTGGTTTTATCGGTATGGGCGGGGTTGACGGTGTTACACTGGATGTTTGAGACCTTCTGGCAACAGTTCTCGTCAGCCTTCTGACGGGCGCGTCGGGTGGCATCCAGCAGCTCCATGGCAGGTGTCCTTCCCTAAGTGGGGCACACGAGTTGGTAGCTGGACTTGTGCGTAGAAAATTTCTGTTTGTCAACTTCTGGCCACCTAGCGTTATCTGGATCTTGGCTTTATCTAGCCAGTCCATGCCGAAGATCGCATCCTCGGCCAACGTCTTCACATATGTGAGTTCGCCGGTAAGGGTATGGTTAGCCAATTGAAGCTGCGCCATATAGTGCTCCCTGGTGTTAATAGTGTCTCCGTTGGCAAGTTGGATCCTCTGTCCATGATATCGGACGGGTACCTGCATTCTTCGCAGGGTCTGTCGTACCTTTGGGCCGACAAAAGATTTTGATGCTCCGGTGTCAACTAGGCAATTAAATGTCTGACCATGAATGGTAGTCGGGATAAAATATTGCGGGTCGGTCCTTCTTGTATTCGATATTGCGGCGGCTTGGTCTTGATGGCAATTACAATCCCTCGTTCGTATTCCGTCTTCCCCACAATAGGAGCAAAATAGGCGATACGGTCGTTGACAATTCTGTTGCCGATGGCCTCTTTGCTTGCAGCGCCAACAGTGCGTATCTCGATTGTACGGGACATTTGTTGCCTGTGGTCTGGGCGCTGGGGCAGTGACGGGATTAGTGGGACGGACGCTCCGTTCCTCGCTCTTCACATGTTCGAACTCTTCAGCCAACTCCATAAGTTCGTCTAATGTGGTGAACTCCCTACGTTTAATGTAGAGGCGGTATTCGGGTCGCATACTGTCATATATCCGGTCTATATTATCTTGTATGCTCATCCGGGGATGTTGTCGGATCAGGTATTGGGTGGCTCGAATAAAATCTTTGGCTCTCTCCCTGGGCCCTTGCTTTTTCCTCATAATCTCTTCCTCGAGTTTATGGATATAGCGTGCCGGGAGGAAGTAGCGCAAGAACGCTTGTCGGAACTGATCCCAGTTCTGGAAGCCATCGCGGTTGATTCTCAGCCACTCCAGTGCCGTACCTCGGAAGATCTCGGGTAGTGGGCGTATCATGTAGTCGGCTGGTATATCATAGCAGCGAGTCAACTCTTCGATTCGCTCCATGAATTCGAGGGCGTTTCCTGAGGAGTCGAATTTCAGCCCCCATTTTCGGACCGTATCCATCACCTCGGCTTCATAGCTCAGGGTTGGCCTGACTCGGTTTGAGGCGGTCGGGGCTGGCTCAGTTACTCGGCTAGAAGATGATGTGGTCGGGTCCCTTGGGTACCTTTCGTACGATGTGGTAGGCACAGGCGGTGGTTGAACGGTGGCGGGGTGAGGGTTAGCTACTGGCATTTCTACGAATTGTGGGGTCTTTACGGTCCCCTCGGTTGGAGTGGATTTTTCGCCCTCATCCGAAGACGTGTCCCCATATTCACGGGTAGAAATTTTTGCCTCTAATTCTTCGCAGAGGTTTTGCGTCGACGATCTAGTTTGGGTGGCTTTAAGGTAAGCACTCATCCGGGATCGCAGCTGCTCAACTGTTCCCTCGGTCCTTAACCCTGTCTTCTCCATGACCTCCATCAGTTCTGCCTTTCGGAGTAGGTAGATCCATCCGATGGTCATGTCTCCGGATTGTCCTTCCGGGACGGTTAGCTGGTTTCCCTCGTTCATTTCTCGGTTTCCGTTTGTTGTTGGACCTCCTTGTCGGTTGTTTCTTCTTCGTTGTAATAGTTCTGGGTCTCCTTCTGTTGAGTCCCTGCTCGGGCGCCAATGTGATGTGCTTTTTGTCCAAGGCTGAGGTTAGCTCGTCGGATCGCCAAGGTCCTTCCCAAAGAAACACGAACTCTGGGTTTGAGGAATTTCTTACAATCTTTATTTAAACCGAACTATACAATAGAACAATAATTTAATCTTATGATGGATGCGGCTATACTGGTCCTGGTCGTCTGGTGCGGGCAGCGGCTTGGTTTTCTTCGGCGGCTCTGGTGGGCATGGGATAGCCCCGGCGGTCCACGGGATAGTTTTGCGACAATCCCGTCGGTCTGCAGGTCCGTCTTGCGACAGTCCGGCAATCTACAGGTCCGTCTTGCGACAGTCCTGGCACTCGAGGTCCGTCTTGCGACAGTCCCGGCAATCTACAGGTCCGTCTTGCGACAGTCCTGGCACTCGAGGTCCGTCTTACGACAGTCCCGGCAATCTACAGGTCCGTCTTGCGACAGTCCTGGCACTCGAGGTCCGTCTTGCGACAGTCCCGGCAAAATATGCTAGTTTCCTAGCACCCAAAAAACGGCGAATAGTATTTAACTATTTCGCGGAACAAAATCAGCGGTACACGGGATTGGTACGGTCAACGGTCTGAATTTTTGCTCCCTTTTGTTTGTCATTCCACTGGCGTCTTATGTTATTCTTGAGGCCAAGTCGGTGTGAATTCTATTCACGAGTGCAAAAACTATTTTGCCTTGAAATGTGTACCAACGCCTATTGCCAATCTGCTGTTAGAGCGAGAACATGCCTAGTTGGTTGGGCATGGTGAAGGGTGCGCGTTGTTGTAACAATTGCTTCGTTACAGAATAAGTTGCCATGTGCAATTCGACGTATGGTAGGATCAAGGATCAATCATTTTAAAAATCTGGACTGGACACAAATAGTAAATAATTGAATCAAATATATTTTTTTAAATAAACAAAACACACTTGTCGCTCTCAAATTTTAATTGTAAACTTTAATTGTTAATCTTTTCAATTCAATATCTGTATTATAATCTGTATCTTATGTAGCAAAAGAACTTAGTTTTGAATTGTCTACAAACCACTTTATTTTAATTAAATAAATAAATAAAAGAAATAAATAAATAAAATAAAGACTGGCGAGAGCTTCCGCCTGCTTTCGATGCTTTTATAATATCGCAGTCTAGGTGTCTAGTATACTGTCAATCATTACATAAATGACTGGTTTTGATCGAATGCCTTGGTCTTCCACGCATGTATACTCCGTTGCTTATTAAGAGCTCTTTAGTTTTTTGATCTGCTGGCTGTGATCTGCGGACAGAAAGGGTTCGATCATGAAGATCGCTTTCGTTGCTGTAGCCTAAATTGCCGAGCCAATGTTAGGAGAGCCTATATAGGATGTTAACTGATTAGAGCAGCCATCGGAAGCCACGGAACACCGTATATCCCACAGGAGAGGATATAGAGCTGATGATTGCGGAATACCTACTGACACGTTGTAGAACTTGGTACTTAAGATTCCATTTGGGCATTCCGATCGCCAATATTTTCCACGCCAACAGTGTAAAAGTTGTTCCTAATGGATTGATGTCTGCTTCATCGAGCAGCTTTCTGCCTCCTGCTTTGGCAACATTCAGAGGTTTTCTCACTCTGGAAGATTGAAATGATTGATTGAAAAATGACTGAAATCCCATTCGCCTTTTGACCGTAGAAGTTTTCGCCTCGCTCTCCGACAAATCGATCGAAGACATTTATTTTCATTCGTCACCAGTTCAGCAACGAGATCTTCATGAGAACGACTTTCTTCTTGGCATGGAAGCAAGGTGCCAAGAGGTCATCATAGATCCTCAGTTGTACAGCTCGGCTATATGCTGTTCCAGCGGTCTCAATTGGATAGAATTGATCGCTACCTTGAACATTCGTTTGTCGAAGGGAGTCTCCTTCCATCTTGGAATACTGGGTCGACATTCTGTAAGGCGAAACGTTCAAACGTTTTCGTGTGCGCGAAAAAATTTGCTTGTGTAACATAGGGCATATCATTCGTGCGTACGAAAATGTTTGATCGTTTCGCCTTACAGAATCTGACCCCTGGTTTTGACAAGTTTTCGGCGTTTTTCTTTGTCAAACTCAGAAACAGCGGAAGTTGCAGCTACCCATACCAGATCCACCGCTTCTCCGGTGAAATACCAAATCCGCTCCCGAAAAGCCTCACTTAAAAGTAGCCCGACATAAGTTTAGAGCTGTCCCAACTTTGTGTAAATCTGATGACGAAGTCTTTGAAATTATCATAATACGACTACCTGAGTATCTCCGCCTTTTACCAGTCTTCAGAAGGGATCTTTTGAAATCCTCAGCATTGACTCTCAGAGTCAGTAGTCCCCATCTCATATCTACAGGCGTCGGTCCTTCTAGACTCGAAAAGACTGTATGAGGTCGGTTGTTTCAGTTTTAAAAAGTGTCTAAAGTGGTAAACTAATTTTTGTTTCGCAACAATTTTAGCCAACTATGAGGTGTCTTAAACTCCGCTTTTAGCTCTGAGGACAGACTTTGAAAAGATCATCTGCAGGAAGATCAAACTGATAAAAAAAGGCCTGAAAATTGATATTGAATCGAGACTGCTAGGATTCAGCTCACCTTTCGAAGATCATAGACGAGTTCCACTGCTTGAGGTTCTGAACCCTCAACAACTGCCGCTCACTTCATGTTTTAAAGTCGAACTGAATCTTTCTTCCTTTTCGGACTCATAACGAATCCACTCGGCCGTCTGCTTTGCCTTTCGCTTTTAATAAGCGAAATGAATTCGCCTTGTCAACGAGCATCAGCTCGGCGTTTATGTTGTTTATACCACGAGTCCAGCGACTGCGTCCAATGTGATTATTTAACATTAATCGGTTATAGAGAGGCACAGCCCTCACGAGTCCCCATTGCTGTCCAATTAAAATGTAAATTTTACGTGCGCGCGCGCGCAAAGAGTCCACGACAACAATTTTCAAGGAAAAACTACACATAAACATAAACTTACTTTCGACTGGGCGCTGCTGCGCCGACCGGTTGGGGTTAAGGTCTAGGACATTACATTTTATAAGCGCGTCACATAAGTGGTCTGTCCGCCCTATAAATGGATATCTTCCTTCTCCTGCGCAGAGTTGTTGATCAAGTAAGGTGTGCACAAGTTGCATACATCCAATGGCCTAGAAATCGGCCGTTGTCAATGGACATTGTGCCAGCATAAAAAAAGCAAACCGAACATGACTTCAAACTTTTATTGATAGTAAGTTATGAAGATCTGTAGTCCCGTCTAACTGCATGGGACGAGGACTTTCAAAACTGTCACACCACGGATCTATTTTTAGGAAAACTTCGATAAGCTAATGGGGCAGCGATTTGCATAAATTTAGTTTTTTATTTTCACATTATGTCGGGTGATTTAGTTGAGATATGCTTGGCTGTGGGAATAAGTTGTGACAATGTAATAGAACTGATAAGGATTTGCTTTATGCTAATGCAGGGCTAGGCAGACAGAGAGGGAGAGGGTTCTCGGGTTCACCGAGTAGATCAAGGCAGCCTGTAGAGTAAATTTATTCAGACGAGGCATCATTGGTCATCCTTTTAGACAGGGTTATAGTTATTTTTGATGCGTTGCAGCTTCTGATGGTGAGTTTCTTGTTTGCGGATGAATCATGTCACAACACATAATTACTTTTACACCTGTGCGTAGTAGGCCAGCGGAACACTAACTTGCGTTGGCCCCTGTTCAGCAGAGCGACCTTCGTGTAACACCCTGTCTAACGGAGCTGCTCTAGATTTCAGATTATCAGTTCATTTTAGGATTTACGGCCTTGGATCATTGGAAGACAACCTTCAGATCTAGGAACTGGCGCAATTGACACAAGCATCCTCTGCGGGTACCGACTCCGCAGCTGCCTCGTATTTTGCAGCGGTAAGGTGGTGTGACTTTATAAAAAACCTCTTCGCGCTTGTAGACCCAACTAACATCGACTCCCGATGGGAAACTGGAGGTTTTCTGGCAGCAATGAGGGTATAAGACTGTAATGTGGCGGAGGGAAAATGAGATGTCTGTTACTAACATTTGTAACATACGTTGCCATAAAAAGGCGAAGCTTGTAAAGAATTGTTGATCTTTTCATATTTCTTAGGCTTTCCATCAGCACTTGGCCTAGTAGAGGGTAGATAACATTTTTTTTTTTTAAATTTGTTATTAGAGGTCGTTTCACATTCACTCTGCACTGCAGAAAAAAAAACTTCCCTTTTGAAGCTTTTTCTACACACAGGTCTTAAATAAAGAAATTTGCAGTACCGAGGAATTTTCCGAGTTATTTGACCACGCTTGCTAATGGGATGGTGACACCCTCTGTCATTGAATTTGTCAGACTATTCAGCTCTGTCATGATTGTGAAAAGCACGACTATTGACTGAAAATGCATTCCTAGTTGCACCATCACCTACCAGGCTTGCTACATCATCCGAGTGGATGGAAATCAGAAGCAAAACAAAACAACACCTTGCCAAATAGACTCCCCGATGTCTGCGAAATAGGATGGGGGAGTGCGGATAGTGAAGGATGATACGGAGTAGCAGGTGAAAGTTGACAAAGGGGCTACTTAGGTGAGTACAGTAGCCATAAGGTAGAGAGGGCAAAGACAAACTTCTCGCAGCCTCGACGCGGAAGACTGGCATGGCTTTTTTGTTGTATGGACCAATGGTCAAGTCCCACACCCACCGACGAGCTAAGAAAGGGAACTTGCATGCTAGCAACAACCCGACGGCAAGAACGGTTTAGCAACAAAATGGCAGAACAAACATTGCTTTTGAGTTTAGCTTTGGTCGACAGCCATGAAAACCATTCTGTGCTGACAAAAGTGGCGCCCTCTCGTTATATAAGCAGTGCTCACGAAGTGCTTTCGAATGGCACCGGCACAGTAATATCGCACCAGGAATCGCCACGGCTAATGAGTTCAGTGTTTATAGATGCTGCAACCGCCCACAATTGCCGATCCAGCTTCTCTGGGTCTATGAAGAAGTCTTTCAGCGGCAATATTAAGTGCTGTCTATGAAGCTGGCACTTCAAAAACGGGCTTAGGCCGCTATCTACCTCAACGAGCAGTGAAAAGGCAATGGAAGCGGTACGTTCTTAGATAAAAGAAAAAGAAGCATGAGAAGCCTGAGATTGTTATATATTACGACACGAATAAGATCTGGAATTTCTATGGAAAAGTTATGAGAGCAAACCAAGGTTTACCCAGTGATGACAGACTTTTCGGACTGAATTGCCAACGACGATTATCAAAAATAGCCAAAACTGCCCTTTTTGCCTATTCTGACGTTAAAAAACAACAAAATACACTATTTGTTGGTTCTGAGAGATAACAAAATGCCCTTTTTCGCCCTTTTGGCTTATTTTGAAAGACAAAATGCCTACGACATGGCCAATTACCCACGATCCGGCATCCGAAACCATCACCCAAACCGAAACCATCAGTGACTGCGAGAGACCATAGCAGAAGTAGTATTTCTGAAGACTATTCGGCGGCGAATAAAACCAAAACACTTCCAGACCCAGACTCAACCCGGAGGATAATCAGCGAATGTAGCCCCCGGACCGAACTGAAGTTGAAGCAGCTCCAGGTAGACACGAACAAATTTGTCCAGTAGCTCAGTTCTCTATGGTTATAGAGGAAGGCGATGACTTGCGGTAGGGAACATCTATCAACTCATCTGGAGGATAAGGCTAAGCGAAAGTTGATTAAACTAAATCCATAACCAGGTACGAGTATACAGCCTCACTTGTATATGCCCATCACCGAGGAACACTCCATGCGCAGCTTTATCTGATACAATGGAGGCATGTACGGTTGACAAATCGAAAAAATCCAAAAGTTCCGTGTCGAGGCTTGGTCTCCTTGCAAAAATTATTCGCTTGCTTAGGACTGTGGCGGAAATTGCTACACTCCCTGCTCCATAATTGACACCACCGAGACTTAGTTCAACTAAACAGGTCGACGCACTTTCGTGCAGTCTCTTTAACCTTGTATGTACCTACTGGAGAAAGATTCGCAAAAATTCCCTGCTTTCTTCACAAATATGTACCAAAGCAAAGACTCACCGATGACAGTGCCATCAGCGGCAAAACAAACAAGCAAGTCACGGACGGACTCGCTATCGTCGAACCCAAAAGCTGCCAAAAGGATCGTTAAAAAAAATAATATACTTTATATTGATATAACAATCTGACCGGAAGGTAGCAATTGGAACGATAGGGCCGGGCAGCTGCAGAGAAGGTAGGTGATGGACTCATCCTCCTCCTCATTGCTACAGCTTCTGCAAAACTCATTGCATGCCTGTTAATGACTTAAGCGACTAAAGAAATAATGGATCTAGCGATTCGCAGGAGCTCCTTGGATCTGTTAGTATCGTATGCCAGGTTTAGTCATGTATTAAGTAACCTAGGTGATTCTATCTATGACCTTCTTTCCCTCTTGCGTCCACGTTAATGATTTGTTTAGCAAAGGACATGAATAACACAGCCTAGAAAAAGAAAATTCGCGCCTAAAAGGTAACCCACCTGGCTAACTATTATCCTGGGTGGATAAGCTTGTTGGTTGAGGACCTGGCTCACCCCAAACATCTGTTACGGATGTTCACAAACAAAAAAAAAAAAAAAATTTAGAGCGTAAACTACTTATTTGTCACCCTATATAACATCCGGAATTCGCAAGTTCAACTTTCGAAAATGAAATCCATTTTGTAAGCGGAACCAGTATTTTTTTTCTATACGTTTGAACACGGCCTAATTTCCTACCAACTTCCAATTCGTTGGTCTTTTCTTTTCGTGACCGCCCGGCGAAGCAGACCACTGCAGGCAGAGTCACTTTGTACCCGATCATCGCGTCTTCCGAAAAGTCAATTTCTTTGGAGGATACTCGCCTAATACACGGAACTTGGTCCAGTGATTTGCCCCAAGGAATAGTAATTTCAATTTCTTTTTTGCGAATTTTACAAGGTAATTCATTCCCTAAAATACGTCCCAAGCTTAGTTTTCTTACCAACCAAAAAAAAAAAAACTTATTTATTACTTAGGTAATTAGGGGGGTACATTGGTTATCCCCTAGATCCTACTCCTACTCTTCAGACAACAAAAAAAAAAGGAGGAAGGAAAAATAAAAACTGAAGTCGACACTAAATCTAATCAACACCCGGAGAAAAAAAAAAAAAAAAACACGCAAAATCATCGACAACAAAACACCCTACCAAGCGTGCAGTACGCTGCTCAGCATTCCACCGCTAGTGGACCATGAGAGAAACCCCCCCCCCCCCGACTCATGCGTCGATAACACCATTCCTAAGAAGTCCGCTACCTCCATTCGAGAGAAACATTACCGCAACCATACGTCGAATATATCCCGCGTTCCGACCTCAACACCCTTTGGAGACTTATCCATCCTCATCGGAAAACCAAACTCGGATCAGACGTGCTTCAAATCACCGAGCTGTTTAGTCGCTGTGTTGCCACAGAAGCTCATCAGCAGCAATTCGTCACCGCTAACAACGATCGTGTTAAAAGTGTGGTTGATTAGCTCGATTCGGGAATTCGTGCGTGGTCGGCGGTTGTCAAGTGTGCGGTGTGCGATCTTCCAATTGAGTTTCTGGCCTACGGGTTCGGTGAGGTATACTGTGCAGTGTACAAACCCTCCCCCCCCCCCCCCTACCTGCTTATCAATAAACCAAAAGCAAAAAAAAAAGCAAAAAAAAAAAAATATATTATCCGATTGGTTGCTATCCCACCCTAAGAAAAGTTTTGATTTTAACTGAAAAGGAAAAGTGAATTTTAAATACATAATTTAACTATAATAATTTAACAGAGACTTAGTGTACTAGTGACAGCTTGGGAAATATTGCCCACAATAATTATTATCGCCGTGAATCCGAAAGGAATTGAGAGTCAACGTGGGATATTGTGCACAATCTCCGACGGACAATTGGTAAGTTTTTTTTTCATTTATTTAACTCTGTGAATCAATTGCCAAGCTAGAACTATCTTTTGAGTTTTATTAACTGAATTTGATTAAATTAGAATGTTATCAATTTTGTGCTTTTCCCATAATGCTACTTTTGTATACCTAAATGAGGTGGATGTTTTTTTTTGTAGAATAAACGGTGGATATTATTATTAAATAATCATGAGGTAAAATGGTGTTTTAATGGGGTTAGTGTGGTGCGTTTTCCAAATCTTTCGGGGAGTATGTAAATTGTAAGCGAATTTAGTCGTAGCCGTAGTAGGGACAGTTGATTTTTTTTAATTTTGAGTACGGCAGCTGTCATGGAGCATTTTCAGTGCTAGAGAGGGGGGGAAACAAAGGTACTCAAGGCAACACTACAACTGTTGCCCGCGAATCAGTGTATGAGGGTGAAATAGTGTCCGTCCGTTTTTGAGTTTGTTTTCTTTTAAATCTTGGCATGAAGATAGATTGTTATTTTTTTTCTTGTGTTGTGTCTGGCTATTTGCGGATCAAGTTCCCCGACCATCCGACGTTCCTAGCCGTGCGTTATGCAAGCATGCCAAGAAGCGATCCAGGCAGATAGTGGCCAGTATTTAGAAAAGTCCACAACACATCATTAACTAAGACCTACAAGTCAACTTGCTTCAAATACTGGAGAATATCCACCTAAGTGTATGGCATCAAAGATTAGTCCTTTTCGAAAATTTCCTATGGAACAACATCAAACGTCCATTTCGCGCACTCATACACACGGAAATGATGCGCACAAAGAAACCTAAACCAATCCAATTATGGACAAATGACCAAATAAGTTCTGCTTAGAAATTATCCCCACAAATATGGGCATACGGATCAGTTCCTTATGGGAACCGCTCCAAGTGCGCACATGGTCAATGGCATTTGATGCAAACGGCGACTGCAGACACACAAGTTCCATCATCAGCATCACATCACATCGTCCGGGGAACACATATCGAGTTTAACCCACTCTGCCGGTCTTTGTGGTCATAACAAAATGCAATCAGATTCAATGGCCCAACAAGTACTACGCCCCGTCATTTACTGCTCCAATAATGAAAATTACTTCACTCTACACATCCAGAACATTGTCCCTTCGATGGATGCGCGCGAGCGATCTGTCGACTCAATGGCGACGACGACAACAACGACCGTCATCCATAGGACAATTCGCGTTGAATTCCACTGACCACTGGCGGGGGAAATGAACGCAGCACAAATGAAACCACCATCGGAGATCGGAGTGTCCTGAGCTACAGATACTGGGCATTAGTGGCGAATAATAGTATTACCTGCGTGAGTGCGTGCGCGGTGCGGCGGGTAGAGTTTAATGGGCTTATGCCGGCAGTGTGAAGTGATTTTGTCTTTGAGGACGTATAGGGAATCACTTGGAACGGAGAGTGATTTTGGTGGTACTTCTTCCGAACTATTTATTAAAACAGTTGTCGGTCTTCATTGGATCATTAAAGTGGCCCATCACTATTTGTTTACATATTTCGAGCCCAAGTGGCTTGGTCATTTCACCCAGAACTAGCTTTCGTTTTACATACCCGACAGCAGTTGGTGTGGTGAACTTCTGAGCAAGGAGTCACAGGTTCGGTCCCTGAAAAAACACCTAAGACGTATTAAAGTTTTTTTCACTGCGCTACCTCTAACGAACGTCTGACAAACACCCGAGAGTGTTACTATCCTGAGAAAGCCTCTCAATATGAATATTGGTAATTCCAAAAAAGAATGGCAAGTTGTCAACGAAATTTTAAATAAAACCATACCTAACGCGGATATCGTTCTTTCTTTAAATAATACGACTATATCTGAGCCCTTAGAAGTTGCCACTGCGTTTAATTATTATTTTTCCAGTGTAACAGAGACTATACGTGATACGCCAACAAGTAATTACTCCGATTGTAGATGTGAAACCGTACCATGACGCTTTGCAAAGACAATGTTTTTTCTTTGTACTATTTTCACCTTATGAAGTACACTCAATCATACAATCTCTCAAAGCATCCAATTCAACATCATGTGATCCGTTTTCTAGTAATATTTTGAAAAATATATCTTTTCTTATTTCAGATGTTTTAAGTTATATTTTCAATTTTAGTATGCTGTCTTTTTTAGATAAAACTTGTTCTTTCAGTGATGCTCAGTTTGGCTTTCGTAGTGGCAAATCTACCGAAGATGCCTTATTAAAGTTGTGTTCTGAAATATACAGTAGTCTAAACGACTCTTATATTCCTGCTGCTCTTTTTATCGACATCACTAAAGCTTTTGACATGGTGGATCATAATATTTTGCTAAATAAACTTTATAATGCTGGTTTTAGAGGATTTATCTACGAATGGTTTACTTCTTATTTACAAAATCGTAGTCAGAAGGTTAGGATTCGCAATTGTTTGACTGCTAAGACTATTATAAACATAGGTGTTCCACAGGGCTCTGTTCTGGTTCCTATTCTGTTTCCAATCTTTGTTAACTCGCTTTTCATCCAACGTTTCAAGAGAAAACTCACAGATTTTGCCGATGATACTGCTTTGTCATACTATGGTAAGTGCTATTTTAACTTACACTTAGATGTAAACTATGATCTAGATTTATTGCGGAGATGGTTTAAATTTCATAAACTAGTAATTAGTAATAAAACTAAGTTTATGATCTTTAACTTAATGGGTAGAATCTGTGATATGCCACTTCTATACCATTCGCCCAATTGCAATAGATTCCGTTTAGTTAATCCTTGTATACATGATCATAATTTACCCTCTTTTGATTCACCCACTCAGTTGCACCTCCGACTGTTTTGAAATTGACCGTGTAGACAGCTTTAAGTATTTAGGTATTATCTTGGATCTTAAGCTCAGTTGGATGGAACATACTTTGTCTTTAAAGAAGTATCTGAACTGTGTTGTTAGACAGATTTATCTTCTCAGTCTTTACTGCAGTTTGCCTGTTTTAAAACTAGTCTATAACGGTCTACTTAAATCCAAACTTCAGTATGGTATAGCTTGTTGGGGTGGTACACATTTTAATAAAATTGAGCCTTTGCTTACCAAACAAAAACATGCTGTTCGGATTATTAGTAGGGTTAACCGTCGAACTCCCAGCTTTGAGTTGTTTAAAAGCCTAGGATTTCTGCCTTTAAGGCATTTATACTTTTACAAGGTGTTACAAATATTTTTTAAAAATTCCGGGTATATATAAAGGGTGATTTTTTAGCTGGTTTGGTTTTGGCAACACTGGTTTTGACAGCTGACGTGTGTTTAGTACCTTGTGTCACTGTCAAACAGCTTCAGTTTGGTTTGCAATTTAACCATGGATCGTCTTACAAATGAACAACGCTTGCAAATTATTGAATTTTACTATCAAAATTCGTGCTCGGTTCGAAATGTTCATCGCGCTGCTTCCATTTTATGATCGGCATTCTCGACCTTCTGAGCAGTCTATTCGGAAGATTGTGACCAAATTTCGCACCAAATTATTTTGTTGGACATTAAACCACCAACACGTTTACGTACTGTGCGTAGTGAAGAAAATATTGCGGCCGTATCAGCTAGTGTGACAGAAGACCGCGAAATGTCGATTCGGCGCCGTTCCCAGCAGTTAGGCCTTTGTTACAGCACTACGTGGAAAATTTTGCGGAAGGATTTGGGCGTAAAGCCTTTTAAGATACAGCTGGTGCAAGAACTAAAGACAGCCGACCTACCACAACGCCGAATTTTTGGTGAATGGGCTCTTGGAAAGCTGGCCGAGGATCCGCTTTTTTATCGAAAAATTGTGTTCAGCGATGAGGCTCATTTTTGGTTGAATGGGTACGTAAATAAGCAAAATTGCCGCATTTGGAGTGAAGATCAGCCAGAAGCATTGCAACAGCTACCAATGCATCCCGAAAAAGCCACTGTTTGGTGCGGTTTAATTCCTAGTGTTAACGCTAGCATCTGTTTATGGGAGATCCGTTTCATCGACTGGGTCTCGACCCATTGATGTCCCAAGATCCTCATTCTTCTGCCAGCCAATGCCGGGCATTGACACAGTATATGTGCCGCTGTCTCAGATTCCTCCAGGCATAGTCTACAAGTATCATCCTCTATAAGGCCCATTTTCCTTAAGTGATACTTGAAATTATCATGTCCTGTAGACAAAGCCACCACCCATTTCAATGTTCCTCGACTCATGCTTAGAACTCTTCTTTGAGTGGAGCAGGTCGGCCACTTTATTGCCATTTTAGCTTGTCTACATTGTTCCACGGTTGACCACCTTCTCAGGTGTTCTGCCGTGATCCATTTGTGGACAAGCTGTTCAACCATTCCTCTGCCAATTGAAGAGAATGGTTCTGGTCCCAGCAACTTTTCAGTTGACCCGTGTTTGGCAAGGGAGTCCGCCTTTTCATTGCCTTCGATCCCTATGTGTCCTCGTACCCAAGTCAGTGTTACTTCATTTTTAGATGAACACTTATTGAGTTTAAGTACGCATTCCAGTGCCAGTGATGTTGTGATGTTTGTTTGTTCCATGCATCTGATCACCGTCTGATTGTCCAGTGCTATGAGGATATTTCTTCCTTCCACCTGACACTCAAGCAAGTAGTCCAACGCATAAAGCAAGGCAATCATCTCAGCCTGGTATACTGAAGTGTATTTCCCGAGGCTAATGTGACGGGCAAGTTCCAGCTCTTCTGAATATATACCGGCCCCCGCCCCGCCATCCATCATGGATCCATCCGTGAAAATCACTATTTCACCATTTCTTTTTTCTGGAAGTAATCCGTTCTCAATACGGGTTTTGTGATTTCTTTCCATAATACGCACCCTTGTTATTCGATCCATAGGCATGTTTAGCTCCCTAATCTCGTCTTTAACAAGTTCCAGGATCTTCCTATGTCCATAGATCGTACCACGATGGTGCCATTTCGCATCTCGATGCAAGCGAAGTGCCGTTTGGGCCGCTGTTTTCTTAATAAATAAGTCTAGCGGTAATATCCCCATGATGACTTCCAATGCGCATGTTGGGATTGTACGTATTGCACCTGTAATTCCCATACATGCTAAACGCTGAACCCTATCCAGGTGCTTCCTCACAGTTTTCTGAGAGGCTTTCGCCCACCATACAACCGAGGCGTACGTGATAATGGGTCTAGTTATCATCGTATACATCCAGTATGCTGACCTAGGCGAGAGTCCCCACCTCTGTCCACACACACGTTTGCACTGATGTAGTACTCTTTTTGCCTTCCGGACCTTCTCCTCAACATGGTAATTCCAAGTAAGTCCAGTATCTAGATAGACTCCCAGATACTTAACCTTCTTAGTCATTGTTAGTTCCGATCCGAAAAGTGTTAAGGGCCGAAATTCCAGATTTTTCCTCTTCCTAGTGAAGACTATTAGATCTGTTTTCGCCGCATTAATGGAGAGCCCTTGTTCCAGACACCACCGCTCAACCACTCTGAGTGCATTCCTCATGATATCTGCGGTGACGTCCATGAATTTGCCTCTGGCCATTATTGCTATGTCGTCGGTATATCCCACTGTGTGAATGCCCGTCGCCTCGAGTCTGTCGAGAAGAGAGTCCACAGTGATATTCCACAGTGTAGGTGAGAGAACACCTCCTTGTGGGCAACCTCTGCTAACCCTTCCTCTGAGTTTTGAGGTTCCCGTCTGAATATTAATCGCCCTCGTATTCAACATATTGTCCACCCATCTTACCACCAGTGGGTTAACCCTACGTTTTTCCAAGGCTTGTTTCAGACTTTCAAAGCATATCTTATCGAAGGCAGCTTCAATGTCCATTATAGTGGTCATCGCAATGCCCCCGGTATTTAGCTCTTCCTCCGCAACGCGTACTACTTGGTGTAGCGCTGTTTCTGTAGACATACCTACCCTGTATGCATGCTGTCTACTATTTAAAGGATACATCTTAAGCGCAGTACTCTCCATATAGTCCACCATCACCCTTTCCATTATTTTTAACAGGAAGGATGTTAGGCTGACTGGTCTGAATGACTTTGCCTCGGTGTAGTCCTTTTTTCCCGGTTTTGGAAGGAAGACCACATTTGCTTCCCTCCATGTTATCGGGATATAGCCTATTGCTAGGCATGCAACGTATATATTCCTGAGCCTTGGTGCAATTACGTCTATACCCCATTGCATTAGACCTGGAAATATACCATCCGGCCCCGCAGTTTTAAAGGGTGAGAATGTTGGTATCGCACCCTTGACCGCTTTTGGTATCACGATCCGTTCTGCTTCCGTCCTATCCATCCTGTTCGCTCCTTGGTTCCTTGGAGCCCAGGGCTGATCTGACTTATAGCTTCCTGGAAAGTGTACCTCCATTAGGACCTCATTTGTGTGATCCAGTGTTTCCACCATCTCCCCCGCTCTATTACGAATGAGTCCGATTTTAGAAACTGGATCTCTCGAGACAATCTTTTGTAGTCTACTGACTTCAGATGTACTCCTCATACTCGAGCAAAAGTCCCTCCATGACTCCCTTTTACGTCGTCGCAGAGTAACGTTTAGCTCTTTCTTTTTTGCCTTATATTCATCCCATGCTTCGGGTTCTCCCCTCCTCATGGCGTGATTGAAGGCCTTCCTCGCAGCCTTTTTTAGCTTTTCAAATTCCGGGTATAATTCTTCAAGGGTTTATGATCGCATCAATTTACGCGTTAACGCCAAAAGTCTCGTACATGTACCCACTATCTATAAATCTAATTTTTCTAGCTTCTATTTAGTTACTGCACCCCGTTTGTTTAATAAATTGCCTGAAATCTTAAGATGTGAGCGAATTGAATCGGTTTTTCTTAAAAATGTTAATCATTGGCTATTTTCATTAAACTACGCGGTAAGCGGTAATTGGTGACCTTTTAAATCCCTTAGTTTGATAGCTACCTTTTATCTTCCTTACCATCTTTTCTATTGAAAAAATAAAAATAATTGTATTTCGTGTTTTTACAATAGATATCTTTGAATTAATTTAATTTCTTAAATTTATCGCAACCCCATCGACAAATTTTCTATTTAGTTGTTTAATATGAATCGTACATTCGCCTCTTGTCAGTTTCTGACAACGGAATGTACGTAACTATTTCATTTTAAAGCTTAAGCCGTATTCTTTAAAATGTTTGAATTAAGTATGCCTTTATATTGTATATATAGCTTTAAGATGAAATAAAGTTTATATCAAAAAAAAAATAAAAAAAATAATTATCAGTCGTTCCTTCGTCGGCATAAAGTTGTAGGCCTCTTCAATTCTTCCCAAAAATTAAAAACACACATTAGGAATGGTTGCGAAAGACTGGACCTAGGGTGTCTATCTATGCGGACCTGTTGCGCCAACTATTTATTTATTTTAGCGTTGCTAACACTAATGACGAGATTAGGCTCCTTTTGTGAACTTCGTTCCGGCTCTGCAATCAAATTCAGACTGCTTGTGCAGGACTCGTGTAATATATCCTCTCACTCTCGTGTGACATATCCTGTCACCAATATAAGGCCCCCCTCGTACAACTTATTTTGTTCTCATTCATACGTCAGGACTGTCTTTTGGCAGGAGTTCTTCTCGGATTAGAATATAAAACAGCCTTCCTCTCGGTTCCGCCCGTCGCTTGGGTATAAAGTACAGCAAGCATGAGGTACCAATAAAGGTACTAAGGAACTAGCAAGGAAAACAGACCTTCCTTCATGCCAAGTAAAGCCACAGTGAAAATTTGAGTGCTAGTATGGGTTTTTGGATACCCACCTAGCTAATCAGGTGCGGCGAAGTGGACCTGGAGCTCGAAAAATACGCCTCTCCAGTTATCTCGGCCGAGGCGTATTTTTCGGTCTCCAGTTGGTTGATACCTCTGTTCAACTTGTGCGCACTACCCAAGGCGAGGTCTTCCTTTACTGCGTTGTCGAAGACCCTATGCGGGTTGAATACAAATTTGCTTGACATCCCCACCTTAGACGATTGATGCGTAGTTTTTTTTAACGATTTCCACGATTTCAAGGATTTATGGGCAAGGACCACGCCGATGAATTTGTCAAAAGAGTTTCAGAACCTCCACATACAGGACCTCGGAAGCCTTTTTTTACGGCGAAATCGGCCATAATTTCACCCATAAAAAGCTGCAAACACACGATAGGTATGAAGGGCTTATGTTAATAACACGATAAGCCACACTTTTTCAAAAAAAAAACTGTTTTCTTACTCGATCTATTGGGAAATAACATAATCTTTATACACTATGAAACTGTTCGCTATTTTTCAAATGCGGTCGCTAGTATTCACAGGAGTATTAAGTATTAAGAGTTTTCATCGAGTTTTTTTGGTAAAAACGTTATAAGCCACATCCGCAAAGCAATAAAATTTTAAAAGTGCGAAAGAAAAATCAGGAATTTCAGTGATGAAACCATCGATAGTGATGAATTTTTTGAAGGTAGCGGTAACAGTGTCCTCGATAAGAATTTAAGGCCAACAGATGGTGATTCACCATCGGAAATTACTGAGGTATGAAGAATCCTTTTATTTTTGTGGCTTATCATATTATTATACTAAATTCAAGTGAAATGTTTTGTGTGGCTAACAATGTTATTGTAAAACAATCTAGTTGCCTTTGTTATGTTTTATCTTGGTTATAGTGGTATTTGGGATTACTTTTTTTAGGAATCCAAACATAGTTCTTTCGGTACACTGCAAAAACTAAGAAGGGGTAATGAGATAAGACCAGAAAAAGTTTCTCCATCTCATTGGAGACGAAATTGTGGCGATGATTACGACCGGGTTAAAGCTAAGCGAAGGCGTAAATAAGGTCAAGAGTTCTTGCCACAAAGTCGAAAAAACTTGTTCGTCATTCAAGCAAAAAAAAAAGTTTTTTTGGTTTTGAAATTATAATTTTAATGTATTTATTCTGTATACAGTAACATGATAAGAAACACAACTTTTACATGTTTTTTTTTTTAACCGCATTCCAAAATTTTTTTTTCCACTATTTTAGGCATAATATTGAAGAATAACACATAACTAATCTTTAAAAAAAAAATTAAGAAAATGCCATGATCAGATTATTTGGTATATATTTTCTAAACTTTGAATGCTATTATCTCGCCGATTATTTGAATTTGTGGCTTATCAGGCTTTTGCAATAAGTCCTTCGTATGTATCCCTCATTGAGAGCCTTTTAACAATGAGCTAATAGGACATCTTACGGGCCATCAAGGTTAATGATAGCTTTACAAAAAATACCAAATAAAAATAAAACACCTAGCCGACCATCCAGAGTTCCGGTTGTGTCTTAAAACGGATAAAACCTCCGAACACATAAACGCAAAGGTCCAGTTCTTTGTGGAGCTAGAAGGAAGGTCTTCTTCGAAATACTTAATAGCTCTGAAGAAATGAGGAACCGCTCTGCTAGTAGCATTATCAACTTTATAAAGAAAGGTAAAGCCTACTGTCCCTCATCAAGAAAATAGTAAACCTACTGTCCCAGTTACATTCGATTTTTCGGTCACTCAGGTGAGTCAGAGCTCTTAAAAAAGGTAGCTCGATGTGTATAGTTTTTATTGTTGGTCGTTGAATCCGTTCCGTCAAAGCTTGTACACGAAAATGGGACCAACAATTTGGTGAAGAACCTTTCTCTCAAAGCGGCTGTGGATGCCTTCAACCGCTTTAGATTGTTTCCAAGCTCTGTTCAGAGGTTCGCAGGTCTTTAAGGGAACTTTACTGAAATCTGATCTAGCTTTATTTCTGGGGCTTTTGACTGTACCTGCATTTCAATTACGACAGGGCACAACCGAAATAATGCGACTCTTTCTCTTAGCTCTCCTAACCTTTGAAGTTGCGCCTACTTTGTGTTCACTTGTCTGCTGCATTTCCAAGCCCATGACAGAAAACGCAGTCTGGCATCACCTACCGAGCATATTACTACTCATTACCTATTCAGAAATACCATCATCAGCCGAACACGTCCTCTAATTGCATCGCGATAGCCGCAGTCACTGGACGTTCTCAGGGCCGCCAGTGTAAAATGCCATCTGATTAGAAGAAGAAAAAAAAATCCATTTTACACTTGACTTGGCACAATCTACCACTTCTCGCCCACTTGATCTTAAATTAAAAATAAAAACCTCTACGTGCCTCTGCAGCTCACTGCACACGTGCGCCTCAATCAATCTCTGTGGCAGATCATGCGATAACCGCAACTTAAAGGTCAAATGCTTTGGAGTAACCTTCGGTCGCTAATCAACGTACCCAAGTGTGTCCATCGACCCATACCAATCCGAGAGCAATTAATTAGCCCGATCAAGGTCTCATCGCACCACTGTCGCCCTCCTAGGTGCTCACGAACGTTGCCCATTTGTCTGGGCCGCCGGTAACCGACCGACGACGATGCCACAGAACAATCGAAATCATAAATCAAAATTCTAATTTTCGGATCCAGAGCATCATCTGGCTAACGAGCTGGAAGAAGACGGGAAAATAAACTGACAATCACTACTAAGCTGCTAACAATATGCGCGAAATTATCCCCCCCCCCTGCACGAAGCACTGCATTATATTGGGAATAAGACGTTCCAGCAGGTTAGAGCCCAGCTCCCCAGAGAGTCTGTGTTGAGAGAGAGAGAGAGTCCTCCTCGGACGACGCATCACCTAGACTACGCGCGTTAACTTATGTAACTACACTTGTCCATGGAGTGTGCAGTGCACCCAGCGAACAGGAGATCTATCTTCCTCGCGCCTGGTTCTTCGCGGTGGCTCCTTATCTGAACAAGCACACGCAGTGGTGTGCGGTGGCGGTACAACGCGACGGTCATTGCTCAATCTGGGAAAATCGAAAATGATAGGCCAGTGTGCAGTACAAAACCCTCCTTCACCTGGACTGGAATAATAAATAAAAATGTTATCTGCGATGGCTTCCTTACGTAGGGGACGACAGCAGAACTTTTGCTACTCCACGCTGGCACACGATGCTGCATAGGACCAGATGGTCCTTCATGTGCAGCAACCACAACTGCACAAAAGGGAGAAATTGTGTGATCTTGCGCTACAATGGAATGTAATCGATACGCGATTAATGATGGTGATTCGTGGAAAACGGGGGATGCCGCCGCTGAATGCGAATTAATGATGCACGATGCGAGAGTTTTAGCAAATCCTCACGCAAAGTGAGGTGTCTGCGCCAGCGGAAGACCGAGGCCCAGTAAGAGATTTAGATCTGTCTGATGTCGCTTGGCACTGAGGGACTGAGTTGTCAAATGGCCGATGAAGGGGTCATTAATAAATGCGTGGCGAGATGTTTTTTTTTTAGTCAATGTGGGAAAGGGTGCGAATGTCCTAGTGGCATGGAAAGCCTCTTTAAAGTAGATGGTTGATGATCGTACCGTAGGAAATTCCGACAAGAGCTGCAACCAGGAATTATTCCCCTGAAACACTTTTCTGTGCGTGTAGGAGTGGTCCTATATAGACTGCTTTTTTTTCACCCTGTTCAAAGTTAGCTAATGCCATGTTCCACCGAACTGAAATCACGAGGTTTCGATAAACTTTTACCGAAAACTTGTACTTTCCCACCGAATTGAAGTGAGTTCAAAAGTCATAATCTGTCAATTTGAAAGTGGCTGGCAAAACAGCTGCTTGTTGACGCAAAAAAATATTTTGGGAAGGAGGAATTACTAAAAATTAGTTCTGAAGAAATTAAGGAAATAATTACAGCACTTATAAATATTTCTCTTAAAAATATTACTTACCTCTTTTTTTGATTCAGATTCTTTTCGTCTTTTATTATTTTTTTGATTGTCACAATTGTTTTGGCGTTTAGTATTTTGACATCCACAAATGAACACAAAATAAACCAAAGTTAACGGTTACTTCTTACAGTCGCTTACGCAAGAAACGATTGAAGAAGGCTCGCCCTAGACTAAGGTTTGGGTTTGAATAGTTTTCAATTGGTGATCTCCTCCGCTTGGTATGTTCCCAAATTGCAAAGCGTTCTTTCTAATGCCCATCCACAGTTTTGGCAAAATCCTCAGGCCGAATACTGACATCCATGAAGAATATTTATGTATAATACAGATAATACTTTCAAGGAATTATTACAATTTTACACACAAAACAAAAGGAAAATTGACTCACAAATCGCTCGTTTACGAATGACGTGTTCGACCCTTTAATCCGGAACCATATAAGTGACTGATACTTCCCTTTTCATGGACCCTTAGTGATGGACAATGATGTATGTTAAGACCTTACAGCCTACTCATTCTACATGAGTTGTCACAACTCCAGCGATATATCCTAAACTGCGAGGGGAGACTGATGCTTCATTAGGTGGAGCCGACTTTTCTTCTAGGCTTATAGTCTAGTTTTCTTGATGCTTATTAAGAAGTTGCCGCAGTGCTGGACATTTTGCCCCGGAAATGGAAACTCTTTGATATTCTTCAACAGTGCGGAAGCTTTATACGGTCACTCTGCACCCACCAATCTTTTGCATTTGTGGATTTTAATTTCTCAGTGAAGATGCTTTCACCGAAGCGTTCTTCGTTGGTCTCTACCCCGTCATCAGTTGTTCTGCTACATTTAAGTTTAAGTTTCTGCTACATTTAAGTTTATTGATTATATGCTAACACAGTAAGAGTACATTACTTATAATTCTGTGATAGTTAAATAGTATAATTACATAACTAATATTTACACGATTAAAATAAAAGAATTAAAATAAGAAATAAGAAATAAGATCAGATATGGGAATTACTAAATACTTTGTGGGTAACAATGGGTAAAAAAAACACAGGCGTATTAAAATTCAACATTGTGTCAAAGTTCCAAGTCAATTGACCTACTACTTTTCGAGTTTTCCGAGCGCAAGCATACGCTCTACCTACCTTTTTGAAACATGTGAAACGTTCTAGGAGACCATTCGACCACCACCGAATTTTCTTTATTTTCAGATATTTTGTTTTTGTGTACAATTGATTTTTAAAACGGATTTTGAATTTGTTTCCTGTCAATTTTGTACATTTGACATTTTTATCAGTACTTGCCGTTTGAAATTCTCTGAGCTTTTTCGAGCCAAGAGAGGAACTGCTCGTTACTCGTTATTTTGCTAATTTTCTCTTTTTCTGTCATTTTTGATGAGTACGTGTATAGACTTTGTGCGATTGCGATCGATTTATATCGATTGCGTTCGATTCAACCCGCGTACGCGAACGAACCTAATTTCTACCACTCGGCGAACTTCAGTAGAATTAAAAAATTTTAATTATTTTGTTTTTTTCCTTATGTATGAGGATTTTTTCAATAATAATGTCAAGCATAATAACAAATAAATCTTTAAAGTCACAGTATTCATATTGTTTTCCTTTAGCTGTGTCCTTTTCTGTCTAGCGAAATATCATATTTGAAAAAAAAAAATTCTTCTAGACCTCATAACATACCTGACTGTTTGGTTATTTCTTGAAAGCAAAATGCTGTTCTTTGTGGGAGGAGTTAAAATGAACCAATATTTTGCGTTTCGTGTTGCACTTTGCCACATAAGCGAGCTTGCTAGTTTCTATGTGCGCCTGGCAAGTCAACGAACTTCCTGCTTGTTGTTTTTGAAACGAAAAAATTGTGGTTAGATTTATTAATTACAATTGTGTGAGAGACAAATTGATGTAGATCATGCCTGGCATTTTGCATAAAATAGAAAAGAATTCAAATTTGTTTGAGCAGTGCTGGCCAGTGTTGTCATGTGATCGTAAGTTTCGTAATTGATACGATTTTTTTTTGTAAATCTACCTTTTTGTCGATTTGAGTTGCTGATAGAGTTGAGGATTCAAATTAATTCGTTCAAAATGCTATTCATTAATATTAGTATTAATAACAACGTTTATAGTCTGTGGGGCCCAACTAAAAATAATTTTTAATATTCACACTAAATATTTTGTTAGTCACAATGGGTAGTTTTTTTATGGAAATTTTGCCATTGTGAAAAATCTAGCCTACGATTATTAGTGTCTAACTATACCTATAGTGAAACCTGTGTAAGTTGACCACCTGTGGTGCAGGCAGTTCTGGCCAACTAAGCGATTTTATCCATACCTATTATTAGTTTATTAAAACCATTTTTTAAAACAAAACAAAATGCACTAAAGAAACGGTTTTTTTTTAACAAATCAATATGAAAAGTATTAACTAAAAAAAATTAATGTACCTACATAAAGGGTGTTCAAGCGAATTTTGAATTTTGCGACATTTAATAGTAGGTACATAATTTTCAGATCCTAAAAAAATGTTGGTTAAGATTTCATAACAATGTGCCAGCCGACAGTTAGGGGTCAGTAAAAATCTGTATTTTTATCAAAATAACATTTTGCTTGAATTATGGGACACCCTTTACATGTATCGAAACAAATTTTTAGACACACACACAACAAAGTGCAAACGCCAAAAAAGTGACCATGACGACCTTTCGCGTTTTATTTAGTACGAAAGATGAACTGAAATATAGAAATGTGTGGCCAAGATAGACAAGTGGCCAACATACGGAGCAGCTATTTGGTCGAACATTTGTATGCAATTTTCTTGGTTCTACTATATATTGGCCAACTTACAAGGGTGGCCAACTTGACAGGTTTCACTGTAGATACCTATACATAAAACTGAAAGGTAAATTGTATGTCCGCAAAAATCTTAACGAACTATTGCACCGATTTCAAATGACTTTTTTTTAAATGTATGAAATAGATATCTGCAGGTTTTGGGCTATTTTTGTTTTAATATTTCAGCATTTTTCATGTAACAAAATAATGTTTTCGAGCATTTTAATGCCAAGAAAAACAGGCGCTAGGTAGATATTTAAGTTGCCCTTGCTCTTGTTGCGGTGGCCACAGCTTGACTTAGACCATCGGTTTGGGTCCATTGTGACAAGACAGAACAGATTTTCAATGGTGTTTTCCATCTCAAAAATGCACAACGCGCCTAAAGAAGATTTCGCTTCAAAACCAACAATCGGTGCACAGCACTCTAAACTCCGATGAAACGAAAAGCCGACAGGATACGGCAGGAGATAGGAGATTGGTGAGACTGCTTAAGCAGAATGTATGGATCGTTGGTCAGTGATTTTAAACAGGAGTGGGACACTTTAAAATTATATGCCGATCTTCTAAGTGTTGTTTTCCAAAACACATTTGCAATGAAAACCATTTTAAATGGTTCTTGTCATCTCGTGTGACTAACCCACTCGGATTAAAGTTTGCTTTGCGATAATTCCGGTTATGGAATACTCTGCGTCTTCTCTTAAAGACCACATTTCATTGCTTCGGCCAAGGAGTCGTCTATGGTCAATTCAAACCCATACAACTCATATGGGGAATTACTGGACAACTCTCCACTAACATAACATGCAACTTCAACTAATACTCGTAGGAGTAGGTCTTTATAGAAAAACTTGTGTCCGCAAGATGCCCCAAAAAAGTTTAAGCCCAATGATAATAGACTTTTCGAACTAAATTGCCCACAACACAATACAACGTTAAGAAAAGATCAGAAAATTCTCTTCTTGCCCTTTTAGCTTATTTTGAAAGGCAATATGCCCACGAAATGGGTTATTTTACCCACGATCTGGCATCACTGTTTAAACCCTTTGTCGTCGAGCGAATCGAGCCACCCACTTCACGAATGATGTTGGATGAGTTGTCCCAAAATAAGTTGTCCTGACAAGTTGCATTTAAACTATTCCAGTTTTTCATAATTGCAATGTTTTGACTTATCTTCCTTCCAAATCTGTGACAGTCGCCCCAAAACAAATCTGCTCAAGCATTTGGTATCCACTTGTCAGTGCTGAGCGAACTGATATAGTGAAACTCTAAACTGTCATTTAGTCCACCTGGAAGCGACCACTGATCGTTGACATAATACCGATCACGTAGAAAGCGATCTCCGACTAACTAAACGCCCAGAACTGCCTCATGTACATTAGCTGCCATCGCAGATGCTACTTCTGTGCACAACAACAACTCCTCCCATGCGTTCTGATGGCTTTGCCGCGATAAACACAAATTGTCCCCACAAAAAACCATCAAAACATATCGGCTCGCCATGAGAAACTTTCTACGCCGGCCAACTGTGTAGGAACAACCGCACCAATGACGTACTCGATATGAATTAAACATCCATGCAGCCTAGTCTCTCCATCATCATCACACACAAACAACAAGCAGTCAACATGACATTTCTAGGATCTGTTTTTTTGCCCACTCAAATGTTGGATGGATACCAATATACCCGGCTGTACAATGTAACAAATGCAACAAATGCAACAAATGTGAGCGATCATGCACGACCGCATCTTACTTTCGATTGCGTGTTTGGTGTTCCGCCCATGTTCGGCACACATGTTCTAGCCGAGTATGGTGTATCTTCTAACCGTATGGACACGGGGGGCTTTGCGTTTCCGTGAAAAGATCTAATGTCCACTTGGGGCTGGTACGCGACATGAATCCAAAAACAGGTGCTGATACCGCACCGACATTGTTGTCGTGTGAGGGGTCCCCTCATCCGCGTCCATCAGGCTAATTAATTTATGTTCCACGGCAGTGGCAATTTATTAGCCAAATGCTTATCCGTGCCCGGCTACCTGACTCGAGTCGAATTCCCAAATGTAAATTGGGCGATGAGGCAATCGTCATAGATCACGACTCGCCTCTAATTGTTAATCACTGCTCTCGTCCGTGACAATAGCAGGAGTCTCAAAAGCGATATCCGAGGCGGGCATCTCCTCTGGGTTGGGCGCGCGCATATAACTCACGGTTGGCGTAGTGGCCAATTTGTCGGTGGGCATCTAATAAACTTGCACCACTGTAGCTGCGCACATGGATTCTGGTCGAAACTCTCGGAAATGGGCCACAGCCGACTGCGCTGTAATTTGTCTTTTCCTCTCCCGTGATCGACTTTTCTCTTTGTCGGTCGAGGTAAAATTGGATCTCGATTCACGTGTAATTACTCGCTGTTTCGGTGACTGCATGCGGCTACCGTCAGTTGTCTAGGACGTGATAGTTGGCGCGCAACTCCATCAAGGGCTGATCGATAGGCGCAAAGAGAGACTTAGATGGATGGTAGCAGATGAAAACATTGCAATTAGCTAGGGGTCCCTATGTACGGCGAGGTCATCATGCTTCCGTCTTTGGGTAGGTGCTCAAATGACCTATATATTGGAGCTGCAGGGGAATG
Organism: Cheilosia variabilis; assembly: GCA_951230905.1. Lineage (NCBI taxonomy): Eukaryota > Metazoa > Arthropoda > Insecta > Diptera > Syrphidae > Cheilosia > Cheilosia variabilis. Next base: position 46,931,500 of record OX579679.1, read on the forward strand.
TTTTTACCGCCGAGTTACAATCGAAGTGAGTTCTTCTATGAGCTCAGGTAGAGGTGATGCCAATCAAGTTAAATCGATGAGATTTTTAAGATTTTTAAGTTGGAATTTGCCATGCAGCATGATAAAGTCGGCCATCGGACCTAAGCGAGCGGAAGCTTAACCTCAACAACCAAAGAGGTAAACATCTTTAAATCGAGGGAGCGCTTAACGGTCCTTTCCTGACGTATTAATACCGAAGACTTAAACTAAACAAGACTATGAATCTAACAGGTCATTCAACAAGTCCGTAGGATAAGTAAGAAAAAAACAAAATTTGCTGGTACGACCACGTTTAAATTTAGCAATCCACTTCTCTACCATTTGTCTCGATGGAGCAGAGTCCGGATAATGTTTATAAAGCCATTGTTTGGTTTCCACTGAATTTTTTTCATCAAAAAGCAATGCTTTTCGAATTTCACTCGAAATTCACTTTTTTCCATTTTTTTTTTTCAATAACAAAAATTGCTTCACAATATGCTGTAACTCACGAATCAATAGTCAGGTTGCTGTCAAATTTATACACTTATAAATAAAAATCATATGGAAAAAGTTCTAGTAACGCCATCTATGTGTCATCCTATGGACTTTTTGAATGACGTAATTCTCAGAGTTCTCTGTTGAAAATCACCTTTCAGAAGGTGCTTGCAAACTACTGGAAAGGAAAAACCAATCAAAACACAAGCACTAGAGGTTAAACAAAATAAAGCAGAGAAAAGTGTTAAATAAACTTTAAAGTTTCAGTTTTATTTTATTTATTTGATTTGGCCGAACATATGGAGTAACGATCTGAGTTTTTATAAGTTTTAGCTCTGAGTAATTTTCGCAAGTTCTGGTTAGAGATGTACGCACTATTTATAAGCTCTTACACCTTACAAGATTTTTGAGTACAAGGACCAGCTGCTTTAAGTTTAAGGTGTCTATGATTGAAATTGGAAGTTAGCAGTTAAAAACTAAATATCCCGATGGACGTGTTAGGGAGTTGTAAATGCAGTGGGAGTTTTCTGATTGTGTAAGCTCCAAGTGGTTGGAATTATTTTAAGGTGCATATTCAATATGGTTGAGAAAAAGAAGAAGTGGGTGATATTTGCTAAAAAGAAGGTTTGCGTTGCTGTTATTGCATTTTTATTGGAAGTGCGGTATTAGGTTTTACAAAAATATGCGAATACAGATCGGGATTTGGGTAGTCATTTTTGAGAAATAATTAAAAAACAGATTTATTCGAACTATTTGAGGAAAACTAAGTATGGGATCTGTTTAAGAATTACTTAAATATCCTAAATATTTATTTCGATAAAAATCGTTAGAGCGGTTTCTGAAAAACTATGCAGACAAAAAAACAGTAGCAAATTTTGTAAAATTTACTTTGAGAATTACTATTACTCAACTTTATGGCTGAAAACTGAGTATAAAATATTGTTCAGGATGTAGACATTACTTGGTTTTTAAAGTTTTATGGAAATCGAAGGTTGGGTTTTTGAGATATGAGCAGTTTATAGAATTTGCGTTTTCGGTGGTTCGAATTGAAAATTAAGGATGCAATAAATTAGAAAACATCAATTTTACTCTAAGTATGCATTTTGGTCGAAATCTTTATTGCAGGTTCTAGGTAAACTGAGGAAACATTTTTTTTTTTAAATTACTAATTAATTTTCCAAAATCCATTGAACGATAATAAATATATAGAAAAACTGAGTTCGTCATTGGGTTAGAAATTACCATATTATGTACCTTACGAATAACCATATTACCTTGCAAACGAATTTTCGTTTCAATAGTTTCAACACCGTTTTCGAGATATCTATGTCGAAATTTCAAAAGTACCGTTATTAGATTTTTAAGCGGAAAACTGAGTATGCAGTCATGTTACCCTTACCTACTTTAGCTTAAATATGATTTTTGGCTGAAATCGTTAGGTCCGTATGAAAATTTTGTATGGGAAGTACCATTAATATTGAGGTTACCGTGCAAAAAAAAAACCTTCCCGAACTGTAGGCCCACAAACTCGAAATCTGAAGCATATAGACAGACGGACAGTATTTCGGAACCCACTTTTTTAGTTCCTCTAACATCGTAATGTTAGAATTGATTAACATCTCGAGCTCGAGATTTTTTACGAATACAATATTTTTCTCCCTCTACTCGAGAAAATTAAATATATGTGCGGAAACGTATATTTCAAGTGTTTGGAAATGAACAAAAATGGAAAATTTTCCAATTTTGTGCATACATTTGCAAAAATTTTAAGTGCTACACTTTAAAACCATTTGCATTGTTGTATTCCAACGAATTAAATCAGAAACCATTTAAAATTTACCTAAGTCCATTTATAATAATTATTATAAATGCTCAGACTGCTCGCTCCTGTTACAAAAATCAATGACGTCATTTTGAAAGATTGGGCAACACTCCTCTTCAAAATGTCATTAAGGGAGGATTTATTTAGGAAATGCCCAAGATAACCATGACTTTATTAACGTTAACTTTATTTGACCCTACTGTTAAGAAATCGTCAGAAGAAACCACTGCATGAATTTAACACTTTGCTTCAAAAAATATTTACAAACTAACTTAGTGACTAAACATTTATTTATTTCTACAAAATTATAATTTTCCTATCATTCGTAAAAAACAAGCAAGTCACTAACATTTTTAAAGCATATTTTTCTCAGTAATAAACAATATTCGGTTTTAATTAAAATATAGTTTCCTATTTAATGTGCAATTTTTGATTAGTGCCCTTAAATCAAGCATTTTTTCAACATCTGTCGGCGATATTCTGGCAACTCTTTTCGTTTATTGTTAAATTTTGGAAAGTATGGATTCTTTGCGTAAGCTGCCAGACGAAAGCTGATTATTGGCAGGGCCGAAAGACTCTACCAGAACAGATGTGTTAGACTGCTAATGAGCACTTTTTTGTTTTTTTTGACAAGGTCGATTTCACAGTTGCTAGTCGTTGAATAATTTCCCTTAAAATGTTTCATCATAGATATATATTCCGAGGTCATCTACCTAAGTATTCTTAGTAACCTTTATGTTGATTCTGTTAATACCGACATTTCGTCCTTGAAGGTAAACAAGGTTCTATTGAGGTGACCAATTGCTTATGGCTCATTTGAGTCGCTTGGATAATATTTATCGACAAATAGAAGTGCCTGTTGGGGGGGAAAAAAAGCATCAATATCAGAACTGACAGTCAAAATGCAACTCTTTCAACCATATCAGTAAGGAATCTTGCTGTAGTTCGAATTAGCTAAAACTCTAACTTAACAAATTTGTTTTTCGCTCACACAATAGGTCAACCAATTACAGTGGAATCCGTTTAATACGACTTCCTTTATAACGAACAACCGTTTTTAGCGACGTAAACACAACAACTTGCTAGGTTTGCATACTAATTGCTGTGAACCAACATCCGTTTAGACTTTTAGAGCGACTCCGGTTTGAGCGACTAACTGCTTGAACGACGTAATTTACCGATAAATCGTTTGGTTACAGCGTTGTTAAAAAAAAAAACAATTCTAGTATGCCACTCTTTTTGGTTCTCCTCTTCTCGCAATAGCATAGTAGGTATAGTATAGGTATACTGTACAAATTAGCGCAACAGAGCGCGAAAGTGTAAGCATTTTGTGAGTGAAAATGAGTTCTGTTAAAAAGAAACAAAATGGGAAAAACCTTCAGTTCTAGAACGACTTAATGTCGCCGGGCCTTTGACTGTCGATATATCCGGATTCTACTGTATTTCTTTTATTTGTTTGTTAAAATTTACTACTATCCTCGAATACTCCCACTAATTTGACCAACATTAACATTTTTTTTTTCAACAGTGCACCATCTTTCAGAAACTGCTCTCAATTTTCCATTTCCTACCAGAAACCACGTTGACTCCTTCCAATGTGCGTTTGTTACAAAAAAAAAACAAATAAAAATACTGCAATCACTGCATAAATCATTTACAAAAATAAGAAAAAATCAATATCTCCACACCTTTATTGCGTCCACATAATTCCAGCTCCAAGTCGAAGAAGTCTCCGTCGCAAGTCGCTGATGGTCGCTCTTGTGTCTGCGCTCGCAGCACACTGTCTCAACCCCAATAATTGCAAACTAATCACAGTATATACTACTACCACTTACTCTGCTCCTTCTTTGTGGCAAATTTTTGATCGTAAATAATCCCTCAAGTAGGTATTTATCCTTTGGGCAGCGAGAAAAAATAAAACGATTTCCCACTCGCCACCGCACAGCCCATTCATCATAACAATTGAAAAAAATAATAAATAACAAACAACAAACAATACGCATGCCATAAATTATTTATACATTTTCATTATTAAGTACTCAACAAGATCGACGAGCTTATGGACGGTATAGTGTGTGCTGTGTGGTGGCCGAGAAGGATAAATCCGCGCTCTGCGCTCCTGCACCGCACATAAGTAGTGGGGAGGGGGATATTTTATTACCGTGTGTAGCAGTAGTGCAAACACAATGCTACATTGTCGCCCATTGTAAAATTCACCATAAAATAACGAAACGGTAATAAATCACTGTTAAGGACAGTCCTATGGGGCAAAGGCAACCGCAAACGGAACCACGTCACTGGCGAAGAAAACCCTTCGTTTGCAAACATCATTATTATGCTTTCAACACTGTGTCAGCAGTTGTGTGGAGATTTTACTGTGCGGAGGTAGCTAGGATTTGGGTAGATAATTGAACTTGCAAATTCACATTCGGAGTCGTTGCACAATAGGGGGTCATGTTCATTCTATATAGAGCAGCAGGACCACGCATTTACATTTGCTGACCCAATTCGAACTCGAGCAGTCTAATTTGTGATTCATAACCGACCTTCCTGCTTGTGCGATTGGCGTGCAGTTGGCTTCCCCAAGTGACATAGATAGGATGAATAGTTAGTCCCTCACTGGCAGTCGTTTATTTGCTGCATTTTGTGCAGAGATACCTGGAAAACTGGGTATGTATTTCTGCATAATGTCGCAACTCAGCACTACTTTTGTACTCTAGCATTAGTCTGTAGTCCAAAATCAGTCTGGGATACTAATAATCATTTTTAGTGTCATGTGCCTATGTTCTGTAATTATCGGATCGATATATCTATCACTAAAACGATATGAATTGAAACAAAATGCCATAATAGCTGTTTTTTATTATCAGCTATGATCCATATAGATCATGGATTTACATGCACTTACAACAACAGCACATGATCCTGCTGCTCATCGAGATCACGAATCATGATCTGAAAATTATTTCTACTATTTCCGACTAGGTGGCTTGTTTTATTTTTAAATGTTGGTGTGCCTGTAAACGTTAGCCACACAATCACGTTGCCAGACTTAAAAATGGAACACAAAAAATCAATTGATTTTTTTTTGCATTCGAATAAAGTCCCTGTCCGTATTCCGAGTTATTTTGTTTTTTCTCGTTCTATAAAGGTATGTCCAGACCAGCCAAAAATTTGATAAACAATTAAATACCTACATGTTCCATATTTATTTCTAAAACACTTATTAAACAAAACAATTTTTATGAAATGTTTAGAAATGTTTTGCTGGTTTGGATCTGGACACCAAAACGTTTATGAAATGTTTCACAGTGATGGGAAATAATTTTTGTTTTACAAGTATCCCTGCAGAAAGTTAGCGCTGTTATAAAAATGTCCAGAAAAGCTTTGAATACCTAATGAGAAAGTGATTCATTTAATACGATTATTTGAATTAAATCGCGTGTCGCGATTAAGAAAAGAAAAACTTTACTCGCTGATAATAATCCCACCACATTATTTTCTTCTAGACCAAAACAGGATAAAGTTGATACATTTCACAAACATTTACCGTATTAATAAACAAATAAGTATACACAAATTTTACGTAACTGCTGAGTAACGAGTAGATAACTTTTACGCAGTGTTTATTAATACGGGGGTTAGTAAATAAATTTCAGAAATCTTTTATAAATGTTAATAAAATCTGTCCGATTTGCTTCAGACACATTTTATAACCATTTCTGAAATGTGTCGGTGGTCTGGACACACCTTAATATGACAAGATAAACTCAAGCGGTAGCAGCAAATATTGTTCATGTGTTACATATTTGAACATAAATTACTAAATTTGTTTCACAAAAATATATTTGAAAAGACAAATTATGCAAATTTGATTCAAATATGGTAACACCCCCGACTTTGCAAGTGAAATAACCTGTGCCTTGCGTGACGTCACGTTGAGAATAATATTTGCAATATGGCTGGTGGCAATATGAAGTTTGAAATACCCTGTATTAACTGTTTTGTTTTTGAAAGCAACTGTTGCCACAATTCCAAAATTAAACTTTTCAATGATCGGTTTTGTTTTATTTTCGTGATCTGATTCGGATCAGATCACGCTTATAATAAAAAACAGCCAATATCACATGACGCGTTCTGTAACTGTGTGAATTGAAAACTATATCACATGGAACATTTCGATATGAAACCCCTGGAAATTTGTGATATATTCAGATTCCGTAACTATCAAGAGCGATAAAATATTCACTTCAACTGTCGGATTTTATCACGAAACTCAAAGGTTGCGGTTATAAAGTATTAAAACAAAAAAAATCATTTGTGCGTTTATTTGTGATGCTTCCCACACGTATGCATCACGATAAGCTCCACCAAACCTTGCAAATCCTCCTAAAATCGTTAGATATTAATCCTGAAATACCTGAAATGTGGGTTCGAACATAATTTTCATTGTTAAATTATCAGAAATGTCACATTACAATTACAATTGTACATTCTTTGAATGGTAACCCTTAAGGTTTAAAGAAGCAATTTTCTACGTCTTGCTTAGGTCTCTTAATCCGAACGTGGGTAGAACCTACTGCTCCAATAATCCCTGGGAATTCAGTCATTTCATTAAATCTAATTGAATTTCGTGAACAATTAATTGATAAAAGATGTAAGCCGTGTACTAACTTTTAGTTTATCTCATTGTATTCCTGAGGGGTTGGAGACTTGGTGTATTTGGACATCATTTTGTTTTGCAAAACATCAGCCACTTCCGAAACCACTCGAGAAATCATAGTCCTACTAATAGCCGCAGAAAAATAATGGCCCACATCTCTCTGAAAGGACCCAGTTGCAAAAAAATGTAATGCAGCACAGACCCGAATTGGGATTGGAATAAATGTATTCCTTTGTCCTTTGCATAAATGTGGATTTAGCTCGTTAATAAGTATCGGTGCTGAACCACGGGAAAAACGTTACAACTCCCGAAATCTTGCTTCCGGTATTTCAAAATGGCTTGTGCTATCTCTTAGTACATGCCTTTGAATCCGTACGCCTATCGTATTCTTCACCCAAAATTAGTGAAAAGCTAAACATTTTTAAAAACAACGATACTAAAAATCCCTGTGAAATTCCCATGAAATTAAAAGTTACTACAGAATACTTTTCGCATAGAATTAGAGAACTCCAATATTTTCCAGATGCGATAAACAGCGGAATGTTTTGTTCCTAAGTTTTCGATGCGATAAGTTATCGCATGAGTTACAGAACATGGGCACAAGCAAACTTTTTCGAACTCACAATGGCGAAATTTTCGATGCAAAAATTCATGTTGTGACCTACAAAATAAATAAGGCGAAGGTTAAAAATGATTAATTTAGTAAGACCCAATATAAATAAGTGGAAGGTCTTAACTTGTACTCGTAGGTTTTTTCTGATTTAACAAGAAAACTTTACCAAATTTATATCTTATATCTTATCTTTCTAAAAAAAATGTTGTGACATATTTCTGAACACTTTGTATAGGCAACTGCAATCTTATAATATGCCCTGTGTCAAGTTGGCAAGCTTTTTCGGAAGAGCCGATGGTTCGAGAATCCCTTCTAGTGCTGAGCTAAGCCCCTGGATTTCCTAGTAGATTCCTACTTTCCAAATACCTTCTGTAAAAATCAGACCCCCTCGTCAAGGTCGATATAAGGAAGCTCTTCATTCTCACTGTAAATAAGGTACAGGAGAAAACCTCTCTGGGCAATATGCGGCTTTAAGATTTTCAAGTCTTTGAGATCCAACATTAACCGAATGTTGATTAGATCGACTTCCTTGGCTTCCTTGGCAGCCTGGAAAGATTGTTTGGAACTGGTTCATATTTCGAGTTATTGGACTGAGATAAATGTGGTTGCCCCCAAAGATCACAGACCCGTAAGCTTGTCACATTTTTTACTGAAAACCCTATGGAAACTCATTGAACGACGCATCGCTGCCGAGGTTCATCACCACGCTCCACGCCACATGGTGGAGTAATCTCTCCTCTTCCTTGAAGCCTAGTGGTGAATGAACCATACCTTTAATTTGTGTTCTAAGGCGAATGGTTAAAGGTGAATGCCCAATGCCCATGCAGATGACGTAGCTATTTATAACTCAGTTAAACAGCTCAGTACACTTTATGCATCCTTCGCAGAAAGCCATATAAACTGTGGCAATTGACTACAAAATGTGGCCTGGGAAAAGAAAACTGAACTGGTCAACTCAAAATTCCCAACTTTGTTTCTTCAAAACTGGAGGGAACCATCTTGCCGCTCACTTAAACGGCCAAGTTAACCCACATTCACTCAGGAAAAAAATGTAATGCCAACAATTCTCGTTGGTTAAAATGAGCCCAAATATCAAAATCTTTGATTTATGAATGAAATTGTTGGCAATGATGTAATAAAATACTTAAGGAGAGTATATTATTCTACGCTGAATAACTGATTCTTTAAAACGTAAAAACCAGCTTTTGTAACAAAAATATTATTTGAGCCAAGAACTTTTAACTTAAAATTTTTCAAAAATCTCAAAATTAGTCGCCTAACAATAATTATTTTTCTAAAGGTTCTACATAGGCACAAAACTGGGCTGGAAATCCAACATCCTGCAGCGAATAAAAATAACAGGGCGGCTCTGTATAACAAGAACTTCGAAACCTATGTACCCTCCCGGACAAACTGTATGATTGATGTAGGATCCCCGGTCTCTCAATAGATTCAGTGCCGGCTCCAACCAAACTAGCGCCCTGTGCAAGATTTACAGAAAGCGCCCTTTTTTAATATTTGCACACATGCATAAGTCTTTTCCACATCACTCAGAAGGTAGACTTTCAATGGGTTTTTTTTATTGCGGTATTTTTTGATTTGAGATTTTTGAACTAAATTTTTTTGTAAAATGTAAGAGGATGTGCAAGAAATATACCTACACGACACAGGGTGGAATATTTTGAAATTATTTAGGTAAGAAGTGAACTTGCATAGGTCTAGTGGGATTTTTTTATTTTGCGATATTTTGAGTTAGATTCTTAGATTGAAGTTGCAACATTGCAAGTGATGTGAGTTAATGTGCAAAAAATTATTCAGCACATGGATGTTGTCATTTTGGGCTTTTTTGAACAAGCTTTTTGTTTAAAATGTAAATGGCAGTATTTGTTCGCGCAAGATAAAATAATTTTTTTCTTTCCAAGCAATGCGCCCCCAGAACTTGGCGCCCTGTGCATTTGCACATCTTGCACATATGGTTGCTCCGGCCCTGAATAGATCTACCTGATTTTACTTGGACGTGTTCAAAACGGAGACCAGATTGAAGGGTGGTGTTTTCTCCCAAGATCTGAACTACAATTGTGGCGACACGACCGGCGTGACCGACCACACCAAAGAACTTTCCAACAGGCGAATAAATTTAATGTAATAAAAATAAACCGGCCAAGTGCGACACTCGCTCACCGAAGGTTCCGTAATTTTGAGGAAATTGCGAAGATTTTTTTTAAGACCTAGGAACAAAATTGGTCTAGTGGGTTCGGACAGACGGACAGACTTCGTAGCGAAACTAATAAGGTTCTGAGTTTTCCCTTTGGGTACGGAACCTTAAAAACGATCGATTAAAATGAAATTCACTTTGCGCTTTCACTATTTGCGCCTTCTAATGTAATGTAGCAGGACCTCCTACCGCCTTCCTAATCCAGACGAAAAACATGTCGTTCAAGGAGACCCTTTCGTGGGTGACGAGGCATTATTTGATACCCGCATGTATTTATATTACCATTTTTACCGAGAAACAAGTCGCGATGAAGTCCTTGGGTTCGGCCACCTTCAGTTCCAAAACGTTCCCTGATTAAAGCTTATTTCTCTACGAGGTGGCGGTTTAAATTTAACACATTTCGGTGCTGGGCTATTCTACATGTTAATTCCAGGGCCGATAATCTCTCTAGGCTCCGTAAAGCTATACATCGTTTCCACTGGATAAAAAGAATCTTTACACCTCTTTCGTTACTTTCAAACTTTAAATACAAGAGCTGTAGTTTTTCCCCTAATAACAGTACAGAATTGTATTCAATAGTTTCGACGAAATCGCTTATAAAGGGTCTTTCATTAAGGACTGTTCAACTTCTTTTTTAAATAAAATGCAAACTACTTGAGATATCTGAAGAAAAAAATATATGGGCTTGAATTACTATCAAACATTTATGAATGGAATTCGACTTCGCAACTTTAGAACCGATTACCGAACTGTCAATGACAAAATATTCAGTAAAATCAAAATTTTCATCATGGTGAAGTACACGAAGGAGGACCACCGATTCGGAATTTCGGTTGTATATATTTTAATTATTTATAAACGTTTCTCCTTCGTGTACTTCACCACGAACAGTTCGGTAATCGGTTTTAGAGTGCGTTCACACTGAAAGTTTGAAGTTGTCAAGTCGCTAGTGAAAGACCCTTTATTAGCATGAGCCGTCTCAAGCGACAAGTTTTAAGCTTCTTTTCCTTAACGTGGTAGTTTTGAGATCATAAGGTTCTTGTTGCAGTACAATTGTCCTTAGGATGGTTTGCACCCGCGTCCAACCAAACCTCCGAGTGCTACGGTAGCCTGCACTTTCCGTGTCTACAGAAAACCAAGAATGCGTATGCATTCCATTTTCCAGCGAAAGGGAAACTACGACGAGCTGGAGCAACCCCAACAAACAAAAATTCTAAAGTCGTGGAATTCTTTACCCACTTATATCTCAATTGTTGTACTGAACTCGACTTTGATGCAGTTTTCTTCTTTCATTATAAACAAAATACAAACCGCGATACTAATAATCATTTTTAGTGTCCAGGCTAAATACTTTCGAACTCACAATGGCGAAATTTTCCATACAAAATTGCATATTGTGACCTACAAAATATTTAGTGTGATGGTTAAAAAGGATTATTAATAAGGCTGGAAGACTCATAATTCTGGAGGGTGACGTATAAAAAGGTCGCCCAAATTGCATTCCTAGTGCCGTAAAAACATTTTGAGTCTCGACTTTAAATTTACGGAAGTTGAACTTCACAATTGCGAAGTTTGTGTGGAAAATATAACCACTCCGCAATAATAATAATAATTTTCAGTGTCTAGGCTAAATTTTTCGTACCCGTGACCTACGAAATATATAAGGTTAAGGTTAAAAATGATTATTAGTAAGGCCCACTGTGAACTACTAGAACTTAAAATCGAAACTAACAGTGTTTATTAGCATGGCCCCTAATCTTTAGCAGTTCCATGTGGTCCGTCCCAACAGTGATACCACACTTTTCGGACTGAATTGCCCACGACGGTTATCAGAAATACTCAAAAATGTCCTTTTTGCCCATGCCGACGTTAAAAAACAACAAAATACATTATTTAATATTTTACATTATATAAAAAATTTCCTTTTTTGCCCTTTCAGCTTATTTTGAATGGCAAAATTCCCACAAAGTATCTAGTATCACTGCGTCCCAACTCACTCTCTGTACGACACATGTTCTAAAACAAGCTTCACATTCATTTCTATTGCCGAAAACAATATAAGAGTCCACTTTGGCAGCTAGTTTTCAACTGGCTCGTTGGTCTAGGGGTATGATTTCCGCTTAGGGTGCGGGAGGTCCCGGGTTCAAATCCCGGACGAGCCCAAAAGAAATGATTTTTTTTTTTTTATTTGCTTAGACACAGTTCGTATGCACTCTTACACAAACCGCCATTCGAATGTCTGGTTCTGGTGGCGCTCGGCTGGCAATAATTGTCACTGGCCATTTCCCTTTGGCCTAATCTCGTTTGGTCGATCTGACATAGCCACGTGTGAACTACTACACTGACTCGCGGAGTTGCTGCGCATGTGGAAAATCGTTCCCATAGAGCGCTCATCGAGGAAGCCACAAAACATCTCCATATACACTTCCTAGTTGACCTTATAAAAGCGCACGACCGTCGGCTGAGCTAGAGTAGCAGCAGCAGCAACAGCAACGGCGCGCACGTTGGGAAGCATCCTTTGATAAATCACGTCTTGCACCTTAGACACCGGCAAAGGCAATGTGCCGAGTATATACGCTCGGTCGCTGCGCTGGGATGGGATCATCTGCTTTGCGGAAACTTTTTCGGGTTATTTGCGGTCAAAATGGAATGTTTTCTGTTTTTTGTTTGTTGTTTTGTTCGCTTCCTCTTTTGGGCTTCGATTCGATTCAATTTCTCTTGGATTCGTTTCTTTTTTTTCGCTGGGCTGATGATGATGTAATCACCTCTTGAGGATTCCCATTCGACCCCGATGATGATTCCTGTTGTCACCTCGCGCATGCGTCAATGGCCGCGCGAATGATTCGCGGCAATGTTCTTGCGCTAAATAAATTCCTGTCCTGACGATAATCGAGACCGAGAGTGGGTTTTGTTTGCGCTTTTGTTGGTTTTCTCGCTCGTGTAAGCAAATAGAAGACGACAGACAACAGGCGAGTGATGAGTTTGCATGGGAACTCGTTTGTTTTGCTCGGCACACATTGTTACTCGATGGGTTTGCCAAAGAGCTTTATGTTGGCGAGTGTTGTTGTTGACCGGTTAAGAATTATTTTTTTGGTTTTTGTATGGAGGCAAATCGCCTAGAGATACATTTAGTTTCGGTTTGAAGATGTTGACAGCACTGCTCAATTTAATTATGCGCACACTCCCCGTTGGGCTATACCTTTTATGTTGTATATCAATTTTTTTATGAAACCTAAATCATTGCCAGAAGAATCTGAAATGAGTATTTCATTCGAAGCCAGTCTATGTAACCGATGATATTTACCCTGCCTTAACAAGGCCTATGCGCCCGCATTACATAATCAGGAACAAAATGAGAGAAATAAACCCTAAGCGGTAAGCAAATGATGAGATTGAAATCATATTAAGTTGCGTAACCAAACGATGACGATGATGACGATTTGACTATCTTTCTGAGACATTTAAGGCCGAAAAGTTACTAAATTGCTTGATTCCTTACGATTTTCTGGACCTTGTGGTGGATACTCTTCATGTCAGGAGTAGCGCCTTCAGTCTTTCCTCGGGGCAGGATAAGGTGATATCTACAAAGCCAGAGTACTGAAGTGGATTAAAATAAGAAGGAGGTTTGTGATTTAAGCTGAAGCTTCTTATACCATCTAGGTACCTCTAGTGCTGATGAATCTCAAGCGGTAGTAGGCAGCTCTCTTAGATCGCGTTAAGGCAGCTTGAAAGATTTAAGCGAACATTTCTCTGACTGCTCAGTTCATAACAAGACTTTGGGGACGAGCGATATAAAGTAGAGTAGAACAGTAGTTACATGGTAGACGAAGTCAATTTTGCTATCAGTTCGCTTGAATTTGCCAAATTCGATAAAGTGAATAAAATCTGACCAGAAATGCCAAGTCACCATGAGAAGAGGGAGTTCAATGGCTCTTTATGTCCCTTAAGTGCGGCATACGACCGACCCCACTGATTGTACTGCAGGTGTAGGTCTCTTGAGACCCATTCAAACTCTCTATACTGAGTTGTGTTTGGTTTAACGTCATAAGACCGGTACCTTTCACCGTGGGCCGATGGGCTTCCGCAGTAGTGCATTTATAGCTCCGTTCCTGTTCACTACTTATGTCGATAGGATATTTGAATGGAAAACATTTTATATTGTCGACCTAACCAAGTCATCACCGAAATTCAAATGGCCTGTCCCATTTATATCTCGGTGGTCTCTGGGGTTCTGGGGCCCTCCAAGACTGAACAACAGCGCGCACTCCATGTTCTTCATTGTTCCGATGAAGGTGAGAGTGAACAAAAATGAATTCATCTCATTGAAACCACTTAGTTGCCTTTTCAGTCCATGTTAATAATCATTTTTAGAGCCCAGGCTAAATTTTTCGCTCACAATGGGGAATTTTTGGATTCAAAATTGCTTATTGTGACCTACAAAGTGTACACGGTGAAAATTTGAAATGATTACTAGCAAGGCCCAAATCCCCTTTAAAGTGGCGATTCAGATGTACAGTGCCATCCCTCGATGTTGGGCGTCTCTACCTGTTGCCCATTTTGCGACTTATACAGAGTGGCACAACTAAGTAGGAGATGACCTTGCCTTAGGTGGTTCTCACAAGTGGGTATAGCAACCTTAACCAACTTTTAGTGCGGAACTCGAGGCAGTTATCCAAAGACTGCGCTAGATGGCCCAGATTCCCCTTGGACTTAAGCATGATTTAAATAGGTAGGCAAGATCCATTTAAAAAAGTAAAGAGGTTAAATTATTTCGGGGTTTTATTCATGAATTAGTAATGCTTAATATTTGTGGTAGAATTGGTCAGGGTGTTTCAAATTTTTGAGCACTGATACTCAAAGCTCACCAGGTCACTCACCACAAAAGCTTATCGATCTTCAACCCGGCATTTGCTCCAACTAAAAACTTTTTCGAAGAAATTTGGGTACTGACAAAAGGGATAAGATCGCGGATGAAAGGTGTAGAAATTTGGTACAGATCGCAAGAAACACAAAAATGCTTTAGATACTCAATGTCGAGCTGCTACTTCGAATGGGCAATACCTCAGAGGTTTGGTCACATTGTAAGCATGTCCCCAAAAGGGCTTCCCAGGCTTGCTATGGCCATTGCGACATTAGGCAGACGTTTTCTAGGATGGTCAAGAGTTAGGTGGATAAATTGAGTCCAAAATCTCTTCCTATGATTCCTTAGAGTCGATGGCGGAAGGTCGGAAGTAGTGGGACATCGAAAATGAATAAATGGAGACCACTAGTATTTGAACTACTTACTTACATTTTGAGAGGTCCAATTTTTAGCCACATTTTCGACTATTTTAGGCCAATTATAGCAAATAAGCCTTCGGGATTAAGAAGAAGGCTGACTGATGGCTTCAAATATTGGCGAAAGTATTGACTTTCTTAAATAATTCTTTAAATTTTGTATTACCTTAGTGTTTTTAAAGCCAGAAAAAAGGACATTTTGGTCAAAAACGCTCCCAAAAAGTGAGCGTGGCAATGAAAGACATAGCCTTTAGCATTCTCAGAGTCCTAACAGGCATTTCACAAAATCTGCATCGAAATCTATCCAGCAGTTTTCACGCCAACTGGTAACAGACATAAACCCCCTAAGGACACGAAGCCTATAGCTCTACAGAGCCGTTTAAAAAACGCTACACGACATATTTCACGATTTCGCAACAGTGTGTACCACTGGACACATTAAGCCCTGACTGTACTATCTGCTGTACCCATACCACCGTTCCCTCTCTCATATGTAGATATCAATAGATCCATCGATAACGAAGGCCATATGGAACCTTTTACAATCGTTGAATTAATTAAGGTCGCCAGTAATTAACCGCTAGCTTAATGAGCCTCTCTGCACACATTCACCCAACGATACTTTCTACCACGGCGTTTCGTCCGCTTTAATTGTTATGAATTCCCTTTCGTAAATCTCCGCCAGCACAGTCATGACCAGGAAAACCGAACACAAGCCCCCCTCACTAAAGACACGCCAAAGATGCGACGTTCGCTGGCCAATTAGTTGACCGTTTAATTTGCACTGCGACAATTAATAATTAAATTCCATTTGGAATAAATTTGTAGACGATAATCGCTGACCAAATGGTGATGGCGTCTTTGGGACAAACTCCACACAGTCAGGTGACGGAATAGGATACCTAACTGTGGTGAATAGCACCCAGCGTCAAGATGAACAATCTAATTAGCCGGCGAGTCGGAGCGGGCTCATTTGAATAATACCATTATAATAATGGAGCCGCCGAGATGCATGGCCAACAAGAAGAATAATAGCCCAGAGGATCCATGGTCCATAGTAGAATGAGCCGCAGAGCGCCCGTGTGCTGATGTGCATACGGATGTCGCAGATGCGGTTCTTCGGCTGCAATTCATCGGCATAGAGGCTGTAATTAAAAAAAACTCAACAACCCAAGCAGAAGGCCATGAAGTTGATCATATCGTGTTAATTTGTGCACAATTTACACATGCACACACACGGGCGCACTCATGGGTTGGTGGCTAATAACAAAACAGCTTGAACTAATAAAAATTGATTGCCTTCGCTCGGTATTATTTTTTTCCTTCCATTGATTGCCGATGAATAAAAGGTTTCCTCCCATCCATTCAAGATCTCATGACTTGTCGAGGCGGAGAATGGGAAATTTTAATTGAAAACCCGTTGATAAATAAGAGAAAGAGAGACCAGGTGGTGTTACTTAGCTTCAAGCATCAAATAGTAGTTCGTTGGCACTTTTCATAGCTGTGGTTTGGAGTTGTCAAGCAAATCTACAAATTGACTGTGGAAAATCACATGGCTCGTTGGTCTAGGGGTATGATTTCCGCTTAGGGTGCGGGAGGTCCCGGGTTCAAATCCCGGACGAGCCCAAGGTTGTATACTTTTTTTTGCCAAAAATTACGAACCAATCGAGGTCTCCGATGGGAACGGAATTTTCACTGATCTGCACGAAATCAGTATAAATATTCCATTCCGGATATTTGTTCCGAAATAACTTTCAGAAAATTCTTCAACGACCTGGCCGCATTGCCCTGTACCGCGTTTCCTTTGTCACTTACTTTTGACAGCTGCACGGCAAAGTTTTTCAGAAGCTCTCCGACAACCAATTGCTGCGGAATATTTTTATGTCAAATGAACGCGTTTCTATGTATGTTTCATTTATTTTGTTCCGAAACGAATACTTCGAACGCAATCTGGGCTTTAATCGTGTAAGCGCAAAACGATCGAACGACATCGTCTCTACTTAACAACCAAAAAACGATTATCGTCGAAACGATTGGACGATCGTCGTTTTTTGTTGCTTCATGTTACTAATTCAAACGTCAAATACACTCGTCGAAACGATTCGATTGAACGATGGCTATTTTGAAATCGTTTCATCGTTTGCATACAATCTTCGCATTTTGTTCGCATTTTGTTCTTCCGCGAGGATCTTAATTGTCAGTAATTTCATACAAAAGACATTGTTGCCTTGGATTCTTAGATGAACGAAATGATGAGGAACTCGAAACGAATGAAATGCGAATCGCCTGGTTTGTTGGGGAAATTGATTGGTTTGTATATTATTTGTTTTGTGATTTTTGATCTTGTTTCTTAATTTTTAGCGTAGGTATTAAAGATGTCGACACTTTACAGGGCAACAGCGCAAAATGTGGTAAGGTAAGGTGAACAATGACAACGAGGCGGACGTTGATTCAGCACGCGCTGCTCTATCAACTCTAACTTATTTGTGATGACGAAAACACCAAAATAGCATTCACTTCAAGAATAAACTGAGTAAGAGTCGAAAGTAAGTGTCAAAATATAACAAATTTTCTTTTTTGTGTAGTAGGTGCCACGACCGGTTGTCCAAACCCGCCGAGATTATGTTAATGTTTCTAACAGGCAATATTCGTACCAACTTTCTAATTTTCGAGGCTAAGGCTGTAATAAATGTCAAGACATACCTAGTTTTTTGAATGACTTTGTTGATTGGGAGAATTTTCACACCTAAACGAATTTTACAACTTTAGCTTTGCTCCCACATCAGTGCTCGAGGAAAGCGTTTGCAATTCAAATTTATATGATTTTGGTACAAAAGCACGGGAGTGTATTCAAATGCAACGTTGTGCCGAAATTCCAAGACAATTGACCGACTACTTTTCGAGTTTTGCGAGCGCAAGCATACGCGGGCTGAATTTTTATATGAATGATTGTCCCTTTGTTAAATCTTATATAAAAAAACACGACATATTCGCTTTTTGTTGGTAAGATTGTACAGAGATGCAATGCTGTGTGTAATTTGTTTTTCAATATAAGGGTAGAATTTCTACCACTGGGCGAACTACAGTAGAATTAAAAATTTTTTTTTTTTTAACGAGAATGGCTATTTTTTAATGATTTCCTTATGTAAGATGTGTTCTTTTTTTTAAAGGGTGATTTTTTAGCTGGTTTGGTTTTGGCAACACTGGTTTTGACAGCTGACGTGTGTTTAGTACCTTGTGTCACTGTCAAACAGCTTCAGTTTGGTTTGCAATTTAACCATGGATCGTCTTACAAATGAACAACGCTTGCAAATTATTGAATTTTACTATCAAAATTCGTGCTCGGTTCGAAATGTTCATCGCGCGCTGCTTCCATTTTATGATCGGCATTCTCGACCTTCTGAGCAGTCTATTCGGAAGATTGTGACCAAATTTCGCACCAAATTTACTTTGTTGGACATTAAACCACCAACACGTTTACGTACTGTGCGTAGTGAAGAAAATATTGCGGCCGTATCAGCTAGTGTGACAGAAGACCGCGAAATGTCGATTCGGCGCCGTTCCCAGCAGTTAGGCCTTTGTTACAGCACTACGTGGAAAATTTTGTGGAAGGATTTGGGCGTAAAGCCTTTTAAGATACAGCTGGTGCAAGAACTAAAGCCAGCCGACCTACCACAACGCCGAATTTTTGGTGAATGGGCTCTTGGAAAGCTGGCCGAGGATCCGCTTTTTTATCGAAAAATTGTGTTCAGCGATGAGGCTCATTTTTGGTTGAATGGGTACGTAAATAAGCAAAATTGCCGCATTTGGAGTGAAGATCAGCCAGAAGCATTGCAACAGCTACCAATGCATCCCGAAAAAGCCACTGTTTGGTGCGGTTTATGGGCCTGCGGCATTATTGGGCCATATTTCTTCAAAGATGATGCGAATCGCAGCGTTACTGTCAATGGTGAACGCTACCGAGCGATGATAACAAACTTTTTTTTGCCCGAAATGGAAGTTCTTGACTTGCATGATATGTGGTTTCAACAAGACGGTGCCACATGCCACACAGCACGCGAAACAATGGCGCAATTGCGAGGCGAGCTTGGTGAACAGTTAATTTCACGTTTCGGGCCGGTCAATTGGCCGCCTAGATCGTGCGATTTGACACCATTAGATTATTTTTTGTGGGGGTATGCCAAGGCTAATGTGTATAGGGACAAGCCCGCTTCGATTGACGCACTGGAAGCCAACATCCATGCATTCATTCGTGAGATACCGGCCGATATGTGTGAAAGAGTATGCCAAAATTGGACTCAGCGGATGGGCTACCTGAGACGCAGCCGCGGTCAACATTTGCATGAAATTATCTTTAAACATTAAATTGCAAGGTTCAAACTATCGATTCAAATAAATATTTCATTCATTTTTTCGAATTTTTTGTGTTTTTTTTTTTAAAATTTCTAAACCTCTTAAAAAATCACCCTTTATAACAATGTCAAACTCAATAATAAATAAATCTTTTAAATTGATTTAGTTGTGAATTATCTGTCTACCGAAATATCAGATTTAAACAAAAAAAATCTTTCTTCTCGACCTCATAGCATACCTGACTGTTTGGTTATTTCTTGAAAGCAAAATGCTGTTCTTTGTGGGAGGAGTTAAAATGAACTAATATTTTTGCGTTTCGTGTTGCAGTTTGCACATTGCCACATAAGCGAGCTTTTTAGTTTTTATGTGCGCCTGGCAAGTCAACGAACTTCCTGCTGGTTGTTTTTGAAACGAAAAAATCGTGGTAAGATTTATAATTACTATTGTGTGAGAGACAAATTGATGTAGATCATGCCTGGCATTTTGCATAAAATAGAAAAGAATTCAAATTAGTTTGAGCAGTGCTGGCCAGTGTTTTTTTCTTTTGTAAATTTTTTTATTTGAGTTGCTGATTTTTTACTACGATTTTTCCGATTCTAAAAGGCTTCAAATTAATTCGTTCAAACAGCTATTCATTAAACCTCGGCATAGTAACAACGTGACGCACTTTAGTCATTGGGGTCCTAGCTCCTACTAATAATAATTATTTAAATGTCTCCATTGTGAGTTCGCAAAATTAGGCCGAACTGAAATATGATTATTAGTATCGCGCTGTGAGTACAAAGTAAGTTTTCTTTTGTTCAATGCAGTCGGATTCGACTAAACAATAAAGCTCAAGCTTCATAGAATGGATATATCCAGAGGGTAGCAGCTATGAAGTTTTTTTTGTTGGTAAGTAATCGATGATTCTTTGAATTCTTGTTCTAGAAAGTGTATGGCGTTTGAAATTAAGACGCAAAAACTGCTATCAAGTTCAACACCATAATGTCGGGAACTTGTCTTAAATTCACATTAAGAATTGATCTAGTTTACCGATAGTAAGGTATTAAGTTACTCGTTGAAGTGGAACTTAACTTTCTTGAGCAATTTTGCCACAACGTGATGGCGATAGACACGTCTCCCTTGACGAAGGATAAAGCAAACTCTTTAGTTTTGCAGAATCGAGCCTTGTGAAAAACCCCTTAGTCACCATGTACCGTGTTTCGATTATTTCAGGGAATATATTTTTTTAAACAAATACGATTACGATCTCAACCACCCCAAAAATAAGATTTTCAGTTCATTGCAACACTAGTACAGCTCAGCTTTCTCATTTTCATCTCTGACCTTGCATTGGCTACTGTCCCGTTTTGGGTGGGAGTGGTTTGTTTTTTTGTTACTTTGCACCGAGAAGTGAGAAGACGTTTGATCTAAGTGTGAAGAGGAAACCTTCTATTCGTTCTGATCGCCTGTTGATTGTTGTGTTTTTTGACAAAGTTTTGTCATTGAATGGGCGTGTTCGCTAGATGCCGCTGAGTGGATTCTCATCAATGTCCAGCGCTCCTGATGCCATTTCTGCGGAATATTCCAATCAAATATTTCGTTGCTAGTGGGAGTGGATAACGTCCTTTCGTGTATGGCTTGATGATTGAGAGCTCTCTATTTTTTCTGGTCGCCTGATATTTCAGTTTTAAATTTCAGTCTCCAGCGCTGCACGACAATAATTGAAACGAGTTGACGAATAGAAGATCCGATCTAACTTTCACAGTATGACAATATTTTTGTACGTTTTACTTACTTACTCACATGGCGCTCAACCAACAATCAATTATTCCAGTGGGGCGTAATTCCCTTCTGATGATAATTTGCTCCCACTCGCACTATTTTAAGTGAAATTTTCTTCGCCTAGTTTTTGAATGCCCCTAGCCCCATTTTCCAATCCAATCCAATCGCAAAGTTTTTTGTTCCACATTTTACCTGTTCCAAATAGCTCCCACAAATAGTTCAACATTTTACCTGTTCCAAATAGCGTCCAGAAATATCGAATGCAATGTTTTCCTTTTTTTGTATGTAAATTTTATTTCATTTTACCATGGAAACACCCCACATTCAAATGAAACATTGCGTCAACATTTTTGGAGTTTTTCATTCACAAACCAACGCCAATAAGTATCAATAACTAACTTCACTCATTTTCTTCTGTATAATACTGCAAAATTTTAAAACAAATTCCCTATGCGGATGTTATGTTTTTGCAAAGTCACCGTTAACCGTAATAACTTGGTTTCCCTTCAGTTGATAATTATTTTCTTTCACGCGAAATATCGTTTTAATAACCCTCCCTGTGTCCAGTCGGGTAAAAAGAAAACTTTCTTCTAAACCTCATTAACATACCTGCCTTTGGGTGATTTATTCAAATAAAAACGCCGTTCTTTGTGGGCGGAGTTAAAATGAACTAATATCTTTCATGCTCCGCATTGGCACTGCCTGCTAATTTTTATGTGTGCCTGGTAGTTTAGCGTACCTACGAACTTCTTTTGATGATTTTGAGAAACCAGAAATTGGGAATTTTGGCTTTGGCACGAGGAAAGCGAGCCACCCCGAAATTATACTCAATCGCGGACTATTTCATATCGCCTGGTAAAGTAGGACCGTTTAATTTTTCAATCGAGGTATAGTTCACACGTAGTCCCAATACTTACTTCTGTCAATATTCTCAAAGTGTTTAGGGTTAACTTCGACCCAAGTTCAAGACCTTTATGCCTAGTTTGAGGAATTGAGACCCACAATCTGATTTCAACTGGAATGTAGCAGACTATTTCGATGTTGAAATCGTAAGCCCTCCGTTTCTATGCTTACCACTTCTTCGCTGCAAAATCCCACTAACGACTCTCACAACTTTGCGTCCAACTTTAATAAAAAAAAAACACAGTCCCATTGATTTTTTTTAATTGAATAACTTTTTAACTTTTATTTCGGAAAATTAAGATTTTCGCGTATATATTTTTTAAAATAAAATCCAGGGGTTAACAAAACAAATAAAATAAAAACATACACTAATGCGACTAATATAACTTTTCTCTCCTCCTATATATATATATATATAAGTATATATGTATTTATATGTAAATGTGTATATATTCATAATATGCAAGCTAAGACGTCTCTTTCTCTAAAAATAATAATTTACATTTCATTTCTCTTGAACATAATGCAATTGTTTAAAAATTGTGTTAGCTTTTTACAATTAAACAAAAAAAAAGTAAGCCGATAAGAAGAAGAAAGAAAATACAAAATGATTGGCTTTACGGTAAAAAGATAGATGTACCTAACTTAACACACAAATTTTCGCACTTAAATGCGGATAAACAATTGAATCGTTGATGTTGTCGGTTGTTACTCGGCACGTTAAATTTCCAACTCAAATCTTCTCAGGTGTGAGGTCGCATGATGATGCTCAATGTCCCTCCCACTCAAGGGAGGGGGTGAGCTTTGCTTACCACTGATACTATTTGACGTTGCATGTTGGCTGCCTGTTGGTGCTGACTCGCTGAAGGCACTTTTGTCGTCGGTATCATTATCGGTTGCACTGATCCGTCTGTTGTTGCTCTGATCATCACCCCTACTCCGATGCTTCGCATCCACCACATTGTCAGCCGGCGATACTGTTGCCGTCTTGCGGATGATATCGCTGAAGCTGCCCAAGCTGACGGCGAGCTTGCTCTGTATGCCGCCGCCGCTGCTGCTGCTGCCGGCGGCGGCGGCGCCCGTGCTGCGATGATTCGATCGACTGAAGCTGCGCATGCTGGTACTGTTATTACATGAAGTGTCATCGTTACTACTAGTGCTATGTATAAGGTTATTATTATCGCTAAGCCTAAGGTTACTATCGTTACTAAGATTATTATTAACTAATTTCATTTGAATTGAATTTGGATTTAGAGTTTTTAATAAATTAATGTTCTTTGGTTGTTCCACTGGTTTGGTCGTCGTTGTTGGCGTCGTCATCGATAAATTACTTGGGTGGTGGTGGGTTAATGCTTTGGTTGACATTTGCTGTTTTTGCACAAGTGTGAATGGAGCGAGTGGCTGTGGGGAGGAGGGTGATGATCTGACGTTGGATTTGTCAGTGTTGCAGTTCGGTGATGCTGACGATGTTCGCGGCACGTTGCTGTAGATGGGTTTCGTTGATGATGTCCTTAAACCTGTTGAAAGAGAGACACACAAGTTAGCCTTCAGTTCTGTACAAATGTGGTCAGTGGTCACAGGCAAATGTGGCGTTACGCAATTCAAAGAGAAGCAGTGGTGAGTGGTATGTGAAATGAAGATGAAATTGGTTAGTGAGATGGATACGAGTGGCATTTACAACAGAGTCAATTAGTGCGTGTTGTGGATTTTGTCTCTTCTACTAATTGAAGTTCTTCTGAAAATCACTGGTTCACAAATGTAGGGCGGCCATGTCTTTGAAACTGTGGCAAACAGAGACTTACATAACGCAAAAGCAGTTTGCGTCGGTGGCCTACACTTCTAGCATATCACAAGACTGCTTTCAGCTTGAAAAGTTGAATTTCGACAGTCAGTTCAACAACAATTTTTAACTACGATAAAACAAAACTAGAGGCTGTAGCTGGACAATGAGACAAAAGTCATCGAAAGGAAAGAAATGCTGCATAAAGCAGTGCAAAACGAACACAAAAGCTGCACAAAACGCTACGTGAGACATGAAACGTAAAGAACCCTTGGAGGTGCACAGCGTAAGTATGCGGTAATCTATGTACCTTCGCTTAAAGCTCCAAAAATTACAACACATCTGAAATCAAGCCAAGAGCTACACTTGTCAATCGCTATTTGCTTTGGTTTAAGAAGGGACTCGAGTAGAAATGCCTTGTGAAAAAAAAAACTAAGCAGACTACAGCGAAGGTCGCTTAAAACGCAAAATTTGTTAGGACTTTTCGGTCACCTTTCCATTGACGGGACTAAGAAGAGAAGCTTCAAAACCGACCTATACAGCGAAAACGGCCTGTTCGAATCAGTCGACTTAGATAGCTAGGACATGAAGAGCTAATGGAGGAAGTCGTCGACTCCAGGAAGGTGGAAAGTGACCTTAACATAGTGCACAGTACCTGCCAGGACGCTGAGAGGTTAGTGCGTTGGAGTACTGAGCGGGGGGTCTCAGGTTCGATAATCAGAAAAGACAAATTGCCTACATTTTTCCACGGAGCGAACGTCTGAGTGAGTGTTTCAGAGCGCTCAATTCAGTCGCTCGGACTCGGCCTAGAATTGTAGGTTCCTAAAAATATAACAAAAAGAAACTCCAAAAAAAACGAATGGTTGTAAGAAGTTGGGCCTAGGGTATCCATGCGAACCTGTTTCCCCAATTTGTATTACAAGTACCTACTCAACTATAAAGGCAGTTCGTCACCGACCGCGCCAACTGGAGACCAGTATTGGCTGAGGGAGAAGTCCTACCCGTGAATCACTGCTTTTTTGAAAACAGAAACGAAAACCTATAGCTAAACGCAACCACAGGTGTGTTTTATTGAAGGTCTATCTCAGCAAAGCAAGTTTAAGACAAATGCTAAATAAAACAGTTCAAAGTGATTTGCTCCGAATCAGCCTGCAAGTATGCAAGTTTTTGTGAGAAAGTGAAATCAGGAGGCTATGTTTAAAATTTTGTGTCCGCTCGCGGAAAGTGGATGGCGCTAAAAGCAGTTTTTGTAGCTGCTCAAAATCCTACACCAAATTCAACAAAACCACAAAAAAGGCCATTCGTGCCAGCTGTCATATAAACCCAGACTACAGTTAAATGTTGGGGAAGATTTGCGTGTCTGAGCTTTCTATTTGTATCTTCGTGTGCTTAGTAAGCTGTTTACTACACTCTACAATTTGTAGCTACCGCTCGATTGTATGGAAGCAATAATGTTGCGGCCACAAAACTACACATAATAAACCGACAGCTTCCGTCCGATAAATTTTGAAATCCTCGCTCGACAGCTCTTAACTTTTCTATCTGTGAATACGTGAAGCAGTTCTAAAGCCTGGTTCTTACAACAGTACAAAAAACAATCCGTAAAAGTTCACTGCATGTTTGCCCAGTTAAATTAACAAGCCACACATACTTTGCCACCTAGCAGCATTGCAGGCAGTACTCTCGGTTGACGGTTTATTATTTGACATGTAGTTTGTGGTTGCGGCTTTGTAGCGTTAGTCTACTTTGCCACCAAACAACATTGCAGGCAGTGCTATCGGTTGACGGTTTATTATATGACATGTAGTTTGTGGCTGCGGCTATGTAGCGTAACTCTACTTTGCTCTGCGTCCCGGTTTGCATTATGTACCATTTTTCAAAGCGGCAAACAGAAGTTCTTCGAGTAAGCTCGTTGTGTTATGTCGACTTGTCGACTTGTCGCGCGCAGAGCTTTAGTCACGTTGCGCAGTACTTAGAGTTTTGTGGCAATTCACAGTGTTCTTTGTGGAACAGTTCTTGTAGTTTGCTGCATGTAGCATAAAGTACAACAAAAATAAATGTTGATAAGAACATGTGGGTCTTAATCGTTCTGGTTGCCTGGGTTTGTTTATATTCTCGTACAAGAAGCGTCTGGAAGATGAAGGTCCTAAGTGACAGTTTTTTTGAGATTTGCCTTTTTTCTTACGGATGAAGGTCCTATGTGAAAACTTAAATTTCTGTCTCATGTGGACTTCTCTAATGCCTCTATATTATGATTAAGCAAAGGATGAAGGTGTTATATGCAACCACTTTGTCCATAAACTTAGTGGAAAAAGGTGTTAAACACGCTTAAGCCCTTTATTCGAAAATGTCGGTTAAGTCCTTCATCTTCTAAACGCTTCTAGTTTCAACTAATAAACCTAAATAATAACTTTACTTGTTAAAATATAATTGTAAGCATAATTTCCCTTTGACACTGATTACTCCAAGCAATTTATGCAAGGCACTCTGGCGTATACGTAATTTAATTTTTGAAACTATCATCGTCGCCAGTAAATTTTTATTTAAACTGTGTTTAGAGCTTGAATAAGTAAAACCCTAGGACCAACAAAAACCTGACCGACAAATACCTCTCAGCAACTGTTCTGTTCCACTGACACAAATCACAAATCCCAATGTACAAATTCCTACAAACTATAAATAAATATAAAAACAGCCTACTTATGTACATTGCGAAAAAAACAACACACACAGAACGTAATTGGACAAGGACACATTACAGACACAAAGCAAAGGCGGTTGCAATATACATTTACATACAAAGGGGGACAGTGTATAATAGACCAAGTGTGTTTAGAACAGAGTTATATGCCAATATGGACAAATTGCACATCCTGTCGGACTGGTCTTTACCTTCTATGGGGTTCCTTGTGGTATAATGGAAAGCACCACTCAGTTTGTAGCACGGATCATAGCAACAATTTAGTTCGTCATCGAATTCTGGTGGACCAGATGTAGGTAATGAGGGTGGTGGTGCACCCACGTCCAAGTTACAAGAATTTGCATGCAGATCCAATTGGCTGCTGGATGCGGCTTCTGTTGTTGTAGGTGTTGTTGACTTAGTGTGTTCTTGTTGTGCTTGTGTTGTTGTGTGACTAATTTCAAGCGCATGCTGTTTTTTTTTTTTTGTTTAGTATATGGTACATATTTTTAGATTAGTAACAAAATTAAATAAAAATAAAAGCGATTCAATTTGAATGAAATAATATACATAGGCGAATTTTTAAATTAAAAAAAGAAATCATTCGTGCACACCACGCTCAGAAGGCACTTAGATTGGTTAAAGAGATTTGAAACTCACCTCACTGTCTGGGCATGGTTGCTCTTCCTTTGATGATGTTAGTCCCTGCACGAAATTTACATCGCTTGACGGATCTTCGGATGCTAAATGTGCACGGAACTGTTTGTTTCTGCAGAAAGGACAATAGATGTGAATGTTTAGTTTTGTGACGTTGACATCAGATGAAGGTTTAGTGATTGGTTTTTGGTCATTGGGTGAGTTGAGAGGAAATCAAATGGAAGGAGGGTTAGAAAAAGGCACTTCGATAGATTTCGCTTTGTCCCATATCTAGGTAAAGAGGATATAGGTGGCATATATACACAATGAAATGTCGACGTGTTGATTTTAACATATCTAGGTTCAATTAAAGAACGATAGATGGTGCGAGAGGTAAACGCATTTCGGGCTTAGTCTTGTCACCATAGAAAAGACGAAAAAAAAAAACAGATTAAATGGAGCTACACTTTGGCACGACAGCACAGAACACATCAACTTTACGAATATTTCAAAGTAAGAGAAAATACCATCGAAAATTGGCATGGAGGCTGAGGCGTTTCAAGTTCAAAATTAAAAATTTCAAATATAAATTGCCGCCCAAGTTGTATAAAAACGAAAAACAAAATTGGAGACGTAGAGGAACAGCTCTCGCCTGCGCTTAACCACTAAAGCCAGATCATTTAAAGAGGTCACATTTTGAAAAATTCCTTCCATGTACCTGCACATTTGACCTACTTTGTTCTATGTGAGGCTGCAATAGGTGCAATAGCCACCCGAACCTTCTTCCATACATGCTGATTATATTCATCGGGAGAAAACGGTCAGCTGTCAGTGGCGCGTTTGGAAGTATTAAAACTGAGATGGCGAAAATTGTTCAGACTGTAACGAGGACAGAACTAACTATCGGAAAGGAATCTCAACATCGGCGTGCAGGAGACAAACAAAGTAGTACCTGGGCTTTATTTTACCCATTCATTCTTTATAATCGCTATTTCTTCAAAGCTTAGAAAGGATTTAAGAAGAAAATTTCACTTTTCAAAATTTCACTGTACGACTATGGACAACCAAGGAGATGCTAAACACAAGACCTTAAAAGTGAATGAAACCCACTTGGAGGTTTTTGAGAGCAAGGAGGAAGGACGCTTTTTTCACCAGGTCACCGACGTTGACCTGGTCAAAAAAGCATAAATGCCAACAGCTGAGGTTGCTGTCATTTAATTCAATTAAGTTGAATAAAAATAAATATTTTATTATTAGCTGAATTCGTTGAATGGCTGTTTTTAATGTTCACTGTCAAATGAAAAATTGTAATGGCTTGTTCACACTAAGGTTAAAGAAGTTATTACCTGTCTAGAAAGCTGATATAGATTTAATTGACTGTATGTCTTTTACGCAAAAAGGGCATTTTGAGTTTGCGAAGAAAGAGGACAGATCATTAATAAAAATCGAAACAAACGGACCTCCTTGGGGGCACCTGTTTCGTCAGGTTCGAATTTTATCAATGATCTGTCTTCGTTCTTCTTTCTTCTAAAATTTCACTTGACAGTGCAGATCCAAATTTGAGAAATTGTTTGAATTCCAGTTCTTACAAGTTGAAGATTGTGTAGAAACTCTCCGAATAAGATCCTTGGGATTGTTTTTTAAAAACCCTCGTTTTAGTCAACTGTCCAAGGACCCTTCAAGACCTGAAAGCTAATATCCCGGCAGAATTTTCCAACATACCCGCTGCTATGCTTGTAAGGGTTATGTCATGACAAGCGTCATTAAATGTGACAGGGAATTCAACATAAGCAGATTAAATAAAATTTACAAGGCAACGGAACAGTAATAGACAATCGTCCTCAGTCAAAGAAGCTTTAAGCTACTCCTAAATAAAAACTAAGTCGTATGCACTACTCCCCGCATTATATACAGTCTTTCGAATTTAATTTCATTGACAGAAATTATTGCCAGCTGTCTTGAGGCCTACGATTGCAACTTAGATAAGTCTAACAACATTAAATGGGATAATGCATTTTCCGTTAAGAGAAAACAACCAACTTTTTCATGAGACAAACCAAAAATAAGTAGAACTTCGGCAAGAGAGGAGCATTTTGACTTAGACCTTGAGGGGAGCGAAGGATTTTAGTAAGTGAAGTACAGGATGAGGTGAATTTTTAGTCGTGAGTTATGCATGCCTTTAAAGCTGCACACAACCCTTCGTTCCAAAAACAAAAACCTCGCACTTACGACTGGTTGTGAGAAGGATGACTGTCTATATGCGTCGGTTGCATTAAGCAGTAAAATTCATGAATCAGCGAATCCACCCAACTTCCTAAAATTCCAAATAAAGACAACCAAATGGCTGTGAATGTTTCACTTGACCAGAAGAGTCAATCAAACAGACGACCATTCTGATAACACAAGGTAAAATAGAGAATACTCGTACGAACAAGAGGAGAATCGGCAAAGAAATCATCGGCAACACAAGAGACAACACAGAAATTCACCTCAACAAGAACTGAGTGAAGATTGCGATCGCACAACAAGTAGCCACACATGGGGGGTATACCCACAACATAAAGCGAAGCCTCATTCCCGCCACGCCTTAACTATGGACAAGAGTAACGACAGCCGACCAGAGGAATAATTGAAAGCAACCGGTTTTATCAGTACCCAACTTTATATGATAGTGTCCCAATATAAGGGAATACCACACCTAAAACGAAAAGCCTCAGTTGGTTTCGATCGAGTGCGCGATTCTACCATCAAATCCACGAAAATTGCTTGCAATAAAAGATTAACCATCGGGCATCCACCGTCGAGTATACCCCCTGAGCAATGGGCGCTGTATCACACATGATGGCGTTGAACTCTCCAACATCGCAGGTGTGTTTCGGTTTATCCCAGTGAATACAATAACCAAGAGTGAGTTATATAGATGTGCTGCTGTCCTCCTTTCAGCTGATTATGAACAAAAAGAAAAAGGCGAAACAACAAAACAGAGCTTTTGTGCCCAAACCTATGAATCCCAATCAAATAGAAACATCGACTGCAAATCTACACAAGAATCACTTTCACTGTCAGACTCCATGCTGCATCGAGTGGGGAAGAACTCATCTGACCACCATCGTTGCTTGGGTGTGCACTCCTGAGCCCTCACAGGGACACATCTTCTAATGCTTCAAACAATTTACCCCGAAACAAGGACAACCCCATCGCTCCCGCTCAATCAGATTGTCTGTCACTTGACTTGAACTCACCTCAACTCGATTTGCTGCATCTGCTGAAAGTGCTTCAACTTTTGGTTGGCCGATCGCAGTTTCTCCTCCAGTGCGGCATTCTCTACGCACTTGATTGAGTACTTCTCGGAGAAGGACAGAATCTCTTGTCGCAGCTCCTCGAGTTCCTCTCTGTAAAAGGGAATAGAATACGCGTGTACAAAATGCCTTAAAAGATTGTCTCAATCGAATGGCAGCAAAGGTGAGTTCTTAATACATACTCTTTGATTTTGGTAGAGTCCATAGAGTGTTCGCCGCCCTTTTGGAACTCCCGGAGGAATTCCTGCTTGAATCGAGCCACCTCGCGTTGAACTTCACTTTGGTGTGCCTTACGCATGGCATCTAGAGCGGCCAGAGTCGCCTGGAAATAGTTATAAAATAATCATTAGCTGTGCTAGACAATATAACGTGTTCCACCTACCTGAGTCTCTTCAGCTAGAGCTGTTTCCTTCTCCATGAGTAACCTGTCGATCTCCTTTCGGTGCTTGTCTTCCAGGTCGTTGATTATGCGACGATGTGATGACTCCATTGCACTGAGGCCCTTCTCGCAGAGTGTCTGGAAAATCCTTGAATCAGTGTCTGAATTAAAACAAAGTCGCAATTGAAACTCACCCTCAGCTGTTCGATTTCGGTTTGGTATCGCTGCCGGAAGCTCTCCTCATCGGCAATGTTGGTAAAGTCGGAGCAGTGCGAAAGAATCTGGTCGCGGTATGCCTCCTGCAGGCACTCCAACTGTTTGCCGTGCTCCACCTCGAGCATCTCCAAGCGCTTCTCCATGCGGCGACCGCGTTCGCGCTCCTTGTTCAGCTCGGCTTGGATGAAGTCACGCTCCTGCAGAAGAACTGCATACTCCTCGTCCTGTCGGGAGCATTTCATCTCCAAGCTGTCTCTCTCCGATTGGTAGACGCGAATCTTCTCGTTCTGGTCCTCCAACCGATCCATCAGATCCAGGTTGTCGTTCTCCTTGCGATGGCAGTCCTCCTCTTTGGACTTCAGTTTTATTGTGATGGTGGTCAGCTCGCGCTCGTGGTCCTCCACCAAGTTCGTCTGCTGGTGGATCTCCTCCAGCAGCGAGTTGCGCTCTCGCTCCAGAGCCTCCAAGGTATGCCGCTGGTTGTCGACTTGCTGCATCAGCATCGTCATGTCGTTCGCGTGGTCCTGCTGCAGCCGCATAACTTTGGACTCGTGCTGCACCTGCAGGTTGCATATGGTGTCCTGGAGTTGAGTGCAGCTCGAGCAGGAGGCGGCTAGATGTTGGACATCTCCCAGCAGACCGTCAGTTCGAGCCCGCAGCTCACAGCATTTTTGGCAGACGTCCTTCAGGGAGTACAGCTCCATGGGCGTGTGTTTGGTGCAGGCGTCCGGATGGACAGCACTCATTAGATTGCTTATGGACTGCTCTAGCTGGCTGAGGAAACTCGCGATCTCGTTCAGCACGCCGCGGTCGCTGAGGAAGTCTATCGTGCGGTTCTTGTACACAAACTCAAAGTCGGCCTCAGCGAGGATGTCGTCGGGATTCGAAATCTGCAGATCGTTGGACAGCTCCTCGAAGAGATTCTCGTACTTCTGCAGCGTGGACACGCTGAACACATTCCCCTTCGCGTCTGTCGTCAGCTGGTTGGTGCGATCCGCGTTGGTGTAGTCCCCTCGGAGGACTGCAATCCTGGCGTCGACCAACGCCTTGTGAGCGACAATGTCGGCGAATTCCGCCAGCAGCTGACGTCCCTCGCTCGCCTTGCGCTCCTGCTCCAGATGCAGTCTCCACTGGCCGCGCTTCATCTTCTGTAGAGCCTCCTCGTAGCACTGTGACAGCTGTTCGATTGCATGGTCCATCTCCTTGCGCAGACTTTCGTGCACAGCATCAGCGAATGACTCGAACGTTATTCGCTCCTCAGCAGTCAGTGTGTAGCCAAATGATGGCGTGATCGAGCCTTCAAAGCGCTCCGCATTCCGCATCATGATGTGAGCGATCTCCGATTGCACTAGCTCCGCATTCACTGTCTCCTGTGCTTGCCGCCAAGCCTCCTGCACCGCTCCCTGCACCAGGTCATTGGAGCTTATGTAGCTGAGCGTTTCCGCCGCCAGACCAGACGCCAGGTTCTCCATTGCGTTGTTTTTGTACCGTTTCGCTATCAGGTTGATCTCGTGTTGCTGACGAAGGAGTTCTTCGAGAATCTTTGGTTCGACGGGTTCCATCTCAGGCACTTTCGTCTTGTCCTTACGGAACGAGGAGAGGACTAGGCGACGTGCCAGCACACCGGCTAACACGTCCAGACTGCCGCTGGGCTTGAAGGCGCATTTGCCACTCAACTTCGCCTTCAGCATTGACATCAGCTGGGACGTTTCGGCGATCTCGGCGCGTGTTTGGCGCTGCCCAAAGAGTTCGGGATTCTCCGCCCGGGTTATGGACTCGCGCAGCTTTCCAAAGCACACGCTCTCGAAGGCGATTCTCTCGGCGAGCAGTTCCAGGTCCTTCCGTGCAGTCAGCTCGTTGCGCTCTCGCAGCACTCGCCGTTGCTTGAGAAGTTCGCCCAGCTTGCTGCGAAGTTGCGCCTCCAGCTGCATCAGAGCGATCTTGATTGGATTGGTTTCAGGCAGGAGAATCATTCCAGGAGCGGACAGACTCTCACTCACTACGCACGTCTCACAGGACTCTCTGATGAGTTTCACCACCTCGGTGAGGCAACGTTCCACAAACCGGTACGAATCTTTGCGATCAGTGATCGGCGAAACCGATCGACGAGTCCGCGACGAAGACCGCAACGTCTGCAGCTGGTGCAGGCTCTGCTCCAGGCGATCTTTGCTGCAAATCAGCACTCCTTCCAGGCATTTCAAGCGCTCGATCAGATGCTCAGACATCTTCGGACTAGATGATGATCTCCTTGCGTCTGGGGTAGAGGATGACGACGCGGCCGACTGGGGAGACGTGACTCCTTCGAATCGTTTCTCAAGATCGTTCACACGCACCATAAACTGTAAAGAATCAGTGCTCGCCGAGCTCTCTAGAGAGCGTCGCCGGGCTGACTTCTTGTTGGATGACGGAGCGGTTCTCACTGGGCTGGGGGACTTCTTCTCCAAGTCGTCAATCTTGGACTCAAGTTCGGTCACCTTGATCTCGAGTTCCTTGGACACGGTCAGTTGCTCCTTGCCCTTCAGCGAAAGTGATCGTCGGCGTTCTGACTTCGCCAGCTTCTGTTTGAGGCTGCGCACCTGCCGCTCGGACCCACTGTACTTCAGGGTAAGATCTTGAATTCGTTCCGCCATCATCTGCAGCTGTGATCGATCCTCGATTTGTTGCCGATCGAGGTCTTGCTTGAGCGATGCGTAGGAAATCTCCAGATTGTCGAACTGATTCTGCGACTCTTTGAGTTCCCGCTTCATCGCCTTGATCTCGTTGACCGCCTTCTCGAACCGCGAACGCAGCTCATTGTACTCGTCGGCCAGCATGTCACGATCCAGGCAGTACGGATCGATATCGCTGATTTGTGTCAGATCGCTCAGCGAGTCCATTCGCTTCAGTTTGTGTCGGTTGAGGTTGCTGAAGCTGGAGGGACTGCAGCTCTCCAGCTCGCGCAACTTCTTGTAGAGCGTTTCGTTTTCTTCGATGCCCCGCGACAGGCGATCTTCAAGATCCTTGATCTTCTTTTGGCTTTCCTCTAGCTCGATTGAGAGTCGATCGACAATCTTCTCTGCGTTTCGCTTGGCTTCCTCCAGCTGCGTGGAGAGGTTGTCTCGGGCCTCCTCCATCTCACGAATACGACTGCTCAACTCCTGCTCGGTTCGCTCCAAGGTCGTCAGCAGTTCCGACATTCTTGCCTCGCGCTCTCGCGCTTCATCGCGAAGGATATCGCGTTCCTTCTCTGCTGCTCCCAATCGGAACTGCAATTCCTTGTCGATGTTGAGCTCCTCCTGAACGGAGTGGATTATCGGCAGCTCATCGGAACCCACGCTGTCCACCGTACTCCGTCTGGAGCTCGGCGGTGAAGACCGACTACGCTTGTGCAGCCTCGGACAGTTTCCTGGCCGGGATCGCATTCGCTCTTTCGCTCGAAACAACGCGATTGGAATCGGTGGCGACGGGGAAAGCGGCGAACCCCAATCTACACTGTCACGCCGTCCACCCTCCGAAGCCGTCCTGTACTCCTCGTCAGACGAGAACATTGTATTCTTTGGCGTGAGGGGGGTGACTGGCGTCGTAACCGCCTTCTGCACGATCACTGGGATTGCTTCTGTCGGTTTGTTGTTGTTATTGTTCAGAATCAACTCCTGGTTCCTCTGTGCCTTGATGAAGTCCTTTTCAATCTCGCTCTTGATGTCGTCGCTGGTGTTGTCCTTAATAATCAGCTCCGCCTTCGGAATACAATCATCCACTGCCTTCGGCTCGGGCTGCAGCCCTGCGGCGCTCTTCAGCACCGTGATCCAACTGCTTCTCGAATTCGCCGACAAACTGGACAGAACCAATCGCCTCTTGTCCCAAGTCGTCAACTGAAAGGCGTAATTCCTCGAGGCATTCACCTCACTCACACACGTCAGGCTATTCACATCCAGCACCCCGTCCAAAACTCCCCGCTCCTCCGACACTGGGTCGCGATAGTAGAAGAGCGCTGCTCCACTCAACGTGAACCAGTGCTTGGTCCACTCGCCCGTGCGTCCATCTTGCTTCATCAGCCAGCCCTTCTTCGAGTTCAGAATGTCCTCTGCCGGCAGGTTAACCCGCAGCTCTGAGGTCTTTGCCAGATAGTTTGTGGACAAGTCGTCCAGGTTGCAACCACCATCGGGATCGCCTCGCTCGTGCGCCTGGGACTGCTGTTGAAGGATGCGCAGTTGCTGCTGCAGTCGTGGACTAGATTTGTTGTTGTTGTTGCCGGCGGCGGTCTTTGGGTCGAGAACGGGGGGTATCTTCTTGACTATGGCTGATACAATGGCAGGCGTTGAATTCGATGCCAGTGGCAACGACTTTGGTCTCAGATTCACAACAGTCGTGTGTGATGGTCTAAAGTGGGGGAAGTCGGTCTCGTCGCGGGTCGGTTTCTCATCATTTAAGCCCTGCGTCTGACTGTTTAGGGCGTTGTTCACTGCTGTGCTGACAGCAGAGCTGGAATTTACGTTTGAGGTACTCCAGCGATTCGATGCTTGACTTAGATTTGTGATTGTGTTGGCGATGTCCTTCAGTTTCTCATCGCGCCGGACATCCTCTATCAGCAGGCAGGGTGAAACTGAAATGAGACAAGAGGGGATATACATGAAATGGTGGAGTAAGACGTAAAGAAAGCTAAACAAATTTGCACTTCTGCAAATTGTCGTGCCCTGAGAAACACCACTCAGTAGAGCAACGCTTGTATAGCTAAGAGTACCTACAAATGGGGGACCGCCGACCTGTTTACGTATTGGAAGATCACCGCCAGAAGGCTGCTGGACTTACTTTCCGCCACAAACTAATTCGTCAAGAAGCAGTTGAGGTACCAGGCTGACGATGGAGTTGAGTACAAGTACCTATTGTCACCGCACGTTATCAAGAGTCCCACAAGGCTGGGTTCTTGGACCACTTCTGTAGAATATAACATATAATGGAGTTCTGCGTTTTGCTCTGTAAAGGCGACTGACTGAATTTTGTTCCTATGGAACCCATGGAACTATGGGCAAAACACATCCACGAGAGTTAGTTTATTAGGCAGTCGTCAAGATCAAAAATTTGCGAGATATTGTGTCCACCCTAGAATTAGGGGACTATAAACTATAGGTGGTCACCAAACCTTCGGGTTCATGGAGGCATTCAAGTTCAACACAAAGCTCAGCTTTAAAAGCGTTCGTCAAAAGAACTCTAGAAAAAAGATTTTGTCAGGCTACATGCACAGAGCGACCATCCCTCTTGGGACGAAGTAGCATTTCAGCTGGAATGATCTTCATTGACACTCTTTAAGCTCTTCGATCGCAATTAGAGTCTTCGAGTGAAAAGTTAACGGCTTGATTTTTGGTTCAGTTTATATCTAAGGGATCTGGAGAAGACGGTACAGTGAATAAAGTAAAGTGATGGATATGGACCTAATAAGAAGCTAACATTTCTGGGACGCATATTACAGCAAATCATCAACTCTACTGTCATGCCTTAGGTGCCGCGTGACTGGTCACACTAAACCGGCTAATGGCTGTACAAGAAGAGTCACGAAAAAACGGGAGAAATTTCAATAGAGACCACCACAAGGAAGCAAGTAGTTGTCTACCAGATCCCATTCTGAGCTTCCGATCAGTCATTTAAAGGCGTGATTCGTGCTTGCTGTAGCTTGTCGTGGCCCGTAATCAAGGTGCCTTGCAGTGTTGTTATATCATGGGATTTATCACTTTTTGTGGGAATTTCGATGTCCGAAAAGACTTCCGTGGGATAAAGGGATCAAGCACCAAATCGTGGGAGTTTCAGAAATCTGACACTGAATGTCTATAAAAAACAGCTCATGTAAATCGTCTTTTATCAAAATTTTCTAGTACCGAAAAATAATCAAAACAGTGTTACAAGCTGCGGTTTTTATACTAAATGTTAATTTAACGTGATTTTCTTTCCGTGTAATACAAATTTTACTTAAAAAAACTGGATTTTGACGCAAAAAAGTATCGTGGGATTTTAAAAGGGAATTTGAGTATGGTGAAAAGGGAAAATTGACCACGCTTCGTGGTCTTTGGATCTTTGAAGTTTGCTCTTGTGTGTCTAAGCTGTTAAACGACACACCAAACACTACTAAAGAGTCTTAAAGAACTCTCATCAGCAGCTAGAGACAGAGGCCCGTGAATAAAGCTACAAAAGAACCCGCCTAGAACCGAGAATCATTTCAAGTCTGCGCCAGCAATAGCTAAGCAAACACTCCCATTCCCTTGAAATCGTAAATTACGACTAACGCATGCAATAGCGAACTAGAATTAAAGCCACGTTCCACTTAACCACGCTACACACATGCTATTTAGTTAATTGAGCCGGTTCGTGTGTATCTGTCTGTCTGACGCTGAATTGAAATTTTCCAAAATATCACGATCACCCTTTTAGCCGGATAAAGTGGGGAGGTAGGCTCACGCAGACAAATATCTCTTCGCCGATCGTAACCTTGAACTCTGACTAAATCTACGGCAGCAGCAGAACAACAATCAAAGCCACAAACACCGTCAGACCTTGTTTTATGTCCAATTACTTTTATGGCTCGGTGGGTAATTTGCTATCGAAAAAAGCACGCACACTCACACCCGTTCACCCATTCAAAGTGAAGAGCACGCATAAGACAAAAGACAAGACGGACGAAGAAGAACCTTATCACTGATGGGTATATTGGCAGGAACGGCTCTTTCACACGATTTCCATTGCCTCCCACCAGCGAAAAGGAAAATACGTGCCAAACACGATTTCGCCAAGCATCTCTCGCTCAGAGTTAATTGAGTCATTCAAAGGAGGATGGCACCGCGCCACTCCCACTCAATCAAAAGGTACGCGGCACCAGGTCAGAAGTAAACCATCAGCCATCAGTGTTAATCTCCGTCGTCGCCTGCTAATTTGATTGGCACTGGCCAGAAGAGAGTTCTTCGCAACAGATTTGTAGATACACGAGCCCTGCTAATGAGATACACAGTACGATTGGAGTACAGCTTTTAAATGATCGCGCTGCACTCGACCAAGTTCAATAAACATGTTTACATATTGATTCTTGAAATGGATCAGGCAGCCGGTGGATCGGCATCTCTTAAGTGATTCTATTGTGAGACCAATTTGTATTACCTGCTCGTTCTGTTCGGTGTGCAGTGTACACAGCAACAGAGCTCTGTAAGGGTACACTCAGGGAGTTCAGTTGGAGATACAGAACGTCAGATGGTGATGTAATTTAATACCCGTACCTGCAAATAGGTACGATCGCTATTGTGAGTGCACGATTGTTGTAGGGGTGTGTGATCACTGCCAAGGTCAGATATAATTTACCAGGCGATCGTTTTACAATTCATAATTATTGTAGCAATGTAAGTCGCCTTG
This sequence comes from Cheilosia variabilis, assembly GCA_951230905.1. Classification (NCBI taxonomy): domain Eukaryota; kingdom Metazoa; phylum Arthropoda; class Insecta; order Diptera; family Syrphidae; genus Cheilosia; species Cheilosia variabilis. The sequence goes on from OX579679.1 coordinate 46,969,981, forward strand.
TGAAGCAGGGGAGGGGAACGGTAGAGCGGCCGCAAAGCCTTGCCATACAGACAAGTGTACTTAACAAAAGAATTGACATGGTAAAGTGGGCATGCAAATTGGGAACGCCAATCCATCATCGATTCGGCACGCGAAACATTTTTGTCAAACGAACTGGTCACTTATCGGGTCTATTCTGGAGTACCGCGTCGATTTGAATGACAGTTGGGAATGTTTTAAAAAGAACTTAAAATTGGGAGGGGTGGTGTCCAAAATAAAACTGGACTTGGTGGTCAAGCTTGCAATTCTTATATTTTTTTGCGACTACGAACCAAACTTCAATGAGGAAAGAGCTCGAAAGGTAGATAAGTGCGTCGTACTTTGATGCTTCCAAACAAAAATCCATCACAAGATCCGACCCAGCAATATGCACAAAGCTGTTCTTAAAATTGTAGCCAATCCGCTGTAAAGCAAAGCAACATTATCACAACTCTTCAGCTGGCCCTTCGGGTCACCAGCTAACATGCACAAAAATAAGAACAGCATCAGGCTTGACTTTCTTAGGGCTGAATACCTGAGTGAACCCAAAACGAGAAACAATCAGGAGCTGTATTTCGGGAAGAGCTCCGAACTTGACGTCTTGTGATGAACTTTTCTCAAAGCCTGAGGGAAGCTCGTTACGTTCAGGGTAGCCCGACGAACCAAAAAACGTTGGGGCTGTGTATACATGGTATTCAAGATGCTTTAGTAGTTTTCCTTTCTAATTTCGAAGAAGTATAAATACGACGATTTTCTAACAAAGACTTCTGACTACCTTATCAATAATCCTATAAGCTATATAGGAAAGCTCAGTTCACAACTGGCTTTGTGCTGGAAAAACCTCACACCACAACTTTTGTAGTGCTGTAAACAATACCACAAATGATGATGAAACGACCGGCAACAACTCGTGTAATGCTGAAAATCGTCAGATCACAAGTGGTATTGTGCTATAAATATGTCAGACTACAGTTGGTGTAGCGCTGGAAAAACGCCGCACCACAAAGGAAGTATGATGATGAAACACCAGACTAAGACTAGTGTAGTACATGTCAGGCCACAGCTGGACAAACACAAGACCACAAATGTAGTACGATGATGAAATGACAGACTACAACTAGTGTAGTGCTGCAAATATGCGAGGCCACAAAAGTAATAGCGACAATAAAACCACAACGCTGTTAAAACGTCCGGCGACAAAAAATGGATGAAACGACAGACAAAAGTTGGCAGAGTGCTGGTTTAACGACAGACCACAAGTGGTGTAGTGCTGCAAAAAACCTCAGACCACAACTTCTGTAGTGCTGGACAAACACAAGACCACAGATGGAGTAGTCATGATGACACGACAGGCAACAGCTGGGGTAGTGCTGGAAAATCGTCAGACCACAAGCGGTATTGGGCTATAAATATGTCAGACTACAATTGGTGTAGCGCTTGGAAAAACGAAACACCACAAATGTAGTGTAGTGCTGCTAACATGTCGGCCTATTACTAGTGTAGCGCTGCAAACATGTCAGACTACAACTGTTGTAGCGCTGTTAAAACGAACGACGACAAGAAATGGAGTAGTGATGATGAAACGACAGGCAACAGTTGGCGTAGTGCTGCTTAAGCGACAGACCACAAGTGGCGTAGTGCTGCAAAAAAAAAAACTATAGATGAGGATGAGGAAGCACTTTAAAAACATGGAAAAAATACCGAAGTAGCCTTACCTTGGGCAGGTTTTTTTTTTTAGCATTATATAAAAGTTTGATGAAGACGCGTTGTCAGCTCATATAGAACCGCTAAGATCACCAGTGCCAATACATTGTACTCAATCACACGATACAAATGCCGGAGCAAGTTGCTCTGGATCTGGATAACCCCTCAATCAGTGTCTCAAATTGGCTACAATTTGAGCATTTCCTGCTCACGCGCATCCTCCAATCCCCATTGGAGTTCTGAGCGGCAACCCAATGCAAATTCTACGTCTGGCGCTACATAGCAAATTGAATCTTGATGCCCAAGCAGATAACTCATCAGCTGCATCAATTTTCCCATAACCACAATTCTAATCGTTAGAACAGACAGAGCCCCGACAACTTTATGCACCAGCACATTCCCAACGCAATAAGGAAGAAAAAATGATGAATTACCCGTGGAACCTGTGCGCGAAATATTCATGGGAACGGGAGGCGCGCTCGGGAGTCCTTGTATAACAAATGATGCTCTCTGGTGTGTCTTTCGCTTGGCCCCATAATCATCATTGGCATTATCGACGTCATGATTACTCCCAACGCGCGCGCTCGCACACACAAACCAAACACACACATCCAGAGGAAGAGAGAAGATATCAGATGAACTCGTTAGCTGTCCATCAATCTCACTCTCTTGACTATTGCCCATAGGATGTTGTTGTTGTTGTTGTTGGTCAGGGTCTATCCTCGCCGAATCTATTATGCAATTTGCGACTCCTTTGCACAAAACACTGGCAATAGCATGACACGATACCCCGGGTGGTGGTGGTGTGCCGGATTATTTCATTGTCTTCCTTTCGCTGTCATGCAAGCTATTTCCGAAGAGCGGATCTATTATTGTTTTTGTCCGATTTGGTGGCCGGCGCGCGGTGATGCTCGGTCGTTGTTGGGCGATGATCTGCAGAGAGTGCAATGATTGGGCGCGCGCACTTGAACTTGATGATGTCGTGAAATCGAAAGGTCTGTCGTATGCATGTTAGACTTTGGAGATAATTTTCCAAATTGCTTTTGTTAACAAAAAGGACAGACATTCGGCTGGAAAAGGGAGTAATCTCCATTTCAGTGGTGGTCTTCAGGTTGTTCTTGGTCTTGGGAGTGGAATGTCACGTGATGATTACCGACGTTGTATAAGGTGGAATTTGTGTGAGCTAATTTGTTTCGTGATGTTATGTCAGCTGAAGGGGATTGGCTTCAATTACGCGTTAGCCATTTGAGCGGTGTATATAGTATCTACAGATGGGATAGGTATGATTGCTTCTTCTGGTCGATGGAACTCTCTTATACTGAACTGAAATACCCAAACTGACATAAGATGGGAAAAACAGAAAACGGAATGAGACTTAGGAAACAAGCTTCTACCTCGACCTATGCACAAAGATTACCGCAAATGTGCGAATACCTCTGTCAGAAGGTTTATCAAACCAGATGCCAAGCGAAAAGAAATAAACACGAGCAATGTCTAAAGACAGTCTTTCACAAGTGGCATGTATGAAGAAAATGTTCACCACCAACCTCATAAAGCGAACAGAGACAATAAATCTGTTACCGAATCTTTTCTTCGCACAAACTTTGCAAAACGAGGGTTATAAACGGCCCAACTCTTGTTACTGCTCGACAATAGAATAGGTTCAGAAGCTTTGTTAAAAAATGTATAGCATTTGCTATGTGAAGAGCTTTTTCTATGAAAATCACTTTTGGTTCTAAAAAATACTCAACGAAAAGCTTTCATTTGACGCTCTTTTTGAAAAGCAATTCTTTTGCAAAACTTATTAGCTCTTTGTAAACTCAATTCTATTAACGTGTTGCTCCTTTTACGATAAGCTTCCAATATTTGAAGCCACAAATCCTTACGAAACTCTCAAAAAACTAACTGAACCAGTTCCCAAAATAACACGCACAAAAGACGGTTTCAATCCCATCAGCATCAACTACAAAGTGGTCGACAACTCCCCGGATATTTTGAAGAAATCTTACTTAAGACTTGCAAAAGTCAAAAAACTTAGACAAGACAACTGAAAAGTGACCAAATTTAGTTCGGGAAAGATGCCAATGAGGTCAAGAGACTCCGAAAGGTATTATTCACTAACCCTACCTTCACGGGTGTATGGAAGAACCCTTTGAGAATTGAATTCTGTCAAACCACAAAGCTGAGTAGATGTGGAAACCAAAGGCCTACTTCTCCTGTCGTAAGAGCATGCCGTGCTTTAAATTTTGAAGCCTGATTACATCGATTAAACGATCAATCGTGAAAGCTTCGGTTATGATCAGATGTCTAACTCTAAAGATCATCGCTGTAGCGGTCCAAAAAATTCCGCATTTGCTGGGTCAAAATGTGTACACAAAGCCCGCCCTTACTCTCAAAATTCAGGCCGAGAACCGGCCAAATAAATTCACCCATAAGAATTGGACTATTGGAATCTTAAGATAGTCTGCTTAAGAAATATTTTTAAAATTTGTTACTTACTGTACCTTAGTAAATAGATACCGAGGTGCAGGCATATGATATCAAAACCATAAGAACGACTACGCACTGCCGAGAGTTGATCTATACCTAGACTTGGGAAGCCTGGTTTTGCTATATGTACATACGAGTACGACCCGAAACCTTAAGAGTGGATGAAAAGGCCATCAGACGTTTGAGCACAAATTTGTCCGCTGAATATATGGTTGAGCCTGCATCTAAGGAGACTTGCATCTATAAGGAATTTGAAAGTAAAAATACCAGGAGGACGTACAACTTATTTCCAGCACTGGTATGACTTACAAAAAAATAATGTTACTCAAGGAACTGTATGCGGTCTCTCCATGAAAGCTGAGGTAACCGCGGAGCAGGTACTTGTGTTTTGAGAATGCAAGGCTCTAAGGTGCCGTGACATAAGGCCATATTTCGAAATATCAACTTTCTGTTGAAGAAAATAATAGTAAAAAATTCGCGCGAATATATAGGAGATTACTTCCTTTCCTAAGGCCTTCACAAAACTCACTATAATTTTCCATTATTCACACCGAACACGTTGCACTTGAAGTCAAGCTTAAGAATGAAAAGTGCGCAAACTTACTTGCTCTAACTAACTACCTACCAGTGGTAATTTCTTATCACTATCTGTTTTCTAACCGTAAAGACAGGTTTTCGTTATTGACAACATAAACATGTTCCATAGTTTTTTTGAAATATGGTCCTATGTCGCAAAAGAATATGGCCTTAAGACGCTTTAGCAAAGCGACAAAAGGTCATATGTTCGAATAGGGCCTTGTAATTGTAAGTAATAGGCCCTGTACACTGCGACCAGAAGAGATCTATTGTGTTGGCCTCTAATGTTTAACCCAGGGAGTTTAACGGTGACCGTATTGTCCTTGGCCAGATCTTCGAGGAGATTAAGACATTACCAAACCAACTTTGACCTGATCGAGTATGATCTTAGGGCCTTAAGAGCTGCTTGGCTGTCTGATAGGATCTCCAGTAGACATCTGAAAATGTGTCTGGAGATGTGTGGAAAGTGAATTGCTTCGATAAAGCTTGTGGTTCGAAGCGCTTCCTAGAAGCTTCCTTAGAGCTTCTGACCGAAGGCATTATGGAAGCAATGAACTGTCATGCAGTCAACCGCTTGCGATTGGAAGCTGTGCAGAAGCACTTACTCTTCGGTCGAGTAAGCTGCAAGTTTATTGCAAGTCTTAACGAAACTCTAAAATGTATCAAGTAGTTCAGATTTATCACTGCTACAGCATTATGACGAATTACCCTGGGGGTAGTGTATTGGACTACAACGCAGCAGGACCCATGCTCGATTCTCAGTGCGACGCATGTAAGTAAAATATAAATTATAACGAGTACGTAAATGGTAAACTCCATGAAAATTGCAAAAAGTCGTTGGATAACATTTAATAATAGGAAAAAAAAAAAAAAAGAATAAGAAAATGAAAAATTTATTTTTCTTGTTCATTTTTGAGCGTCTATAAAGCTTCCATAAAGTTTCGGTAAGGTCTATCCAAGCTGTTCAGGAAGTCTTAAACAAGTAAATACTTGCATTAAAGTGTGCCAAATGTGTTTCCATTAGACCTTATGCAGTTAATATTGCGGGAGGTGAAATAGCTTCGATAGCACCTTACCGAAGTCAAATTGTTACTTGGGGTGTACCAGATTTGTGATCCCGATGGTATTACGAATTGGTTGGTTCTCCAGGTGCTCCTGTCAGATATGACTATCTTAAATTTTCTGGAGAAGCGCAGCTTTTTAAGCATGGTATCTGATACCTTGATCACAGGATCATTTTGGAGCATTTGTAGTACCCGAAGATGTCCTGTTAGGTTTCATGTTTTAAGATTTGATATATCAGGGAGCCTGAGGGCACTGAGGCCAGCTTCCTTCTTTACACCTAAATGTAAAGGCAGAAGGCTGAGCATTGCCCCTATGGCTGCAGTTGGACAAGTTTTCATTGCCCCCTTATACGTCGAATAGGGCCTTATGTCGCTTTGTAAAAGTTTCATAAGGCCATATTTCTGCACTGGCTCTAAGTATTTTCTTGAGTGCTGTCCTTCTCTTAAACCCTCACCAGCGAGATCCCTTGTTTTAGGAAGAGGACAGAACCTACCGGATCTTCTTAAGCTGCCTTTGTGGGGTAAAAGGTCTTTTAGTGTCAATGGCAACTGGTGGATGACATCATTTAAAAATCTAGCTTAGAAATAGAAGGTCCAATGAAGAGGTATGCAGCGACAAGGACCTAGTCAGCAAGTTCCATCGGCTAAGATCGATAGGAGGTAGCATTTCGACAGCTTATCATTTTAAGCGCGACCTCAAACAACTTCTCGTGAGTGTTGGCTTCAGTTCGCTGTCTGTAAAGCTGGTTAAGCTCTTTGGTTAAGGTTCTGTTCTGCGCAGACTTTAGCTCCAACAGAAGTTAAAGTAACTAGACGAACGGTCTAAATGTTTCTCTCACCGAGAGCCACTTTAACATTCCATGACTAGACGAACATAACTAGATGAAATATAGGAAATACAAAAAAGCAACAGCAAAAATGAGCCTTAAAGGATCGGAAAGCTGGCATTTTACTACTATAACTCTACAATTAAATCGTATGTAAAGACCAAACCTCCAACTTAAGATTTTTTTTCCACTGCGGGACCTCTCGCGAACGTCTGACAAACATTTGAGAGTATAACTGTCATGAAAGAGCTTCTCAATTGGCCGTTTGGACTCGGCATAAAATTGTAGATCCCTTTTATTCGTCCCAAAATTGAAAAAAAAACTCACGCAAAACGAGTGGTTGTGAGAAGCTAGACCTAGTAGGGTATCTACGGATCTGTTGCGCCAACTATTTTTTTTTTTTAAAGACGGTTTGGGATTTCTGGAAATTTAACTAGTGCCAACTTCTAATGGACACAGGCCACCAACTGATGATCTGAGTGAAGCTGTGGCTACCTGCCACCTATTAGGACTAAAAGTCACACATTTCCCCTGCAAGTATGAAACCCTTTTAGATCTTTGCCAGGCTTCCAGACCTCTGGGCAGGAACCAGTCAAGATTGCACTAGTACGACCAAACACTGCATTGTCTCAAAAGAGACTGTCTCATTCACATTTTCAAGGCTAAACGAAAACATAGCCACTCACTAGACCTTTGACTTTGTCACCTGCTTGGCTCGTGTTCTACACTGCTGGTCCGCAGGCTACCACCGACATGAGATCACACAAATAAAAAAGGCGACCCAAACAGAAGCACCGTCTAAACGTCTGTGCCCGAACTAATTAAAATTCTACAGTCATTTGTGTGAGAGGCTGCTGACGCATGATCCTCAGGTCGTGCAAAACACAGTAAAACCGGATTCCAGGTCTCTGCTTCTTTAATTGCCAATAATTCTAAACGAAATGATATTTTGTGTTTTATTCAACCGACTCTCTGTGATAAAGATGATGATGATTAACCCACAAGGCATCCTGTGCCACAGTACAAAGAATGTCGTGCGATCGTGATCGTAATTTACACAGAGGCCCACCTTTATTCCGCGAAGCGATAGTGCTAACAATCTCATGCTAAAAACTAACACGGAGATCCGCCGCCATTGATATGTGACCGCGCGCGTCGCGCCCGACACTGGCCCGCGCCAGGGAACATTACCCATGTGCGGAAATGGGTGGAATTAATTTTCATAGATCTTGGCCCGCACTTGGCAGTGACTAATTACCTTCAATCAATAATCGAAATGGCCCTTTAAATGAGTCAATTTGTTATGTTGCCTTGTCTTCACCTGAAGACGACCTCTCTGTCTATTCGTCGTCGACTTAAAGTCCGGAGAACGTGCCAGCGGATATTTTATGGGGAATTAAATTTTGCACGACACGACGACGACGAGGACGTCTAACGCGAGCGGAACCACCGCAAGTACAGCCACAGCGCTTACACTTTTCATTTCAATTGAAGGTGGTATTGAAGGTGGCAGCCCGAGAAGACGGAGGGGCACGGCGAAGTTCTCTCGGGGGTAAATCGAATATAAATTAGCCCAATCCATTGAAATACCAAGAACTTCGCACAGGCGGATGGAAGGGTCGGCGGGAAGATCTCCGTCGTCATCGTCGCCATTCGCACCTCGGGCTATCGACATCGATGCGTCGAATGTGAGATTGTGATTCGACTACAGCACGTAGCGTGAAAAGCTTAAGGGCCGATCAAAAGACAAATTACATAGCGTTGAATATGGTCCAGCACACGACAGTCGAAATGGTATAGGAAGGAAGGTTGTTAAGGAGTTCAGCTGGAATCCGACAGGAGACAATTGCTGCAGCCCAGCGATAGTGTGTTGAGGATCATCCTCGAGGATGAATTGTCGGTTGGGCTGGAAATTATAACTCTGATAGCAAGCGAGGTTCAATTACACTGCTTGCTGCACGCTGTCGATGAGGCTGATGCTGTTGAAGTGTACACGGTGAACAACGGCAGCAGAAGCAGCCCGTAAACAAAGTGAAGATAATGATTATTAAAATTTATCTCTGCAGATAGCTTTAGTTACGTGTTGACCCGAGGAGAGATTCTAATTTAGAAATTGCCTTGTAACAAGAGGAGCAACGTATGGGCTGGTATGGGTGAAGTCGGGGTATTCGTGGCAAGGAAGAACAGTCACAGTAATTGATCCTTTCATTATTATTCTACGGCAGCAAACAGAAAATAACATTGAAGTTGCAGTGTGCACGCGATTGGGCAATTACATTTTAAGAAGAGGAATTGTTTACATTTGACAGAAATGCCGGCTTATAAATTTTGATCTGGAAGGCTGGAGAAGTCAATGTCTCCTCGGTTATGTAGGTTTTGAACACGACGGAAAAACTATTTGAAACTAGCTTGATCGAAGCTGGTCGCACCTCAAGCCAGTCGGACTCAAAAATGTATAATAATACCGATATATCTGATCAGAACAAAAGATCAACAAGATTTGTCACAACTAAATTAGGTAGAGGATGTTAGACAACAAAACTGACGAAAAAAGTCGCCAACAATGTAGGTAGATGGGCCAAAATTTGAACAACGCCTTTTGATTCGATTGATTTTGATTTGTAGACAGAGGCTGTAAGGTTACAGAGACTGGTGCAGTTTTTAAGATATCTGATCTAAAAATGTCAACAGACTTTTAGTCAAAAATGTGAGAGAAGGTCGAAATTTTAGTCGTGTATTGAGTTTTGCCAAGCTATGCTAGACTACAAGATTCATACTGTTTTAAGATACATATTTGGTTAAAGTAGGGCTCAAGAAGAATGTTCGTCAGAATTGTCGGAAGATAGGCCATATTTTTGAAAAAGAAGAACAGGAACCCCCTAAGCTATGGACAAGGACATGACTGATATTGCTTCTAAGATATTCGGTCAAAAATATGAATATTAACAAAAATGTTTTGTAAAAAAATTTGAAATAAGTCGAAATTTTAGTCAAAGTCTAAAGAGCAATAAATATTGATCCACTAACCACAGCCAATAATATTGGACAAGAATGCTACTCTACATGATTCAGAGTGGGGTCAAGACAATTGCACATAAGAAAATGCAACAACATTGTTATTCAACAATTTAGGAAAAAGAACAAATTTTAGACAACGTCTGAAGTGGTTTTATTGCCAAAATAAATGCCAATGCATTGATCGCAACCAACCTCAGCTTTTAACAGATGATGTTAGATTACAAGAGTGATGCTGATATCTGATCTAAGAAATGCAAAAGACTTTAAGTCAAAATTAAAAAAAAATAAAAAAATTTTGGTCAACGACATATTGTCCAAAAAAATTTCATTCGGTTGAAAGCTATTTAAAATAAATTAGTCTCGCTTGTGGTGGAAAATCGACCCTACCTGTTATAAATATGTTCCTTATAAAGGGTGATTTTTTAGCTGGTTTGGTTTTGGCAACACTGGTTTTGACAGCTGACGTGTGTTTAGTACCTTGTGTCACTGTCAAACAGCTTCAGTTTGGTTTGCAATTTAACCATGGATCGTCTTACAAATGAACAACGCTTGCAAATTATTGAATTTTACCATCAAAATTCGTGCTCGGTTCGAAATGTTCATCGCGCGCTGCTTCCATTTTATGATCGGCATTCTCGACCTTCTGAGCAGTCTATTCGGAAGATTGTGACCAAATTTCGCACCAAATTTACTTTGTTGGACATTAAACCACCAACACGTTTACGTACTGTGCGTATAGTGAAGAAAATATTGCGGCCGTATCAGCTAGTGTGACAGAAGACCGCGAAATGTCGATTCGGCGCCGTTCCCAGCAGTTAGGCCTTTGTTACAGCACTACGTGGAAAATTTTGCGGAAGGATTTGGGCGTAAAGCCTTTTAAGATACAGCTGGTGCAAGAACTAAAGCCAGCCGACCTACCACAACGCCGAATTTTTGGTGAATGGGCTCTTGGAAAGCTGGCCGAGGATCCGCTTTTTTATCGAAAAATTGTGTTCAGCGATGAGGCTCATTTTTGGTTGAATGGGTACGTAAATAAGCAAAATTGCCGCATTTGGAGTGAAGATCAGCCAGAAGCATTGCAACAGCTACCAATGCATCCCGAAAAAGCCACTGTTTGGTGCGGTTTATGGGCCGGCGGCATTATTGGGCCATATTTCTTCAAAGATGATGCGAATCGCAGCGTTACTGTCAATGGTGAACGCTACCGAGCGATGATAACAAACTTTTTTTTGCCCGAAATGGAAGTTCTTGACTTGCATGATATGTGGTTTCAACAAGACGGTGCCACATGCCACACAGCACGCGAAACAATGGCGCAATTGCGAGGCGAGTTTGGTGAACAGTTAATTTCACGTTTCGGGCCGGTCAATTGGCCGCCTAGATCGTGCGATTTGACACCATTAGATTATTTTTTGTGGGGGTATGCCAAGGCTAATGTGTATAGGGACGAGCCCGCTTCGATTGACGCACTGGAAGCCAACATCCATGCATTCATTCGTGAGATACCGGCCGATATGTGTGAAAGAGTATGCCAAAATTGGACTAAGCGGATGGGCTACCTGAGACGCAGCCGCGGTCAACATTTGCATGAAATTATCTTTAAACATTAAATTGCAAGGTTCAAACTATCGATTCAAATAAATATTTCATTCATTTTTTCGAATTTTTTGTGTTTTTTTTTTTAAAAAAGTTCTAAACCTCTTAAAAAATCACCCTTTACTAAAAAGAGTAACACAATTTTCGACATTTATGTTGTTTTTGTTTGCAAACGAAAGAGCGACATCTAGATATCGAAAAAATACGCTTAGTAGTCCTACTCATGATTTAGATTTTAATACGCAACTATGAAAATTTAGAGCAAAATATTCACGCCAAAAAATGTCCGTTTCCACAGTAACATCATTGAAGCCTCGCAGATATATGCCCCTCAATTAAAATTATACAGTTGGTTACTTTCAGGTTGAAGCCTTTATCGTCGTTATAACTTAAAAATATTTGCAAAAAAAAATTCAAAAATCCAAAAATCAAAAGGCTTGTCTAGGAAATCAAAAAATGCAGTCAACCACGAAAGTGGTGTCAGCACACAGCTTAATTTCATTCTGTCTTTAGCTCTCTTAGTTATGGACAACACATATATTGTTATAAATTTATTCCATAAAAAATATTTTCCAAAAAATTAGGAAAATAGGTCACGTTTTGGCCAGCACATTGCCCAACAAAATTTTGATCCGCTGAGCTCACTGAGATTTAAATAGAAGCTCGAATAGAAGATATCAGGTCTAAAAAAATGTTCGTCAAGAATATAGAAATGTAATCCAAATTTTGATCATCGCCCAACCAAATTTCAATCCGCTTATCAAATCCCAACTCAACTTTAGGGATTACAAGACTGACTCTGCTTTTAAAGTATTTTAAACTATTAGGCCAAATTTTGATCAGCGACGAAAATCGATCAGCGGACAACCAAATTTCGTCCCAACTACCCTAAATCTTGGACAAGGAGGATTCCTATAAGATCAATACTATTTTATGAAATTTGGCCCAAAATAAATTTGACAAGATTAGGTACTCGTCGAAAACGTAAGAAGAGTGGTCAAATTCTCATTCAACACTGGAAGTTTCATTATCCAACTAAATTTGTTACTGTTTTTAAAATATTCGACATCTGTCAAAAAATAGAAAAACAAGCCAAATTTTGGACAATGCCGAAATTAGTTGTCGAAATAAATTTCAGGTGTTGCCCCAACCAGCCTGAGTTTTAGGGAGATGCTGTTAGACTATGGAACTGAAACTGTTGTCAAGTTCAACAAATTCGTTAACATTTTTGGAAAATAGTCCAAATTTTAGTTAAAAACGGAGGTAGAGTCATCGCCTAAAATGGTACCAGAACACAATTATATTTCGATCCGCTGATCTGATGTCATTCTGAGGCATGCTCGTGTCAAAATGGCTAAATAATTTGTTGCCTGTCTTGCGGCGTGCCACAACCAAAAGCACCGCAGCTTCAGCAGCCTTGTTAGTGCTGCCAATGACCAACTTTTTTCAACGACTTGTCACGTTCCACGCGTGAGACAGGTCTCTTTTCTAAACACGAAAACGAGACTGAGTTTGAAAAAATTTGTCATCAGTTTTCGGTGTCCAAGATTTCCGGCCAAGCTAAACCAAGCAAACAGCCTCACCTACTCGAGCCAATCGTATGCCTAGAATTTTACAGACTCAGCACTTGCAAAACATTCAAAAGTCATGCTACCTTCATGAACCCAAGTTACTGCCACAACCGCACTCAACATTGTTGCAACGAAAGACTAATCCGACTTTAAGCTCACGACATATTAAACTCAGCCATAGAGCCCGTTACCGCAGGTAGGAATGTCTCCTGGCAAAAAAAAATCACAACTCAATGAAAACGCAACATTGTTGTTAAAAATCGGCAATAAATTAGCATTTCATTCGACCTGCTTTGCTGGTCTCCTTCCCGTCGAATAATTGACCCTGGACGTCGTGTGCGTTGCTCCCTCTTATCCTAGTAAATTCGAAAATAACAATATGCAAGCCCCCAAAGGAATTGATGTTTATGAAGCAGTTAACATAGAAAGAGCGCGCGACAATAACACAAAATCGCATCTTGTTCTTCAGCACAAATACACACACACACACACTCAATCCGACTGATCGTTCGATTTGAGTGCACTTTGTGGGCACGGCACTTTGAAATCAAACATTACAGTCTCACATGACACATATTTTCGTATCCATTAGAGCTCGCGCAATGGGTATCTATTAGAACCAGATGGATGTGGTGGATTCTTACTGTTTGCCAGCATATTTCTCTGTCTTAATACCACAATCATCAATTATACCCGCAGATTTGAGCTCAAGGCTGACTGCCTGAAAAGAGACGGTCGGCCGACAGCGACACTCGCCGGTTTAATGCACTTGCGAGGAGAAAAACAACGATGCGGTCGCGGTGGTTCTAAGATCTAATGGTCTCCCCCACAGACACGCTCACATTTGCACAGCACTAATCGCTGCGATTATTCATGCTGAATGAGACCTTAATTAAGCCTAATGTGCGATGGAATTGCAAATTTATTTGTTTTTACGGCTTAGATACGTTTAATGAGTGCTATTGTGAGTGTGGTGGGAGTCGTGCTGTTAAGAGTTAAAACTGCGCGTGTCAGTGCAAGTGGTTTATGTTTTTGTTGTTGTTGTATGGCATGGAGAGGATGTTTTGCATATTCAGGTGCAGCTTAGAAACTAACAAGGCTATCGCAAGGTATTTTGTCAGTCCCAATCAGAATGGCAGCAGTTGGGGCTGCACGAAGACTTATTGTGATTGAGCGTTGATGCGGATGGGTTACGGGGGTAGCTATCAAGTGTTTTGAATGTAATTTACTCTTTTGTTGAAAGATCAAGGCAGACGGGTAGAGGATAGGCCTGGGTTTACGAGCATGAACAATTAGTGAAAAAGACGCGAAAATTATAGACTGAAAAGCTGGCAGCCAGAACCTACCGGCCAGCGCCTGCGAGATTTATAATTTTTGCCTGACGGCCAGCGATTATTTTCAGGGTTGGGATTCTGAAAGATGAAAACGTTCAATGGTCTCCGTTCAAATGAACGTTTAGCTTCATGTAACTTCGAAAACGAAAGACATTTTTGTTTCATGGGAAATGAATACAGCGAAAGGTATTTTGTTTGACGTTTCTCGTTATTTTTGGTTGTTTAATTAGTGGTTGTGACTAAGTTTTATTTCACAAAAAAATGTGCTGGCGAACAACAGCAAGCGATACGATGATAGGGATGTGGAGAATCGTGTAAATTAAGAAAAATCCGATCCGATTGTTCGGATCCTCTTGCGCTGCCCGATGAAAGATTTCTTTGTTCAATTGATGTGCATTGAAATTGACAGTTTTGTTTTCGCCCGGTGTTTGTAATCTGTTAATCTGGTCATGTCTAAAAAATTAACATGTCAGCTTGAATATATGAAACATGTTCCCTCCAGCAATTGTTTTATGGACGGACTATTTTGTTTAATATTTTTCACAACTATTCCCATTTTTCTGCGGCTATATCTCTTCCCTGATCATAATATGTTGGTTGCGTTTATTTTGCTGACGTCCTTAACAATGTAATGAATTAAAATAAACAGTTTGTATGTCGGTTAGTGTTAATTTATTAACTTACATTGTTATTCGAATGTTTACCTTTTGTAGCGACCAAAATATCAACAAACGAAATATTTACATTGAAAGCGGTCAACTTTTAGCCGTCAAATCAACATATTTCATATATATACTTTTATGTTACAACGTCGCTTAAACAATTACGAATGAGAAGAAGAAAACGAAAGTAGTTTCATGAAGCAAATTTTCGCTTTCGCGTGTTTTCATTCGTTTTTTTAAATGCGAATGTGGTTTTCGTTTCGTTTCTTACAGAATCCCACCCTCGCGGTATTTGTCATTTTGATGGACTGCTTCCTGGGGCTATTTCAAGAAAATGAATACCGTGGTCAAGCCAGGACAGAGAAATTCTTCAAGTCCCGTCGTCCTTGTGTGGTTAAAAATGGTGGTAATTTGACAGACATCATTTTTAACAACTATTGTTAAATGATTTCCAAATTATTGACTGCATTTCTTAGAAACGATTTATGAAACTTATTTTTTTGTTCAAAAAGTCATGAATTTTTTAAACTTATGCGTCAAAAATACGAGTAGAATCTCTTTCAGTAGTTCATCACTTAAAAAACCATCAGCGGCAAGCAATATGAGCGTTTTCAATCAGTGACGGAAGGACCTTATAGGGTATAAAGGTAAAGGTCCTAAAACTAGACACAGAAAAAAGAGGACGAGTGCATTAGAGGTTTAGTATTTCGAAAAACTGGTAAGAGATTGGATTATGTCGAACCCCTGACTCAAAACGAAACCGGTGTAGATGAAACATGAGCCAAGGATTATGGAAAACTGCACTAGAATCACAGTCGGTACACTCAGAAAAAAAAATGTAATGCCAACAATTTTCGCTGGTTAAAATGAGCCCAAATATCAAAATCTTTGATTTAAGAATGAAATTGCTGTCAATGATGTAATAAAATACTTATGGAGGGTATATTATTCTTACGCCGAATACCTGATTCTTGAAAACTTAAAAACGAGTTCTTGTTAACAAAAAAAAAAGTTTGTACCAAGAACTTTTAACTTGCAATTTTTTAAAAATCTCAAAATTCTTCTTCCATATTTTTTTTTCACAGTGTACTGAGAACATGGAAGGAGCATTTCTGACCTTTTTTTTGCAAACAAAAACTTTGGTTAGAAACAGTAAGAAACCAAGAAAGGCTCAGTCGAAGTTTTAAGCAACCGCATTTATTGCCGTTGTGAAATGCTCTTTGTTTTGTTCATAAATTGTTGTAATATTTTGCAACTACTGGTCTGCTACTTATACCAGGTGAAGGTGACCTGGCTCTTTATAAACCATAGAACTCTTCTGGCCTTGATGTGTCATATATGTCCCGAGCTCAAAAAAGCTTTTTGAATACAACTAGTATTCGGTGACTAGATTGTCTTTAGTCAGATCTTTGAAGAGATTAAAACTGTAACAAACTAGCTTTGACAAGAGTTTCTTGACTGTCCGAAAAAACCTAGATGCGTAGAACGTAAAAGGGACTTTTTTCAGAACTCTCGAACATCATATTTCTATAGAGAGCTCTACTTTAACCATACTGCCTAGTTTTACAATTCCCATAGCTCTGTGGAGCCTACGCACATAGACCCTCAAGCCAGTACAACATAACTTTTCCATCTATGAACCATCGGTTTACAACCGACCTTTGATTGTATAATGAGTTATTTGTCCACCCAAGTTTGATGACCACATACGACCATTTTGAATATTTGTTGTAGCCTTTCAAAAAGAGTGTTATACTTTAAGTTCTTTAAGCCCTACTTTAAGGTATATTGGGAGCCTAAGAACACTGAAACTAACTTCTTTTTACCCAGATATCTGGCGATGTGGTGGTCGAAGACATATGACTGCTGTGGCGCATGTTTTCACGCCATAAGGCGTTTTAAGTTTGTTTTTGGTTACCAAAACAGCCGGAGCGATTGCTTTCAAACAAAATAATCGCCATACCCTATTAAAAGTGTTCTTCCACTCTATTTAACTGAATGCCAGATGTCGGCCGGTCCGTTTTATGTCCGATTTTACATATGGATCGATCTTCGCCCGGTGCCCTTTGAAGGATGTCACAAGAGCTGTGCGACGGATTTTAGACAAAGGGAGTGGCAAACAAATTTAAATAGAAAATAAAAAGACTGTATCTTGGCATATACGCCAGCTGTAGTTGCGATATGCTCAGCTCCAAATCAGATATAAAGCAAAGAACTACACTTGCCAGTCGCTGTTTTCTGGACCAACGCGAATAGTTGAGTCGCGAGACCAAGGCGACTCTATGTAAAAGCAAGAAATGCTGAGGACCCTCTATAAGAGCTTCACTATCACAGTTATGCGTTATGAGCGTTATAACACAGATAATTGCGACATTTTTGATCGTTTTGAGCTCAAAATTCTTTGGGTGATTTTTGGTCACTTTGGACCTTATAGACGAAGATTTAACAGCGAACTCCGCCAGCTGTACAGCAACATTGACATGGGAAGAAGAGTGCAAGGCCATGGGACATATAGACCGAATGGACGTAGGTACCAACCTATACGACCTCAAGAGCCTTCAATTTCCGCATTGTTCCGGAGTAGAAAAAGAAAGAAAAAAAGTTGCGAAGCGACTTCAACCAACCTGGAGGCGGTAAGTCTAAGACCGTAATGACTAGCACATGTATTGGCAGAGGCCGGGTCTGCTCTGGACTGATAAACGCCTCCTAAGTTAGTGAAGCTACGAAATTCGATAAATGGATGCTTATTATTTGCACGAAGCGCTTTGAAAGGTACGAGTGGAATTGGATAAGGCGTCGTGGCACCTTCTACATGAACAACAAAAGCTTTTTAAAGATTACATCTTGGAACTTAAGTCGTTGAGGATTTTGCTACAAGACTGTATATAATCTATGCCTCGGATTTCTAAAATGTGAACTTTGAGAACAACGGGTCGTGGCATCCTCCAAACATTTAAGAAAATATATTTTGCCACTACTCGTATATACTTCTACACCTACCTCGTGACTATGAATTGACGGCTGAATTGGGAAGAATACTATCGGATGCTTGTCAGCCGTTCGCCAGATGGCGCTAGGGATGCTCTACAATAACAGAATACGATTTATGATTAGCACTATCTAAATCTGTGTCAAAGATTTTCTTTCAAACAAGGGCCACAAAAGGCCTTAGGACGGTACACATCCTTTGCCAATTGGTTGATCATTCTAAAAGGACGAATAAATGCATCATCATGCAATTGAGTTCAACATTAGCTTAAAAAGCATCTGCAGCACTGTTTAAAAAAAACATCTGCCCCCTACAATGCCCACAGCATAATCCCCAAAGCGGTACAAATGCTTGGCCACACAAAGCCGTGACAATTACACCACCATCGTGCAACCAATTGCCCAAATCATGTTCAACCTTATCTACCGCCTTTGAGTCAAATAAAACGGAAAACGGAAAACCGAAAACCATTTCTTATGTTTTAACCAAACATTGCCCAATACAGACCTCAACTGGACCAAAGGCATTCCGACGTCACTGCACCACTATTGCCTAATGGAAAACAAAACCACGCTCGTAACCAATATTGATTCGCGCGCCCCCCCCCAAAATCATAATCCGCTTGCAAGGCGCGTTTAACATGGCATTCCCTGTGCCTGGCCGCAAGTTCAATTAACAATTGGGCAACACCTGTGTGAGAAATGCACGGACACTGGCGATGGCGGCGTGTACTCAATTTTGACGCTGATATCGTGCCACTGATTACACTGACTTGGCAATTAAATTCCATGGCGCTGGTGCAGTGGTGCCCCTCCACCACAGCCAGTCCACTTAGCGCGGTTCGATTCCCGAAAAGCTTCGAAATGATAAATTGATTTGTGTCCGCTTACCCTGCTGCTCAATGGAACCGAACTGAGCCGCACCGCACAGTTACAGTACTGCGCCGCAGTATGATGCAACACCTGTTCCGCCCGGTAACGCAGTCCGGTTTGGGCCACATTCCGCCGCCGCTTGGGACATATGGATAAATTAATAGCCCATTGCCGGGATACGAACACAGACCACAGTAAGCGCGACTCGCCGGGGGCATCAATCAAATTAGACTTTGGGCTGGAGGAGGTGGTGGTACCCTATATGCACACACATCTATACAGATCGGTGCTTTGTTGAGTGTTAACTCAGGGTCGTTGGGTCACCGCGGTACGGATTGCCCGACGGAGCACACGGTGAATTGCATATTTCATTGCTTGCAACGATGATCAATTGATTTTTCGTTTTCGACTTGGGAAACCCATTCCCACGCTGCTGGCTGCATCTGTGCGGTGTGCTCGACTCGAATCGTGAAGCTTTTTCCAAAAGCTATGCCTCTCAAAGTCGGTGGAATGCTGTTGCTGTTGCAGCGCTATTGTCTTTCAAAAGACGTGTTCTTGTTGGCGCTGCAACAATTGGATTTCGGGTTATGTAAGCACGGTTGCAGTTGTCTGACGTCCAGTTGTGAGGTGCATTGTTGAGGCACTTTGTTGTGGTGAGACTTGCTTGTGCGGTGGCATAGCTGTGTTAATTAGGTTGATCGTAACCGTTTTTCTTAATATGGATAGAAGGTGGTAATGGGCCAAGAAATTGGGAAACTCTTTTCTAGCTATGTCGAGACGGGGTACACAAGTAATGAACAACATCTCGACTGTCAACGTGGTACCTGATGCATAGATTAGATTGGCGGGCTAAGGGACCACCTATTGTGTGAGGTTCGGACATAAAAGGTGGCATTCTTTTGAATTTGGACAGACGGGTGTCGCTGTTACGATTTACTATATTGTGCAAGGACTGCAACTTCAATCAAGTGGATTGTGCTTCACAATGGAGCTAGGAACTTTGAGTCGGGTATAGTTTGGCATGTTGTCTGAAAGATCCGAGATTGAAGGGTGTCCTTTTATGAATTTTTTTGGTTTGAATTTCTGGATCTTGTTCTGTCAGCTCGGTCAATGGTTTTACAATTGCTTTCTCACCAACCATATTTAAGCCAGAAGTCGGCCAGAAGCCGGCCAAATTCGCACAGAATGAGAACAATTTTAGAATCTATCTGACTGTCATGGTGCAGGTCTAGTACGAAATGGAATCCATGACTCATTTAATATGGTTAAGCCCGTCATTTGAATTAAAATTTCGGCTTTTCTGAACAGCTATGCAGTATATATAGCCTCCGATGGATTCCCACCCATAAGAGGACTAAAATAGTCGAGTATCTGCCCGAAGAGTACCTCAGCTTCGATGCCTAACTTGACCCCAAAACAACTTGCGGGGAGTTTAAAATGCAATGCGGTACAGATTTAAGACTTCAAACTAAAGCTGAAAATAATTTCTCCCCGTTTTAGTTGTTTGGTCACGGCCTCCATAACACAGGTCTTGAAATCAGAGTTGAACCATGTCTTCAACGAGGTATGGAGTTACAGCCTTTTTTAAAAACCCAGCGTAGAGTCTGCTTAACTTTATGCACCCTCTAAAATGCCCTTACGCAGGGAAATGCGATTTATAAGTATTTTTTCAACTTAAGCAACGTTACTTTAGGGTTGCGTAATTTAAACGCGAAAATTTGCGTTTAGAAACCTACGTAGAGCTTACGTAATATGTTTTTCCAGCAAATGCAATTTAGTCGTGGTCCAAATGTTAACAAAACCAAAAAGGGAAACTAATTTTTGTGCACTCATTTCGAATATTGTAGATTCTTTTCGACGCTATCGTGCTTTCAAAATGCGTTTTCTAATATTGATTTTGTATGGGAGGTACCAGAACTACTTGACCGACATAGCCCATTTTCAATACCAACCTGACGACGATAAAAAGAAGTCCTTTCGGACGGACAGACAGACAAACAGACAGACGGGCATGGCTAAATCGATTCAGAATGTGATCCTGATTCAGAATGTATATAATTTATGAGGTCTCCGGTGACTCCTTCTTGGCGTTACAAATGTAATGACAAAGTGAATATAGCTACTGTTTTATAAAACTGACTTTAAAGTTACCACAGTACCTATCAATGACTCTGGCCACACGTTCATGGGAATGAATACTATTCCCATAAATGTTGTTCCTACACAGTGAAACGAGGCGCCGTCCAAGGACATTTTGTCAAAAAGGGAAACAGGTAAACAAATACCAAATGAAGAACAAGATAAATAAAATGATCGATTGGAATTTTGGTGCGATCTCTCTTTTGTTTTTGTAATTACAGTAGAAATCGGTTATAACAAAACCTGTTATAGCGATGAAAATTTACCATATTTAAGACTAAAAACTGTTTATAGCGATGGTTAAAAACGTGTTCTTACATCCCTACAGCCTGATAGTTTCATTCTGCTTCAAAATATGTATCGATATTATGTATGCACATACTATACATATACACAATTGTTAAATTTCCTGCAGCCAATGCAGTGACTGGTCTGTGCGTGTAATTTCATGGCATGCCCTGTTCGATTTCCATATCTCTGAAGAGTTCATTAAGTGTTAATATTGTGTCAGATATTCAATTGAATAATGCTGATGACGACGATGACGATAATGCCACTGAAGATGAGGAGACCAAAGAAATACACGTTCCATCTGCAAACGAAGTACTTGCTGCAGTGGCAACACTAACCCGCTTTATGGTCCTGAATCCTGTATGGGCCGCTTCGAATTCAAATTCAAACGTTGGAATCCAAACATTGGACAACTCTCTTCGAAAAATATTTTCCTAAACTAATCAAATTAGTGATTTATTTCCGGATATAACGATGAAACGGTCATAACGATGAAATTCTAAGGTCCCTTCGATATCGTTATAACCGATTTCTACTGTATTAAAAATCGACCCTTCTCATTGGAGATGACTTCATTTAAAGCGCTTCCTAAGATCCACAAAAATACGAAAATGAGCCTAAGTCACAAAGTGGAGTTACGCGAACTGCAGATTTGGGAGTGCTCAGATGTTTAGAAGATGAGGGCACCAAACTTCCAACTACCGCCTAGCAGCCGGGGTTTAGTACATTATCTCCTCTTGAAAAAGATCCCTCTAAATCAATATAGGTAGATACTAATGCAAGCTTATAGGTGTAGACAACAATTTCCATCGAAGTGTCTAGCTACCCTAATAAGAGAGGAAGCAACATCTGACGAAGAACAAATTCTGTGAGACGAAAGACTTGAAAGAGCTCGAGCATTATGAGCGTGCTTAGATTGTTCTGAGGTAAAGGGTGATTTTTTAGCTGGTTTGGTTTTGGCAACACTGGTTTTGACAGCTGACGTGTGTTTAGTACCTTGTGTCACTGTCAAACAGCTTCAGTTTGGTTTGCAATTTAACCATGGATCGTCTTACAAATGAACAACGCTTGCAAATTATTGAATTTTACTATCAAAATTCGTGCTCGGTTCGAAATGTTCATCGCGCGCTGCTTCCATTTTATGATCGGCATTCTCGACCTTCTGAGCAGTCTATTCGGAAGATTGTGACCAAATTTCGCACCAAATTTACTTTGTTGGACATTAAACCACCAACACGTTTACGTACTGTGCGTAGTGAAGAAAATATTGCGGCCGTATCAGCTAGTGTGACAGAAGACCGCGAAATGTCGATTCGGCGCCGTTCCCAGCAGTTAGGCCTTTGTTACAGCACTACGTGGAAAATTTTGCGGAAGGATTTGGGCGTAAAGCCTTTTAAGATACAGCTGGTGCAAGAACTAAAGCCAGCCGACCTACCACAACGCCGAATTTTTGGTGAATGGGCTCTTGGAAAGCTGGCCGAGGATCCGCTTTTTTATCGAAAAATTGTGTTCAGCGATGAGGCTCATTTTTGGTTGAATGGGTACGTAAATAAGCAAAATTGCCGCATTTGGAGTGAAGATCAGCCAGAAGCATTGCAACAGCTACCAATGCATCCCGAAAAAGCCACTGTTTGGTGCGGTTTATGGGCCGGCGGCATTATTGGGCCATATTTCTTCAAAGATGATGCGAATCGCAGCGTTACTGTCAATGGTGAACGCTACCGAGCGATGATAACAAACTTTTTTTTGCCCGAAATGGAAGTTCTTGACTTGCATGATATGTGGTTTCAACAAGACGGTGCCACATGCCACACAGCACGCGAAACAATGGCGCAATTGCGAGGCGAGTTTGGTGAACAGTTAATTTCACGTTTCGGGCCGATCAATTGGCCGCCTAGATCGTGCGATTTGACACCATTAGATTATTTTTTGTGGGGGTATGCCAAGGCTAATGTGTATAGGGACGAGCCCGCTTCGATTGACGCACTGGAAGCCAACATCCATGCATTCATTCGTGAGATACCGGCCGATATGTGTGAAAGAGTATGCCAAAATTGGACTAAGCGGATGGGCTACCTGAGACGCAGCCGCGGTCAACATTTGCATGAAATTATCTTTAAACATTAAATTGCAAGGTTCAAACTATCGATTCAAATAAATATTTCATTCATTTTTTCGATTTTTTTGTGTTTTTTTTTTTTTTAAAGTTCTAAACCTCTTAAAAAATCACCCTTTATTTATGAAACACACTTGAGCACATAGCTGTCATTTGTTGTAATATAAATTGAATATTTATTACGAGTATAATTGTTTTTTTATTAAATTGTTTAAACTTCAGTTGCAGAGCAACAAAGTTCGTCCGCCATTTCAACTATTTATTTTGTTTATCCTGCTTTTTTTCTGTCAAATGTGACTGGATGTGTGCAATCAGCTTTTCACTCAGCCTGCTCAGTCAATTTATTCTGAGCTCATGGAGCGCGCTCTGATCGTGTTCTGAACGACAAAAGAAACACAGATTCTGAGCTCTGATGTATCTGAGCTGAAAAAGAAACACAAACTTTTTGTATAACAGTTCAGGTTGTGCTCTGAACTAAAAAAGAAAAACGCCTGATATAGGCATTAGGCATGCGGCAGGAGATTGCTAAAATATGTGGCGGTGAGACATGAAGACCCGTCTTTAGACGCTGCAAAACTGGAGCTAGTTGCTTAAGCTTGCTAAAGGTGCTTGCTGGTCTGAGGACGTGGGTCCACCCCGGACTCTAGACACCATCTAAAATAAAGTAAAAGTATACGACTGACCATTTGACAATTAGTGGGAAAGGGAAAGTTTTTTTCCTATCTGCATAAAAAGGGAAAGTTTTGTTCCTATCTGTTTACGTAGAGCCACCGATTGATCATGTGGAAGTCAGCGTCAAAGTATTGAACGCCGATATCGAGACAAATCTTTACCAACACCTCATGCGATCCCTTCGCGCATATTTGATTTCAAATTTGACTATCACAAAAGTGACAATCGACTTTTCACTCAGAGTCAAGGACAGTCAAATAAATGTTAGTCAAAAAGGGAATGAATGCACCTACCAGATGTCACATAACCTCCGTCCAGACACATTTGTAACACTCGGAACTCGCAACATCCAACCTACCAACCAAACAAAAATGTCTCTCAAAACACTCGGTCCTCCGCAAGTCCACAATTGCCTTACACATCTCTAGAACTCCACCGCTAATAAAGCCCCCAAGGCCCGTGAAATGTCCAGCCCTAATGAGTTGACTTGAATCTATAGATCGATCGTAAAAAAACTCGCCACATCACTCGCACATGGCACATCTCACAAAAAGGAAACTTCTCTGCGGTTCGAGGAACATCCTACCTCAAAATGAATTGCTTATGCTCCACTTGACTAGTACCCTAACCTATAATTTAATCATCAACGCTGAATAGGATTTGATTTTCTGCCTCTTTTTTCACAACCGAACTACGAATGGTATCCTGCGGTAGTTAGCCTCGCACGCATCTTTGATGAGCTCCATACATACAATACACATTCGAAGAGGCCCAGCCCACAAAGGGCCTCATCACTCGCGACTTGTTCCTCGCAGCCATCGGTATATACCTCAGCACTGCTGCGTCTATTGAACTTGAAAATAGATTTCCAGGAATGCTCCAGATAATAATAGACCCGTGCAATCAACTCAAGTACCACCACAATACAGCAACACAGCAACACAGCAACACAGCAACACAGCAACACATGTGTATGTACAAGAAGACCATTCGGTGCTGTGCTGTGTCGTCGCCGGCATAGTCATCGTCATCGTCGTAGTCATGAAGAGTCTTCTCCGCTTTGATGTGTGCTGTGTGCACGTTGCACGTCCGATGAAACGCATATTTCTTTTGACATATGCAACGCGAAAAATCTGAAGGCAATAGTAGGCAATCAGGAGAAGAATGGATGAGGTATTCGTCGTATATAACGTATGTGTGTGTAGGGCAAAAAAAAATAATAATGTTTCTCACTTACCCGACTCGGAGTCATCCTGTTGCTGCTGCTGCTGCACCTGAACCGATGATGGTGCTGTCCGATTGCGATTCCTGATGCGAACTTGAGCCTTCGTCTCGGGATGGATTTTATCGCGTGTGGGTGGTGACTTCGATGAGACCGGTTGATCGGTGTACACTGGAATGAGAGACGGAAAATTTTTTTTTTTTGTTATATTTTTGTTTGTTGTATTGTTTCGTTAAGTGGAAACGAATATGAGTGTGAGAGTGATAGCGATCCTAGGTGGAATGTGAAATTGAGGTGATGGGCTTTTTTCGCCTTGAAAGGGCCGAACAAGAATGTAAAAGAACGAATCGATTTCACACCGATGAGAGCAGATGGAGTAAGATATTCTCATGGCTGCCAGCCGTGCTTTGGACACGCACAAAGGACTTGTACTTGTACGTTGGATGTATTGGTCCTGCTGCTTGCGAGAAATCAATTTGATTTTGAGATTAAATTTTGTCTAAAAAAGTGTAAGTGTCATAAAGTGACAGCAGCAAAACCTGAAGGAAGGTTTGACCGAAAATCGTAGTAAAAGATCGACGAACAGGCCCTATTTCCAGCCCAGGTAGCAGGTGTAACAGAAAATCAACGATCACCAAAATGCCCCATTTGTGAGTGATGATAAGAAATTAGACTCCTGAAGGGCAAGGTATGCGCACTATACGATTCTGGTGGCATAACTTCTTCAACAAATTTAATGTAAAGTGACCATCAATGGATCAATGGGTAGGCGCAGTGGCTTAGTGGTTAGTGTGTTGGACTACTAAGCGAGGGGTCCCAGGTTCGAATCCCGAAAAAACCCAAATTTCAACTTATGGTTTTTTCCGCTGCGCTGCGAACGTCTGACAAACATCCGAGAGTATAACAGTCATGAAGGAGCTTCTCAATTAGCCGTTTGGACCCGGCATAAAATTGTAGATCCCTTCCATTCGTCCCAAAAATGAAGAACTCACACAAACGAATGGTTGTCAGAAGCTAGGCATAGGGTCTCTACAGACCTGTTGCGCCAACTATTTATTTATTTGACCATCAATGGAGCTCTTCGTTGAACGTTACAAATTTGCGTTTCATCGAACTGGGAGAGACGTGGGCTCCATGTGGCGCATCATGCCAATCTGTGGAGTTATGGGCAGAGCTGTTCCCCTCATGAAATGGACCGAAATACTGGGCACCGAAAGCTTGCAACTTAAAGCCTCTATAGGTTTCTAGAGAGGTTATGTGGAGTCGCTAGTCTGTCGCTAGTCTGTGCCGACAAACCAACAATGATCGCCACTCATTCAAAGCCAACCTTGACCGCACTCTTACACTTATTCAATGGACTCTAAGAGAGCGCTTATGAGCAACGAACGAAATACAGTGTTTAAAACGTCCTTCGAGGATTGTAAGGGATGGTAGAAGGCCCGTATGACTTCAGCAAATGAGTTGACCAACCAACCTGATCATTTTACGATCCAACCAATCAACAAATCCAGGGGTTGGAGAATATCTGTCGTATGCAAAAGGGTGCAAATAAAAAAAAAAAATAGTTGGCGCAACAGGTCCGGAGGGGGACCCTAGGTCTGGCTTCTTACAGGGTTGGGGTCAAAATTCTGGATGGGTCAAAATTCTTTTTATCTTTTTACAAAATTCTCCTTTTCAAAAGCGCGCGCTTTTTAACATTTTCCAAACTTTTTTTTATTGTTCGCAGAATTTTGTAAAGCAGACAAGGAGAGAGCTTTTTTTTTCTTATTTTAACTCCTCTTTTCTTAATTTTTACCCGACTGCTTATTTGTAGCCTTTTATTTCCTCCTGGGAGGAAAATAAAAAAATGTCGTGGGTTTTTTTTTTAAATACGATTTTATTTTATTTTTATTATGGAAATACGAAAGTAAACAAAAGAAGCGACACTGCTATTGATATTTTTTTAGGAAGTCTGAGTCTTTGTCATTCCACTAAACCATCCATCGCAGCGTAACAGTTATTTCATCGAACCTCCTAGGAAAGTGGTAAGGAATTTTGATTAAGCATAATTTCGGCTGTCCTCTTATACTGCCGAAATGAAGTATAAAAAGAAAACAAATGAAATTATAATAAATAAAAGTTGTAATTTCTGACAGCTTCATATCTTTTTTTATTTAAGTTTCGCATTACTTTTTTTTCAATAGATATTACCTATTATTTTTTATTCAAATTTGTTGTCAATATTTTTAATCAATTTTGTGTTGTTTCTTTTTAATTTTACTTTTATTTTTATTTAAAAATTGGAAGTAAATCGTTTTTAATGTTTTATAAATTTAAAATATTTTTTTATATCTGCTTTTTTTTCTCATCGTTTATATTCGTAAGTTGAAAAAAAAGCTGAATTTTATTGCTTTAAATTTGAAAATCAAAATTTCGTTAAGCAGAATTTTTGTGTAAGAAGACAGAATTTTGCAAAGCAGATTTTTGAAAGCAGAATTTCGACCGGTTCCCCTTCTCACAACCACTCGTTTTGTGTGAGTTTTTTTATTTTTGGGACGAATAAAAGGGATCTACAATTTTATGCCGAGTCCAAACGGCCGTAAAGTCTAACAGCGTGAGTGACCTGTCTCGAGGAGTATTTCAAAAGAAGTTGATGCGTCAAAACTAGCAAAACATACTTAAAGTACCAACGAATAAAACGTCTTTCCAGACATAGAGGGTGCTTTCGACAATGCCTGGTTGGTAGATTTAAAATGGTCATAGATGAGGTGCTATAATAAAGGCCTATTAGGCTTCCACTGTGGAGGACAGGAGGGTTCCACCGTTCACTCTAGGAACCAATTACTGTTATCTATAATGAAGCTATAACAAGCTTTACACCATATAAACATCGACAAACTCGATAAAACGCATCAAAGTGCTAGAAATTCGACAAAGGACTGAATTTAATAGCAGGCTTTTGATCTTTGACGACCTACTTTATAATGTTGGGTAATTTGGCCGTGGTTTTCTAGAGATCACCAACGGGGGATGCACAGGTTGCAATAGCACACCAAATTGTCATAACGACCTGAGCAAGTAAGTACATATACAGACAAAATTCTGTCAAATATTTTATTAAATAAATTCGTCTAGTGAATGTATTCCGTTGTGAAAGTTTGTATAGCACTTCGTATGCACTTGTAAACATTTGGAGAGAAGAATATACCCTTTTCATACATAGATATTTTTGGACAATTTTTCAAATCTGTTGTTAGATCACAAAAATTTCTGTTATCCTTCGAGATGTACTTGAAAAAAAAAAAATGTACGTCTCCATCGACAAAGATAGGTGCGCAATTTTCATTTATGAATTCTCAAATCGAATACCCACAGCTCTTATGTCAAAAGAGTCAAATTATGCTTCGTTATTTGAGGAGTAAATATGGCGGCTTTTTCCCATCTTTTAACACAAATTTGAAGCTCTAACATTTCCCAGGCTGTCAGGCTGTTGAATTGCACAATGGGCT
Source organism: Cheilosia variabilis (assembly GCA_951230905.1). Classification (NCBI taxonomy): domain Eukaryota; kingdom Metazoa; phylum Arthropoda; class Insecta; order Diptera; family Syrphidae; genus Cheilosia; species Cheilosia variabilis. The sequence goes on from OX579679.1 coordinate 46,998,630, forward strand.
CGTCAGTACCATATTGCATTCGAACAAATTGTGTGAGAAAACGAGAAATTGTATTCACTATGAAACAAATGACACAATATGACCTTTCATTTGTTGATGATGATGGCTGGCAAAGTGACAAATATTTGGCGCTAAGTTGAATAATTTACTTAAACAGCTGCAGGGAGCGCCCCAAACATAACTCACATGCTATGCATGCGTCTAAATGTGTGTCAAATGACTTCTTTTAATCGCGAAGAAAAGGAAACAGCAAATGGGTCCCGCACCTCGGGATATTCGGGCGGTGAGACCGCGAAAAACCCTGTTCGTCTTTGACCACTGGAATTGTTTACATTGAGTATCTGCTAAAAGTCAACAAGTCCCTGATCATTCGAAAAACCGACAGCTGAAGTCGGTCAAATATCGATTAACTTTAAGGTTATGTATGTCAAAATCAGAGCACGTGCTGCTGAACCCACTCACCTTGTAACAACTGTTACAGTTACAGATGTGTCTACAAAAAAAAAACCCAAACACTCGCGAAACCAGTGAGAAAAAAGCAAATGAATGTTAATACAAGTATCACTTTCGACGCGCACAAACAAAAGCCTTGTTTTCGGTAAAAGTAGACTACACCATTGCCACTTTGTCAATGCATTGTTTATTCGCCAAATAGCCGCGCTCCCTCTTGTAAGTGATCAATTCCATTGAAGCTATACACTTCAATAGAGAGCCGCATGAATCGTTGACCTTGACGGAGTTCGCATGTGTATCTAAAACAAGTTGTCGACTTGGTGTCCCGCCGCCCAAAAATTACTATGATTAACATATTTAAATTCAACAACACATTGACGCCGAACGGGACCCGTATGGCAGTTCAATTGATTCATGATATTTTTATTGTACTCATATTTATGGTGTGTACTATAATTGACGAAACTTATGACATTGACCGATGTAGAAGATATAATGGACGTGTCATTGTCGTTCAAGGTTTCTCATTTAGTGGGTGGGATCTGGGTGACAATGAGAGTGGTTTTCGCTTCAACCCAAAGGTACTTGAACTTGACGGGAAATAATTGACTGGGAACAATTTCATTTAAATACGAAAGTTGGCGGAATAGGTCAGATCTACCATCGCAAGTCTGTTTTTCATGCCGAGTCCGAAAGGCTCATGAAGACGATCGCGAAAAATTCAATAAGATGGAATTTGTCTCTTTCCTGGGATCGAAGCTGAGACCTCCTGATTAGTAGTGCAGCACACTAATCACTGAGCAACTGCGCATTTCTACATAAAATTTGCTTCATTTTAACCATATAGCGCCTCAATATGAAAAGAACCTTTGAGTAGACCTTAGAATGCAACTGTTTGCATACATAAAACAGGCAACAATGGATTGGCGGTTTTTGTCTTAGATATGGTGTGTGACTTAAAGTTCTGGCACGTCGCAAAACCAATAAAACATATCCGCTGGAGTGTATCAGGGTTTCCTTATAAACGTGTTCAGGAACACATTCCTAGCCTTCTCAACGCAACGAGAAATTGTTTGCTTTCGGAGCTCCTATGAAAAGCTAAAAAATCGCACGTCTTGTGCCAACAATTGTCACCGAGGAAGATCCTCAGATTGATGCAGAACCATCAACAACAACTTTGACTGCAACCGCACACTTTCAAGACCCAATGCTTTTATAATGGCTTATGACACACCATCCCAGCAACATCGATATAAGGACTGTTTTATTGCCGAAGATATGGAACCTTTGTTGTAAGTCGACGTCTTGGTAGAGTTAACCGACTAACATGAGAGCAACTCTTGGTAACCCACTAATCCGCATCTCTTAAGGACATTGATTCCTTGAGGGGTATTTATGTCAATAATATTATTTTTTTAATCTAAGTAGTAGCACAAAATATATAAAAGCCTCGCAGTGGACTGCACTACAGAGGTAAGATCCCATCACTTTTTTGCTTCTGCAGAAAAAACGCATTTAGAAACAAAATTGACGCACGGATGAATTTCGGTCAGCATTTTGTTACAGTTTTAAGGAAAACCAAGATGCTGGTAGAGTTAGGTAGATAGGTCCAGTCAAAGTATTTCTTTGTAGATGAAGCCTTCGCTAAAGAACGGTTTCGTTCACAAACTCAGTCATCTTAACAGAGTTTACAAGTCAATTTAAACTCATTTCGATGCAACATGCTTGAGGCGCTCTAAAGAGTTTTCTTAATTTTTTGGTCTCTCCCAAGTTTGAACTTCGGAATTTTATAGCCTATCTTCTTAAACAAAATGACTTTGAGCATAGCCACCTTTCTCCTCTAAATGTTGGAGAAAGTATATTTGCTTTTTGAAATCCCAGCAAATCTACCTGCATATTTTTGAAAGTATGGAAGGGGCTTAGGAAAATTTTGAGCCAAGAGTTGGCAAAATTCAATTCAACTCAAAATCGCCACATGCCTATTTTAAGTGCAGGTTGGCGAAGATAACTCTTAAGTCTTCAGTACAAATAGCTGAAAAAATCATTAAAAATCAGAGTAACCGCCAAGTCATTTATAAAGATAGCTTACTATAACCCTTGGCTCAATATTGATAAAATCATCTTTCAATGCTGTTCAAAAGCCTCGTCAATGCTTTCAACAATTACAAAGCCAAAAGATATGACCTTTGAACCAAATGTTGTTAAAAAGGTTTGCCAATTCAGTACTTAGCTGCTGCTAGCTAAAAAGGTCACTAAAGACCACAATAAGTCATCACAGATAAAACAGATGAAAAAATTTCTTGGGCGTAAGCCAGCTTAAGCTGATGTCCGATTATATTGAAAATTACAATACTATAAGACTATATCAAACGCTTGACTGAGCTGAGGGAGGCTCCGGTAGCTTAAGCCAACGTAATTTACCTAATTGTAGTTGAACCAAAGTCTAGGTTTGAATTGGCAACTCACGGCGGCATCGATCAATTATTTTAACCTACCTATGGACGTCACCCTAAACTTAATAAAAAATATAATATTCCGCAAGATCTATCGCGATCCATTGGTAAAGAATTCCCTTCCAACAGTCGACTTACTTTGTGAAAACTTTCTTAGAAAAACAAACCAACAACAAGATATATGAAGCCTTTGAAGGACCAGCAACGAGACTATTCCATCATACACCACGCCACGACTCAAAAATTCTAATTGAAGGTAAACGACCTCTGGAATGCGAGAATGGCTGGCACACACCGAAGGTCGCCCGCGACGAACAACAATCGAACAACAATCGGCTCACTCTCAATTTCGTTTGGCAGCCATTCGTTGAGCAACTGAATTCGTTTTACATATCCGCGCATATAGCGTGTCATGGATGCCAGCGTAACGAGAGAAAATTGTTTTCCACAAAAATATACAACTCCAAAGGGGGTCCCAGTGAATAATTCATGAGCACAGACAATAAGTCATCTTTTTCGAGGCACGAAAAATGAAGGTACGGCGTTTTATTGCTACACTTTGTAAATGTAAACTAAGCCGTGGACAATATGTCAAACCCGTTCGGGCTCTGTGAGGAGCTGCCCTTTGTATTCAAAATGTGTTGGTAGAAACCGCATCCTCATGCATGATGTCATGTTGTCACATGATGAAGACAGAACGAATACTTATGTCATGAGTGATCCAAACTTAAGCTAAGCACTTACCACGATTTGTAATCTCGTTGCCGGCATTTTTATTGTTCTCATCCTGTCCGCCGTTCGACGATTGATTGCGATCCATGCCACAGCCGCCACCGCTGCCAATGTCATCGTTAATGTTGTTAGCGTCATCCACATCGTCCATATCGTCGACGCTGACGGTGGCATTAGCCAAGTCCCAAGAATCAACACTTGCTGGATTTCCAACTCCGGTTAGAGCGTCCTTGTGGTACGAATTATGGCGATTGCGTGATCCCACACCCTGTGTGGCACTGGTCTGTTGTAGTATCGTTGTCGCTTGGCCACCCGGAAAGGTGGCGTTGCGTTTGTGTCGCCCCTTCGATTTGGGAAAGGCGGCCAATATGTTTAGCCACCATTTGGACTCCTCTGGACAGGTGCCCTTCACGAATGTGACACGATCCGGTGCTGTGATGGCAATTGAATTCGTATGGCCGGTGACATCCTCGGCGGTGGTCACCTCGAGGACTTTTGTCATATCGACGCTGGCTTGCGGGACGGTTTCGGGCTGCAAATGAAAAGAAGAGAAAAATATTTGAGTAATGGTTACAATTTGGCAAACTTTTGGCAAAAGTACTTTTGGTCTTTTAAGTTTTTATTCAAAAAATGGAAGGCATTCTTCCTAGAGAAGGTATGTAAAAAAATCAACAACCCTGCGTTTTGACACTTTTCATCCTTTGTCACAAAACAGTACAACAGTACACACCTTTCGTTTGTGCATATTTCATAAAAATCAGGGGTCGAATCGCCACTTCCGTGAACGAGCTATACGATTACGGAATTATGTTGATTTAACAGGTGAAACAAAAACAAATTCCGTCACGTAAAGCTCGTTCACGGACGACCCGATTCGACCCCAGATTTGAAATAACGCCGTAATTGGTACGACAAAAGCCCTAGGTTTTGCTGTTTCATTATAAAGAACCTCCAACTCCAAGGTGTCAATAAGCCTGCATGACGCACAATCTTAAAATACGAGCCATACTCAAACTAACCGAGTCCCTAACCAAGCTTCAGATAATTTAAGTAAAAATCTGCTGTCCTCTTCACTGAGAAAAGGTCATGGACGTTCAAAACGCTGGTTAACAAATCTGAGAGCTGGCCTAGAATGATCACGTGAATAGTTTTTGAAGTGAAAACTTCTTTAGGAGCGTTGGGCATTTTTGAGATGGAAACAAACCATTGAACTCGCGGCACCAATGTTCTGTTACCAATGTTCCGACACCAGTGTTCGCGTTGCCACTTTTGACGAAAAAAATGCCTTACTAAAAAAAAAGCCTTTTTCAATAATAAAATGCCGAAAATAATTCTTTTTCTGTAAAGTGGAACAATAAATAAAAAATTAAACACAAAATATAAAAAAATAAATAGAAACAATTTTTATTTATACAACAAACAGCTTTCAAATTTGTTTCCAATTTTATTCCACTTACTGGAAGTGGAAGATGGAATTATTTTTAAGGAATGACAGATAAAGTGTTCGGAAAATGGACATAGTTTAAAGGTGGAAACACATTCTTTAAGAACATATTTTTTTTTTGGCCAAGATTTTTTAAGAATGTTTAAAAAAACAAAAAGTCAGTATGTTGAATCAAGAAAATAATTAAGAACATTTTTAAAATAAAAGAGATGCCATTTTTAAAATAAAAGAGATGCCTTTTTTATAAGTAAAACAAGCCTGAAAGCCTTAGCTAATGAATATTTTTTTTATTTTTTTTTATATTTTTTAAACATTCTTTAAAAATCTTGGCCAAAAAAGAATTTTATATGTAACCTCGGTCTTAGAGAATGTATTTCCACCTTTAAACGCTGCCCATTTTACGAAAAATTTATCTGTCAATCATTAAAAATAATTCCAGGTGGAATGAAATTGGAAACAAATTTAAAAGCACGGAATATTTCTTCACATGGACGCATTTTCTTTACGGAACACTTTAAACATCCTGTTCCCACCTCTAATAGCAAGCCCACTTATCTACAATTGTTTAATAATTCAGGGAATATATTTTAAAACAAATACGATTACGATCTCAACCACCCCAAAAATAAGATTTTCAGTTCATTGCAACACTAGTACAGCTCAGCTTTCTCATTTTCATCTCTGACCTTGCATTGGCTACTGTCCCGTTTTGGGTGGGAGTGGTTTGTTTTTTTGTTACTTTGCACCGAGAACTGAGAAGACGTTTGATCTAAGTGTGAAGAGGAAACCTTCTGTTCGTTCTGATTGCCTGCTAATGTTTGTGTGATTTTGACAAAGTTTTGTCATTGAATGGGTGTGTTCGCTAGATGCCGCTGAGTCGATTCACATCAATGTCCAGCGCTCTCGATGCCATTTCTGCTGAATTTTCCAATCAAATATTTCGGTGCTAGTGGGAGTGGATAACGCCTTTTCGTGTATGGCTTGATGATTGAGAGCTCTCTGTTTTTTCTGGTCGCCTGGTATTTCAGTTTTCAATTTCAGTCCCTAGTGCTGCACGACAATAACAATTGAAGCCAGTGGAGAGTCGATGAATTTAAGAGATCCGATCTACCCTTTCACAGTAGGACAATATTTGTACGTTTATCTTACTTACTCACATGGCGATGGTGCTCAACCAACAATGAATTTCAGTCGGGCTTAATCCCTTCTGATGATAATTTGCTCCCACTGACTGCCATTATTGAAATAAACTTCGCCTAGTTTTTTAATGATCAGTGCCCCACCAAGCCCCATTTTCAAATCCCGCTAGTACATTTCGCAAAGTTTTTTGTTCCACATTTTACATTTTCCAAATTTTACAACTTTAGCTCCCACATGAGTGTCCAAAAACAGCGATTGTAGTGTTTTCCTTTTTTTGGTATGGGATGCCCCTTTGTAAATTTTATTTCATTTTACCATTAAAACACCCCCACATTCAAATGAAACGTTTTGTCAACATTTTTGGAGTTTTTCGATCATATCTCCTACGCCAGTTTAGATTTTTTTATACAATACAAGTATCAATAACTAACTTCACTCATTTTCTACTTTAAATATATGTACCTACTACAAAAATTTAAGGGAATTCCCTGCGCGGATGTTATGTTTTTGTAAAGTCACCGTAAACGGTAATAAGTTGGTTTCCCTTCAGTTGTCAATTTTCTGTCACGCGAAATATCGTTTTAAAAATAACTTTCTTCTAAACCTCATTAACATTCCTGCTTGTTGGTTATTTCTTCAATCAAAAACGCCGTTCTTTGTGGGCGGAGTTAAAATGAACTAATATTTTTCAAGCTGCACATTGGCACTGCTGCTAATTTTTATGTGCGCCTGGTAGTTTAGCGTACCTACGAACTTCTTTTGCTGATACCAACAGAAATTAGGAATTTTGACTACTGAGCGAGGGTTCTCGGGTTCGATTCTCTTCTCGGAGGAGCACAAATTACATCTTAAGGGGGTTTCCTACGACACTTCTCGAGAGCGTCTGATAAACATTCCGAGAGAGAAACTGTCATGAATGAGCTTTTCTATTCAGCCGTTCGGACTTTCGTTACAAAACGAATGCTCGGGAGAAACTGTGCCTGGGGTTCCTACACGAAACTGTTGCGCCAACTATTTATTTTTAAATATTACACAAGGCCCTGATCCTTAACAAATTTGGCTGAGGAAGACCGCAATTTGGTAACGACCTTAACCAACTTTGTCTGTGCAACTGGGGGCAGCTTGTGAGGTACCTATAAGCTGTCCAGCTTCCGATACACCAATAAAAGGGAACGTTTGGTAGCAGTTTGACTGCCTTCATAGCCGGGCCGTAATTTCTCAAAAATAAAGAAAATCGAGATTTCTGTGTCAATTACGACCGGTATTTTTTAATTTTCTACAAGTTTGGGCCGTGGTGCACCCGGATTCTAAGCAAAGTAAAATCAGACGATTGATGGACTATTTATTTAATTAATATTTTATTCTTATGGCAAGAGGCCCCCAGAAACATCAGAATGGCAGCAAATTAGCCGGGATAGCAGGCAAAAGATCGAAGAAGCCTGTCAACGGGTCTCAAATTTGCAGCAATAAAGATGCTCCCATTATTACAACAAAGTCCTCTGAACTTTTGAGTAACAATTCAAGCCAGAGCCACGCGCCCTTGGCTTAAATTTTTCAGCACAGTGCGACATTGTTCAATAAATAGTATCCCCCAGCATTCGAAACCTAATCGAGCCATCAGCACCGCCATCGATAAACCAAACCACATGATAGACCAACAACCAAACTCGAAGCTCACGCGACACACTCCCAACATGCAAGTGCATAAATCCGCTTAAATTTGTCGCCAGATAAGTTGGCTGCCCTCTAGATTACACAATCCGATGGAACACGCCAACACCTTCAAGGGTTCCTGTTCGCCAGATACGAGTACGGCCAACATGGTTAAACAAATTGATACCCTCTTGCACGGGCCCATGTAATCCCACCATCCATTTGCATATTTTCACACTTTTCCCGCCAGCAAAGACCTTTAGAATTTCCATTTTTCAACAAGGCTTACGCCACCTAATACCTCGGCAGGGAGCAATCTCCTAGACCTAAACCTCGACATATCCAATATCAAATGTCCACCATGGGTTGGAGTTTTCAAACAAATCCCTTCAACCGGGCAAAGTTAAAATCTGCAATTTATTTGCGCGTCGCTACACTATCTCGGCGCATACGAACACCGACAGTTATGACAGCGCGCCCAGTAGGGTGCCAATTAGTAGGCAACATCCTTATTCCATATCTTTGCGCGATTTCGGCCGTTTGGTGTGTCCCAACTGCGAGTATAACGTGTAAATTATCGCATGTTTAGGTCGTTCTCCTCGTACCTACACATCCCTAAACCACTCCCACTTTATTTCTGTTTTTTTTTTTTTTTTAATACTTTCTGACATGTGGGAAATTATTGCCCCGGTGCTATAATTCACAATGTGTCAATAGTACGTGCAGCTTAAGCCTGCAAGAAACAAAACTAAAACCCGCCGCGATATACCTAAACGAAATTAAGTTCAAGCTGTAGCTATCACATGGCCAAGATCTGGCTGAACAACCGGCCCGGCCGATATGTTGGGAATGCACTTTGGCGAATCGAAAGTGGTCGGACGAGGACAACGTCCAAAACAAATGTCGGTCTCCTTGTTGGGAAACGAGTCGTATGTCGGGATAGCACGGATAATTAAGTGAAATATTTTTCGGCTGTATAAAACGAAATTATAGGCCCTAAAATTTTGAAAGGAAGACACCCAAGGATGATGGGTGAACTTTCAATGAATAATTGCGACCACACTGCGCGATCGGCGGTAATTAGTGGCAGTCAACCTATCGGACAAGTGCGGCGCAACCATAACAACAGGTCTGCGGTGTGGCAGTTATTTACGAGCGTTTACGGTTATGTTGTTGTAACTTAATCGGCGAAAATTTGTAATCAGCAGATAAATCGATTTATTATTGAAAGGGATACGAGTAACAGGAAGCACTTACGTGTTCGTCCACGGAATATGTGAGTTCTCCATCGTCGTACAGCACAAACCACCTTCGTTGCCATCTCTGTAATTATAAAAGGAAAGGGTTTAGGTTAATAAAAAACTGAAGGGGGGTTAGTATTTTTTTTTTTAACTGAAATTTGTTTGGCGTCTTGAGCTATTTGGATAGAATATAAATGAAGTAGACTTTGGACAGACTTTGGGAGAGTCTAACCGCTGGAGCTGTTAGAAGCTTGAGGAGAGGTTATCTTAAAAAAAAAACCCTACGAATTTTTTGTAATCTGTATTTCGAAAGTGGAATGAAATGTACTTACTCGCATTTAGAATTCCGAAATTATTACAGAGTACCTATTTGACCTAACCTAACCTAACCTATTTGAAAGCGAAAGGAGAAAGCTCCTTCGAATGGGATGAAATAGAGAGTAGGGCCCCTGGAATGGGAAGGCTTTTTTGTGGTGAAGTTGTGGTCTCAGAAAAATTCCCTTCAGTCTTCATGGAGCCAATCAGCTATGTCAATGAATATGGGCTAGGGGCGAGGACTGGAGACCTCACAGTCGAAGATAAGGAAATTTATAATTTCAGATTTGAAGCACCTGAAAAAGATCTACGAAGACTGCAAGCTCCTTGGGCGTTATTCAAACTCAATTGGAAAGAAAACATCGACGGCCGGGTCAAGAAGGAATACGTAGGACGCTTACAGCCTTATTTATAAACGTATCTATTATAAAGAGTGTATAAAGATAGGCACACTTTAAAATGCCTCTATACGCAAAAACCTCATTTATAAAAATTATTCAACGTTGTATAGAGCTTGTATAAGCTAAACGCGCTTGGACGTTGTTTAGAGCTTGTATAGAGGTGGAATAGTATCGAAATGTCATTTTGTCTTAAAAAATCTGTCACATTTTATTTTAAATCCAAAAATAAATTGGATAGATTGTATCGACAATTTTATTTTGAATTTTCAAGATTCTACAAGTGTCCTCGATAAGAAATAGGTGCAGATGAGATATTTAAAATTGTTGTAAAAATTAATTTTAATTTGCATAAGACTACCGTTTCTTAGGAGTCCCAAATCATCCTTTTTTTTATTTAAATTTTGTAATTCCTTTTCCTATTTGTATTTGAATTTTGCATTTCTCACAAGCTGCTTAGTTTTTTTTTTATCTTTTCGGACAGATAAATGTAATAGATTTCTCCTTTTCAGTATCTTTTTTTGACGCAAGTCCTGTATAACTAGTACCTATGCATGGAAAAATGTTTTATAAATAAGAATTTGTGGAAGGGTGTATAAAGGCTGTATAAATATTTATACACTGCATAACTATACGCGTGTTTGGGCGCGTATAGAAAATTCTAATAAATAAGGCTGTTAGAATATAAATGAAGACTCAAGCCGTATGCGGGCTGAATAGGGAGGTATAGCAAGGCCCACTTAGCATTCGTCTGCCTTGTATATGGTAGACAGTTATTGAGAAGAAACTTCATGATTAAGTTTTTATCAAAAGGCAGATGAGGTTAGCGCTTAACCTGCCTCCAGTAAGAAGCACAATCTGTAGCAGCAAGGCTGACAAAACCTGTACTTTGGTCACCTCAGCCCTATACGGGGTTTTACTAGAAAAATTTCCACCAAGGATAGGAAGAGCTTGCTGCATTTATATCTACCAGTGGATATCGGAGAAAAAAATTTTCTTGTAATTCTAGGTCCTATAGCAAATCATGGATCCTTCTTGTTGTTTTTTTTTTAAGCCAAGAAAGCGACGCCTTCAGTAAGTAAGATATACTTGTAGCTATTACAACCTCAGCTGGTAAGGAAATAAAGAGGAATATTAATATCCTTTACCGGGACGCTATGCAGGATGTTGGGGCATGCTGAGGTATATGGACTTTAAAAAAAGTAGCCAAATGATGCATCTATCCTTGGCCCTTAGGTCAGGATAGGGTCACAACTGACAGGCTACAGCAAGTGGAGCCGCACTATGTCTAACGTAGGCACATTGTAATGGCAAAGTATTTATTTATTGGACCTTTAGCCCTTACATCGGTAAGAGCTTCGCTAAGTACTCTTAGAAGGAAGGATACCATAAGCGGAGCAAACCTCCTTCGGATACGTCTCAAACACCCTACAACCGTTTGTACATCTAACATCATCCGGTTTGAAGCTCTTACAGGGCACTGAGCGGTAGGTTTGCATTCGGAGCGGCTGCTGGGCACGCTGCAGAAGCTTTAGAGACTTTTACAGCATTTTATGTATCCGTTATCACTATACTGCCACTTTGCTGAGCTTCTTCTTCTTTTTAAGAAGTGTAAATTGAAGACCCTTGTTAGCTACATCTTTGATAAATTGAGGCTATTGTGAGCAGGCTAGTGCTTGATTCTGCGGATTTTTCAAAAGGCGATACTTCATTAGCATGTAAAATTAACATGGGCGCAGCTGGTCTATATTGTTTTGATTGCGCACAGGCTTAGTAAAGAGTCTTTACACTCGGTTCCAGAAACAAAGCCAAAACATGGAAGGTCCCCGGGCATGAGGGTAACGAAAGAGCTGACGAACTGGATCAGAACCTCTCGGTGTAGTTCTTAAATATCAGCTTTAAAAAGCTTGGAAACCCCAACACGTGTATCACACATTATGAGAAAATCCCGCGCCTAAAACATACTAGGAAAAACACTTTGACAAGAATTTGTTCGTCTATGATACCGACATCTAAACCTGTCGGTGTTATAATGAACGTTACGAAGGCAGCTTGTACTAATGTCTGCTAATTTGGCAGGATTTTCAAATAAAAATAACCCGAGGTAGAGTATTAACCTTTGGGAACAGAGAATGAGAAAAGTGGGTCTTTATACATTCTTTAAGTTTGTTTAACATTTCGTGTGCATGTGTTCCCTATAGCTTCGCAAACATTGACAATGAAGAATAGGCAAAGTGGAGGCTGTTTTGTTTAGCGAAAAGGTTAACTTTACTCTCTCTGTACGTATGGTAACCCTAGCTACAGAGATAATGGAGAACGTCCTCATCGTCCGCTTCATCGCTGCAGCTTCAACAGAAGTAGATGTAAGGAAGGCTTTAACTTGTGACATTTTTGCCCAGAGTCTAATCATCATGATGCGGATGTGTAATCTAAAGATCGAAAGTTGATCCTTTGATCTTCTTGGATAGCTGGTATCTACCAAGTTACTAATTGCGATCAATGTTTTGAACAGCGTCTGATGCTTGGCCTAGTTAGGGATGCCATACGTCCCCCTTTATGGGGTACAGTCCTCCATTTTCATACAAAAATGCTGTACCCTAATACAAACCACTGTCCCCCTTATTAAGTCAAAATTCAATAAAAGGAATCAATCAATTGAAAATTTTGAAAATACTTTATTTTTATTTTATTTATTTTTCTATACTTAATTTTTTTTAGTTGAATACTTATTTATTTACTTTTTATTTTTTTTTTGTTTCTTTTAAATAAAGTTTGTAGATTTGTTTGCTTTTTCCTAATATGTAGAAATGAAATAAAATATGTACCTTAATATGTTTAAAGTTTCATTAGATATGAAACATATTTTTATTTCACATTTTTTTGACTCTGGTGTTAAAAAAATAATAATATGTTTTAAACTCACGATGTCCCCCTTTTCGTATTTTTAAATCTGGCAACCCTAGGCCTAGTGCACGAGGATATATGCAGATAAAAGTAGACATGTGCAAAAATTTAATGAGTCGATCATGCATACGAGGCAACTCAACAACTGATTGAGTTGATCGATTAAACCTTTGAACTTGCTGCATTGGAAGTCTGGAAAGTTTTATTTCATTGACAACTGACTTTACGCAGTCTTTGAAACCGTCAATTGCGACGAGGAAGTCCCTGGTCCCATTATTTTGTGAGTAAGTGCTCCGAGAAGGATTTTGATAATTTATTGCGTTAAGGGCCCACGTTAACGAATTGAGTTGAACCACTTAAAATTAAAAAAATTAGAAAAAGGTACACATTCCACAAATCATAGTGTTGGAGAATGTATAGTACGAATTATAATAATTTCTAATTGCTTGAAAAAGATTCATTATTCATATTATGTATTCAATTCGCAAACGCATTGTGAAATTAGCAAACATTTTGAGATTTACCCTATTATTTAATCAAAATTAAAAACGTATTTCTTCTGGGATTGCTATCACATACACAATAATGCCGGTGCCCGTTTGCCTTCATAGTTCACGTATATGATGCAACCGAACAGCGGCACTGGCGTGAGAGCGTAATACCGGTTTGGCCCTTCTGGCTTTGCCATACATCGCTTGCATTGACACTTGCTCTTGCATAATCTTTCGATTTGATAGCAACCACCAACCGCGATACATTGTCTTGATGCGATCGTTAAATAAAATCTTTTATAACGTTTTCAGAGCCGTTTGTCTTTCTTTTTTTGGTTTAATCGCAACCACATAGTTTCTGGCAAATCAGAAAAAAAATATTTATCGTAGCAGCTAATAGTTATTTTCCAAAATTTTCTAAGAAACAAATTAAGTGCTAATAGTAAGAAGCACGATCCCAAAACCTTAAATTAAAATTCGAAGTAGTAAGCCCAATAATGGTTGTTAAAGAGGCTGGAATATTTTACCTTTTCCACTAATTTTAATAAAAATCGGACGCAAATGCTTTTTATTACAAACTTTATTTAAAATCTAAAAATAAATAAATCTTAAAAGACAACAGCTTGCAAATAAAATAAAATATAATGCTCTTCTAGAGCAATTACGTTAAGCCTTGCATTAACTTAAAGGACCTAATGAAAATATAACACCTAAAAGTACAGGGTCCGCCAAATAACTTTTTTTTTTTGAAAATGCTATAAAAAAAAACTACTGAATATTTTCTCAAATTTCTTTTTTTATTTGAAAGTACAATCCTTCCGGTTAATAATGGAAAATATTTTCATTCAAATGGCTGCCTCGGCTGTCCGTGCAGTAGCCTACACGAAGATGTCGATTTTTCCAAAAAAATCATCTTTTCAGATGAAGCTCATTTTCATCTTGGCGGGTATGTAAACAAGCAAAATTGTCGCATTTGGGGCACAGAAAACCCGCACGCATACATTGAAAAGCCGATATACCCAAAACGAGTCACTGTTTGGTGCGGAATTTGGTCCAGAGGCATAATTGGGCCATTTTTCTTCGGAAATGAGCAAGGAGTGGCCGTTACAGTCACTGGCGATCGTTATCGGGCCATGTTGAACGAAGTTTTGTTCACAAAAATTGAAGAGGAGGATATTGGCAACATTTGGTTTCAACAGGACGGCGCTACGTGCCACACAGCCGAAGCTACACTCGATGTTTTGCGCCCTGTTTTTGAAGATCGCATTATCAGCCGCAGAGATGATGTCGTTTGGCCACCTCGGAGCTGTGATTTGACACCGTTGGACTATTATTTGTGGGGTGCCGTAAAAAATAAGTGTTACGCCGACAAGCCAGAGACAATTGACGCTTTAAAGGACAATATTCGTGAAGCCATTGGTGAAGTACAGCTGCACACAATCGATAATGTGCTTAAAAATTGGACCGATCGTGTAGGCTACTGCATGGCCAGCCGAGGCAGACATTTGAATGAAATTATTTTCCATTATTAACCGGAAGGATTGTACTTACAAATAAAAAAAAGAAATTTGAGAAAATATTCAGTAGTTTTTTTTTTATAGCATTTTCAAAAAAAAAAAAAAGTTATTTGGCGGACCCTTTATTTTATAAGGTAAAAAAAAGATAAAATTCTAAAATAAAGCTTATTAAGACTGGAATGCGACTATTTGCATCTGTTTATTATCACTGAATAAGAGACGGAATTTTGCTATCCTAAATAAACGATTTTTAAAATTTCAAATTCTTACGGATTATTTCATAAGTTGACTAGAAAAAGGAAAATATTCCAGGAATATTCGAGGAATGTTTTCATTTCTAGACTTAACGAAATTTGTTCGATTCATTTTATGGGAAAATTTTCTTTTCTGGACTCAGTCGTTGTGCTATAGAAATATATTTACGAACACTTTGGCATTCTTAGTTTAATTTCTCAAATTTGTGGAATGTTAACCGTTTTCTACTCAGTGGTTCAATTACAAATTGATGTCCGCATATTAGCCCAACGGTATGCGGCTGCCTTATGCAGACGAAAAGCGAATGCCTTTGTTGATGTGACACCTCTGACCAAAGCAAGTCGCCCTCTGTAGGTCGACTCAGTCAAACGAATACCTAATACGATTTGCAAAACTCCTCGTTTGATTGTGCAGCTCACATATATGCAGCAAATTTTAATTTGATTTCAACCTCATCGCACTTGTTGGTCTATTTCGCTCTTACGGCACCAATCGCCCGCCAGTCCACTGCATCGGTTCAATTACCCAACCAAAGGTCGCCCATAAATTAGAGCACACATGATTGACACTCTGCAGCAAAACCGACCGCAGTTGCATAACAAGACTTGATTACGAGAGCACTTGATGTAGTCTATCTTAAGTCGGTATGGGTACGGTGCATGCCCATGCGATATTCTACTTCTAGTCCTTTGTTCCGTAATGAACTGGCGCACACCTCCTCCCGCTAATCTAATTACACCGTCACAATTTCTATCTGCGAATGCTTTTCTAATGCGATTTTCTTTTGTCCCCACATGCGACAGTTTTTGTTGTTCAACTAACCTAACCTCTGCATATAGGTATAGGATAATAGAAACGTCGCAAAAAGCCCTGAGGCATTCTGATGATAGTTTTCCCGACTCTCCGCACACCGAGCCCGACGTGAGTCGGTTTTCATTTCACATCAGCCATACAGAGTGTTCTGTGCAAAAAGCATAATCACAGTCATCGCCACAGAGCTAGCTACGTCGGTCGCCGGTAACGCTATCTGCTATGCGCGCATAATTATTAAGAAATAATTACTGCGTCGCAGTTGTGTGCGGTATAGAAATTGTTTTTCCTCTGATGGGAGAGTTGCGTTTAGTTTTCACGGCGGAAAATGCCGTCGGTCGCAGACAGTTAGGGGCGGCGGCGATGATGATGCAGCCGATGCGATGGGAACTGCGCGCGATTCTATAGTGCACATTCGCTGATGGTAACCCTAGGCTAACCGGGGGTAGCTTATCGGTAAATGTATCTAATTACCGGCAATACCACCACCGCATTTTCTGTTACGTAACCGCTTCGGCGGAGATACTTAAGTTGCGAGCAAAACAGAAAAACCTATCCAAGTCTGAGATATATGCACTCGTATACCAACACCCGTCTGTAGCTATATTGAAATAAAGCTTTCGAAATGCACTCCAAATACGATTTTGTAATTGAGAAGAAAGTTAAGTGGTTTATGGTTTTTATTTTTTATCGTCAAAGCCATTTTTAATATCGAGTAGCGGACGGAACTCCATATCCAGTTGTGAAGTTGATCAAACTCCCATGGAGAGCCGCGAACAAACAGAGAGACAAATGCGCCTCCGACGTGTGCTGCTGCTGGCTGTGTACAGTGTACTCGAATGTGCCCCCTGTGGGACGTGAAATACATTTTCATTTCCATTAGCAATTTAAATTGCCAATAATTCAGGTCAATAAAATGTGAATTTCTGTGATTTATTGATAGGTCTTCAATTAAGGCTGTCGTTAGACGTTTTTATTAGCAATTTGCAGCATTTTATGAAATGAAATGTGATTGAGAGAAAAAACGGCGCAGATGCCATAATAATCGTGTGAGCAGTAGCACGGTATATGATGATGGGTCGGTTGGTGGCAAACTCTGAGAATTGACTGAATATGTGCGGTTTTGGTCAAGGAAACCGATAGCTGCTTGGTGTGAAAAGTGCTATTGATTGCGAGTTTAAGTGGCTGTTTCAGCGACCATTTTGAAGGTAGAACCACCACTTGATGCGGTCGAAGTCGTATGACGGGCATGACTGGAGCAGGTGGACGTTTTTTTACATTGGGCGTCGAGAAACGCATAAGTGGCACAACTAAGGAAACTGACTACAGAAAAGCTGAGTACAGAGAACCCCTCCTCCACTGAGGTGCCTTGGCAGGTCCTGCCATATCTAATGTCTTACTCGTGGGAACTTACATCGACATCTGTACAAAAACTTCAAACAATTCAAAGGCTAGACACACAAAAGGACACAAAAACAAGTAAAAGTGTTATCATCGGCCTGGCCGATGCTTTGATACCCTCCACTGCATACAAGTCATGCAAAGTTTTAGGCATGTGAGGTAGTACGTAATTACATTGAACAACAGACAGAAAGGCACATGGGCCTTATATTGATTTTGTATGGGAGGTACCAGAACTACTTGACCGACATAGCCCATTTTTAATACCAACTTGACGACGATAAAAATAAGTCCTCTCACCAAATTTCATTCGCCTATGTCAATTCCTTTGGGCGCTATCGTGCTTTCAACAGACAGGCAGACGGACATGGCTAAATCAGAATGTGATCCTAATTCAGAATATATATATTTACTTTGTGTGGTCTCCGGTGACTCCTTCTTGGCGTTACATATGTAATGACAAAGCGAATATACCTGGAGGGTATAAAAACACAGAAAACGACAACTGATGACGACGACTCTAACTTTGATTCGTAGAGGCTTCTGTCAAGGACGCGGAAACTACTTTTGGAAACGGATCGGCATCTGAAAGCCTGTCTAAAAAGATCACACCAAGTGCTGTAAAGTAAAGGTTAGGCCAGCTAGCGGTTAAATCACAGGTTCTTTTGACACTGACAGCTGTTTCTCACTCGAAATATTGACAGAAAGTCAGGGTCGGCATTCTGTAAGGCGAAACGTTAAAACGTTTTCGTGTGCACGAAGAAATTTGCTTGTGTTACACAGGGCAAATCATTCGTGCGCACGAAAACGTTTTAACGTTTCGCCTTACAGAATGCCGACCCAGTATCATACCTCCGCGGAACGAAATGAGTCGCTTTACGCTTGAACAAATGTTGAAAATATTGAAAACTTATTTCCAAAGTGAGTGCTGTGTAGCCCAAACAGTTTGTTTTTTGAAAAGAAGCTTTGGCCGAAATGAAGCACCCACCGCGCCTGCTCTAAGTTTGTGCAGAAAAGTTCGTGAGACTGGTATGATAGTGGACAACACTCATGGTCCCTGTAGTCGAGAAGCCAATGCATCCACGCAGAGAGTGACAGTGTGGTATGCGGATTGTGGAGTGGTGTGGATCATTTTTCTTCGAAAATGATGTTGGGAACAATGTTTCGGTCAACGGTGGCCATGTTAACCGACTTTTTTTTTTTACCTAAATTGAAGAATGAATGAATGGATTTGAACGACCTCTGGTTCATGCAGAATAACTCGCCATGCCCACGCCACAATCGATCTTTTGCGCATCAAATTCCCACATCGTGTTATCAGCCGTCTTGGCGATGTCAATCGGCAGCCTCGGAGCTGCGATTTGATCCCTTTGGACTTCTTTTTGTGGGGAACCGTGAAGGACCGATGTTATGCCAACAATCCGGAAACGATTCAAGCACTTAAGGCCAATATCGGCCAAGCAATCCGTGAGCTACAGTCCGAAACCATCAGCAAGGTCTTGCAAAATTGGAGTGACAGAATGCGCTACTGCGAAGCCAGCCGAGGCATCCACTTGAACGACGTTGTGTTCCATAATTAATGGGAATGGTTGCTCTTACTAACAAAGCCATACTACATGGGAAAAATGTAATTTTGTTCACCCTGTGCGTACGCACGGCAAAGCCCGAACTAGCGCTAGTCTTGGCGGACAGAGGAACCATCCAATGAGCTAGCTCCCTCAATTAATGAGCTGGGTTGTCAACCTGATGAGAAAGGCTGTCAACGTGATTGAGGAGGATAACCTACCTAAACCAGCAGATGCGGCCAACCATTGGAAGTCGCATGCCCCATCGTAAGTAGTCAAATAAATAAATAAATAGTTGGCGCTACAGGTCTGTTGGCCTAGCTTCTCACAACCATTCGTATGTGTGAGTTTTTCATTTTTGGGACGAATGGAAGGGATCTACAATTTTATGCCGGGTCCAAACAGCCAATTGAGAAGCTCTTTCATGACAGTTATACTCTCGGATGTTTATCAGACGTTCGCGAGAAGTTGCGCAGCGGAAAAAAACCATAGTAAGTTGAAATTTGGGGTTTTTCGGGATTCGAGCCTGGGACCCCTCAAAACCTGGGAACATCAAAAACTTCTGCTTCAATCGTAACTCTTTTCACACGGGATGTCGGAGTCTGCAAGCGTAGTTGACTGCTCCGGTTAGTGAACCATTCAGGAATGGTCCACGAAATTTTGCGCAATGCAACATTAGTTGCACACACACAGTCCTCGCAAATGTATGCCCGGTCTAGAAATTTCTGACCATTTCCCCTTCCCCCTTTCATGTAGTCTCACAGTGGACATGCAAATCTTGTTCTAAGTTTTTCCTTTAAGGCAGCCACCTAGCTACCTATTCCTGCAACCTGCATTCATGTTTGAAAGAAGATTTACTACGACTCCGGACAGAAGCAATTGGGACACATAAAGAGGATGAGATCGAGCTATATATCGAAGGATTGTAAAATGAACTTCCTTATACGGCGGTCATCTTCATCGTAGCTGGTGCATCTCCGAGAATAATTCAAAATCAGCGATGATTGCAGTGGCTTTCGATACCTAAGGTTTTTTAAATAAGTTTTGACAGCTCAACGATGTCTGTGGGTACCGACATCTGTTAGTCAGAAAAATGTACCCCCTGAATCAGAGTCTCACTACAGCTCTTTTTAAACAAAAAGACATAACATAATCTCAAGCACATACTCGAGCTCGTCTCGGTACATTCCATCATAATGTGTCAACGTGTCGCCAACTGGAATCCTTCACGCGCCCCAAACCCGGTCAAATAAACATTTATTCATGCGATTCAACATCAACAGCTTAAGCATTTGCATTTCCAAAATTAGCCCACTTGAGCACAGCCAGCCAGTCCATGCGAGTAGGATCCCATAATAAAGGTGCACGTACAGCGCGCCCTTCGAGCGCCGCACTGAATTGACTATAATTACCCAAGACGTGTACCAGAGAGAAAACAAAAACATTTCCAAACCACCTCTCAAGTGAGTTGTGAGTTGAGTTGCTGTGTGTATGCTCTCGCATAAATCAGCGAGCGAGTTAAGATTTGAGGTGGTAATTTCCATCCTTGAATACTTTTGTCACATTACAGCGGAACGCAGCAAACAATAATGTTGCGCCAACGCCCCGAAATGCAAAAATATCCCTCAACCTCTGTTGGGACGTGTGTCTGTCTGGCTGCCTGTCAGTTGGATCTATCCAATGTTTGCCATCCGTCTCAAAGTCTGAACGGATGAATGCATGATTTATGGCCGGGGCGCACTTACAGCGAACTAATTTAAACAAATGTCTCAGTAAACACACTCGTCCGAGATATATAGATATGTGTATTCGATTGAGTTTATGTTTCGGATGGAGAGTCTGTACATCAGCACGACACGGCAACGACGAAATCCAAGGTGTGTGTGACCGCTTTCCACTTATGCCCCATCATACCATCACCCATCATCATCATCATCATCGTCACGGTGATCGTTGCAACATTCGCTTTGCTAATAAATTAGCATCGAGTGCAAAATGCAAATATGTCAGGTGAATAATGTGAATGTTGGTGTGGTGGGACGTCGCTGCACATACTCATCGGATGCAGATGGCTGATACGGTGAGATGATGATGGGTTTTCGGTTTTGGATGCACATTGTGGGCCTAAGGTGTGCACACAGCACGACGATGATGGTGTAATTAAGTACTTTCCTCCTGCCCACCGCCCACCCACCTCCTGGTGTGTGGGGTAAATATTTTACTCCACTACTACTACTTATTACACTATTAGCACCACCTTCGCTGCTTGCATTATGGATGGAGCCTTGCCGTCGCTTTTTATGAAAACTGATCTCAATTCGCTTCGAGAATAATTGATCGCACTAGGAGAGAGACGACAGGGAGTGCGCTTAATTGGGGAGAAGCACGAGGAGGATGGGTGTGCGATTTGCATATCAATTAGGGGAAAATCTGATCTGAATGCATTCATGTAGGCAGTGTGTGCGGAATGCATATGCCCCGAGATGTGTGTGGGAGCGGAAGTTGCAATCAATTTGCCGCTTGGTAAAATGTAGTAAATAGATTTTAAATAGAGCCCAGCCATGCAAAATTATATTGTGACAAAGGTGACGACCATGCGAGAGGACGCAGTGCAGATAGTTGCGGTTTGACAACTAGATTTCAATCGAACTTTGGACATGGTCTTTGATCGGTTGGTTCAAAATATAAATGTTCCTTTAAAACAATCACTGATCATACCGATTGCGATCGGCAATCTGTGAGAGGAATCGAAGCAGATGCCTACGGTATCAACACCATCCTGACCATCTCAAATTAAGTTCATACATATTATGGCAACTACTTGTAGTCGATTCTTAAACCAACTGCGCGGCGTCAAAATGTCTACAAAACTTATGCAAGTCGACATGATCGTACTGGGGATTGACACAGAATGTGGGGCTCCATAAAGATCACCGGTAATAGCGAAGATTTTGATTGTGAAAATCGAAGAAGATCGATCGATCACTTTTTGAATTTTTTAGGACAAACTATTCACTTTTAATGTGAGGTACAGAATGATCAGCTTATGTGAAGATCGCTACAGATCGAACCGAAGATCAGTTTTACTCCCAACGGTGGTGATGGGAGCTGTATTCAAATTACTCAAAGAAAGACTTTAGATCGGAAAAATGTGGAACTCTTAAATCCAAGAAGCTGCAAGATCAAGGATTTGGTGGTCTTCTCGTTTCAAAAATGTGAAGATCAATGCGAATCGAGTGTTATACTAGCAGCTGCTGTTTAGTAACGCTGACCGAAAAGAAAGAACCGACACTTACGTGATCTACAACATTGATGATCGTTACAAGATGAGAACTTGTCCTTCGACTAATGTGAAGTTCACTACAGATCGAACTGAAGATCAGTTTTACTGCCATCGACTGTGATTTCCTCTATTCAAAGTAAGTATGTAGATCGAAAAATGTGTTACTTTTACATCAAAGCTACAAAATCAAAGATTTGCTGATCTTATCGTTTCAAAAATATGAAGATCAATGCGAATCAAGTGCTATACTAGCAGCTGCTGTTCTTAGTAATGCTGACCGAAATATAAATAACTGATACTAATGTAATACGATAATCGTCGCAAGATGACAACTTCGACTAAAGTGAAGATCATTGCAGATCGATAATGGCGTTGATAGTGCCGGTCATCAGTCTCAAAGATAGATTAACCATATAAACAAGGAGAAAGCGGTTCACCATAATAGTGATAATAACAATCCAATAAACAAAACTAGCTCGCCAAGTTGCAGTCATTGGTATAGACAGTGGATCATCATCTTTAACAAACCTTAATACTGAAGGCAATGTTCGTTCCTATTTGTCTCACCTACAGGCTCAGAGAAACGGCTTAACCAATTTCATTAAATATCAAAAAACGTTGATTGTTGTAGGAAAACAGGTCACCGGCGAATAAGCCCACCGAGGGCCTTAGTTATAAAAAGCCACATTAGTGAAGTGGTCTTTGTGGCCATGCAAAGCGAGAAACAGTGTTTTTAATAAAACTCGCTAGGTGTCGCTCCTTAGTAGTCTGTATGACTGCGCTAGTCTCAAGAACTACTGAACGGATTTGGGATACGGTTTTCAATGTTGTGATCAGCCTTTCACATCTGTGGTTGTTTATTCATTCATTCATAATACATTATCATTCATCATTTATTCATCATTTTCTCATCATTCATTCATCATTCATTTACGATTTATTCATCATGTAGTATCATTCATTCTTCGTCATCATTCGTTCTTCATTCATTCATTGATTTTCATTGTCCCACTAATCTATTTAAAGGTCTTCCCTTCCTCACCGACTCCAAATGATCAGACTAATCCTAGGGCCTACGTAGAGAACGCCTGCTTGATGAGACGTCTTGGAATTGTATATATTCGACAATACCTACCCTACAACATGTAGGAAGTGAAGTATTAGACGTTTAAGTGGCAAAAAGTTGATCAATGTAAAGAGCACTACGGAACGATCTTACCAACAACATTCACCTCCGTCCTGTATACAAGATCAACGATCAGAATGAGCCAAATTTACCGACGACGCGGTGATTTCGGCAAAAGTCCAATAATTTGTTGATAAACTTCTGCAGAACTCTTGAGCGTGCTTATCGATGCGGAATAAATAAGTTTAACATTTTTAGCGTAGTGATCGCCGAATAAATCATAAATTTAAAAGTTAACAAGTAGACACCTTTTTACACCTGATGGGGCTATAGTCCGTGGCAGACTTAGGCATACCAGCTCCCTCCGCACCACGACAAAGTTTTTGATCGTCGAGGCACACCTCACTGATCAATGGAAAAAGATCGCACACGGTAAGTCGAACGATCAATTGAATTGAAAATTTAAAAGGCGTTGGTTCATAACCAAGTTGTCAGACTCGCATAGGGCAACACAGATCAATAATGCTACCTTTTTGGGAAGAAAAACTTGAAAAGATCTACCATCGTTTAGAGCTTCAGTTGAATATGTTAAAACAACTCACCTATAAAAGACACTGAAACTGTTAGTTCCGTCAGTTGGGAAGGAGTCCACTTGCTTACTTTCGTTTTACTTTAGATGACGTTTATAGTCGTTGGAAAACGCGGTCTTCAACTTAACCAACCTAAGCTGCTTATACTCAAATATTCTTAGATTTTCTTTGTGAAGCAATAGAAATTTTCAGTGAATCGAGTCAGAGGCTATAACCCACTTTGAGAACTTGCCGATCTTTAGAGTTTTAACACACAACTATGTCAGAGTATGCTGCAAATAAAAGTGGATAGTAAAACAAGTGGCGTGATGCTTATTTTGCGTTCAAAATGTGGCAAAAGAAAGGCCCAACTAAATGAGCTTCTGAATTTATGTAGTCAGTCGATTGTAAGTTGTGGAGCGAATCACCGGTGTTCAACTTTCTATGATTTTTAGGTTGGACTAAACTGCGATTTCTACACGTATCACTCTTTTTTAATAAACTTGGTGAATTGGAATGATTTTACAGGAACCCAACAAACCGAAGAAGAAAAGGCTTGAAGCGCAGACGGAATTTAACTCACAGCTTGAAGATGTCGAATTTTGGTAAAAAAGATGGTCGCACCCGATTTTATATTGCGCAGTCTTTAAGACTACATGTATGAGTTGGAGAAGGTCTCATTTAGGCCGATATTTCAATTGAATTGTTCATTAAATGTCATAATTGCAGGGACTTCCTCTGGCGATTTTTTTTTGTAAAAGAGAAAACCTCCACATGCAGGGAGCTTTATAAATCTTCAAGTCGGGTGACTTCTTCCCCACCAAGTGCCTGCATCGTTTGAAACTTATACATCGGATCACCCATAGTCGGTTAACTGCCATAATGTGTACGAACGTGAAGCTGAATCGTGTATTAAACTCCGACTGGTATGCAATTCATAAAACCAAAGTAAATGTACGAAAGATATGCCATACATATATCTTGCTAAATTGTACAGCAAGTATCAATTAATGACTTTTCCCACCACATCCGTAAAAGGGTTAATCAAAGTGACCCCGCCTGCACGTGCTGTGCATTCGTATTCGTGACGCCCGGCAATAAATCAAATCCAAGTTACCTTTCTTTAACAATCGACACACATATCGCCTGTCAGCGAGGAAGAAAGCGAATTAGAAACGCACAAACAAAAAAAAACCCAACTTCTAACAGCACAAATACTTGCATAGACCTCTTGTGTTAACAATGTTAAATGTTTAATTATAAATCTGACATTAAGAATGGCGTATCCATTCGGAGAGGTTATTGTATCTCGTCAGGCGGACGAACGGTTGTAGGAGTTGCAGTGATGGACCCCCTTCCCGAGCATGAGTAATTCAATTAGCAAATAAAATTTACGACCTACACCACACTCACGCACCATGCTGGGCAATGGTTGCTCATACATAGCCAAAGTTGAGCTGAACTTTTCTCCCATACCAATACCATACCAATATGGAATGTAATGAGCATTTGTATGTTGGTGCGGTTTGCATTGAGCCAAAAATAGAATTAGTCATAGAAAACGCTAAAACGAACCGCACGTTGTCCCAGAAAAAGTTGCCAGTACAAGAGTTTCACTATACAAAAGTAAGCTATGCGAGCACTACAGCTCACCATGGTAGCATGGTAGTAAACCTGAAAACTTCAACTGTTGTTTGTTACGACTTTGAAAGTGAGTCAGCAGGTATGGGTATTATTTATGCCTGTTTTGGTATTGCAAAAAAAAATAATTAAGAAAAAAAGTTCGCTCGCCAAAAGCGGAAATCACTTTTAACGGTTAACGAAAGTCAGTGAACAATTTGCGCGTGTCGATAGCTATCTGCTGGGGTGAGAGATTATCGCGCAGATTAATCGATTGGAAGGTGGTTGACATTTAATTTAAGAAAGAGCGTTGAGAGTGTTTCCTGCTAGTACTGAATTTTTTGGGGAATGCGAGACTACCAGGGAGTGGGTACTCGGTCACTCGGTAGATAGACTTTAATATTTACAACCGATATTGATCGTTGCAGAACCTTTTAAAGGGTGATTTTTTAGCTGGTTTGGTTTTGGCAACACTGGTTTTGACAGCTGACGTGTGTTTAGTACCTTGTGTCACTGTCAAACAGCTTCAGTTTGGTTTGCAATTTAACCATGGATCGTCTTACAAATGAACAACGCTTGCAAATTATTGAATTTTACTATCAAAATTCGTGCTCGGTTCGAAATGTTCATCGCGCGCTGCTTCCATTTTATGATCGGCATTCTCGACCTTCTGAGCAGTCTATTCGGAAGATTGTGACCAAATTTCGCACCAAATTTACTTTGTTGGACATTAAACCACCAACACGTTTACGTACTGTGCGTAGTGAAGAAAATATTGCGGCCGTATCAGCTAGTGTGACAGAAGACCGCGAAATGTCGATTCGGCGCCGTTCCCAGCAGTTAGGCCTTTGTTACAGCACTACGTGGAAAATTTTGCGGAAGGATTTGGGCGTAAAGCCTTTTAAGATACAGCTGGTGCAAGAACTAAAGCCAGCCGACCTACCACAACGCCGAATTTTTGGTGAATGGGCTCTTGGAAAGCTGGCCGAGGATCCGCTTTTTTATCGAAAAATTGTGTTCAGCGATGAGGCTCATTTTTGGTTGAATGGGTACGTAAATAAGCAAAATTGCCGCATTTGGAGTGAAGATCAGCCAGAAGCATTGCAACAGCTACCAATGCATCCCGAAAAAGCCACTGTTTGGTGCGGTTTATGGGCCGGCGGCATTATTGGGCCATATTTCTTCAAAGATGATGCGAATCGCAGCGTTACTGTCAATGGTGAACGCTACCGAGCGATGATAACAAACTTTTTTTTGCCCGAAATGGAAGTTCTTGACTTGCATGATATGTGGTTTCAACAAGACGGTGCCACATGCCACACAGCACGCGAAACAATGGCGCAATTGCGAGGCGAGTTTGGTGAACAGTTAATTTCACGTTTCGGGCCGGTCAATTGGCCGCCTAGATCGTGCGATTTGACACCATTAGATTATTTTTTGTGGGGGTATGCCAAGGCTAATGTGTATAGGGACAAGCCCGCTTCGATTGACGCACTGGAAGCCAACATCCATGCATTCATTCGTGAGATACCGGCCGATATGTGTGAAAGAGTATGCCAAAATTGGACTCAGCGGATGGGCTACCTGAGACGCAGCCGCGGTCCACATTTGCATGAAATTATCTTTAAACATTAAATTGCAAGGTTCAAACTATCGATTCAAATAAATATTTCATTCATTTTTTCGAATTTTTTGTGTTTTTTTTTTAAAAAAAGTTCTAAACCTCTTAAAAAATCACCCTTTAGAAGGGTTGCAGAAACACTTTAGTTTTAGGTTAGGTTAGGTTGAGTGGGGTTGTGAGAGCGTCACAAAAGACCAGGCACCAAGGCGAGCCCATCGCCATCCCCAGAAGCCAGAACCCTTTAGTTTTACTTAACCCTTTTTTTTATTTCGTGTATCTATCTCCATTCTGATTTTAGTCGAGCTGTCTTCACACAAATGATGAGAGAAAAGTCATATTTAATTGAGTAGCTAAATTTGATTCAGTAGTATCATGCCGATAGTTATGCAGTCGCGATATCGCAAAGTCCACTGATTCACGGTCATACTGATCATCAGACTAGAGATCGATCCAGATCATCAGATTAAAGATCGATCCAGACATGTTATCATCCGACTAGTTTTGTATAAAGATACATCGATTGGTCTACATTCACACGATATGATCAGTGATTCCAGTGATCTTAGGTACTATCGTACTGATCGTGTTCAACCGACAATATCGAGTTCAACCCACAATATCACTACCAAAACCCATGGGGATTGGAGTGTCGAAGAACATAATAAATAAATGGCGCAAGAGGTCCCTTTAGATACCCTAGGTATAGGTTTTTTTAATTTTAGGATCATCATGATCATAATTTTTCAGAGTACATTTATAAACTGTTTACTTTGAAGACTTTAGCGAAGCATAAACATAATAGTTTAACAGCTACCCAAGATGCAGATGCATAGGTGTTAGTTGTGGATTTTTTTATTTTTATCTCCAAAAAAAATCGAAATTTGCTTTTCTATACAAAACGAGTTTTTAAAAAGTGTTATCTTTTCAGACTTTGCATTTCATTGAAGACCCAAAGAAGGTATTTATCTACCATTCTCATGATCATTGAGTCGCTGAAGGTCCCCATTTAAATGGTCTAGCCGTCATAAAACTTTTGATAAGGGAGCGTAACGAAAATTGAAACACCCATTACTTGCCAAGCAATTCAATTAAAAATTGAGTGAGTGTCTTTTTAGTGTTTTAAAAATCTTGAATCTTAAACTCTCAGTAAACAAACCGACACGTTGGGCGTAGTGTTTCATTTTTCGTTGCGTTTTTTGTATCCTTAGTACAGCACGCATTCCCTATTTTTTTGTTACATAGATCGAAACTTTTGTATGCTAAAGAAACACCCTCGTCCTTGAAGCAAATCTGCAGCATCATCCTTATTTATCTATGAAAAAAAAGTGCTGCAAGTGCAGCTTAGATAAGCTTACGGGCATGAAATGTGAAACGACACGCAGGTGAGGTGAAATTTACTTTTGAAAGTCGCGAATAGGGCCCTATAACATAACGCGACAAGTCCTTTAACAAGTATGAATGGTAGTCTTATGACATCTTGACAAACTCGACTGTCACTTATAAGACTTGTCGATAGAACTCGGCAATAGAACTACTGAAAGAGGTGAAACAGTGACGATTGGATTGTTCACTGTCCAGGTCATCAACACACCACGAAAAGCCCTGAAAGGTTCTACTTCGAAAAAGGGTAAGGGACAACCTCCTTTCTGAGTATGACACGGATTTCTCCTCGTCAGTCCACAAACCTAACCTACCCAGCATAGGCACTTCAAAAACTTAATTCGACAGACATAGTACCCAGCATTTATCAGCTCCGTCCCAAGAAAACGCCAAGCAAACATTCTCAGACTCGGACCACATGAAAATGCCAACGAAAGCCGTATCCATCGGGACTAGGACTAGTAAGTCTTGACTAAAAAAGTGAAATCAACTCTTTGCTCATTTGAAATCAACTTTGCAGCAGATGGCTTGTAGAAAAATCACCCCGAGAGTCACAGTAGCCATATGCAGTTTCGCCTAGGCTTAGGTTGCCTCTGTACATAGTCGGCAACATACTGTTTCAAAGAAGTTGCCTCTTATTCGAGGGCTTAATAACAGAACTACATCTTGCAAGTCGACCCTTGTCATTGTAGAGCCAATCAAAACTTGATGCATTCCAAGGAATTTGCACAACCCCTCATTAGAAGCGCCCAACAAACAAACGATATGCAAATTGGTTCACATTATGCAGTCCATCAACTAATTGAATCCATAAACGAGGTTGCCCCATCATCTGCCTCCACCCGATCTCATGTTTCTCACAAAAATTCGCGAAACGCATTTAATTTGCTTAACAAACCAAATTACACTCCATGTGGACGGCAGCCCGAGTGCAAAGCAAACACACAATCAAATCGCCGAAAGCCAATTTAAACAGAACCCAATTTTTGAAGAAATTACTTTCCACAGACGTTCCACCATAACGAGTCGCACAATAAACACCACAATCTCTGCCGCGGCAAATTTAATTCGCTTATTCTGGGGCGCAAACAAATAAGGACATCCAAATGGATGCATGGCCCTCTTAGCTCGCAAGTGCTGTATATGAATCATCGCATCAGGAGAGTCCATGATCTTGATCGATCGCTTGGCAGATGAGGTTGACTCTGCGCTGGACTGGGTCAACCCTCAAGTCGATTGCATAAGAACGAATTGCAGTTAATTCACTCGACGTTGTGCCACTTGAGAAGAAAATGTCAACACAATGGGAGGCGACGACATGATGCAAGCACTTTAAGATGCAGTCAGTAAGAAAAAAAATTATAATTACAGGAAGTGGGACACTGTCGTAAAAAATAAAATTTTTCAAGTAGCTTACTGTGTCACCATGCATACAGCGTCCTCGAAACTGAATAACAATGAGTTCAATATTTATCCGAGCTATTAACAAATTGAGCACACACATGAATGGTGATGGTGAGAGATTGTCGTTAAAAAACAAATACACAGGTGGCTGTAATTGACTGCGAATTCGCGTTTAATGAGACGTGAAATTCGGTAAGTGACTGCGGTTCCTGGGTACTAGTTGTTATAAAAAAAATTGTTTAGATGGGGTTTACCAACAAACCAATGGGTTCTAGAGTCGGCCAACTGATGCTTCACATGGTTGCAAAGGGTCATGGTTATCTCACTAATTTACATTAAAAAATATGCGAACTGCGTTCACAAACCTTTCCAGTAGATGTCGTGTCAGGAAGATCCAATATGTACGACGGGAGTTGCATTACGAGTACTGAGGGGACTTTTGGATTTGCCGCTACAGGTTATCATGGAATCCTTCCAATCCAAAGCCGCCTTAACCAGTTCCGTATATCGATGATATAAGCACAGTAGTGTCCATGGAATATCAAAATCAGCGCCGAAATATACTTTGGACTGTACTTCTGACTTTTGAAGAAAGAAATTTGCGCTGAATTCACAGACATCAACCAAAAAATCACTCTTGCGTGGCAATATGAAATATCAGAGAAACAGCGATAAAATGCGGCACCAGTGTTGCCAGTTTGGGGGTTTTTTTGGTCGATGGGGGGAAATTGTTTACGGGATCAGATTTTTTTTAAATTCTATTTTATTTGTATTTTGTTATAATATCCTTTTTGGTAACCTCAAAATGTATGTGCTATTTTAAAATGCAGTTAAATAATGGATCGCTCCCCCAAAGTAATATTTGACAAGGGAAATTATTTTTGCGAATATCTTCGAACTATTTTTGTTTTAAAAAAAAAGTCTTTCAAAAAAAACGAATGCCAGTTTCATTAGGAATAAGTTATAGCTATTTTTTATATTAGTTCAGGATTTAAGCAACAAACTCATCTGTAAATTTAATAAATAACAATTTCAAAATGCAACATCCGTTGACATTTTGCGTTGCATTTATTTGGCGCACACTTTTGCATTCGGAAAACCAAACTTACTTATTCTCGTTTCAAATTCGAAATTCCTTCTTTTAAGTCGAACAAAAAAATGTTAAAATATAATGACCAACATTTTTGGAAATATAGCGAAATCTGGAGGTTTTCCAGATTTATCTGGGGGGAAATATTTTGACCGTCTGGCAACGCTGTGACGGATGAGCAAGCAGGGGTGTTTCACCTTCGAAAATACGACCAAATATTCAAACGTTGTCATCTATATCTGTATATATAGATATATAGAAGTGTGACTGACAGGCAACTGCAAATTGTAGAGCCATGAAAATTTGACGAAGGATTCCACTAGAACTTTATTTTTAATTTTTATTTTATTCATGAAAATGTCTGAGCAACTTTTATTAGTTCCCGCAGAAGCCTTGGCAGTTCAGTTCTTTTTTTAATAAAACTAAAAGAATACTGTAGCATTTCTTTCGGACTTAGAGCTGTTTGTCCGGAATAGGTTTAAAAACTACTGCACGAAATTAGCTACGGTTTTCATACTTGCTTTGGGAAATGTCGCGACTGAAAGATATGGTATATATATATGGTGATATGTAATCGTTCTCCGATGTTCAAATGTGGAACGTATTTGATTTTGAATAGGAGTGCTTCATAGCTTATATCGCACGGCGATCGGGGGCACTGTTCTCTGACGGATGCCATAAAGATTTGAGCTTACTTCTATCAAAATTGCAAATAAAGTCTGACGAACTGAGCTATAAATTACAATGCAGCAATAGATTGCTCTAAAACTTTTACAAAGATTTAAGCAAGACGACACGCATGCCCTGCAGGTATTATTTCCAGTATGCAGGAAGAAGATATCATAGCGAGACAGTGATTTTTCGTGTATAGCTTAAGTGATTTTTGACTGCTTTCGACTCAACTTAGAATTGGGACGAGTACTTAATTATCACACTAAGAAAACTTTGAAACACTGGCTCGCCAAGAATTGAAACAAAATACCTACAATCCAGATCCAGAGGTAGGATCAGAGGCAGTCCCTAAGATATGTGACACAAAATATAATTTTTATAAATAGTCATCCACATTCAAGTCTTACTCAGGAGATTTTTTAGTAAAGTTACGTGACATACCTGAAATGAAATAAAAATACAAAGCAATTAATAAACAAATATAGGCATTTTTCAATTATAATTCAAAAACTATATAAATTCTACACGAGATCAGGAACGGACCGTTTAATAACTAATCAATATTTTTGATAAGTGAATTAGACTAAGATATCTTTTAATGTTTTATTTTTACATTTTCCATATTTTAAATACAAACCAAATATATTTTTGGTAAAATACGTTTTACCAAGTTGTTTAAGATATCCAAATTTGTTTTCAACAAATTTCACGTTCGTTTATACTGCAAAAAAATCATCGTTAGTCTCTTTTCGGCTTAACTGATGAATATACGGAAAATTGACACAATAAAGCACGACAACAGCCCGAAGCCATTGCGGTTCACATTCAAGGATCACTTCTTATAACAAGTTAGTCTTCTGCTAACAATCTTCTGTAACTACTCGGAGACATTAACTAGGTCTAGGATGCTGAAGTTATAAACTATGGATGGCAGATCCTATGAAAAATAGGTGCTGGAAAAATATATTCGGCTCCTAATTTAATGACTAAGTGTGTCATTTGAAGGCTTTTAGTTTTCAATGCAATGGAAAATTTATTTTCTAAAAAGGACTGCTAAAAAAGATGAAATATTGGTTATCATTATAGGGTAGAAGAGGAATGTATAATTTGCTCACGAGTTACTCAAATTCTCAATTCAACCCAGTCACAGTCCATGGAGACCTCTACCGGTCTATATTGACTGAATATTTTTGGGATGACTTGACGCAAACTTGTTTTCAAGAATTTCAAGCTTCACGCCGCAAAGCTAGCCAAATAGTCGAAGTAGTTGAGCCGAAATTAGGTGACAGTGTTATCTATAAAAATTTACTTTTCTCTTGGACACCACGTGTGGGTGACTTTTTTAATAATAATTTTGATCACATCGGTGGCCCAAATGATACGCTCACTGTTTAGTTTTTAAGCAAACTACTTGAACGTTTCTACGCAAAGCGAGCCAAATCTTTTCCATAGCCAGGCACGTTGTCAAGACCCAACTAAATTTCAAACTGCTTGGGCTTAGGGAAGGTATATCTGTTTACCATATTTATCCGGCGTTCAAAATCTTTGTCCGCAAAAAAATTCAACAATATTGCCGCGGTTTTTATTGAAACTTTTCTGAGTTTACAAAGATATTTCTGTATATTCATTTGACACCTGAACTTGCTAAAATGTACCTACGCTGAAACCTTTTTTCCGCACGTAAAGTGCTTCTAAGCTTGGAATAATTCAGATAAAAATATTTTTTGCAACGGATATGCGAGGGAACTTTTAGGACTGTTCCCTCCATTAAATATTTTGACTCAACGGACACGACGACAAATGGGTTGCTTTGGAGAAAGTATCCTGCTATTCTGTCGTGAGCAATTTGCTATTTCTTTTAAAGGCAACAAACTACCTTATAACTGTTATATGGAAGGCCAGACGCTGCACAAATAATTATCACGCTTCCACAGAAAAGTGGAATAAAGCTCTGATAAGTCATTCCAATGGCTGTTCGAGGTAATCATTTAAACAATTGGCGCGGAGCCGTTGCAGACATTCCAGAGTGCGCTTGGTCTGCCTGCTAACTGCGGTCCAAGGCACAATACCACAAGTTCTTGTAGTTCGAGGGAATTAATAAAACATACCTATTTGTTTTATTAAACTTCCATATCAGCAAGGCAACGTGTTCAATAAAATAACTCAGAGTGTTTTGATCCAAATACGCATGCAAGTATGCAAGCATTAGTGACAAAGATATTTTGGTGGGTGTCTCGGCTTTTCCTTTTATTTTGGTAGAACGCTCAACAGGAACTTTTCATTTCTTTTAGAGCTTAGAATTTATTCGCTCTCAAGTAGGGTTGCCATTACTGCCTAAGCTAACTTAGGACAAAATGTTTTAAAATGTATTTTCTTGTTGAAAGGGGGAAAAACAAAACAAATTAAATACAATTGACGCATGGGAGTTAAAATTAGATCTGTTTTATTTAACGTTTTCTATCAGATTTGTATTTCTGTTTTTCTTTTTAATACAGAGTTTGATGATTTTTCGTATTTTCAAAATTACTTAGGGGAAAAAGAGGACAATTTCTTAAAACGCTGGAGGACATTCCGCGTCAGGGTTGAAAAGAGGAAATGTCCTCCAAAAAGAGGACGCTTGGCAACCCTACTCTCAAGCCACTACTACCATAGGGATCAGCAACTTCTGTGAATCTCATGAATGTCAAGTATAGAGTGTGGTTGTTGTTATTCTTACTTTAGCGTGCCAACATTTTGAAAATAAACAATAACGCTCTGCCAGTCGATTTGTAGTTTATTTCTGGAGTCATAAAGAATTCCATTCTCGCACTCATCACTTGCCATGACTCAGTGCATCCATCTCAATTTAATGACTCTGCCTGCATATCCACTCCTATCCTTTAACCTTTTTTTTTATTTTCCTTGGATTACAAAAGTATACCACATCTCTTAATTTTACGACTCTGGATGCAATCTCACACCATAATGCGATCACCAAGTCAATTGACTTGATCCCTTCTGGTGATAGGTTTTCCTTATTGCACACTTAATGGACATGGACTAATTTCTCCCTATACACCAGACCCACAACGAACGTATGGAATTCCTGTTGGTTTTATGGACTCGAAGCCACAAGGGGAACTCTTGACAATAGATTCAATATGACGACGATTCTATGGGGTGATGTTTATTCAACAAATAGTAAGAAGTCGTAAAAATGCGATAAAATTTTTCTAAAATAAATTTGAACTCATCGGGCCGACCGCATCCTGCAAAATGGAACGTATTTCATTTCTGTATGGGATATGTGGGATAAATTGTCCGGGTGTTGTAGGAAGAAGATTTTTATGGTGATTGAAAATTCATATGCTGGTGCACTTAACGACCCTTAAGTCGGAATGAATAGCGCATGGATGGGGTCAGAGGTTTTGATTTAGATCGCGTGGTGAACTGGCCATTAGCAGTATTAGTAGAATTATGACATCATGTAGAGTTAAAATTATTGGGAATGCAAAATTACTATCAAGTTTGAAACAATTTTTTTTGTTTTTGGGACAAATGGAAGGGAAGGGTACATCCCACAATTTTATGGCGAGTCCGAACAACTGAATTAAGAAGCTTGGCGGTTATACCTCGTGGGTGTTTGTCAGACATTCGGGAGAAGTGCCGCAGGCGAAAAAAAAACCAGTCCAGCACACCACTAACGACTGAGCCACTACGGCTTGTGCCCTCCTCCAGACGAGGTTAAAAAAAAGGCCAAAACGTCTGCCAATAAAGTGACAGATCATATTCTGGTTCTAAGTGATGAATCGAGACTGAAACTGACATAGGATAAATTTGTGGTGTTTTTCAACTTCACCACATGACGAGTAACAGATTCGTCAACTTCACCACTTTCTGACACCGAAATCCAGAAAACATGCTTTGCTCGGAAGCACGTTCGTCGTTAAGGCCGCTTTCCCACAAACCTAGAATAAGTATTGTAAGTAATCCGCACATAGGGATTAAGTTTCTTGAATTTCTTATTCAAAGTTCATAGAAGACCCCGGGTCGGGTGAGTTAAAGCTTAACATTAGATAAAAATCACCTCACAAAGTTAAAAGAAGGGCTTTGCAATAGCTCACGCAGTTAAAATATAGAGCAGGTCTTTCAACCTTTTGAACTTTTGCTTCCCAATTCAACACAAAGGACTAGCTCTTTTGCGGGCATTTTTTCTTAAAAAGCCCAGAGTCTTAAAATAACTTGTTCAGTTTGAGTGTTTATGGAAATATCTTGAGCAGGATTCAATCTGATTTAAATACTTAAAAGACTAAAGGTGAAATTTGACCTAGAGATTTGAGGAACTCCAAAGTTGTCGACATATTTTATTGGAAATCATCATTATTAATAAATAACACTTTTTTTGTAGTACCTATAACTACGTAATTTCAAAACCGAGTCCCTGAGACATACAATTGGTCCACAAGAAAGAAGTCAAGGACGTAGCGTGAGCTGCGCCAACAAGAGACGCCCAATCTCCTAAACACTGCATACAAGATGACCCTATCGACCATAATAGGTGAACGCTTAAAATCTTCGTAAGTAACTCGGTTCGCCAGAACTCCAAATCGATCCAGAGCTAGCAAGCAGCTCTGTCTACCTACACCCGCGTTCTGCTATAAACGTTAATAACATCTCTCATCTCTCTCTGGGCTGACAAAGCAATTGTGAAATGATTTACCGACATGAATTGTTGGAATTTATAGTCACTGGTTGAAAAAGTTCAAACCCCTTAAAAAGCGTGGGAGGCTTCCAGTGTCTGCATCGATCCATTTCTCAGATGGATTTTTCGTTTTTCGTAAAAATCGTAAAAAAATATGCCAAGCCTTGCTGCATCTTTCCTATAATACAGTGCTGCCACCTATTGTTGCGCTGGTATGTAGTCTGTCGATAGAGATCAAACTCTTTAAAGGACGTCTTGAAATCGTTGAACCTGCACCGCAAGTTACCTAAAAGATGAACGACAGTCTTGAGCTCCAAAGAGCTTATAGCGACTGATTCGAAGGGCTTGTATGCCGTTTGGCTATCCGGAAACATATTTCATAGCTCTAATCGCCACCTGAAAGGCCCTAGAGTGATCTGAAAGACTCTAGCCTGTCTTATCCTTCGGAGAAGAGCCCACCACATCTACGGATATGCATCTTCGGTAGGTTCTGAGTTGTTGCACTGGTCAACTGCGAGGTTACTTTAAGGCGAACAACTTAAGAGGCTTCTTGTTTTCTGCTAAAAGTGACAATGGATGTCATTTACAACAGCATGTCCTGCTTTCTGCTTAAAGTGTCAATCGATGTCAGATACAAGAGATTGTCAAGTATAGCGGGAAAAAGAGTAGTCCCAAGTCCTTCACTGTCGTAAAAAAGCTGTTCTTTGGTCTTCATATTGGTCCTACGTTCGAGGAGCATTGCCAGTGAGTGATTGACGATTGTACATCCAAACAGCTTTTTTTAAAACTCTTTCGCGTGTGCTGGACCTTTCATTCTGACATTCTGTATAAAAAAGGCCGAAGTGTTCCAGGAAACTAATATTAAACATAATTTCCGATTGCAGACAGCTCCCTTATCCTCTCTAGTCGTCAACAATTATGTTAGGTTAGGTTTGTGGGCCGGCGAGGAATACTCCCAAAGCAATTATCTTACTTGATTGCCCAAGACCGGGAAAATAGTGGTAGATAGACGAAAAGAGACCCGACAATGGTGGTCTGATTCGAATATCTGACAGGTTGACACGTCAGCTTCAGGTTTTTTTTCGCATGCAAATACATTTCATTGAAGCTTTTGGCCATGCTTAGAGTCTGAAAACGTCTTCTCTGTTTAGGTTTGCCCTTTAAAATAGTTGCACGAAGGGCTTTTTATGTCCCCTTGTACGGATAGCTCTTTTGGACCGTCACGATGAGCTCTCTAAAGGACCTTGCACGTGTTCTTTTATACTTATTCATCCAAGATTAATTTGTTAAACACTTCAAATATTTCCAATGACGTAAGTTTTAAAAATAAAACCAACGAGGTCAATTTTACAAATACTTTCCTTGGCACCTTCTCCTTCCGGTACAAATTCCTCAGCCAGAAATACGACAGTTTTCAAAATAAATGATAATAAACCGCAGATTTACCCAACAATAACAATAAAATATTCTCACACAAATAAAAAATGTCTTCGCGGAATTTGTTATGGCCCCAGAACCAGAAAACACTTCCTCGCAAT
This sequence comes from Cheilosia variabilis, assembly GCA_951230905.1. Classification (NCBI taxonomy): domain Eukaryota; kingdom Metazoa; phylum Arthropoda; class Insecta; order Diptera; family Syrphidae; genus Cheilosia; species Cheilosia variabilis. The sequence goes on from OX579679.1 coordinate 47,036,386, forward strand.
TAGGCATCCTCCCAAGTAGGTATCTCGAATTCACTCGAATTCACTCGGTCAAATGGGCATACAGTCGCCGTGTCGGTCGGCCCTAAAAATAGACCACATGACACACAGCGTTTCCTATAGGTAGAACTGTTTCGGTCAATTATTTCCCAAAAATAACTACACCAACAACGACCGAGGTGAACAGCCTCGGGTTCCCCTAAGTTGGCTGGTAGCCAATTTCCTGCATCGCGAGGCACTCAAGTGCAAAAAACACATTTAAATGTTGCAACACATCAGCCAGGCAGCACCTCATCACCGGTCTTAGTCACCGCGTCATGCACATGGCAACTGATTTTTCATTGAACCCATTCACTTTGGGGAGACAGCGTTTTTTTTTTCCCCCTTTTCATCATTTGTGTCGGGGTGTGGTGGTACCGGGAATTAATCAGAAATCAATTTCGGAACACACAAAAACGCCAATTGCACAGCATTCCAGATGGCCAATGAATTGCATCTTCAATCGTGCGTCTAACATGTTTCCTGTGGTGTGCCCACTGCAGCTATACATGTCCAACATACCGATCTCGGCAATGGAGTGTGCACGGAGCCCGACATGAGCATCAGGCCCATCATGAGAGTTGTCTGCGAATGGCAATCCATTAGAAAAATTTGATCTTACATCATAGAGGCAGCTCATGCCTGAGCTTTACAAGTCAACCGGTGGCGGTCGGTCGACCAACCACACTCCGGTGATGATCAGGAAGTAATTTTTAATTCTCCTTAAAGATGTCGACGGTGGCGGCGCAGGACTGTACAGAATGAATGATCTGTGGATCCTCACACTGTCCATCAACATGTTGCAGAACCGCTATCAGCAGTGGCCCAGGCAATTCCCCAACAACCCGCTGCCTAGTCAAAGTGAAAGACCGCTGATGGCATCTACTACCATTATAGTTATTATTATTACTTCAACTACATTTTGATGCGCACTTGTTTTCGCACAGCCATTTCCAGGAGAGGTTGTGCGCGCGCCTGGTTGCTATGGTTCTGTGGTTCGCCCTGGAGCGGAATTCAAAATTTGCCCATAGAACAGCAGCAGCAGAAAACTGGAAGCCGAATGCGCCGAGGAGGAACAGGAGATAATCTTGTTGAGGTGTTTGGAAACGAGATTTTTAGGGAGCAGGTTGCTGCCGCGTGATTGCTGCCTGGTATAGTGGCGCGTGTTCCTTTAATCAACTTCAGCAGCGACTACGGTGCGGTGGAACTTTTTACTCGTGGGAGGAGAGGAATTCGACGCGCCGTCCCTCTACAAAGTGGAAAATTGTTTATTAAAGATGAGATGCAGAGTTGGTTGCAATTGACATAGATTTGGCGGTGCGGATGACGTAAGCGGGAACCAAAAAACCGTGGCGAGCTCACTTGGCCAGAAGTCAACGAGTTATTCAGGATGGATGACATTCCAAAGACGAGTGGAGGAGTTTGCACTACTTTGTGGGTGAATGTGGGCAATATATTTCTGTTCCAAGCATACACTGAGGTTGTACTAAGAAACGACTTGAAGAGAGGCTTCCCAAACGGAATAGAGAACATTTTGGCTCTTGACGGCTGAGTGTCAATGTCTGATTTCCCGATCAAACATCGGTCACGAAACAAAGCCGGCGGGGGATGGGATGTCAGTTATGGTAAAAAAATTAGAAAGTGGAAGATGGCAGCAGAAAGCGAATGACCAAGGTAGGCTATGTCTCGCAGATCTGACAAGAAATGGTTAAGTCGCACGTTTACCGACGAGCTAGGTACGTCAGCTTGTGCACCGACCCAAAATCCCAAGCAAACGAATGTTTCGAAGACGCGTTTTCAATCCTTACCTACCTTAGCTTTAAATAGGAAACACATCTGAGGAAACACAGTTGGTAAATAGGTAGGCGTGACAAGTAGTCGCAGGTAAACGCGGAATGTTGCTGATGATTGGCTTTGGCGCCTGACTGTGCTTGGTTCGTCAATAGTTTGCATTTTTATTACAGATAAAGTCTGTAGTCTTTTTCTGTGTCCTCGTGCAGGGTGGGTTGAAAAAAAATTGTTTTGTAGGGCTCACCTAATGTCTTCAGTAAGAAATCTGCGGGACTTGTAAGAAAGACCGTCCTCACCGGTCTTATCGAACATTTCGAACATTCAGCAGCCGTCGCTTTCATATGTAGCTTTCTAGGGGCCTGAGCTTTAAGTACTCGACTGGTACATATTACAACTCTCTCTAGCTTTTGCATTGTCTGTTCAAGAACTATTGATCAGACGATGCGATAGCGAAGTAGCTTCAGGTATGCTAATGTAATTTGGGATCCAAAGGTCTTAAGATCGTGCACCTACTCCCCTTTTGTAGACCTCAAAGCCGAGATGTTTAACATTACTGTATTATATTAAGGCGGTGCCTTTGATTGGGATAAGTTCCACGTTAGCCACTCTTGTCTCGTAAAAGGCATTGACACAATTCGGCTTATTGGAATAAGGCTTGTATCAATTATGTAAAACATTTAGAAATCGGTTGCGCCTATGTAAAAGCGGAAAGGTAGTCTTCTTCATCCATATCCGCCATTAGCTAAGACTCGAAGAAAGACCGAGAGGAGGCACTAAGCGAAGAATTTCACCAGAGACTTGTACTTCCAGCTCAGGAAAACCAACCTTCACAGCATCCTCCCTCATATAGACCCCTGTGTATGTTGGAAAAAGACTGAAACGCATCACTACCGATCGATTGGAGCGTTGCCATCGATTGGACCAGGTCGTATATGAGTTCCGAAAATAGACTCAAGTTGCACCAAACTGGTGACAGAAGACACACACTATACGGACAATTTTGAAGGCCTTTTCCACAGAGGGTGTCGCCGTAAGATACAGAAAAACGGGCTGAAATACAGAATAAATTGAGCTGTAGTGGAACAATGGCATGCCAAGACTGCCGTCAAAGATAATCGACACATTTCTGAAGGGCCTAGAGTACGATCAAAATGAAGCGATCAGATCCAAAAAAAGAGTGGTCGATTTCAACGAGTGTTTGCTTTCAATACGGCTACAGGAGAAGGCAGAAGTTGAGCTTATTAGATTAAATGACCTTAAGTCAGTCCATATTAATTTTACGTATAAAATCGTACCACACATTCCAGTCTACATTAACAACAATGTAGTGGAATATTTAAACACAGCCAAATACCTCGGCATGACTATAGAGTTGAACATGCGATACAGTAAAATGTATTGGCTTATTGGGAGATACTCATCCCTGTCCAACTACAATAAGGTATTGCTAAACACGCAAGTTCTGAAACCAGTATCGACCTACGGGCTCCAGTTTTGGGCATGCACCTGCCAAACATATTTACAAAAAATTCAGATTTTCCAAAATAAAGTACTAAGGAATATAGTCAATGCACCTTGGTACATACGCAATGTCGATCTGCATAGAGATCTAAATGTTTAAATGGTTGAAAATGAGGTTAAGAAGGATGCTCGGAAGCAGAGAAGTAGGCTTCTCAACCACGTCAACACAGAAATAACAGAACTTTTAAACAATGACAATGTAATCAGGAGATTGAGACGGATAAAATCTCTTGATCTATAAGATTTAGTTAGGGCTAAGAAAACAGGTATTGATTTCAAACAAAACAAATTTTGAAGTCCTTAAATTTATTAAATAATTCAAAAATAAATTGCTGATTAGTCGTACGGCTAGGTGCAATCTTATCCGGGATGGCAAATGCATCCATCCATCACTATTGCAGAAGCATCTCTCGCGTACTAGCTCAGCAATGTCTTTCAATCATTTTTTACTTCCCGCGAATTCCCAATACAAAACCAAAAAAAAAACAAAGCTTATAACCAGCAGAAGAGTTATGTGGACAACAACGCACGAAAACTGTAGGTGACCATACTGTCGTCTCAAAAACAGAGCTATTTTTATAGACACTACGCTAAAGCTTCAACAACACGATCAGTGCACAGCTTAAAAGGCAGCAAACTGCGCAATGAACAATATTAGGGTGTTTAAAATACTGAAAAATACCGCTTTTAACACAAGGTTCAGCGTCGATAATTCCTAATGGGTCGCGTATACGGGCTGGTCCAATGAAGGCCGAATCATAGAGGATGCGAACTGAGGTGACCTACCATAGAGTTCTTAAGGCAACTGCCGCCTTTCTGAGCAGTGCAAATATTTCAACAAGAGATAGCCACAGAGGATACTAAGTCTAGACGAATGACAGCAAAGATGGGATCAAACTGACAAGATAGGTGCAGGGAAATAACTCCACGGGCAATAATTTCACATGGGAAACAACTCCACATCGAGTTGAAAATAATTTCACTTATTTTATGTGAAGTTATTTCCCACTGAAAGTGAGCAATAACTCCACTTTTTTTCTTAACACGCGGCTACATTTTATGTAAGCTCACAATTCATAAAAAGTGGAAAATGTAGCGTGTGGCTTGGGGTCACTGTTTGGGGGAGGGAGTAGGTGCAAGGGTGGGTGTATGCCAAGTTGTTTTTCATAATGTTATTTAAATTATACTAAAATCCTTATAAATAATTTGATTTGGTTTCTGTTTTCCAGTTAGAATCGAAAGATTCTCAAATCGTTGGTGGGAAATAATTTCAATAATTTCACAAAATTTGTGGTGAAGTAATTGCCCACTTTTAGTAGGAAATAACTTCACACAAAAAAAGTTAAATTATTTCTTTCTCAAAGTGAAGTTATTTCCCATGTCAAGTTATTGCCCGTGAAGTTATTTCCCTTCACCGACAAGATATAGGGTCGCACAGATTCACACCCAAAATCGCCGATTGAGAGGAGGCTATAGACAGCTGCTTATAGGCCATGGGGCCCATAAACTCCAAGGGCATCACAATGGATCTACAGGTTTCCTTTGTCTCGTCAACTCACTTATAAAGGGTGATTTTTTAAGAGGTTTAGAACTTTTTTTAAAAAAAAAAAAACAAAAAATTCGAAAAAATGAATGAAATAATTATTTGAATCGATAGTTTGAACCTTGCAATTTAATGTTTAAAGATAATTTCATGCAAATGTTGACCGCGGCTGCGTCTCAGGTAGCCCATCCGCTGAGTCCAATTTTGGCATACTCTTTCACACATATCGGCCGGTATCTCACGAATGAATGCATGGATGTTGGCTTCCAGTGCGTCAATCGAAGCAGGCTTGTCCCTATACACATTAGCCTTGGCATACCCCCACAAAAAATAATCTAATGGTGTCAAATCGCACGATCTAGGCGGCCAATTGACCGGCCCGAAACGTGAAATTAACTGTTCACCAAACTCGCCTCGCAATTACGCCATTGTTTCGCGTGCTGTGTGGCATGTGGCACCGTCTTGTTGAAACCACATATCATGCAAGTCAAGAACTTCCATTTCGGGCAAAAAAAAGTTTGTTATCATCGCTCGGTAGCGTTCACCATTGACAGTAACGCTGCGATTCGCATCATCTTTGAAGAAATATGGCCTAATAATGCCGCCGGCCCATAAACCGCACCAAACAGTGGCTTTTTCGGGATGCATTGGTAGCTGTTGCAATGCTTCTGGCTGATCTTCACTCCAAATGCGGCAATTTTGCTTATTTACGTACCCATTCAACCAAAAATGAGCCTCATCGCTGAACACAATTTTTCGATAAAAAAGCGGATCCTCGGCCAGCTTTCCAAGAGCCCATTCACCAAAAATTCGGCGTTGTGGTAGGTCGGCTGGCTTTAGTTCTTGCACCAGCTGTATCTTAAAAGGCTTTACGCCCAAATCCTTCCGCAAAATTTTCCACGTAGTGCTGTAACAAAGGCCTAACTGCTGGGAACGGCGCCGAATCGACATTTCGCGGTCTTCTGTCACACTAGCTGATACGGCCGCAATATTTTCTTCACTACGCACAGTACGTAAACGTGTTGGTGGTTTAATGTCCAACAAAGTAAATTTGGTGCGAAATTTGGTCACAATCTTCCGAATAGACTGCTCAGAAGGTCGAGAATGCCGATCATAAAATGGAAGCAGCGCGCGATGAACATTTCGAACCGAGCACGAATTTTGATAGTAAAATTCAATAATTTGCAAGCGTTGTTCATTTGTAAGACGATCCATGGTTAAATTGCAAACCAAACTGAAGCTGTTTGACAGTGACACAAGGTACTAAACACACGTCAGCTGTCAAAACCAGTGTTGCCAAAACCAAACCAGCTAAAAAATCACCCTTTATAACCCAACCCCAGAGGCCACGACAGCTTTAGGGTTGACCTGCGCAGGTGTGTGCACGATGACAACCCTTCTTACTCGTGCTTTAGAAAGGCTTCTGAAGACGCTGAGCACGTCATGTTTAACTGCCCGCAATACGAAGAAGAACAGCACAAGCTAAGGAAGATTTTTGATCTGCAACTGTCGCTAGAAAACATACCTAATCAACCAGCTGTGGCATACAGAAGCAGGATGGTCAGTTAGAATAGGACACAACCACCTGGTAAACAGCAGCGTCTCTCCTACTAGCTATTTACACCTAAAGACCTATGATCGCATTGGCGAAGAATGGTCTGAGTTTAATAAATTTAAAGCCACGAACTTGAAAAACTAAAGACATGGTATCCCACAGCTCCCACAGCACCCATACAAAACTCAAACTAAATAGATGGTCCAAACCACCAGCTCTATTATTACGGCCACCGAAAGGGACGACCAAATTAAATAAAAAAAATCGTTAACACTCTGCAAAACCACTTGACCCTTCGGTCCTGTTGCCGCACCCCTTCCGTTGCCCAACACCAATCGGTTGCACAACATTTCGCCAAAACCATGTATACTGAAAGACCCCTTTCCGTAAATTTTTCAAATGTCCGCTTCTTTATCGAAACCATCAAATCTCGTGCCAGGTTAAAGTAATTTTTCGTCAAACTCCTCGTCCATCCAACGACAAGACGAAAGAGAGAGCATTTCCTCATCCACCTCCTTGTCAAGTGTGGTATGGTGTTCAGATTTGTGCGCTGTTCTTCTGCACTCACCTAGTCTTTGGCATTCCGCAAACGTAATACCAGCTTTGCAGTGGTTACCTACTCATACTCATCTCCCGAAGGCGTGGATGGCGATGTCTAGAACGTAACTTGTTGAAATTCCAATCGAGTGTACTACAAGTCGTCGCCATCGTTGTCGCCGTCGTCGTTGTTGCTATTCGGCTTTGGTTTGGTTCTTGATTCGTGGTTAGCCGCATCCCGGTTGGACTTGTGTCTATTTTTGCACCTTTCGGGTTTATTGCGGCAGCGATGGTCGCTGAATCAATCCTTGCGACTGGTGGTGTGCCCACCACCACTGCCAGCATCATCATCAACCACTACCACGGTTAGCTATGCGCGGCGCGTTGTGTAATCAAAAGATAACGGCATTTAATGGTTTGCGGATGAAGACGATGATGAGGATGATCATCGTCATCATCACCGTCATCATAACGACGATACAACAAATGGAAACGTATTGGTGGTACATACCTATACCTTGGTACAGCTGTACCGCAATTTCGAATGCTGCGCGATTGTGGTAATGCCGCGACGTGTATAGCGGTAAGCGGCAGCTTGGCTTATATTGAAATGTCATGTCTTTGCAACAAATTTGTGGGATTGCGCTCTCCGCAAAAGATTTGGAGTGTACAAGAAGAATGTTGTGACAGTGCAGCGCGCAGACATTTGAATGCGAATGCGATTGTGCGCATTGTAATAGAACACAAGCGTGCGGCGGGGACCATGATTTAACAAGTGGAGACGATGATTTAAATTCAATTCCACAACTGGGCCTAGGTATACCTCCTGAACTGACATGTGTGTGCGCGCTCTCAAATTGCAATGACCCAGGAAGTTGGCGCATTTGCTCTCGTTTCGCAATTGACTAATATAGCGTTGCGGTCCAAATCTACCCCGTAATTTAGTTGTCTATCGAGTGGATGTAAGTCAAATAGGTAATGGGTATGTTTGCGCATAACTGTGGTGATGGGTTTTATTCGACTGTCGTTGACAGTTCTGTTTTGCTGTTGAAGTAGCAAAGGAGCGGAAGCGTTACCATCGATAATAGTTGGGTTTTTCTGAGTCCTCTAGACTTTTGGGAGATATTTCCACCCGACACGATGGACCAATTGAGGTCTAATTGAACCTCATCGAGGGTCACCTTAAATGAATTAAAGTTCCATGAAGTACTGAGTACGTATTATAATTAATCATTTCCTGATTAAGACAAATTAAGAATTTTAAGCTAAGCCTAGTTGAAGACTTCAGGGGCAAGCTAATGGCAACAGTTAGAAGCCAACAAGTTGTAAGTGCAGGTGTCATGTAGGGGTCCCAATGATGATGTGCAAATTGAACGATACTCTTTTATAAAATATAGAGACTAAGGAATTGCAATGCTGTGGTGACTCGAAGTGGTCGTATAAGGACCTCCATAATACGTGAGGTAGCCAATGCCGAACAGCAGCTCTGAAACTACTTTCCAAATGAATAGGCCTTGGTTCATGCTTCAGTGGTTTAACGTAAGTCCCTTTGGCAACAGTTTGACTCTTTCAAGAGGTCAAGAGCTCTTGTAGGTAGATTCAGAATGAGATATTTGGCCCAAATAATTCATCTCTATCCATCCGTTTGAGTATATTACTCCGAGTTGATGGGGGAAGATCAAGACTTATGGAGAGTTCACTTGAAAATTACGATGACGGTGACTGAAGAATTTCATTCCCGCCTAATGCCTCCAGAAACAGATGCATGTGGCCTACAAATTTTCAAAGGTTCGACCTCAAGGGTGAGATAAAATAAAGTGCACGACTGGGTCGAACAAAACTTTCTCATTCGTCAAAAGTTTCAACAAAAGCATTCAACAAGGCTGGAAAAAAGGGAAATATTTATTTGCTTAAATTAAGATTTGCGTAGCTGTTATTGCATTTTTATCGGAAGTGGGGACATTATAACAAAAATATAGCATAGATTCTGGAAAATAGATCGGGATTTGTGCAATCATTTTTGAGAAATAATTAGTTATCTAATTTATTCGAATTTGTTGAGAAGAACTAAGTACGGGATCTTATTTCGAATACTGATTTTATCTTTTTATATTTAATTTGATCAAAATCGTTAGAGCGGTTTTTGTAAAATTTGGCGAACAAAACAGTACCAAATATTGCAATGTTTAGTTTGAAAAATACTATTGCTTAACTATTAAACTGACAACCGAATACAAGTTATTGTCGATTATCGCAATCGAAAATGGGGTTTTCAAGATATGAGCAGTTTTTAAAGTGAGCGTTTCCAGTGATTCGAATTGAAAATTAAGGACTCTAAGTTTGCATTTTGGTCAAAATCATGCCGTTTTGAGGTAAACTAGGGAAAACGATATTTTTCAAAAATGACTTTTTTTCAAAAATCTATTTTACGTTAATACAGAGAAAAACTGAGTTTTCCATTAAGTTAGAAATGACAATATTACCTTAGAAATGCATTTTTATTACAATCGTATGGACCGTTTTCGAGATATGTTCAAATTTCACAAGTACCGTTACACGATTTTTTTTTTCAGCCGCTTAGGCTGTAGGCCTCGGGACATACAGACAGACAGACAGACGGACAAAATTCTGCGACCCACTTTTTTGAGTTCGCCTATCATCGTAATGTCAGAATTGATTAACATCTCGAGTTCGAAATTTTGTACGAATACAATATCTTTCTCTTACTACGTAATGGAGAAAGTTAAAAAATAATGACACACATACAGAATTTAAAAAAGATACCGATACAAACAAAATCTAAACATAGTCATAAAAAGTAAAAGACTTAGCAAAATTAGTCAAAGGTCCGTCAAAAGTACTCCGTCACACGTGCCACTCCACACACTACCACACAGCTCCCTCGTAGTTGAAGTTTTGAGAACTGTGCAGTCTCAAAACATCGACTTGAAAGAGGTGAAGGGAAGTGATGGAGGAGGGAGGAAATAGCTGGTAAAACGCGAGAGAGCAGCCAACCCAGACTGGCATTGAAGTCAATCGGGCTTTTCAATCTATTTGTAAACCTGTTTTCGACAGATTTATGCACGCAGCCAAGGGGATTGCCAACAACCATTTGACTCGTGCATGGGAGGTATTAATTCAGTGCATAGATGAAAGGGCCAAATAGGAGCGGAGCTATATGGTACTCGAATTTCTGTCGATATTGAAGAGATGTGATTCCAAAAAGATCGCCAAAAGGTTAATGCTACGCTTGATTTGCTGAGGGATAAATTTGCGATTGGAAAATTTGTGGACGCAGAAAAGTCTGATGAACATCAAAGAGAGTAGCAACAGGCACGGTACATAAATCTCCTAGGAATGTATGAACAGCCGAAAGACCAATGTTGCTGCATTTCTTAAAGGAAGGCCAAAACTCCTCATCGCAGAAGTGCATTCTGGGCTTTCAAAGAATAATTCGAGGGAATTCCAGTAAAATGGGTGATAAAGGATTCACTTCCTGGTATAGTACAATGGACCAGTTGCTGTTCTCTAGTGGGGTGATTTTAGCCCGACAACAAAAAATGGTAAACTTGCAAAAACTACGAAGCAGTCAGAAATCCTTTGGAACAAGAGACAGGCAATACACGAACGCCAAAGAGACTGATGTACTACGATATATGTCAACGAGAGAAGCAAGCGACAACACTGTGATTGCAAGCTTCAACCAAAAATGTAAGAAAAAATTAAATTGGCAAAAGCTCAAGAAGAAGACAGCAGAATGAAGGGTAAAACACTGCCAAACTCTACCCTACGAAGGAATGTCTTGACCGGCTGCTCCCGAGTGGGTACCTACTACCTAGTTTGGTATAGTTTGGTATAGAGTGTGACATGTCATTGGTATCAATTAGGAATTCGTCCATCCAGTGTGTTCAAGAAATAAATCCAATAGAAGATTCATAATGACGCATATGTTGCTTGCGCGCTCTTTGAATATGCCCCCATTAATGGGTGCAAACTCAATACTTCGGGTCATAACACATTTAGGTGTAATAGGGAATGAGGACTGCCATAAACGACACTGGGATTTCTCAGAGAGAAGTCGTAAGATTCACGCTGCGTTATACTGAACATTGTCCAGATTCTCCAGTACTTCAGTACATCAAAGGTATGACTGATTAAATCGTGAATAGCGTAAAGAATACAGCAGTTGACACCTGTCTGTTCAGTAGCGATTTCCAACCTTCCAGTATTCCAGTTACTTCTTTCAAGAAAGATTCTATTTTTCTCCAAAAAATATAATAAATTTGTAATATTTTCCTGTTTTGCTCTCTTCAGCTGATGCTTCTAAATCAAACATAGCAGTGCATTTTTTTCGGTACTAAATTTCGAGAACTTTAATAAGGGCGTCCAATTTTTTCGTGTATATTTTTTTCTGAAATTCTCCAAATATATATAAGAACTTTAGCTATTTCAAATGGCAATATAAAAACGTTATTAATTTAAATAACAGGGGTGCCAATATCTGTATCAAAGAATAGCTTTAACTATTAACAGCGCAATCAATTTTCTTTTAATTAAAATTACAAAAATGCAATGTCCCTCAAAAGTTTTTGATTTAATTGTTAAATACATAAATTAAATTAGTAAATGGATTATATTTTACCAATTTATTTTTCTTTTTTTTTTTTCAAATTAATGGATTTCTTATTACATATATTGAAATATTTACTAATTCACATTTTTGTTTAAAAAAGAAGCATTAAATGCATTTTAGGTACCCACTACTGTAGTTTTTGGAAGACATTTTTTTTAATGCATTTAATTCTTAACTTCCATATAAAGGGTATAGAATTTTGAAATGGAATAAACCAAAGATGATTTTTTTTAAATTGACATGAAACTTACATTATTCGAAAGATAATCTGCTGGCATTACAATTCAAATGTGCCCGCCACGGCTGGCTCGGACATAGTCTAATCTGGAGGTCCAATTTTCGATGACTTTTTCCAACATTTGTGGCCGTGTATCGGCAATCACGCGGCGAATGTGGTCCTCCAAGTGGTCAATCGTTTCGGGCGTTAAATCGCACGATCTTGGAGGCCAATTCACGGGTCCGCAACGTGAAACTATGCGGCTACCAAACGTTTCCTTCAATAAATAAATTGTGGCACGAGTTGTGTGACATGTTGCGCCGTCTTGTTGAAACCACAGCTCCTGCGCATCATGGTTGTTCAATTGATGAACGAAAAAGTCAGTAATCATGGCTCTGGCTCTATAGCGGTCACCATTGACTGTAACGTTCTGGCCAGCATCGTTTTTAAAGAAGTACGAACCAATTATTCCCCATCACACCAAACAGTCAGTTTTTGTGGATGTAACGGTGTCTCAACATACACTTGAGGATTATCATCACTCCAAATACGGCAGTTTTGTTTATTGACGTATCCATTCAACCAAAAGTGAGCTTCATCGCTAAACAAAATTCGCTTATGAAAATTTGGAACAGATTTTCAAAATAAATTTGCACAATTTGGAAGCGTTGTTCAGGCGTCAGTCTATTCCTGTTGATATGCCAAACCAAACTAAAAATATATCCCTTGACAGCTGCCAAAACGGCCGCCAGTTAAAATAGTGTTGCCAACTTAAAGTTCTATAGTTCTACCTTTATAAATGTATAACATATTAAAATCGCGGTAAAAATAACAAAGCTGCACTTTTTTACGCAACTGTTTAGGAAACCAACCACCAAACCAGCAGCTAAAATGATTAGCCGCCTCTTTCAATGGCAAGTCCATACTAACAGCAGAAATATTTGTTTCTATTGATACGTCTGAAAGTGTGAGCCAAGTGCAGATGAATCATTAAATATGGCGATTCTTCGTCGAAAAGACCTCAATCTGTCAGTTGATCAACTGACAGGCAGTAGCCCCTTGGTATACAGCTCAATGTTTCAATAAGTCACAGAAAAATCGTTGCCCTCAATACGCCAAACAGAAATTGTTCTCACAAATTTAATTAAATACCTCGCAGCCACCCTCTCTCGAAATCGAAAAATCAATTCCCACTCAGCTCTATGGCAAGGGTTTCACATTTTTGTTGCTTTATTAAATTTAACACAAATTGACGTACGCATGCACACGGTCGTCACAAGGAATTTATTCCGGTGACCTGTCGCCTCAGTAAGTACTGAGCACCCGAGAGAACTTGAGCGTGTCACTCAAATTTTGATAACGATTATTTTTGGCAAGGTAAGCGAGTGTCGGATTCTGCGGTCGTAACCCAATAAACAGAGTCGTGACAACTTGACAGCGTTTGACCAACATGTTAACTGTCATGTTGTCAGATTCTGTTAGCCTTTCGATTTCAAGTACACTCAGGTTCACGCATCATTTTCTATTCAATTTGATTGACAAGTTGAAATGGCGACTCGTGTCAGATAGGGGTCATTATTAAAGTGACCGTCAGTAGTGAGCGCTATCTGGAAGACGTTTCAATGTCATGGTCAGCAGTACGTAATTGTTTATGCGTTATATGGACTGTTTTTGTAATACAGCCGGAAAATGTTACGTATACGCCGTGGGTAATTTGGATATTAGCTTGATGAGTTATTTTAATTTCCGTTAAGGTGGTTTATGGGAAATATTGTGGCAGGGCAACTGATGGGCGTAGCCACTTGTGATTAATGAGGGAGGTTGGCTGTTACCTTTCAAATGGCCTTTAGGGAGCTTATCGAAATGGTATTGAAAAATCGAGATTTATGTGCACTTTGGGGTGGAACTTTATTATGCAAGTATAGCTTGGGATACTAAATTTAATCAGCATGGAAATGGCTGGGAAACAGTTTGCCAAGTAAAAAGAAGAAGGTGAACTCTTAAACCAAGACCAGCACAATTGCTGTAAGTTGAAAGTTAATTGATGGCGAGATTTGAAGGTTCACTCCCTGATGAGGTAGAACCAACAAAGAGCAATGGTGCCTACGACAAAGGCCGTCCATTAACACCGAGTAGACATAGTTTGCTAATGCAACCAAATTAATTTTTTAAAGGGTCTTAGACAGCTAAGACTAAGTGGTTAGGAGTTCTCCCGAATACCATATGCATTTTAAGGTAGAACGGAGAAGATCGGGAAAGCCAACAAGGTGATTTAATAAGAGTGTGTGGACCGGCGCGGTGCTAGTTTTGCAAGGGCCAGCGTAATGGATGTAGACTACGTTGTTACGCATTTAACAAATCGTTCTGAAGCCTAAAAAGCTTTGTTAAGGTTTCATAGTGATTTGGCGATTTACTATATTTTTATTTAGGAAACGCCACCACTTCGGTAAAATAGAAATGGTATATGGTCCAAGGGTGCGGGACTTTGATTCTTGGACTTGATCAGAAGCCAGTTTAGTGATCTTATGACCAGTGAATGGAGGAAAGAGGTTTTGTAGTACTAAATAGAAAGCCTTTAACCAGTTCAGTTTTGTTTCTAAGTGCGAAATCACAGTCAGAGTCACAGAAAGAGACTCGATGGATGGTGGAACGGGTGTGCTTCGGAAGGACTGGCTTACTATCTGAATTTATGAATAAAAACTTCAATATTGGAAGCTATGGTGATAGCACTGCTGCAGAGGGTCATTTGCTAGGAAATAATATTCAAATGCTGTACTTAGGGGAGACCAGTACCCACAGTTTAGAGTTTTTAAAAAAGCTCAACAAATATTTGCCCGACAAAAAACTTGTAGCCAAAATTGGCTTGGGAAAAAGGACCGACAGCGATCGAAGGCTATAGAAAGGCAGACTCTCTTGAGAAATAGTGATCAACCTCAAAACTCCTTAATCCAGAGCCATTAACTGAACCTGATACGGAAATGGTAAGCGGTTTGATGGACGCCCAAGTTCAAATAACATAAAAGTGGCGGTCAAAAATGGCGCTAAAAGTGCAGTTCCAACCACAAGCTGAGGAAAACATAGGTGGGTAGTTGGCAAAAAATGCAGATTTAAGGTATTACCCTTAGAAGATGAGACTTCTACCGTATAACGTCTGCAGACTATACTAAGAAACGACAGCGCATAATATGCTTTTTTAAGTTCCACCAGTTTCCAGCAGAAGAGGGTATTTTGAGTTCCGAGAATGAACCGAAACAGATGCTGATTCTATCGCATGGTATCGATTTTTGTTTGGAACTTTGAAAAAAATCTAAAGACAATCGAAATATAAAGACCCAGCAACGTCTGACGCGCATATAGCTCACTTAAAGTAATATGGATTGATAATGTTTGAGGTTTATATTTACTTAAGTCGATCCTGTCGGAGTTGCCCATAAAATATACAAGGTTGACATGGATGTGGATAGTGATTCCTACCAGAGAAGCAAGATTGGTGAAGCAGGAATATGTAAAATTCTTTTCTATGCTCTTAGAGTGATTTTTCTTTTTGGAAACAATGCAAGGGATGAACGGTTGAATTGAGTTGGTAATTTAGTGAGTCCGCCTAAGTAAAAAACAAATAAAACAAGCTGCCCATTGCGATTCCGTTTTAGTTACAGAACGAACTTTTGAATACCAGGGAGCCTGTGTGTCTGCAGCGCATATTCCTCAACTTTATCGAGTACAAAAAACTCACTTGAATTATGAGAAAATAAAGCCGTTTACAGCTGGGAAAAAAAAAGCAAAAACCACCTAAGACCAGGGGTCAGATTCTGTAAGGCAAACGATCAAACGTTTTCGTGCGCACGAATGATTTGCCCTATGTTACACAAGCAAATTTCTTCGTGCACACGAAAACGTTTTAACGTTTCGCCTTACAATATGCCGACCCAGCTGTCATCTACACGCCTGTCAATTCTCAGGGTTGAATACCTTTTTTTTAATTTCAAGGGTTCGCTTGAGTAATTTTCAAATAATTTCCAATGCGTTGTCATCGAGAACTGACTCTCAAAATGGGCGGCTTGGGCAAAACATCAAAATGGACATAACTCAGAAGTAGTTAAAGACTTTGTATACCTAGGATGTACTACAATTTCGCAAAAAATAAGTAGAGAATTCAGTTCATTTCTATTCTAAATGTTCAATATGTTACATTTACTCGAAACTATAATTTATTGTTGCGACTTGCTTCAGCTACGGTGGGAGGTTTAGTGAGTGCACGAGGCCGCGGCACTGACAGCTATGGCATACAAAACCCGGCAACATCTCAGTAGTTGACGACTGTAGAAAGTCTAGCGATGCTGCCAAATACAACAATAAGCGTTCTGTTTGATGTACAAGCATGGACTTTATCGAAAATGGTTAAGACCTCTTGAGGCATTTTAAGAAAATTGCTCGGGTTATACTCGGTCGATTTTGTATCGATGGAGTGTGGAGGACCACCTTCAACTTCGAAATTTAATGGCTATATAGAGACGCTGACCAGCCCGACGAGACTTTATGAGTGCGAGGGTCAACACAACTGGGGATCTGCAGGGCATCTGCCAATTCATAGGGCAGATGCCCTGCAGTTTCGTGGAACAGAGCAACATTAAGAAAATATTGGTGGAGAACATGAAGGTGCCGATCAAGCTGCCATACTTCTTCTTAATGCAATGTTAAGCTAAGGATTAGGTGGAGCATAAGGGACCACTACGATATTAGGCAGATGTTAGGACTAAATCAGGCTTAAGGTTTGATAACCAGCCAGTTCTGGCTTCACTAAGGTATTAATATCTCTCTCGGCGGAGTCATTCCGATAGGGAACATGCCTTGACAATGGAGGTCTTTTAGTCGGCAACAGAGAAAGTGATCATGAAACTGGATACCGGTCAGATTAGACTTATGGCAGCTCCCTTGTGATACCACATAAGTGATTGAGAGGGAATGTGGCCAGAAATGCTATACTGAGCATATTAATGGGAGTCGTGTTGCTTCGCATAAGCTCCCTTTTATAAGCTGTGACTAATAAACCGTTGGGAGGACCAAAACCAGATGTTGGTAAGGTATAGGTGGAGGTGACTGTTATAGTATCCACCGCCGAGTGACGGTTTATCTGCGGCCATGTCTTCTGGCAGCCCACCTGAATAAAGGACACTGCTGGGGGTCAGAAGCGGTTCACTGAATCGAACAGTCCAACTGGTCGAGCGAGAGGTAAGCGGGTGAATGCTTGTCTTCGTGTACAGGGTCAAACTTTCCATTCAAATTTCCACTATCTCTTGTACGAGGAGACTAGGCACATGTGCATGCCCAGTACACCATTGACATCATGAAACAGAACCTCTGCGGGAGCTGCCGATGTCTATCTGATTGCCACTTAGGGCGCCTTTCAGTCTGAGAATGATGTCCAAGGGGTCAGTAACTTATTGCACCGGGTTTTACTACTGGACTGGATCTTAGATTTAGTTGGATTCCCATAAATAAAACAAAGCACAAGTGGTGAAATTGACACAATACTCGAACCAGTTGGCATGTAACTAAACTGTATTTACCGAGCCCAACTAACGACGACTTCGTTGACCACAAAATTCCCAAGTGACTGCACAAATTCCACTTGTGCACCTTTCCCTGACTAGGAAATGCCTCAACCTCAACAAGTATTTCCCCAAATCAAACACTGATGCGCCTTTACCGACGCAACCCATCACTTTCGCTTAAGAAAACAAATTCGCACGACGATAATCTAGGCCTTTAGGGAAAGCCACTTAAGTCCACGCACTGCACCATGACTTCCGTGTATAATTTTCTCTGCGAACATCAAACAAAAGTCCAGCAAACAGCCGTGAAATGCACCTGAGCTAAGCAAACAGACAAATAATGTATAATAAACCAGAACGGGCGGCGGAAGAGGGAGGCCAACAATATACCCCAAGCAACCGATTGAAGGCAAATAAAAGAAGCACAGCCGCCGCCATGAAGACGACACTCGTGCAAAACTGTGCGCGCATGTTATGTTGCGGCCATAACTCAAAATACCACCGGGGCACGACTTTGCCACCAATATCAACACTTCTTCAACTTTTAAGCGAGGCTACTAGGCACAGCGCCGTCTTAGTCGTGCCTCTTACACGACGAAACGTAACAAATAATCGAATGACATAATTGTTGCGACATTTTGTTGTTTTCCTTGTTTTTCTTATATTTTTTTTTTTTGTTCAACTAACCGTGAGATCTTGCTGGAGAACATCACCCACAAGTTGGTCTCTCGGTCCCCGAGAGGTGTACAGTGTGTACGTATCGAAGGGGGGTTTGTCAATTTGCCAAAGAGAGGCAGATGGGATTTTGTTGCTTGATGGAAATTGACAGTTTTCCCTCGTGAAATGCGAGGAACTTCGCCGAAATGGTTGCCCAACTGGGAACTTCGAGTGGGAGCTCTGGGAAAGTTATGAAATGCGATTTTGAGTCATTGTGGCGGTTCATGTTCGGCCGGGGGACAAAAATGAAAAAATGAAAATAAAAATCTCAAAAATGCAGTTGCACCCAATCCATTATTGTACGTACGGGGCTGTGTGTGTGGAACCTAGTTTACCTTTGTGGCTGCTGCATTTTCCAGCTGACGCTGCGACAAAATTTTTTTTCTGCTGTTGTTGTTGATGTTTTGTGACTATAACAATTAAAAGTGCAGCAAAAATATGGAAATTGTGTTATGCAGGTGTTGCGCTTTGCTCTGAAAGCTTTGGCGATATTGTTGTCGGGGGTTTTATCGTTTTTCTTTTTTCTTTTCTTGATTGTATAATTGGCTTGGGCAACTTGTCGTTGTTTACATATTTCGCTATGATGTCATTTCACTGTATCGGTTGTTTTCGTTGTGGCTTAGCGATGGTGTGTGCGCTACATTTTGGGCGATAGAAGTAGGTAATGCCTGCACAGAGGTACTTAGGGAAGGGCACTTGTAACTTTAATAACTTAATAGGTTTAGGCGCGCGCTGGAAACGTGTGCTGCGATTAGGTTTAGTTGTGGGATTTTCCCCACAAATGTACGCAATTTTTGTCTCACAAATTGAGGTTGATCCGATGGTGGCAGTGAGGGGATTATTACTTCAAATTGGGGCTAAATGTTTCCTTTTTAGCAATTTAGTAAACCTTTTGTTGCAACACAGAAGTTGGTTTTTCGTATTGGCAACACTTTTAGAAGCTCCTTTTAATTTGAAAGCTGATTTGTAAGAGTGATTTGCCATTTGCCATTTACAATACGCGGTCCTGATTGAAAAACTTGTCGAATATTCTGCTTTTAGATGGCTATAATAAGCCACGTGTGAGTGAATTCATATCTAGAAGGTAATGGCATCAAAGTGTCTTTTGAATAAAGTCATTACGATGGTTTGTATGGGGTTCGAAAGACCGCCTTTTGAGGGTGCCAAATATGCTCGTGTTTACGAAGGAAGAACATTTTCCAAATGCTGGAGCCTTCAGACTTAATGGAGGGCTTCTGCAAAATTGCATAATATCAGTTAGATAGCCCTTTGCGGAGTTGCGGTGTGTATTTCTCTGATAATCGAGAGTGTGGCTCTCCGGTCACATGTCTGCTAACCATCCACTACACCTTTGCCCTTTATTCTAGGTTTCTAGGTTAGAAAGGGGATGGGGACTTTCATAGAATACTAGGCACCATAACGGACCCATTACGGTCTACACGGTCCTGCATTATCGGTCGCAGATTGTACGTAAAGTGTTCAGTCCCGTTTGCATTGACGGCCTTCGAAGGGCTTCCCCTACGACGAACTTTACAATCGTCGGTCAAAAAATTGCGCAACAGTCTTCTAATATGACTAGGTAATGTAAGGTCTTCAAGTCTACTCCGTGGGTAGAGGAAGACCTCGTTTTTAGAGGAGCGCGCAAGGTAGAAGCAGTCCTCAAACGACCTGGAGTAAACAACTGGATGCACTAAGCTAAAGACCGGACTCATTGGAGAGGCGAATTAGTTGAGGCATTGGTTCACATAGAATTGTAAAGAGTAGCTTCTATCTGAGAGAAAAATACCCAAAAATCTTTGGTGAAACATCATCAATATCATAATTTTGATATGAATAATAAAAGGTGAAAAGATTAAATTTTAGACGTCACATTTGGAAAACAAAAATCACATATTCTTTCTGCTACTGGGACAGCAACAATATATCGGACATGACTGTGAAATATCGACTATAGACAAATAAAGTTGACTCTGCCCAACAAACGAAAGGGGCATGCTAGACCTTCTGTTTATATGTCTTCATGTAAAAAAGTTAAAGCGCGGGAGTACTCAAAGGTACTGAAAAGTCGCAAACTGGCAGGCAGAGTGGATAGCATTAGGAGAAGAACTGCAGTTTTAAAGCTAAAGCTTGAAATGTCAACTTAGATGAAGATGAAGTCGATGAAGAAGAGATAGATGAAGTTGGAAATATAAAGTATTAAAGATTACAATGGGTAATTTGCTGTCGTACATCGATAAGAATGCGAAAACAGAAATGCAGTTGGATTTTCTGAGAACCTTCTTTCCCAGTCCAGTTCAAGGTTAGGTGAGGTTTGGTAAGGTTGCTGTCTGGAGATACACACTTAGACCAAATTTATAAAGGTTCTTTGTGATACCACATGCGTTAAGGGAGGGGGAGGCGGAGAGAACACTTCATGGAGTCCAGTTACGGCCTTCAAAATAATAATAATCTGCCTTACCAATAATCAACATTAGTCTGACAGTTTACGCAAAGAATCCATACTTTCCAAAATCCCTTATTGCCAATAAACAAATATAGTTGCCAGAATATCGCTAACTGTATGGTTAAATGTTGGTGTTGAGAAACCCATATAATCTCGGGCATTACCTAAATAAATCTTCCCTAAACGTCATTTTCAAGAGAAGTGTTACCCAAGATGGCGGTATTGAATTTCGTAATAGGAGCGAATTGAAATACCCAGTTGTTCAGCCTAAGCGCTTATAATTATAAACTAATTTTAGTAAAATGTAAATGTTTTCTGATTTTATTCGTTGGAATAGAACAATGCAAGTGGTTTTTAAGTCTAGCAAACACAAATTTGCACAAATGTATGCACAAAATTGAAAAATATTGCATTTTTGTTTTCTTTCTAAGCATTTGAAATATATATTTCGAATATTTTGATTTGTCTTGTTTAACTTGTGCTTGCTTTTTGATTGGTTTTCCTTTGTTAATAGTTTGCAAGTACCGAATGTTTGGGATCTTTCGAATACTTTCTTAAGAATCGTCGCAAAGAGAATAAAATATCTGTTCACTTAAGATTCGACAGCTCGAGCTCATTCCTGAATACCTAGTTTTTTGTACAATTCTCAGTACCTCAGGTAAATATTTGGCTGCAACCATGTCCTCTTTGAAAAAGAAGTTTCTTCCCCGAGAATGAGAATCTTCTATGAATCAATGGTTGGTGTGAAAAGGTTGACTTCGCCAAAAATATAGATCCAAGAATATTGTCAGCATTCAGCAAAATCCACGCGAATAATAAATTTAGGAACCTGGAACTGGAGGACTAACAGGTAGTTTGTGCGAATTCAAGATATATACAGAATTCTGTTTTATTTAGTGTGAATTCATAGAGGGGAACACATGACAGTTTTTGTGTAGAAGAATGTCCACGGTTTCCAATTCTTAAAAAATGAAATTATAAATCAATCGTAAAGTATTAGTAAACAAGGGAAAGTTATATAAAAAGTACCGAAAATTGTGTCCGATCGAACTGATTTGTATATGAAATTCGACAGATTAGCGGATATTTTTCCTATTTCGAAAAACCTTTGAAAGACATCTGTTGGGCAAATTAATTTGCGATTTATATATTCTTTTTTTTAAATAAAATCCTCATTGGGAAGTAAATCATTGACCTTGTTTTTCACGAAAACAAATTATGAATTTTGAAATCTGCGATGACAAAAAATGTAATAGATTCTAAGAAAGTTGCAGCACTAGCAAATATGGAGGTCTAATTTTAGACTAGTCTAATCTAATCTAATTTTTTACTAAAACCAGCAACCAGCTAATCGTCGACATTAGTGTTTGATTATTAGTAAGGCTGAATGTCTATTACTTAAAATGTGTAGAAGTTATTTCCGAAATATTTACCGACTTTGCCACCGGCCTACGACATACAGAACTTGAAAGCGAATATTCAACAGGTTGCCGATGACAAGGACCCACACGGTCGAAAAAGTGGCCCAAAATTGGACCGTCAAAAGTGTCACAATGTCATGAAACATTTTCCATGACGAATAAGATTCAAGTTCAACTCATTTCTTTGTTATTTCTAAATGCTATAGGTCATAGAAAAAAACTCCTCAATCTTATATAGTCAAGAGTTACAAAATCTTCTGAAGCTGGACATCACAATTTATATTACTTACAATAGGAGTTTCATATCACGTTGCCAACATACCTGAAAAGAACAAGAAAAAAACATCAGTTAAGCTTTGTTGTTACTTTAACAATAAAATTAGGGCGCAGGGACATAAGTCCAGGGGACATAAATCCATTATGGACTTATGTCCCACTTTGGTGGGTCATAAGTCCACAACTTAATTTATGGATTTATGTCACATCTGACATGTTTTGTTTTTAAAGAAATGCTGTACCTGTTGCACGCATAAACTTCTATTAACTATGTTGCAAAATTGAAGACACTATTTTAAAAAATATGTACAAACGGTTTTACGTATTTTTCTTAAGTTAGTTTAAATAATTTGCAAAGCTACCAGACTCCTAAACATGCAACCCCCTGTTATATGGTTTAGAAAAGCCAAATGTTAGTAAAGGCTTACTTGTATGCATAGGTATATCTTCCATATGTTTGGAGAAAAAAAACCCTTGAATTTTTACTTTTATTTTCTTTAATTCTCATAAACAAAATCTTATTTTACTTAACTCTACTTTTTCTCAAATTTTACTTAATGTTTCTTTTCAAATTTAAATAATGATGCTTAAAAAATAATAACGAACTTATGTGTCCTTTTTGTCGGCATATAATAAAAAATTCTTGCCGTTTTATTTTCCTTTAGAATTATATCTTTTGTTATTTAATTACTTTATTATTACCTATTTCCGTTTTTATTCTTGTTACGTTGGTTGTTTTTTTTTTTTTTTGTTTTCGTTGAAATAAACGTTTAATTGTTACAGAGACGCTAGTGTGTTAAAAATGTGTGTTTTATTTCATAGATACCTTATAAAAACAATTGTGCGTTTTGGACTTTGTTTTCTGATATCTTCTTCTGGTTGGAATTATGTCCCATCTTCGAAAAATAAATTATGGACTTATATCCCACTATAAGTCCATGATGGATTTATGTCCCCTGGACTTATGTCCCTGCGCCTAAAATTATATCTTAAGACTAACAAAAATTAAAATCAACTTCTGCTAATTTAGGAACTTGTCAGATCAAGTGCCTATGTTAATACGACATTGAAATCTACAAACGTGCGAATAAATATCCATCCAACTACATTTAACTGCAATTACCGGCTAACTAACCTTCAGTCGGTAAATAACACCACCTCCTTACTTGAATTCGCGCGCCCATTCGAAAACATTAATTTATTTCACATTTCAAATTTTGACAGACAGGCCAACAGAAAGAGGCCCGCCTCTTCGCACAGAAAGCTATTTCGAATATCTAACCAAGCAACTGGTCATATAGACAGTGGATATCAAAGAGTTAAGCCCTCGGGGAGGGAAACAGTCTTCAAGTGCTTGATGAAAATCCACCCGGCTTGGCAGCGGCGGCGGCAGTGGTGCACAATGAAAAATCACTTTTGCACAAGACTGTAAAGGAGGCACCTCGTGAAGCGCCTGTATTCCTTTTGTGAACAAAACAGAATATACGGCCCACGTGATTTGCCAATTTCTCCTCCCTTTTGGTGGGTTTGCGCACTCGGAATCTGGGCAAATTAATTCCCTGCGCGGTGTCGACGAGGATAGAGTTCCGCTGCAAGTTGATGTGGTCTTGAGAAGGACCGCGCTCTCCTTTAAAGACCGCACGAATAAATTAATAACAGAATGTGGCTGTGGTTTTTCACTGCGCCAACCGAACAGAGCCCGGCAATGGCTAGATACTCTCGTAAATCATTCAATTTCTGCTCGAGTTCGGTTCAAGTTGATTACATGTATTTCTGTTTTTTTTTTGTTGGCCGTGTTTTGCTGCCATTTGTAACATTCGCTGAGGTTGCGCTGTGTAGTTCATAGTCGCACACACACAATAACTTTTCAATGAAATCACACAATAAAACGGGCAAATCTCTTAAATGCTCAAGGGGACAATTGTTTGCGTTGTCGTAGTGGTGGTTGGGTATACTGCATTTGCATGAACATGTCCAGAGAGGAGGGATTAAAAAGATATTCCATGCGCCTATGTCTATGATTCGCAGATGACAGATGAAATTTAATTGAAAATTATTGGAAGGAGAGCCCTGCGTATAGCAGAAGGATATAATTTCAATTTGCATTCTTCGACTGTGTGTGGGAAGTGAAGAGCTCCGAGTTGAGAAGGGACTAAAGGAATGACACGTGGATGGTATATAGTGGGGCCTGTGATTCTGAGAAAGGTGGCACTTCGAGCCTTTTTGTGTCAGTCGTTACTCTACTAAGTATTAACTAAACTGTTATCTGTTTTAAATTTAAAGTGAAGGTACGCACAACTTCGACAGCAAAAACTGGATAGATCCCATTTCACCCAACTATATCCGATACCAAGGTGTAGTAGGTACAATTTGGCTCAATAAAACTATTTAGAGTGATTTCTTCCAAATCCGCCTGTAGGTATGCAATCGTTTTTGGTAGAGTGCTATAAACTCGTAATTTTGCTGTATTTCTCGAATTTTGGTTTCATTCAATGTTCTCCTAGTACCCACCCGCTGAAAGTGAATGGCGGTAAAAACAGTTTGCATGCGGTATCATAATTATACATCATATTCCGTTTCGTGAAAAAAGTGTCAACATGACCGACACATTTCCCAAGGTTTAGAGACTGCAAGTCACTTCTGCTTTCGTGATAAATACGTATAGAAATATTTAGCGCAGGGTAGGTGTTGCAACTGCCTGTCGAAATATTCATATTGACTTCGCTTTACTGTGAAAAATGTTCATCAAATCACGCCCAGTGTCAAATAAAAAGCTTCCCTCTAAGAATTTTATTTTACAGCAAAGCTACATCCAAGGATGATAGAATCGGATCGTTATAGGTAAAGGGTCCGCCAAATAAATTTTTTTTTTTTTTTTGAAAATGCTATAAAAAAAAACTACTGAATATTTTCTCAAATTTCTTTTTTTATTTGAAAGTACAGTCCTTCCGGTTAATAATGGAAAATAATTTCATTCAAATGGCTGCCTCGGCTGTCCGTGCAGTAGCCTACACGAAGATGCCGATTTTTCCAAAAAAATCATCTTTTCAGATAAAGCTCATTTTCATCTTGGCGGGTATGTAAACAAGCAAAATTGTCGCATTTGGGGCACAGAAAACCCGCACGCATACATTGAAAAGCCGATATAGCCAAAACGAGTCACTGTTTGGTGCGGAATTTGGTCCAGAGGCATAATTGGGCCATTTTTCTTCGGAAATGAGCAAGGAGTGGCCGTTACAGTCACTGGCGATCGTTATCGGGCCATGTTGAACGAAGTTTTGTTCACAAAAATTGAAGAGGAGGATATTGGCAACATTTGGTTTCAACAGGACGGCGCTACGTGCCACACAGCCGAAGCTACACTCGATGTTTTGCGCCCTGTTTTTGAAGATCGCATTATCAGCCGCGGAGCTGATGTCGTTTGGCCACCTCGGAGCTGTGATTTGACACCGTTGGACTATTATTTGTGGGGTGCCGTAAAAGATAAGTGCTACGCCGACAAGCCAGAGACAATTGACGCTTTAAAGGACAATATTCGTGAAGCCATTGGTGAAATACAGCTGCACACAATCGATAATGTGATTAAAAATTGGACCGATCGTGTAGGCTACTGCATGGCCAGCCGAGGCAGACATTTGAATGAAATTATTTTCCATTATTAACCGGAAGGATTGTACTTTCAAATAAAAAAATAAATTTGAGAAAATATTCAGTAGTTTTTTTTTATAGCATTTTCAAAAAAAAAAATTATTTGGCGGACCCTGTAGTTATTTATTGATTATTTATTTTTTTTGGAAATTATTAAATTTATTAATTTTAATGGTGCATGAGGAGGAAATACTAAATTTAAATGTTAGAATATTTCACCTTACCGAATTCCGACCCGGATTTTATAAAAAGAAAAAAAAAAAAACCAAAATCAGTTTCAGATTTTAAAAAAAACAAAACGAAAGAAATTATTGAAAGCGAAAATTTGTTTCATGTAACTCTTTTCGTTTTCTACTCTGAAGTAGCGGTGTAGTCTGAATTGCACATTTTTTTGGCCATGGAGTCGCAGAATTTTGTATACAATTCGACGAACTTTTTGCAGATGCACCTTTTCTGATGTTCGTCTTTTGTTTAACAAGTTACACAAAGCAAATAAAAAAAGGACGAAAACGTCCATGCAGAATATTTAGTTTTTTTTCTTATGCGTAGACGAAAATTACTTTCGGCTTTAAAGTACTATAAAGCACAACGATCGTGCAAGCGAAAACGATTGAACGTTTCCATCTAAGAGAATGGAAACCTTATTTCACCCTGTTCCCTGTTGTGGCATTTACCGTAATTTATGTAGATAAAACGACAGTCCATTAAAGACCTCCACTCCATGTAGTTCCTGTAGTAACCTCATGGGTGTTCCTAATGTGTCTCGAGCCAATTTCGCCATTTGTTAGAAAAAGATTGACGACTGCCTGAAAATATGGACAGAATGTTATTCACAACATATCCCTTATTTGACATCTAGGTAATGACCCGAATTTTCCAAAATTTAAAGAAAGTTTTCGTCTTTTTTCAAAACAAAAGAAATTGTAGTCCCAAAACTGAAGACGTCTGATCGCAATACATCTTCACATGTTAAGGTCCTGAGAGTTAATCGTTCACTTAATAAGGCTAAAAAATGAGCTTTCGCCTTCGTACCTAATTGTCGAACTAGAGAGAAATCCTGAGAGAAAACATTCACAAATTGAAAAGACCGGAAAGTGAAGCTAAGTTTGAACATATATGTTTATATATCACAAGCAAACTTTCCTCTGACTTGATAGGGTCAACGATAAGCAATAGAAGCATTCTTCAATCGCCCTAATTCCTTGCTGGACATTGTCCAATGACATATTTTGAAGGAGATAATGTACAATCGAGCAAAAAGCAGGTGCCCTTGAGTAGCGGCAAAAGTGGATTTAAGTTACTCACGATCCACTGCAGACTCAATCTAAAAATAAAAATACTAAAAAAATCTAAAGCCTTTTTAACCTAGAGCCTAGGGTTCATATGCGTGGTTATTGCAGAGCGGGACAGTGTTGGTATGACTCCGTTTTCCTCAGAAGCTACTGCATATATCGTTGGAAGCTATCTTTTATTTACGGAGCATGAGTTCAATGATCCAAAAAGTAGCGTCTCACTGAGCCAATATGATGCAGGAAGAAGATTGATTCCTCCCTAGATAACCAGGATGGTATGGCCTATTTTTCTTCTATGGGACTTCGATTTTGCTATACAACTTTGCACTCGGTGGCAGTAGGAATGTGGCCGCTTTACCGCCATTCATTTCATATCCCATTCCAGCCAAAGCATTCGTTTTTTTGCGATTAAGCCACATTTTTTGAATGATATGAGAATGTTTTCGATGCACTGTCCCTACAAGACTCGAGCTTTCGAAAAGCCGACCAGACGAGTTATTAGGTCGCTTTCTGGATTCCTGTTCTCAGGAAACTTAAATAGAAGTGAATCTAAAAATATCTCAAGCCGGTTCTGAAACGCAAGAAGGAATTTTAAATAGACAAGAGAATTCAATGGACCTTGCTAAATTACTAGAAATCCAATTTTGGACAGTCACGTACCGTTCTACATCAAGAATGTCTTAATTCTGAAGTATTCATCGACCTCCTCTCAACCAAAACCTACTCGCAAGTCGACAATAAAGTTTAATTAGCTTTTCAACATCGAACCTCGTAAATCTAACTTAATGCTATCTAAATTGATTGACACGTACAATTTATACCATTTTTATTAGCGTAGCACTATCAGTGTAGGTGTCAAAACAGCCATTCTAATTGCAGCAACACTCATTCTTGTTGCGGATTCATGTTCGCATTCGCAGCGCGCAGGAGGAGACTCATATACACTAATTGAACATAATTTACTGTGATGTGGGTTGAATAGTTTACAAGCAGCTTGAAGCTGCGATACATATGCAAATGTACTCAGTGATTTATTACCACCCAACTCGGCATGGAATGTGCAAATTAAATGTACATTAACCTTGGAGTCTTGCCACATACAATCATTTTGATTGACTCCAGTCAAAGGGGGTTATTTTTTAAATTTTGTTCTTTGTTTCTGAAAAAGCATTTTAAGAATGTTGATCTTAATTTAAAACAAACTCATTAAAGCCTCCAATTAGTTTGATGTCTTTCAAAATTATTCGACGGAAATGTGTTACCAAGTGAAAAGGCCCGCCACTCCAAATTCATATTTTAATTGTCCATAAATTGGACTACACAATTTCCCGATTGAATTTCAGGTTTATTGGTTTTTTTCCATTTCTGTCTGGCAGTGACTGTGCCCCATTTCCCCCGTATAACATTAAATTATAAATTTCCTTAGCTTTAGCGCCAGTCCGTAGTCAAGTCATCGCCTACACAAAGCAATTTCCACATAGAGTATAATAAAAAAAAAAACTTCAAGACAGGAAATTAAATCACAATGAGGTTAATGAAAAGTTTCATAATTCGTCGGTGTTTATTCAGATACAGAAGGAAGAAACACGATGGATTGTCTATAAACTGTCCTTGCTCTGTCTAGAGTCTAGACTATGGGCTGAACGGAAATTATGCAATCTTGTGGAGCTACCACACATCTGTGGGACTTTGTGGAGGGTAATGAATATTCATTTGTTTTGGCTACTTGAAATTGTTTTTTTTTTTTTTTACATCTTAATGAAAATTACTAAATGAGGAAGTGACGAGTGGGAGCGACGATCTGTTTTAGCTGCAAGATTTTCTGTCAGGGATTGTAAATAATTTAATTCACTCACATGTTACAATGTTTAACCATCACATTTGTTGATGCGAGTATATTAAATAAACATTAAATATTCCCAGGGACACAACTAAAAAAAAAGTAGCTACTCGGTTGAAGAAAACACAAGACGCGCGACAGATAAAACAACGGCGCATTTTACCTGATTTTGATCAAACTACTCTCTAGACACAACCGGAGCTAATTGTTAAACGAACTGTTAAATTTTCAGCAAAGACGGTGAGTGATTTCAGAGGCAATCAGTAATACACATGTGCATGCAGAGGTTAGTGTGACGGATTACTGAGCGAGGGGTTCAATCACCGGAAAAACAGAAATCCCATCTTAAGGCTTTGTTCAGTGGGCCATCTCTTGCGAACGTCTGACAAACCTCAGAGAGCATGACTTTCATGAAAGAGCTTCTCAATTCAGCCGTTCGAACTCGGCATAAAGCTGAAGATCTTTTACATTTGCTTGGAAAATAAAAACTCACACAAAACGAATAGTTGTAGGTAGGTACCTATTTGGACATGTTGCACCAACTATTTATATTTTTTTAATTCAGAAATGAACACTTGTCGAATACCAATGCTCAAACTATACAATCGTCTTCCATATTTTCCTATTAGTGGTATCGGCGGATACCCGCCGCTTAAAGTGATCGTCGTTCTATCAATTCTAAACGGAGCTGTACAATATTTTTATGGGTTCCTTCTCTCAAAAAATTGCAACTGGAACCAGTTTTTTTTTATTAAAAATTATCCAGTAGTGCTGATCCTTTTCTACGGAATACATAGAACACTATCAGCGTATTTGAGGCTGATTTTCAATACAAAAAAGAATACGGCCATGACTTTATTATCTAGATGTCACTTGCGCTGCAAATTTGACTGATCATCGAAAATGCATGATCGCCAGGAGCATAAATCTAATTAAATCGACCCATATAGAGTTCGTTTTTAGAGGATGTGGCGAGTCGACCTCTTAAGTGATACTAATCGTGGATATGTGAATTTATATGGACCATACAAATTCGGTTGTTGGCACTAGCGATCGATCGATCTATGTCGGTTCGAAGTATACATGATCATCGACCAACAAGCCTCTGTGGCTAAGCCGAATGCGCCACACTTTAGCAAAGTATTTCCCTACTTAAACTTGTATGAAGCATTCTGCGGTTATTTCCAAAATTTGAACGTATTTTGTTTACTGTTTACGGACACTCATCCCCGTGCGATGGTTACGCTTCGTTATGGTGCCTTACTTCCCTCAGCTGATCGTCAGTCAGTATGTCAAAAATTCTGATCGTTAACACTACCTCCATGTGAACACACATACTTTTGGGACAAGTTATCGGCGATCCAACTGATCTTCACTTCAAGTTCAGCCCTTTTGAGATCCATGTGTAAAATCAGACTATTTCTCAGTCAAAATCAAGCTTTTTTTGTTATGATTCCTGACAAACCAAAACAATGAAGTTCAGCAGTTCTAGAATTTTTGCGAAAGTCTACCAATTTCACCCAACTGATCTTTAGTCACCAGTAAAATTAACAGATCCTCAGATCCTTTTGTGTTTGTAAAACACGTTTTAACTTTTAAGATGCGAAAGATCGTCAATATAATAAGCTTTCCACTATCCGCACCTAGAGGGCAGTCGTTTCTGCAGTGATTCCGACTCATAATTTGCATTTTTTTTTAATAATCTCTGACTGGTATCCAAACTGATCCTCACTTCCGATGCAATGATTGTCACTGTGACTTACTAACTATACCATTCTGTCTGTTTACACATTTTTATAAGCACCTCTAAGCACCATTCTTGAACCTCTATGGGTTTGGGCATATACCTACCATATTTGAATACATGTATAAGTCGTCTCAACGGAACCTTCAGCAAAGGCTTTTGTGAAGGTCTTATGTAAAAAAAAAATCATAGCTACCACAACCTGTTAAAAAAAGCTAATAAAGTGCTCGTTTAGATAATCAAATGCAGGATAGACGGTACAGCCAATTTGTCATCACTTAAGTCTCGACAAACATTTCTGACTCTCGCATATTTGTCTTGATTTCTTTTTGTAGCTAGCCTACTCATCATTAGCATTTCAGGCCAAAACCCACTCGAAACACCGCCACCTCCACCATTTGTCAAACCTTAATGTTCCACAATTGCATTAGGCATACAGAGACAGCCTCTTGAGAGGAGCTACCCCTTAATGTCACATAACTCTGAACACATGTGACTTCTCACTGTGCTATAAGACACCACGTACAAATAGACCAAGTGAAAGACTTGACTCCACTCCGATGCTGATGATGATGATGACGAAGACACATGACAGAAAGGCGACATGCCAACTTCTCTAACACACACTCACTAGTGGAACAATGCGACCGTAAATAATGACGAACTTACTTCGCATTTGACAGGGATTAAGTCGTTTTTACCATTTATCTTATCGCCGTCATTGATATTAATTCCTATTAATCTGTCATCGGGTTGTATACACAGTCGTCGTTGGTCGTCGTCATCGTTGCTGGCAGCACCCTGTGTTGCAATTAAAATGCAGTAGGTATGCTCGCGAGTATTCCTCTACGTGGTTTTGTATCGCAAGATAATCCAGTGTAAATATGCAAGCACAACGGCACGCTACCAACACACTGCCACACACATAAATCTCAATGAAAATTTATGACGATAATTGTTATGGCAGGCTTGGGATACATGTTCTTACCATGTTTGGCATTGACAGTTGTTGCTGCTCGCAGAGAGTGCGATACTACATCAGACCGCGTGATATTCGCTAACAACAATGGAAATTAATTAGCTTTCCACGCTGGGAGATTTCCAAAAAGCATATTTGCCAAACAGCGGGTGGATCTTTTTTTTCGGCAGAATTCAATTACGGCACACCCTGTAGGGTGCAATTAGCGGTTGATTGTTGGTGTAAGTTTATGATAATCGGGGAAATCTCTCTAATTGGATGGAGATTTGTCGGGTGTTATCGCCTACTAAACGAAGTGGCTGTGGGCGGCGGCCTTTATTGCAGCTGCCTCGTCGCTGTGAAACTTTGAATATAGAGGTTGGCTTGCTTTTCGGGTGGGCGGATGGTTTTAAAATTCTAAAATTCGATTAGCAGGAATTATGGCGAGTTATGAAAGCATTTGCTATGAATTATA
Organism: Cheilosia variabilis; assembly: GCA_951230905.1. NCBI lineage: Eukaryota > Metazoa > Arthropoda > Insecta > Diptera > Syrphidae > Cheilosia > Cheilosia variabilis. The sequence goes on from OX579679.1 coordinate 47,068,585, forward strand.
TTGCACGTCAAATTGTCAAATGATCACGCGGTGACAGTTTCAAGCTCCCACATAAATTGGCACTATCCGAGCTGTTTGCGTTTGACAAAGTCTGTTGAATATCATTCCCAAGTCATCAGATAAAGTGATGGTCATTGAGAATGTGGTGTTAATCTGTCGGGCTCGTAACCGAACACGTCACACACGCGATTGTTGACAAAGTATTAAAGTGACGATCTTGACTAAAAAGACTTTTAAAAAAATCAAATTCTGTTCTCTTCAAGAACAGCATATAGAAATTACTGCCCCACAGGTGCGGATAGTCGAGAGCACATTATATTGACGATCCTTTGCATCTTAGAAAGTGTTTTACATAAAGGAAAAGCGGGGTTCGGTATTTTTAACTTAACTGGGTGAAAAAAACTTTAACAAACAATTTAGAACTGGAGAACTAGAGCGACGATCATTTCATTAAAAGGCAGAATTAATTTGTCAGGAATCATTACAAATTACAAAAAGTGATCTCCAAAAGACTGAACTTGAAATGAAGATCATTTGGATCGCCGATAACTAGTTCCAAAGTATGTGTGTTCATATGGAGGTAGTGTTAACGATCAGCATTTTTGACATATTGACTGATGATCAGTTTGATTGATTGATTGATTATTTATTTATTTAGCATAGATCGCTATTAAAATTCATTAAAAAATTTGAAGTTACAGTTTGAGCTTAATATTTAACTTAAGGTGTATAATTAAGAATATATAAAAAGAAGGAAGTGCATTGGTAGTAATAAATTCAAATTTCATATATTCAATTTTACATATTCAATTACATTTTTTTTGAATTGCCTATAATTGCTTTCATTTTTTATGCTTTGTGGCAATGAATTAAATGTTCGACACCCTTTATAGACAAGGCTATTTTGGGTTGCACTTGCAAGATATTGCGGCAGTCTAAAATCATCCCTGTTTCTTAAATTATGTGGCTGGGAGTCCCTTACATATTTCAGGTTTTTTTGTAAATAAGATGGTAAATAATTATTTTTGATTTTAAAAATGAAGCACATAACGTTAACAAAAATGCGTTGCTTAACATTTAACCATTTGAGTACATTTAACATTGATCTTATTGGTGTATAACGATTACATTTAATGATTGTTCTCATTGCCTTATTTTGTAGAAGCTGAAGCTTATGTAACATTGAATCACGACATAAATACAACACTGAGGAACAATATTCGAAGTGGGGTTTTATCATAACATTAAAGATATTTACAGCACATAAAGTTGAGACTTTACAGCGAATGCGTTTAAGGAAGCCTATTTTTTTTGATACCTTTTTTACAATGTAATTTATGTGTGATTCGAAAGACAGTTTGTTATCTATCACTACACCTAAGTATTTCGTTTCATTTACTTGCTCTAAGGTTTCGTTCTCCATTTTCAAGTTTAAGCTAACATTGTGCTTAAGGAGCATACATTTTGATTTCTGGACATTCAATTTAAGCTTATTTGACCTAAGCCACGAACTTATTCTATGCAGGTCTTCCTGCATCAGGTGTTCACATTCGTCTGGATTTACTCCTTCTATGAACAACAAGGCGTCGTCAGCAAATAGTGCAATTTTAGCATGCTTAAGCTCCCATTCTATATCGTTGACGTATATAATAAAAAGCAGGGCACTTAGTATAGATCCCTGTGGGACACCAATTAAAGTTGTGTTACTCTTAGACATCTTTTCATTGATTTTGGTTCTCTGCGATCTGCCTTCTAGATAAGATTCGAACCATTTCAGTTCATTTCCTCGTACACCATACCGTTGAAGCTTACATAAAAGAATGAATCTGTCTATGGTTTCAAAAGCCCTCTTTAAATCTAGGAATACGGCAACCAAGCATTTTTTTTCAGCTAGCGCTTCTTTCCAGCTAATAATGATGTTGTTCAAAGCTGTCTCACAAGAGTGTTTTCTGCGAAAACCTGACTGGCTCTCCATAAAAAAATTGTGCGATTCAAAGTAGTTTTCCAGTTGTTCTTGGACTATTTTTTCAAATAGCTTCTCGTACACTGGTAGGGAGTTGACTGGTCGAAAATCCTCGCATTTGACTGTTCCTTTTATTTTCTCAACTGGAGTAATAACGGATTCTTTCCATGAAGCAGGAAAGATTCCTGTGACCATTGAATTGTTAATTAAGTGCACAAGGACTGGTCCTAATACTTCCAGTGCATCAATAAGCGTTCTTGCGTTCATAAGATTAAAATCTCGTTTTTGATTCATCACTTTGAGCAATCTTTTGATATCTGAGATGTTAATAGGCTTGAATTTGAAATTTGCTGTTGTGTTTCCTATTACCGGAATATATTGGGCGTATGGTATAGAATCTGCTATATCTGATATGCTTTTCACAAAAAACTTATTGAACTCTTCAGCAATAATACAATCATCCTTTATAGAAATATTGTTGAAGTATACTTCATTTATACTACGTCTTTTTTCGTTAAGGACATATGCCTTAATAACTCTCCACATAGACTTTTGATCATTAGCCTCCGCAATTTGTTTTTTAATGCTATAGTTTTTTGCTTTAGTTATTTCGGCTTTATAGTAGTTTCTAATAATACGGTAGCTGTCCCAAGAAGTCACGCTGTTTGAATGCTTACATTCCTGGTACTTCATTATTTTTTTGCGTTTCAGGCTGCGTAGGCGTTCATTATACCATCTGTTTGTGTTGTTTCCGAGTATCCTTGTAAATTTAAACATGTTCGTTATTCTCAAAATTTCAGTTTGAAATATTGCTCCGGCTACATTTGGGTCTTCGCTATAATTGAATATAGCACTGTTCATTATTTCGCTCAAAAATGATGCTTTGTTATATCTAAGAAAATTGATTTTATTTCCTCCGCTTTTCTCTATACCTTCCTTAGCTAGATTCAGGTAAATTTCGATTGTTTCGTGGTCGCTTATATTTAACTCAGGATTAGTTTTTGATTCAGCTTGGCAACTACCTGTGATTACGTAATCAATAAGAGTTCTAGTGGTGGCAGTTATTCTAGTTGGTTCTCGAACTATGTGACTACATAGGTTTTCGACTTCGATTGTGTTTCTTATATCCTTAACGTAGGTGTTTGAATGATTAAGCCAATCGATGTTAAAATCTCCGGCTATTAAAATTGGTTTATTTAAATCTACGAGCTCCTCAAGCCATTCTTTAAATTTCTCACAGAAAACTCTTTCCGATGAACCAGGAGACCTGTAAGTTGCAGCTAAGTACAGAGTTTTGTTCATGTTTTTGATTTCAACCACTAGCCAGTAGATGTGGTCAGGCGTCGCTTCTCTTTTGATTATATCAAATTCAAAATTATTTTGTACATAAATACATAGCCCCCCTGTATGTCTGGAATGACTGTTGCACCGGGCAGGTGTACGGTAATTCTCTAACATTATCTCATTATCTTTAATGTCTTCAGTCGCATGGGTTTCGGACATAATAATAAAGTCAAACTTCGAATTCCAAAAGATTTGTTCGGCTTCAATCAAATTCCCTGTTAGCCCTTGTATGTTACAGTAAGCACCCTTTAGGTTATTTGGTTGCTATATTAAGAATTTATTTTTTTCAGCTTCTATTAGTCTCTTGTATACGGCACAATTCAAGTCTCTACTATCATGGTTGATATCAAGATTTAATGCGAATTTACTATTATATCTTACGCAGTTAACGCATTTATATGTTGTCGACTGACATTGTTTCGTGTCATGCTCATCTCCGCATTTGGCACATTCTGTCTTGTTTTTGCAATTCTTTGCGATATGGCGGTTGAGGGAAATAAGGCACCATAATGTAGCGTAGCCAACGCACGGGGATGACTGTCCGTAAACAGTAAACAAAATACGTTCAAATTTTGGAAATAACCGCAGAATGCTGCAGACAAGTTTAAGTAGGGAAATACTTGCTAAAGCGCGGCGTAATCGGGTTACCTACAGAGGCTTGTTGGTCGATGATCATGTATACTTCGAACTGACACAGATCGATCGAACGCCAATGCCAACAACCGAATTTGTATGGTCCATATAAATTCACATATCCACGATTAGTATCACTTAAGAGGTCGACTCGCCACATCCTCTAAAAACGAACTCTATATGGGTCGATTTAATTAGATTTATGCTCCTGGCGATCATGTATTTTCGATGATCAGTCAAATTTGCAGCGCACGTGGAATGCAGATCCCTTTACTGTCGAAAATCAATTAAGTAGAGAAACCTCTACATACGGCTTAGGTATTTGTTTTCATACTGAAAATCAGTCTCAAATACGCCGATCGTGCTACGCATTCCGTTAAAGAGGATCGGCACCAATGAACTTTTGGAGAGAAGGAAAAAATGCGAATATTGCACAATTTCAGTTTCGAATTGATCAAACGACGATAGCTTTACTCTTAGGTAAATCTAGAAAACGATCCGAGTATTCCAATTCGACAGTCAAGACGAAAATCACTTTTTGCCTTTGTTGTGCTTTGCAAATTGGTTTGCAATTCCTGGAAGATCAGTGGGTAGATTCGTGCATGAATTACAAAAATTCAGAACAAATTCTTGAGTAAAGTTTCTGTCTGGTATCTTATTAGCTTTTTTGTTCTATTTCTGATTGAAAGCATCGGAAAATGTTAAGAATGACGCGCTTGAAACTGCTGATCGTTTGAACTGAGAAGATCGGTAATAATAAGTCGACTTTTCTGTTGAAAATATATCGGCTAATTAAATGGAATGCAGATAGCCACGAGGTCTTGGAAAAGTTGAAATAAATACCACTGTCAAAAAGGTTGCTATATAAAGTATCAATCGGTGTGCAGTCTTAGTAAGGATCGGTTGAGATCGACAATTATTTTCAGACAAAATCAGTCAGTTAGTTGAGTATAAGTGGTTGGAAAAGTGTGCAGCTTTCGTTTTTATAAAAGATTTTAGCAAAAGCTGTGTACAGTGAAGATCGGTTGTAAAGATCAGTCAATGAATGTTGTAGTAAAAGTAGCTGGAAAACTATGGGCAATACCCTTTAATTAAATACATTTCTATTATCTTTGCTAAATAGAGATCACTTTTATGAAAGAGCGTTTCATCAAATGAAGAAGACTAGAACACCGGTATATCAATAGGCAGACTGGACTCCTTTGCGGCAGATCAACATGGTTGATCATTTGCAAACAAATGAAACAAATTATCTAAACTGCTGTCAAGAGGGTGATAGTGTATCACAGCACTCCTACCTGACTCGCAGGCTTGCACTTTCAGTGAGAATAGTATGAAGATATCTCAGGGCTCCAGAACTGTTGACTGCAAATATATCCCACTGACATATTCAGCAGCTCTAAATGAATTAACCATTTCTTCGGGCTAATGAGAAGCGATTACTTTGACCATACCCGCGCTGAGATAGCAAAGGTATGGAGAGAGATAGCACATGTGATCGCGCACGCGGCCAACTCCAACTCCAACTCCACTCTTGTTATCCCCACGATGATGGGAGCGAGCGAAAGAAAGTCCCAATCAACGAAAGAGTAAGTAACCCAGAGACATGATTTGTTTTGTTTGTTTTGAGTGCAGGCAGGCGGCTTAAGTCTGCTTGCTGAACCAGACTCCAACTGATCCTCAGCCGATCTCCACACAGATGTTCACCTCAAGCAAGCCCCACTAGGGAGATCGTTTCATTATTATTATTTGTATGCAGTTGCTGCCATCTGGATTCGTTTTTCTACATTTTGCTCGCTAAAAAGATACAATTTCTGTTTTCGGCAAAGAAAGAAAAACGATCATACGATCAACCTGCAGGCGAAGGTGTGTGCTTCGGTGGTCATTTAGAAGGCTGATTTGTGTCCTGGGTTAGTTGGACGACACGTTGAACCTCACCTAACATGCACACTGCACATACTCGACTCGTATCTACATGTGAAACTAAATTAAGCGAAAGTTCTTCTCTGGCGATGATCGTGGAAAAATAGTTTTCACTTTTCTTCTTCTTTTTCTTATTTTGCTATAGGATTGTGTGAATCGAATCGGACAGAGGGGTGGAGGCGCTGCGGATGTGGATTGCCAATTGCCCCAAGGGATCGCTGCACCGAATGGTGGCACAAAACACCGCTTTCCACTTATCGTTATGCCACCTGAGCTCGTATAGCTCGTCATTTGCGGCGCGCTGGTAATTCCCGTAGACAACTTAATCGCATGGTAATTTGCCTTAGCGACGAGTTTATCATAATTTAGTGTCATTTGGCAAATGAAAATCTTCGACTTATACGCATAATACCTGTGTCGCTGTGACTCTGCGGTAACGTGCTCCTGTTCCACAAGCTGACGAAAGCCAAGTGCCTTTTCGATAAGAGGTAATGAACGATCGAGGTTGCATCCACTCAGTATCGTCAGGAGTTTTATTGCGACGGCCTCGTATTAAACCAGGAAGTCATTTGGATATCTGCGTAATTGTTGGTTGTTTGTCGAACCTCTTTGCAGCGACTATGCTGAGGCGAAGCCTTGTCTCTGCGGATGAATAATCCTTTAGGATGTTCGTTAGTTAATTGGTTATGATGTAGGGCTGAATCGTGGAGGCAATACGAAGTGAGGCTGCCTTCGTTTAAAATTGATTTTAATCGCGACTTATAACAGGTGTGTCAAGAAGTTACAGGAGATGGGACAGCAGTGGGACAGACCTCCCCTGTCCCACTGCTGTCAAGTTCCTTGGCAGTTTTCAGTGAGCCGGAAGGTCTACGAGGGTTCGCTTTTTATTCGACATTGTTTTTAAGCAGGTGGTTGCTAAATTATGTGCAGAAAGATTACAAACTGGATCGGGCAGTGATTCCGATGTCAATTCGGTCTGCCTCTACATCGTCCGTAGAAATATAGGTACTAGGACTAGAAGTGATCGATACAGCTAATCATTGCCCAAACCGGAATGAGTTCGAATAATGCTTGCAATGCTTTCTACCACATGGCGGCTCATCGTTCTATGAGGGACCGAACACTGCCTGCACCAAAGGTGATCGTGATTGCAAGTGATCCTCGTTTTCCAAAATTTACCTGATCCTCAGTCAAGTTCCATACTTCTCACTTGGAATGCTTTTGCAACCCAAATTATCTTCTTTAATGGCCTTCACTTAATGATCATAAGCGATAATCTACCTCGAAGTTTGTAGGAATTTTCACAATAAGTGATCATCTTTTTCCCGAAGCACTCATACTCGATTACGATCGGTTTATCTAGCAGAAAACATGATTTGGTCAACACCTTTCCTCTCTTAATTAATACTCGCAGTATTTCTAGGGTCCTCAGGTCACAGCCAATCACTCTTAATAGTACACGATGTCCACCGCCAAGTGATCCTCTCTCCACCATTCCCTGTGAAACTCGATCGGAAATCTATCTAAATAAAAACCGATCCACACAGCTGACTACTTGCGACTCATTATTTTTCAGGGTAGGTCAACGACATACCGCAGAAACCTCCCAAAGAAATAATTTTAGCTGCAAAACCCCATGGGAATTGGCGACATATTAAAGATTCAAGCCTTACGATGTCAGAAGTACGTAAGAATATGTTGGTTTTTGACCGAATGCCAGCAGCAAATACTCGAACTTGCGATTCAGATATCCCGAGTGGGAAAGAAGAACGCACTTGAATCAAAATATAAGTGTTAGACCTATGAAAGGACTAACAAACGACTTCCAATACAAAGGTCATAAATGACTGACGGCCGTTCTGATCAAACAGCCTCAAGATTCAGTTATACGACTGAAGCCTCATACTCGATTTTTATCCCCAGTTTCCTTACAATATTATTCGCAACAATAGGCAAACCGCCCTCCTGTTACTGTTTTATGAACAAGCTCTTACTGCAGAAGGGGCCAACCAAGTCCTAGGACTTGGACAGTGCGATCACCCTAATGGACAACCACAACAGTGTCCAACAAAACTGGAAGCGATCCCACAATAATGACAACAAGCATCATCAGCTGAAGCAACATGTACCAATAATAACAACAACAGCAGCAACAGCAACATGATCAGCAAAAGAGTAATGCTGCACGCAATTATCTGTAATTGGAGACAAGAGCCTGGCGATTTGTGTTGCGGAGGTTTCGCGCTCTTTTTTTTGTGTCTGTCCAGTCTGGACCGACAACGGTAATGAAACAACAAAACAATCCAACAAAACCAGACAGAGATGCATGCGGGGGTAAATTGTTCAGCTTCAACTGATTAGTGGGATCATGGGCATCTGGAGTGGTGCGTCTGCGCGCATACAGCCGCACAGCTGGCGGTCAGTTCAGCACTGCTTTTCATGTACATGTGCGTGTATAAACCTCAAAGTGAATGTAGCAACGAATTATGTCTGTCATAGAGGAGAATTTGGAATTTTTGTCCCCTGTCACAGTACAAGACGTCCAATTCGCTCGTTCGGCTTCTAATGGAGCAATCAACTAGAGGGTTTTGTCGGTGGAATCGCACGCTTTTAATTGAGTAATAATAAAAAACACACACACAAACACGAACAGAGCAACAAACACAGCGCAATATGTAGCCACAGGCATGGGTGCGTTCAATGCACTTTGTGGGATTCCAGACCCAACATCTGCGGTTTTTGTTTGGACATTTGGACGTTGATCATGCCGCGGTATAGTGAAAGTGGTGTTATAGTTGCAGACGATAGTGTAGATGTATAGGTAATGGGCATAGGCTTTCGAAAGATGCAAGAAAAACGCTAAATGACGCACGTTTTGCTGAACAAAACATTTGTAACTTTGACCATTAATTAGAGGAAAGCGAGAGTTTTTTTTTTCTTTTATGTTGAAACAGGATGACAAATGTCGTTTCAAAGGAAATGACTGCGCCTTGTAATACATTAAAAAAGCAATTCCTGATTGGAACTTCATCAGAGGGAAAAGGGAAAAAAAGTCTTGAGCAACACTACGACCTGGAGACAGAGAAGGGTGGCACGACGGGCAAGGAGTTTTGTGTTTGAAAAGTTGGAAAATTTCTGCAAAGAGTGTTAAGTTAAGACCATTTGTATGCAGAAGAATTACATATTCGAATCCATGGAAGAGGAATAGAATACAAATGTTGTCATGAACGAGGTAGCATTAGAAGAGGCGCGGATATCCGTCAAAGCAGTCGAACTCCGACGGTGACTGGCACTTGCCCCAAACCCGTGATTGTAAAGACGGCTTCACACTTAAGAGCTCCTGGAGAAAGTATATGCATGTAAGACGCAACTGTCCTTAAACTTCGGTAGTGAGTTGTATTTATTTATTTATTTATTTCATTATCCTAATATTACAATTTACGAGACTTCAAAGTAGAAAACATTTCACCTACAATTTTGAGTCAGCTCATGTTTATGGACAATTTGTTAAATTGCCCACATTCAGCACGATAGAAGTGAAATGTGCTATGAATAGCCCAAGATCATCCGATCGACACAACTAAAAGATCGATTGATCTTCCATCTCTGCGATAGTTTCGCTTTAGTTTGTAGATCATTCAGTTGATCGCACGGATCGTGTGAACGGATCGATGAAAATGATCTACAGTTCGCCCATTCGATAAGAAATTTACTATCTATCAGAGAAATCAGCCAAACACATCGAAGTCAGAGCCGATCGTACCGGACCAGTCGTCTAACAGATCAAATAACATAATTTGATAAAAATATCAGAGAGTAACAAAGGTCGATCGCGTTATGGAACGAAAAGAGCAAACATTTTGGAAAGTGACTTGACGAAACACGCTAAATAAAAATAAATTGTTGAGCTTACTGATCGATCTACCTACATGAATGACACATAATTTGGTTGTGGAGGCATCTCCAAAAACAGGCGAATTACATTCAAATCATTGACAAATAAATGAAGCAACAATGCCCTGTTTGAGCCGTACTGGCTTTAGATATTATAAAACTGCCTTTTCTATTTATATATATAAAAATTGAGACTTAAAATTGTGTTCGTTTGTCGCTGATTCACGCATTAACGCATTTACCGATTCTAACCAAACTTTCACACATCTTTGGAGTACATTTTGGGTTTTTGTTTTTGTCGATATAGTCGGGTAATTCGGATTTGAATGCTTTTATTTTTATTTTGTTTGTCTTGAATCAGGGATGGTTTGGGAAATATGAATATTCGGAAAATGATCAACAGGTGGCGCTGTAGGCACATTTTGTTTGTCATCTATCCTCTACATCAAAAAAAAGTCGCATTGTGTTTGAATTTTGTTGATGGGTGTGTTAGGTTCCACCTAGAAAGATAGTATAGTTTTGGACCCGTTGGGTGGCGCTGCTGGCGATCTCCAAAACTACTCAACCGATTTCAATGAAATTTTTCTGGATGTGTATGGTTGGTTGCAGCTTAAAGGACAAGATAGTTTTGAGACCGATAGCTGGCGCTGTTGTTTATCTCTGAAGCCACTAAACTGATTTCAAGGAAATTTTGTGGATGGGTATGGTTAATCCGATAGCTCCGTTCTTGCTCTGCTTTGGGGTCGTGAGCGCCAGCGCATTGAACTCAATTTAATTCCAAGGGAGTTTTATTCGTTCACTAGAGAGGTTCAACTATCAAAAGGGATGTTAATAATTTAATTAATTTTAGGCGGTACGAAGTTCGCCGGGTCAGCTAGTTTCTTATACATAAAAAAAGGGTTCGCCCTTCTGACAGTGGCGCATCAAGTGACTGGACAGATGGCCGCACCCCAAAACCGGAACTGCGCTTGTGCGCATATAACGAATTCTGTAATCTGCTGATTCTAGCTAACTAGCGAAAATGGTACTCCGCCTGTAATTTATGATAATGGGTAGATAATGACAAAGTCTCATCGAAGATGCTAAGAGACGCGTGACGGTTATGGGTTATCTTCATTTGCTTGACTAACCGATGGGATTTGCCTAAGCTGCGGAAGCTTTCCACGCATTGATAAATATTCATCTCTGAACAGTCAGTACAGTTACACTCAGATACACTTGAATGGCCAGGATGACCCATTATAATGGAACATGAATCTATCACCGTCCGTGACTCTTTGGTAGTAGTTCGAGTTGGGAGGTTCTGGCCCAGCAGGTCGGATGTTATTGAAGATATATCATCTTGTGCTAGAACAGACCGATTCCAACTACTCATAATATGTGCCTAAGCAATGCAGTACTTTTAATAAAGCTACGGAGGCTTTATGGATGGTTTTGTGATTCCTAGATTATAGATAATGTCAAGGAGAAAGACTCCGAAAGTGGACCATTATTCTTCGAACCAGGCCAGAACAGTTACGGTCAGAGACATGGTGTAGATTCAGAGATTAATTAAGACAAATGTATAGGAATAGTCTGCCGTCTTTTGAGACCCCTTTTCTTTGGAGAAACTTGCTTTTTGAACGATGCACAGAATATGTGCGTTTCACGTGGTGAGGACCCAATCCTCAGCTCGTCTGTCAAAGTTGTCAAGCCCTTGCTAAGTTTACCTAAAGAATAAGTAAGACTCCAAGACAGAGTACTAACTTACACATCTTCACAGGCTAACACTGTAAGGCGTACTTTGGACTAAAACTTGTCCAAGGGGACCACATGGTTTCAGACTTATTTATACTGGTGTATACTAAATAAAACTGTCACCAATACTTGTGCATACTGCTTGCTGAGTCAATGAAAATATTTCTTGTCTCAGGCCCAACCAGGTCACCCAAAGAATGTCCCACCGACGACATTTTCCATTTTATCTTGTCAAATTTCACGACGACTCCCCCAATGATATCCAACACATGTGCAAATTGTGCCTCAAAATATTTCACTCAACTGCGTCCAATGTCCACCATAAACAATAGCACTTCCCCACTATCATCTTTTAGCGTGGTGTCTACTGAGTCGACAATAATTCCGAAACCGCACATTCCAAGATTAATGTCAAACCTATCGGCAGGCAACATGAACAGAGCGACGCGGGTCTATGTCTGACCTTAAAGTCCGTTATTTTCGTCTCCATATCCCAGCCAGTGTGTCCCAGAAAACCTCAATGTGGATATCTCGTGGGAGTTTATGTCCTTCGTTGCGTGTGGCACACAAACCAAAGATAGCGGAAACTTGTCAATTCTTTGCAAACAGTGCCCAAGTAATTGTGACAGTTTGGAATGCCTGGTGAAAGCGGTCATCAGGTCCAATGAACCCTTTTTTTTATATCTAATTACCAGCACAAAGTTATCGACAGATAGAGTTCATTAAAAGATTTCTAATTCGTGGTCTGGTCGTGGTGCAGCGGAAAAAAATTGCTCAAGTGTCTACAGCCAGAGCTGCAAAAAGTTTATGGCCAACTTCCGTGTTGCGCCAGCAGGAGGCGACGCGAGTCCGAGTCAGATGTGCGTTAATAAAATTATGATCTGACGTGGTAATAAAAAGACCCGCTGGGGCAGAGAGATTGGCGCACAGGTGATTGCTACCGATGGTACGCAGGCGTTTCTCATGCGAACATATCGCACTGTGCGATGCAATCGACGCGATGATGACCATGGAGGGTAACCAAATGGGATGTTCGACTATTTTAGTGATGATTGCTGCGTCGCTGATGATGATTTTTACCCAGCCAGGGCCGCAATAAAGTTGGATTAGGATTAGTATTAATTTCTTTTATGTTTGCAGTTGATTGAGACCCTTGGCAGCTTATGCGGTGTTCTCTGGGACATCAGACTTCTGTCTAGACGATGGTGTTTTGCTGCGGCACGGCTTCGGAAGCACTGATGGCGATCAGAATTGTGGTGAAATTGAGTGATTACTCATGGATTCCAAGGCGCGGATTCCAAAAAAAATAAACAAGTTGTAAACATGTGATAAGATATAAGCTTCTGGGAAAACATGTTTGCAGTCGCCTTGCTTTGTTATCGATTAATAAGGCTTGAAGGGCCTTGGAATTTTATCAAAGAGCAATATAGCAGAAGGCTAAGTGGGTGTTTACACTAATAATCATTGTTAACCTTTAATTATTTCGTAGTTCACAATTCTGTATCGAAAATGTCGCTTTTCGTAAGATATAGCCTGCTTTCTAAAACTAAACGTCGTTGTCAACCTATATTGTTGGTGTAAAAAATGCGTCCCACTAGCAAGGTCTGATGATTATGATCTCTTAGGGAGATGTGTTCACAATGGAAACTACTAGTAAGATAATACAAATTAAATAGTTCGACAGCAAGTTTGAGGTTTTTAAGGGTGAGATATTGTTCCTTACTGATGATCGTTTTTAACGACCACATTAAAAATACTGTAGTTCACAATGGGTGTGTTTTTTTTTTTTTTTTTGAAAATGTCGCCATTGTGAATTTGGCAAAATTTATATAGGGTACTGAATATTATTTATAAAACCTGTAAATCCTATGCTATTTCTTATAATTATATTATTTTAGAGCAAAACAATGAATATGTTCACAATCACTTACCTTAGTTCTGTATAGAGGATTGTTAAAGTCCCAGTCCGGAGCGACAAACAAGTAACCACACTTGGATACTTTTCTCGATGCCTAGAAGAAAACGAGAGATTTATTCAAAACTAATTTTTTGCTCATTAAAATTTTGTAACATGCTCTAGTAAGTGATTTGTAATGCATTACCGAAAGAAAAGTGTAAGTGAATTTTATATTAAAATGTTTTCCTCATTGACTTATTATAAATATGGACTGCTAGTGAAATGTCACTTTCATACAATCTCTGCCCAGAAAATGACGCCAACATAACTAGCGCTCGTGGTTCTATGCGCAAAGTAGTGAAACAAGATGACAACCATCTTGGATTTCTCCATAGAATGCTAGAGCCACCTATTGAGCGTGAGTGGATTTTCCAAGTGAAACGGTTGAAATTCAAATTGTTGCGGCATTTTTTACAATAGATGTCATCTCGAAATTGTGCTAGTTTAAATAATTAATAATAGATGGAACCAACAAAATTTGAATAAAAAATCGTTTTTCATTGTCCCATAAATTGCACAATTTTCGTATATTTATTGCGAATTAATTTTTTTATGTTGTTTTTCATTATTAATTTTAGAAATATGATGTAATAACACTTTAGCGTATATTTCAATCACATTTCTGATCAATAAATACTTATGATTGTCAAGAACGTCACATTCAAGTACATGAGACTTTAATTCATCATATAAATTGCTTACATCTATATTTCTTAAAGTACTTATATCTGCAACGAAATAGAAACGTCTGATGTGAGTTTCCAATTTATTCCGCTCCGAACCACGAGAGCTAGCGCTTATGCTGGAACCAACGCGAAGTTGTCTACTAGCAGTCCATATATAATAAGTCAATGGTTTTCCTATATAACATTTGAGTAACTAAACTGCAATATTACAGTGCAATGAGAAATGTAAATACAGCTTTCCTACTATCTAAATGAAGCTCGTAACTGTTATTATTAACTAACTTCAATCATTTTCGCAATTACTCGTATGCAGCAATAAGATATACAAATTAATGAAAGGGTGATATTACCAGTGACTATCAGGTACCGCAATTATTGCCAACAAGGTCAAGTTCAATCCTCAGAGCATTATGTGTAGTACGACGTTTTAAGTCAAAAGTTAATAATAAAATTAAATGTAATTGAAGGGGAAATAACATGCAGTCAAATCATTTGTAATAGACTTGGCACCTTCGTTTGCTCACTCAATTTAAAAAAAAAAATAGTACGCTACAGGTAATGAAATGGTTATTAAAAATGATTACTTTCGTAATACAGTACGCTGAAGGCAGTGATGCCAACTAGGCTTTTTCATGCCTTTTAGTCATTATTTCCTTAGCTAAGGCTTTAAGGATTGTTTTTTATCAAAAAGGCATCTTTTTTTTATATGAAATATTTCTCTAATATTTTTTTTTTGCTTCAACATACTAACTTTTTATTTTTTTAATGTATGATTTCAAGGACCAAGACGATCTGATGGACTAAAACTACGCTTCTCTAATATTTTTTTTTGATTCAACATACTATCTTTTTATTTTTTTAATGTATGATTTCAAGGACCAAGACGATCTGATGGACTAAAACTACGTTTGTTTTGTACCTACATACCGATTAGGAATTTCTTCTGTTATTTATAATTTAAGTTTTTTTTTGGAAATGAAAATAGTTTTTTTTATTTTTTTTATATTTGTGTTTAATTTT
The DNA here is from genome assembly GCA_951230905.1 of Cheilosia variabilis. NCBI lineage: Eukaryota > Metazoa > Arthropoda > Insecta > Diptera > Syrphidae > Cheilosia > Cheilosia variabilis. The sequence goes on from OX579679.1 coordinate 47,083,742, forward strand.
TGATTTATTTTTCTAGTTTACCTAAAAAATTATTTTAGGCATTATTTTATTGAAAAAGGCATCTTTTTTTCTAAAGTAAGGTATTCTTTCGTCAAAATTGGTTGGCAACGCTGGCTGCAGGTAATGAAGTGGTAATTTAAATATAGTACTTGGAGGTAATACCAAGAACTAGTCATATTGCATTTAAGCCATACATGTCTACTGTGCTATATATATGTTCTATATAAGTTATGAAATTGGCGATTTTTTGTAAGTAATGGATGAGGAAGTAATGCATTGTCAGAATCGGTATAGTCATTACCATTAAATAGTCCCAAAATACAAAATTGACCCATCAAAGGCTATCCTAAAATGTCAGTAGTATGAATTTTATCATTAAATGTGTATATTTATTTTATTAGAAATGTAATGCATAATCGAAAGTATGAATATATTCAGTACTATTCTATTACTTTCCCACAGATTATATTGTATAAGAAGTTGGCTATGGGACTAGCTTCTTACAACCATAAATGTTTTTATTTTTTAACAGCCTTACGTTTTTATTTTCGATAGGGTGAACAGCTTATTCAAAAAAAGAGTATGGAAAAATTAATGCAATAATTACCAAGTAATTGGAATGTAATGGAAAAGTAATATGACGATATACATGGACGTAATAATTACCAATGTATTACTTTTGATATAAAACACTTAATTTCGTTCAAGAATACTGTCACTCCACAAATTGTTAGACACCAAAAGTAATACATAGGTAATGATTACCACTTATTACACACAAAATGTTATATTTCACCAATCCGCTGCGTAGTGTCAAATGGGATGGAAATGTAATCTTTCCAACCATTACCACTGATTAATATCGATCCAATTCAATTTCTAATCCCATTATATTACCTCACCTACAAGAAAACAAATATGCACATTACATCGGCCAACTCAAACTAATATCCGCCAGCCCAGTGTAATGAACGTAAAACTCAATTTAAATGGCTCAAAGTTGCCACCCTAAAAGGTTACAATTACCCATAATCACAACCTAATCAACTTGTCACTTTTGTATGTAATCTGCAGCAAAATATCAGCACGACATCGCCCATGGTATTAGAAAATTAGAATTCTCTAGACGAACAATAACGCAACCAAAGTGTCCGACATATTCTATTGGGGCCATTTTAATTCTCATAAATCACCATTAGATAGATTTGGTTCGTTTTTGTATAGCAAGAGTTCTTATATTTATGTAGATTCGTGCCTCCCGAATAACAATGCGACTTGGGGCGGGCAAATTATCCTACTGCTACTGCACTACGCTGGACAGACACCACCTCCGCCACTTGCGACGCCGCACAAAACGCTATTGTGTGTCCCAGTTTAAGGCGGCGCGGGCTTCATACATAGCTGGGTCGGCAATGCTGACGACGATGATAATGATGATGACTCATTTAGTCACGACTTGGTGGAACAAATACGAATAAAATTTTCATAGAATGAGAATAAGTTAGGCGGCTGACAATAACGGCTGACTATTGAGCCTCATTTGCTTCAAGGCGGGAATGTTTATAAGGGTAATTGGAATGGCTTTGTCATTTGTAAGATTGAATCGAGAATGTTTTAAATGGAAGAGTGTGAAAGATGCAAATCAGTTGCGCAGGCTTGCGTTCAAGGGTAGGTCTGGGAATATGCCATCTCTATACGCAATTGGTTTAAGCAAGGTATGGCACCTCCGAGATAGATCAGATAATGGTGTAGCAAGTTTGCCAGCGTCAAAGTCAAGGCTTCGATGGATGATCAGAGTAGGTGCATCAAAGAGGCATGGAAACCATTTGATCAGCCTAGACATTTGGACTATGATCTTGATTTCTGTTTTCTGTCAAAAACCATCAGCGGGCTAGGCAAAATGTGTCGATCATGGAGAATCGAACGCTTCCACATAAATATAATGTGCATGGGTTCGTCCACACATTAGCGCATTATTTTGCAGCAAATTGACATCGGAATGGTTTTAGACGCGCAGATAAGTGGTATATCCGCAATAGACGTTAAACGGAGGGTAATTTTCTACCTCGCATTGTTAGCTATTTGGTACCTGTCTCAAGTTTGGAACTCCAGTTGAATCTCATTACTCTTTATGGAGACCATTCGAATAGTAAGTCATGGTAAACATGAATATGAAGTTAAAGACTTCTATTATCCAACCAAAAATTGTGACGGAGGACGAATTAGAATTTTTGATGTTGAGACAGGACAGTGACCCTTTGAACACATCTTGAAATTCGCACTACTGTGTGCTAGAAGCTTTTGGAAATGTCGCGGAATGGTCACGTAGTAAGGAAACCAACTGACAAAACCGAAAATCGGTCATCCATCGAATGCAATCCTCTGGGTCCACGTGAGGTTGAAAGACAAATTTTAACTCGGAGATCAATGGTCTTAGGGGAAGTAGCGACTTAAAGAAAAAAATGTCAATAGTTAAAATGTCCAGCTGATGATGGTGGATATTGGTTGAAACTCTGAAATGCCTCTTTCGGGGCTGAAAGACATATAAAGTAGACGCAAAGGATTTGAACGCTATATCAACTTGAATTCAACAGCTTATGCTGATAAATATTAAAAAATTTAACAAAAACAAGAAGGGCCTCTTTAAATTTATGAGTGAGTTTTGAGCTCTACAATGTATCAATAGCACCTAGAGTTCGAATCATGGAAGAACCATTAAGAAGTGAGAGCGATGCTCTGTCTGATTCTATGAGGCAAATATGTCACATTGAGAGTCAACGCATATTGTGACTTTTATAATGAATTTTAACTGGAAAACTAACTTTTCAAATTCGATCTAAAAATTGAACAAACATTCAAGAAAATGCAAAATCTGCTTATCTTTTGGAATTTCAGTTTAAAGAGCTTTTGAGAAGCATTCAAATTTTTGCGAGATTTCTCAAAAATTATATAAGCACTTGGTTCTCTGTGCCACTCTGTACTGTAGCTGAATTAGGTATATTGTCACTTTCAAAAAAAAAAAAAGCTACCAAACCAAGATAAAATTTACCAAAAATCTGGAGACGTTTATAAAACACAAAGAGAACAAATTTACTGTCCAAAAGCATGATTTTCTAAACTCAAATTATTTTATTTGATTTTTAAAATCGAAGTGGCTATTCGCACATAATTTTTTTACTGACTGACGTTTGCCTGGCTTAGGGACACGGCTACGTATTTGATGTAGTGGTATTTTTATTAAAAATAGTGTTTAAAGAAATGAGTTTTGCCTTAAAACGTACAGGATCGTGCCCGAAAATGAAATACTGGAGCTTAGAGTCCTTTTTAGCGAGCGAAGCGAGCCATATTACATCTATTTGCCGCGGTTTAACTTTGACATTTCGTTACGTAGCCGTATCCCGAACGACGTGCGAATACCAACAGCCTTTTAAAATTGTTTATTTTTAAAACAAAAAATTTTGAAATGAGGTGATATCGAGTTCGTATTTTTGGTGCTCCTGCTCAATAAGTTACCATAACCAGATAAAAACTACCAAATTACCAAAACTCAAAAAGCAAAAAAAATTTACAAATTTCGTAAAAAAATTACCCAAGTGGCAACCGTGATGTTGACATGCACTCTTTCTCTTTCGTTCCACTCCAACAGAGAAAACGACACACAGTGCATTCGATGTGCGCTATTCATCCAAAACAGAACAAGAACAATCTTTGCTGATGATTTTTTTTGATTCCATAAATTGAATGATCATGAATCGACTACGGCCTCAATTGATTTTAGTCAGTAGTTCCGCTTCTGGGTGGAGCAGAAAGCCTTAAATATCTGAGCAGGTGTTGACATCTCTACGTATCTATTGTTCTACTTTTTACATTGATAATGAATTATTTGAGCAATGGCAAGTTAAGGGGAATAAATAAAGAAAAAAAAATTAAATATGGTTAAAAACTCTTCCATAAAGTAGGCGAGAAGGTGTAAGACACAGCATAAGGCCTTCTCGGAGTTTTAACGAGGATTCAACAAAAAGTTTTATCCAAATTTGTCTAGTAGTTTTGACATTAGGGATAACTAAAACTCCCTATAGTTTTATTATACAATATGAGATATTTAAAGGTAGGTTACTCGTGAAAAACATGTGACTTAACTTACAATTTTGTGCTGGATTTCTCCAAATTTTTAAAGGTCATACTTTCCACTTATTCTACTCACTATTTTGTTGTAAGAAAATTTCAGCTAAATGTATTTTGAGCTATAAACAAGCGTTTATGAAAATAATACTTCCCGACTTCTACAAATTGTAAACAAATTTACCGCATGCATTTCCTAAGACTACTGCTTTTAAGTGCCGTGGTAATGAATTTAAATCTGCGCAACTTGTATGTTCAACTATATAATCAAACTCATTGACAGCTTTACTGTGCCAAAAAAAAAAATATCTTTTCCAGTGACATAACCACAAGATACTTACGGGCACAATAACCGGCTAGACATGTAACAACAAAGAAAACACAAAATAATAATAAAACATTTTTTATTGCTAAGCAATCGCTTTTCGTCACACCTATGGACAAAAATCGATCGGGAATGAAATAAAACAAATATGTGCTCGCTCGAGAATGTGTCAGAAATTAGTTTCACTTATATCTTTTCCTAACCTCTGTCGGCAAGGCTTGGCCCGCTCAGAAAATGACAAAATCAAATAAAAAATCACGTACACAAAATACATCTATATTCTGCTGTCCATAATGGAATTATTGATCTAAAAAAAGAAATATCGATTGATATACGAGTACAGACTATAGAAAAGTTCATGGGTCCGTGGCGGTGAGTTGATGTTTTTCGGGTGTTTCTGAAGCGGAACTTGTTGCGAGACAACCACCATCGACGCTCAGGTGTCAAATATGTTTGTGGCAATATTCCAGGCATGACAGACATATTTGTATTCGATGTTTACTCAGCGATCGTATGAACTTTTGGTATCGTAAGAGGTGAAAATGTGAATCGTGTTCACCGATCGACTCTGGAAGGTGTCAAATTTCAAATCAGCTCACACAGTAAGAAGTGTCAAATTGGACACATTTCTGGTAATTTTTTTCTGTTATATTTCCATTCGTTTTTGTATAGGTGTGACGTGTGAAATAGTTGAAGATGGATGTAAAGTTGGGAAAAGATTATTTCATGCTACGTATGCTTAAATGTTTAACAACGACTTACTAGATGTTATGTCAGACGTATCTACGAGTACGTACTATGTAATTAGGGCCAAACGCAGTTTAGATGTTAAAACGGACCGCTGAAAGGGAATGACGACTTTTTGGGTACAGTGACAGCTCTTTCAAGGATGTACATAGGTTCTGATTACTAATGGCAATATATATTTGCTCCACTTTTTTAGAGAGCAGATTAGAAGGAACAGGGAGGCTTATGCTTAATTAAGAAGAATTGTGAAAGGACTTTCTGGTGGATATACTCCTGAAAATACAGCTCACTTTGGCATTGCCACATAGGGTCTTTTCAATACCAATCTTTCGCATCTTAAGAAATCACAAAGCAAGAGAAAGGACTTAAAAGGGAGTTAGATCGACACGTAGAATCACCTAAAAATATTAAAAACTAGTTGGCGAAATGGATTTTTATATAGGGAACGAAGCCTAAGTTCTTGTAGTTCCTCTTGTTTAAGTGACACCTTATCTTTGGGACAAATCGAAGGAACCTACAACTTTATGCCGACCGAAATTTAGAAGTCTTTTCAGGGGAGTTTTGCTTTCGGATGGCTGCTAGAGCTTAGGTAGAGGAGCAGTAGAAAAAACCTGACACTAGTTTAAATTTTCGGGAATTGAACGTGTGACCTATCCCCTTCAGTCCAGTAAGATTTGAGCCGCTCTTAGAATCAAAAAACAGAGGAATTTGAATGAAGCTCAGTTCCTTTTTGGAAAACCATGAGGGCACAACGCACCTGCTAAATTTGTCAGCATTGAGCTTGTAACTTTGTGTTACAAAATTGTGTAACACTTGTAGGAAATCACGGGTAAGTACTTTGCGCAATCTTTTATAGCCCCCAGGAAGCCGAAGGGCGGGCCGAATAAGATACACTAACTATAAAACAACAAGTACTTATCATGCAAGAGAATCTCTATAAGTGTAACGCAGAGCTTCATGATCTATAAGAATTTGAAGACGACTGCTATAGGTACTTGTAAGACTTGTGGACTTGTAATTACAGGTTACCGGCCATTTGCGATAAACTAAGTCTTTGGTCCTACATGGACCTGTTGCGCCAACTATTTATTTTATTCACGAGTGGTTTGGGAATTCAACTAAAGCTGTTTTAGGAGTTGGAAGTTATTATTCACTTACTATGCAACTGCTTTAGCGATTAGAAGACATTTTGTAGGTTTGAAGAACTGGAGGGTTTTTATAACGCAGACCACTAGGAGGCACATTCATTGATCTAGCTGGTTTCTAAAGACTGCACGCACTTTCTTTTTTAACCGGAAGCCCCTAGGTATTCGAAGTGGGTGCAATGGATAATAAGCCGGCAGGGTGATCTGGTGGCTCTAAGCCTGTGCAAAGATGTGGATTTTGTTCAAAAAGCCATCACACGTCGACTGCATAAGCTCTGCTACATCGACCGAATGGACAACAATGCTGCAGCCAAGATGATACTTAATTCATAGTCGAAAAGCGATGAACCTCCGCTTCAAAGTCAGAGCTCTTGGTCTGACCAACATGCCCGGGATCGCAGTCAATGGAAGGATGCAGTGTTTACAGCAGAGCCATGACGTCAGTCACTGGGTCACCCATCCACCCAACTAGCTGCCTGTAAAAGAAGTAGGGTTTCTTATTATAGCTCCAACTTAGAAGCCTATTCGCCTGGACAACGGGTTTAAAGAGCAGCTGCTGTGATCCAATATGCCAAACAGTCTCTAGGGCACGGACTTTGAATCAAAAACAGGTTCCAACTGAACCTGCCGAAGGTCTTCATAGCTACAAGCTATGTGCTCCACGTAATTTCTCTCCCATCATGACCGCGCTTGAAATTCTATTTATACGAAAGTGAATCTTACTCACCTCTCGAGCTCGGCAGCTATATCCACCTACCTTGCATAAATACCCACTACCACCGACACTCAGTTATACATTGGTCGTCCATATTGTGCCCTGTACCCACTTAGATATACACCGCTACCGAGAGGAGGATGCCAGACTTTCAGTTGAACACGATAACATGCGCAACATTGAAATGTCAAAGAAGTCACGACATGAGGACAATTACCGTTTAACAGGTTTAATGTCAACCTGAGATTCTTTTCCACATTTTCCTTCCTTTTTTTTCACCTTCTTTTGCATTTTCTGCTGTGTGCCCATCTTCTTCACAGAGGGTTTATAGAAAAAGGAAACAAGGTTCGGCCTAGGAGATGGGAAAGACCGACGACGATGATCGACAAAGTTTATTGATCAGACAAAGTGATTTTTACGGTTTTCGTTTTTACAGTTTGTTCAATTTGAAATGTCACTCTTCTTTTGATTAATAAAAAAAAATACAGAAGAAATGAAAGGTTTTTGTAACGATCAGCACTTTAGAGGGGAGTTGAAAGAAAAATAATAATCAACTTCCACCAAGAGAGTAGATGAAGATGACTGCGCGCATCTATTTTCGAGGCGCATTTTCACGTCTTCTCTTCACACACACACAAAAGGATGATACGAAAAAGGAATTGAATGGAAAATTGATTCAATTTAACTGTTGTTTAGACATTTCGCTGAGCTGTAAGCGGTTTGTAGTAAATTATGACAGGAAATGGTCGCAACTTGTCAAGAGGTTGAAGGCTTTTCTTGTGTTGCCGATTGACTGCAAGTTGCCAATAATTGCGATTATAAATTGTTGGGAAAGGGATTTCGAAAGATGATTCGATGCTATTGAGTGGCGGCACAATAATGAATCACACGTGGTTGCGCTGTGGTAAGTTATCATCGGAAGAGTCGAGTTTGTAAGCAATTTCGCGTGATCGTCTTATAACCCTCTATAAAAAGGGGGCATTTGAAAAAAAAAAATTTCAAAATCTGATACATGGTTTTTATGTTTCTACGCTCCTACGTCGTACTGCATATGTTGAAGATAAAGGGCAGAGACTTGGCGCCCGGTGCCAGTCTGCCTAGGGATTGAGCGCATAGACAAACCGTACTGAGACCCCCAACTCACAATACTCTTGCCGCTGGCCCCCTCAATTTTTTTTTTTTTTCAAATTCGCCATTTTGTTTTCCTGTCGGTGTTATGTCAATAAAGAATCCGTGTGACATGCAAAAACACACAAAAACTACAAAAATAAATGCTGCCAACCGCGGCAACCATGGGGAAATGTGAAAGAGTTCGGGAATTCCACATATTTATATTACTGAATGCCATTGGTTAGTTATTATAAATTGTTAAAAGGCGAATAATTTGATTTGGTTGGTTAGTAAAATTATCTAAAATATATGTTTGATATACTAGAACATATTAGGACAAACATGGTTGTGTATTTACTTCTTTTCGATATCATTAAGAACGATGTATTGTGTGAATTTTTCTTTAATAACTGAAGAAAACTTGCTCAAAATGGTTTTATTTTCATGCAACCATTCTGCCTTGACAATTTTTCATAAATCTTATAAGAAAATGTACACTTATTCCTAAAAAAAATACTATCCACACGTAGATATATAAATAATTTCAAATTTAACGGACAAATTTTTACGAACGCTGTCAGCAGCTTTGTCCACAGCGGAAGTGGCATATGCAAGGTGCGAGTGGCATATGTTGGTGAGCCGGAATTTTTGAAGTTACGTGACATTTGTCAATACGAATTTCTATGTAACAATACTAACGTACTTAACGTTTGCCACCCCATGAAAATATAGCTTGTAGGCAAGTAACGGGAAATCGGCCAAGGTTGGTGGTCTCAGTATTGTCTCTGATTGAGAGGTTTTAGGCGGTAGGAGTCCGATTCATAGAAGAACTTGCTCTCCCCTGACTGTACACTAGTGTGGATCGACTTTTTTTTCAAATTGAGTTTTCGGGCACTACCCAAAAGTTTTCTTTATATGTCATGATGTCAGGTAAATTTAGAAACAGACAGTAGAGAAATCGTAAATCCACGAAACATCGTACGTACCTGGGTTTCTGGTGAAACGTCATAAGAGCGGTTTAAGACCGAAGGCGCGTGGCATTTCTCATACGTAATTACTCAACGATATTAACAGAAAATGTCGCAGAAGACGTTTTTTATTGCACCACCACCACAAGAGAGTGTAAACGATTGCAGAACTCATCAAACAACCTTCTGACTCATAGCTATCCTAAATATTTAGTTATTTTACAAGATGATTCGCATTTCTTTCGTCGGTGAGTTCTTCCGCAAATCCCAGGCGATACATGTTTTGTTACATGTTGCGGCGAATAAAAATAAGTAGTTGGAGGTGCAGCTCCGTAAGAAAACCCTAGGCCTAGCCTATCGCAACCATTCGTTTTGTGTGAGTTTTTGCTTTTGAGACGAATGGAAGGGACCTACAGCCAAATCCGAAGGGCTGAACTCAGAAGCTTTATCCCCTTTTAGCCCTCTCTTCTATCATAAAGTAGAAGTATTCACTTTGATCCCACTTAATTTCACTGCAGATCACAAGGAGCATTCATTTTGCCTGTATCGCTGATTACGTGTGACATCTATCAAAAGTCCGCCATATAACAATTGCATTTAATTTTACTGTCAACTTTGACGTCAACAATTCCCGATCAAAGCAATTTTCATTTTCACTTTCACTGGCCTTTGTGGATCAACGAAAATGAAAATGAAAATGCAACGACAACGATCACAACGAAAGCGGACAAAACGAAAACCCCCGACCGACATGTCTTTCCGAATGTCACAGAATAAATTCATCAAGAATGCATCAACGACAGGGCATCTGCAATGTCAAATGGAAAGGAGCTACCAACCGACAATCGCTCAAGATCGAAAGAGAGAGAGACAAAGAAAAAGAAAAAAAAAAACCGAAACACTATCAAGAGTTCAAGCGACAATGACATTTCATGATCGATTTGACACACAAGGGCACGATCGATCGATCAGCACTCTCGATCAATTGGGTATGATAGTGGCTGCATTTTTTTTCTCTGCTCAGTCTCTGTTTCACTCTGACTAATGAATTAATGGGACATTCATTACCAGACGGCGACAAACGCCAAACGGTTTACACAATGGCGACAGTGGAGAGGACCAATTTCACGAAACGATCGATGGCACGATCTTCTCCGACTGCAAGCATCCAGATGATGTTAGTCTTGCGAGTCACCTAGCCGGGCGAAAGTAAAAATGAAATCGAAAGGAGAAGTGTGCAATCGAAGGAAGTCAGAATGAATTGGGCAGCCACAAAAGGAACGTCAGGGTAGACGAACATTTGAGGATCGCAAGCACAAGCACCACAGTGGGCATCATCATTATCTATATCATCTCGTCGGTAGCGAGTAGTAGAATAGGTCCCTTCAGGTTTTGCAGCAGCAGATGATGAAGCTCATTAGTGATGTAGATAGAGACGATCGGTTAGCTCTTTTTTTTTTCTTTTTTTTTTAGCTTGATCATTAATTAAGAAATTGCCGAGATGTTGATACGGTTTTTTGTCGGTATACTTTCGATTTCAATTTGGCTCGCTCGTGAGGTTTCAAATCAGGCATTGATGATGGAAGGGAAATTGCCATATTATTTGTGGTTATCTTTGTATATGAATGATATCTGTGTCTGGATATTCGAAAATAGGCTTTCTGTAGGTATACATTTTAGTTGGGGCCATATTTGCCTCTAGATGACGCCACAGAGTCGCAAATTCAATGTAAAGATGCAGCCGGTTAGGTTATTAGCTGATATCAGAACCTAATTCACAGCAGTATTGTGTTCAAAATTACTAATTGGCCAACTCGAAGGGGTGACACAGTAATAAAAGGTCCTTGCACAAATCAAAGCGAACCTCTAAGCAACGACAAACGGGATGGGCGCAACTAGGGACAGTTGGCCAAAGACCGCGTTGACTACAGAACCTAAGGTCTATGCCGGAACGGCTTAGAGGGAAGGCACCCAACAAAGACGACTATATTAAGAATATAGATTGTACCTACTTCACTTTTGAGACAGATGATGAACCGCATTCAACAATTGGAAAGTAAAGAAAGTAAAGACTGCTAGATGCACAAACCCCTGTCCCAAACATGTGCAAGATGAAACACCGATCACCCTTTAAACGTGTAGCATGGCGATCTTAGCCCACCAAGCATACAAAGAAACCTTTATAAGGTTAATCACCCACTTAGGGCCAATTGGAATCGATTAAAAAAAGCGATGTCCTGCCTCCTTATGACTGAAAAGGAAAGTATCTACACAACTTGTCTAAATATACGATCCGTCTTAAGTCTCCCACCGAACGGGTATTTCAATTCGCCATTCACTCGTTCCCTAAACGACAGTTTGATTGAAACCGTAAAAGAAAGTGATTCACTATACGACAGCCGACTGCCGGACCCGAAAATCAACCTTAAAGATTGATTTTGATGTTTTTGCCAACCAAAAAAAAACCGTGTTTGCCACACTAATAACTGCCTTTCGGTCATCTCCATACAGCCACTCAGCTCGCATTAATAATTCGCACAGAGATTCGATCGTCGAACCGGCTCTCATTATCTCAATTTTTGGCGCATTAAATCTGATGACGAAACATCCGACAGTCTCGGCTCGGATTCGGATGCAATCAGCATTTCTCATCGTCAACGAATGCATGCATGCGAATTCGTACACCTGACCTACTCACTGAGATAAATCATTTCGCCAAACAATGTGCAAACCGACAAAAGATACATATCTCCGACGATCATGGTGGTGCTGACCACTTTCCGCCGGTCCAATATTCATCAGACAACTTATCGCGGAATGGTCTTTGGAATACCACTCGCATGTGGTTTGCTGTTGATCTTACTCATTTATTCATTCATTAACCTAGTCAGTAGTGAACAAGGCGAGGAGAACCAACAAAAATAAATATAAAAAAAAACAAAAGGTAGAACAAAAAATGTCTTCACTTGAGCCAACTCTTTGACATTTTCGGCAGCGCCGAATGGCTGTTCTGAATTTCTTTTGACCACCGCCATACCGCCAGCGGTGGCGCTGTCGCCGGTTCAACTTTCTTTATCTTTTGGTGGTCGCGTTTCGACGAGGGAGAAAATGAAAGTGGGCGAGCGCAAATCTCGAAGACGACCACAAGCCATCTGAAGCCAAACAGGTTAAATGAGATTCCTCTGGAACATCGAAATGAAATTGTAAAAATATTTGTGCGCGAAATATCTGCGTGATGTTCCATCATGCTCGATGGACGCATGTTCTTGGATGCGGTTAACTATGAGTTGTGGCGCTTAGGTAGTTGGTTGGATGGAATTTTGATTGGCATCTCGGAGAAATTCCTCTCAGCCGCCAAAGGGGTTAGAGGAATTGGCGGCATGTTTACAAATGATTCACAGACTTTTGAAAAATTGGGACATTTTGAAGCGGGCCACATTTGTTGGTTTGTGAGAGTTTTACAACATTTTTTGGGTGCCAAAAAGTGGTAGACCGCATTTAGTCGACCGACTGATATATCACCAGCTCGTCGCGTCTAGGCCAAAAGAATACCGCAAACTTTGACGATCCCTACAATTTGGAGAAAAGTTAGTTTTTATAATTTTTGGATAACCAACAAAATGTCAGGAACCAACTAAAGGAGCAGTACGGGAGCCATCAGATTAAATTGAGTTGTACTGGAGACCTCCGATCCTATTGACGAGTAGCAATACGAAACTGAAACTGGATAAGACTGCTAACAGACTGCTGAGACCTCGTCAAAGAGGAGGACTGTAAAAATGACGACTTAAGGTCGGTTAATAACTAAATGAAGCGTCCCACTTGTATAACCCTACTCTTAGCCCGAGCAGATGCCTAAAAAGCGTCACTACTAACGACTGACCTCTGACCATTATCCATATCAGCAAGCGGTTTCAGGTTCGGTCCCCGGAAAATGTCCTAAAATTACAACTAACGTCGATAACGATGAAATAGTGTAGGTACCAGAAGAGCTGATCCATAGTTGTTCCTACCTAGTGGTAATATTTTACGCATTTAAAGTGGCCAAAATCAAGAGCTATTCAGGCTCCATTAAAGCAGTCTATAACCGAGATCGGTGCAGTGGATAGGCGGGACTTTGAATGTGAATGAACGTTTTTATTGAGAACTAAGCACAATTCCACCCTTATTGGAGCCACACATAGAAGTTTTTCACAGCTCCTAAGAGAACCGTGCATAGATACAGGTCTCTGCTCATGCGGAACAGAAGCGGCGCATAGACTTAGGGCCCACGCAACGCGTGCAAGAGCTCAACTGAGTTTGTGTTTTGGAATATGACAAAAAGCATAGCAGGGTGTTGTGTTCAAAAATCGATAAGTAGCTTAAGACCTATCCAAACATATCTAGAGTCCTTGTAGAGCACAAACTACCGAATTGCTTGTGGATCATACCAAATTTTACTGCCTTTGGCTTTGACGAATGAAAGTGTGAATCGTATGATGAAGTAAAAATGTCGAAACTAGGTAGAACGAGAGAATACACGACAGTTCAGAAAAGGACTTAGACATGCGTCCATCGACTCAATGCACTGTACAAAGTACTCGGAAAATGTCGATGTCGATAGCTGAGAATTGAAGCCTACTTTGGGGCGGACATGCTTCGAAATACTAGGGAAGCTACGTATGCAAAATTCTGTGAATTCAGCAATCAGAGTCAACTGCAGCTGTCACTGAGAAACGAGTGCCTCTAAAGCCATTGATACAGAAAATACAAAGGACCATCGAGTAAAAACAAAAGATAGCTCCGGTTGTTATGATTGTCTGAAAAAATGGGACAAGGCAATCGCTAACCTAAATAGGCTGTGCAGGAGTAAGTTACCCTGTGTAAAGCTCAGAAAAATCTGACACTCTGCCTCATTATGAGACTTAGGAGATCAACAACCCTACCTAGAGTGCGGATCGCCTGTTTAGGAACGTAAAAGATTGAAAAGGAAGAGAAGCTGAAATGGTAGAGAAGCTGAAATGGTAGAGAAGCTGAAATGGTAGAGAAGCTGATCGAGTGTAGAAAACTCTTTGGATGGAAGTATCTGTTCAAAAAAGACTTGATATTTACGGACCGCAGTTTGTCTGCTTCTATTTTCTAACCCCTTAAAAAAAGGGCTGATTGGAACCTTATAACTTCAAACAGACAGTCCCTCCTCCATGAAGGTGGGCTTATTGGCATCGAGCTCGATAGTCTTCTTTGCTTTGCGAAGTCCTTTGACAGGTTCCGTGATCGTGACTCTGACAGTAGTCGCTAGTAATTGGCAATCGGGCGGCGCTTTGTTTAAGTACAATGGAACAGTAGATTTCGGGCTCGTTGTTTTCGAAAAGTCATATAGCTCAAATTATAGCTACCCTAGAAAAGCAGAAATAGTGGCATTCTTTGTCAACTTTCATCGATTGGTAGACCACAAGGCCATGCCATGAGGAGAGTTTTAAAAGGAGCAAATTGACTGACAGATGCGAGAAGATACAGGCTACAAGTAGTAGAAGAACAAAGTCGGGCTTCGAAGTCTGTCGACCAACTTGCCAAGTAAAAGTGGAAAAAATTAAGCTACGTAGAAAAGGTGCATTAAATTTAGAGCAGAAGCAGGAATCTTGAATTTTTAAAAACAGCCCAATAGTTCCGCTTTCCAAACCGCAACCTACAAGACGAAGTGGATATTAGAATACGGCCCTGAAATTTGAAAAGACTGGTTTTGAGCACTGAAAAACAGTGACGAATGCCAAAACCCCGCTGTACGTAAGTTGGTCTGATAATCTAGAGACGGGAGTTGGTTAAGGCCCAAGTTCAGTTTGAACTGTGTGAGTAACAAATAAGTAGATATTTGGTCCTTATAAGTCTCTAAGCTTTATTTCTTACAACCGAAATCTGTGTGCGACTTTTATGTGATTTTTATTTCGGGCGCTAAACTGTAGCCACTTCTAAAAACCTGACAAGTAAGTAAGCTAAGCGGTTTTGAAGTAAAAGAGGGTTTCATAAAAATACACAACTTGGTTAGGATCGACATGAACCTTTGTTCAACTTAACACCGCAGAAGATCGATTGATTTTCTTAGTAAACAGCAGTTTTATGGATGACATATATGCCCACTTAGCGTAAGAACGAAGGAGTCCTCACCCTCTGATACAGTTGACTGCATTTTGAATATGATTCGCGTCCAGGATGATGACCAAACTAGTCCGCAGAAGGATCTGTGGTATTAATTTCAACCACATTATATTTTCCAAAGTCACACACCACGTATGCTATGAAACCACTGCCCCGCAACACTTCTGTATCCCTGGTCCCTTTGAACCCCGTTTATCCACAAACATATTAAATGGACAATAAATCGTTTTGTGGTGTAAATATTCCTGGATCTTATCGATTTAATTGGACATCTCACCATAAGAAGAAAAATGAATATTTATGGTAGACGGCAGGATTCTTCTCAGCATTCCTTTGCAACATTGTATCTACTATTTGTGTGTCCCCATCGGGCAGGTTATCTAAATTAATCAGTTAAGATGCCTCAAAGGAACACCTTTTTGATGCCGGTCATACAGTCATCGGCATAACTACCACACGCACAGATTTCACTTGTCCGACTGCGTGAAGCCCAGAGAGATGAGATGTTGACGATGGAAAGTTGTTGGGCAACATATTTCCATTTTGTTCATCATACTATTTGAGTGTGCGATACACATAGTAGTGCTGATGGCTTTGAACCTGGCCAAGGGGCATCTTTTAATGATGCACGTGTGTAGGCCCAAAATAGTCAAACGACGTCGCCGACTTACGAAACGGTGTGCATACTGCCATCACCACTTTGGACTAGGAAGGAAGTAACACGCATCGCATGAACTCCACCTTGCCGATGCTCGAGGCGGCAGGCGACAGAGAGAAAGACTTTCTGTCTGTCGGGCCATTTAAGTTTGAACACACACTCTCGTGGTCAATGGGTTCGATTGTTTTAGACAGAAGAAGAATTTGTTGCTTGGGACTGGGAGAGTGCGCAGAGATTGCAAGCAGCCAGGTAGGTGTCAACTTTCTCATTTTTTTTGTTGTCGGTTACAGGTGTTTCCGAGATAAATAGGCCTGAAGATATGAGTTGTATGTTTTAGAGGTTTTTGACCATGAATCTCATTAGGTGCTGCTGCATGCTGTTCCGTTTTGAGGCTGCCACTGCGGTTGTGAGTTATGGGAGACAGTTATGGAATTATTGGGGATTTTCACGTGCGTTGTGATTTGAGGAACGTGAATAGATCAGTGGGCAATGGAGGCTGTCATTTGGAATGTAAGTATATGAACTTTTTCAGATTTTTAACATAAAGTAAGCACTGAAGCCATTGACGCAGATGATGTGCGCAGCGAATGATGCCATTTCTGAAAACTTTTTTATTTATGCGTTTATGCGTATGCACAAGTTTGATGTCTATCGCACACTATTTATGTGCGCTTCGATAGACTGGTGTGCGTTAGCGTTAAAATAAACAAATGTACTCAAATGAGCTTGAGGTTTAAATTGCTATGAACTCCATAAAGAAGTCACATCAAAATCAGGTTTAGTGCAAAGCTTTTATATTGTTTTAAATAATTCTCTAGGGGAAAAAGTGAATCCATAACCCTTTAACAGCGTCTCAAAATGTTGGAGATATTATTAGTTATTGCTTAACAAACAAAACGGTCTCTTGAATTTTGGATACATCTCCCTCCACTCTAAGTCATGGGAGGGAACACCGGAACTGAACTCTGGTCTCTGTGTTGAGTGATTGATTAGACGTTTGTTAGACGTTCGCGATAAGCGGGACAGTAGGCAATCTGCCACATTTCCACTACAAGATTGGTGTGGGAATTGTGAAACTTTTCATACCAAATGAACCGATGAGGTAGGCAGAGAAAAGCGTTTGACACTTTCCCTTTAAATATGTTTTTTAGAGCCGAATAAGCTCACTACCTTTTTTAAAGCAATGTACAGCAATGCATTTTTTTGGGTATCGCACACCCTATGTGCGCTTTAGTTAGATGATGTGCGATAAGGTAAAAATAGACATGGCGTAGATTAGAACATGTTTATGTCTGAAACCAATTTATTCCGACATTTTTCACATGCGCACATAGGGAGAAAATACAGGCTAAGAAATTAGTCAGTTCATATTTACATATTTATGGGGAGTCATACTGGGCCTGCATGTTTATAATCAAAAGTGTTTATGAAACAGACGGGGGTCTTAACGTGGTCTTGAAAAAACCTTAAGCCACAAGGGCAATTAATAACAAATGTACTTGGCTTTGGACCTTTAATGGAGTATTTCGCTATGAGTTACTTTTAAATTTGAGTTTAGATTCAAACTCTCAAATGTGAATCAAGTCTCTCGTAGATATATGCATGACAGACGGACAATTCGAGTTGTATTCACTCCTCCCAGTGGTTAACTGTAAGGTCTAAAATCCGAAAAGACACATTGTGTCGACCTTTAAACACTTTGACCGCAGCCTTCGAAATCAATACATTTATTCTATTATGTACTTCTGTGCCCTAATTAGCATACGCAGTATTGCATTCAACTAGATGCACATTTGTCAAGAAAGACATTTTAGTAGTCTTTGTACTTTGTTACATTTTAAAAAGACCGATACAGATATCCGTGAACTGATCGACTTGCAAACCGGTGCAAGCCCAGTTCACAACGGAAAACGTAGTTCCAACCACACTTTCGTATATGACTAACGCAATCCAAATACACCTGATCGATTCGAATGAAAAGTTTTTCTCCAATCCCTCTCAGTTAATCAAAACGCATCTGATGCTGATCACGAATGGCTAAAATAAACAACCACAGATAGCAGATGGGCTCTTTGCGTACTTTCACTCATCTGCTTTCGATCAGACACTATAGACCAACGAAAGTGGTGTATGTTGTATTTGTGTGTCTATATGCAATTATCATCGACATTCTAATATCAATAAAAAACAAATTTAAATCACTGCATGACAAGCACAATTTTTCATCCGATCGAGAGATATGGCGCGGCGCTCGCACGAAAACGCAACACACTCGTTTCACTTGTATATGAACAGACAAAGAAGAAACATAAATAATATCCTATTGAGTGCATAAACAATAAATTAATAGTAAAATATCGTTGCATCTAGCCAGGCAAGGCGACGGTAAATTAACCAGACGAATGTACAGATGCGTGCGAGTTACCAATTTAGTGTTTAATTTACGCGGTTTTAGAGTTAAAAAGTTCATCTCTGATACAATTAGACTTCATAGCTGCCAGGTGCAATGGGTATGTGTATGTGACGAGGCTTACCTGGAAAGACAAGAAACGAAACAAAATATTAGTTTTGAAGCTTGATTGGGATATATAGATGAGGAGAGCTTTAAATGGAGTCGTTATATTGGAAGGCACATGGTTTTCATTATGGGTTATCGAAACCTAACCACAAAAGTCGTCATGACAAATGGCAGAACCAACCATCTGCTTCAAAGAGTACTTAATAAGCCGTAAATACAACAAATTCTTAAAAAAATTTGTTTTCCTCTACAAGTTATGTACAACCAATGGATGGAGGACTGATGATAACCTCAAGTCCGTTGCTAAAAATTTTAAATCCAAAAAAATTTAAGACGAAAGGTGCGATTGTCCAAACTATTTAACTTAGAGTATAATAGACGCGTACGTAAAGGGTGATATGGCAGAAACTGCTCTGCATGATGTAGTTCGGAAAAAGACAACAAGCCACACGAACTTGTTGTTGGCGTCTTCAAAAAAATAGTAGAAACGTTCGCAAATGTAGAGTACTGGAGCGCACTTGAAACAGGGCATTATACAATGATCCCTTGGAGAATGTTATCTTAGAATGTCGGCAAGCATTTCCAGAGAATCCTTACTTCTTTTAAGGAACAGGATTAAATTGACACAAGAGCCACAGTATGTGGATATGATGTGGTCGCCATCTAGTACTAAAACACTTTAAGTGAGATATGGAGAAAAATGTCCTACAAAATGTGTAAATGTAGGTAATACAATCGAAGAAACGACTGCAAAACTGCAAACCGCACTGAATAAAGTAAATGAATGGACGAGGGACTGGCGGATCGCCCTCTATGAAACTAAATCTTTTCACGTGAATTTCACATATAAGAAAACTAATGACTTGCCAATTTTTCTCAACTTGGCTCGAATACCCTTTGCAAACGAGGTCAAATACCTGCGAATGACACTCGACGCAAAGCTGAAATGTAATTCGCACGTGAAAATGAAACGTAAAGAACTCGATATCAAATATAGAGAAATGTACTGGTTACTCGGAAAACATTCCCAGCTCAGTACCGAAAACAAACTGCTTTTATACAAGCAAGTCCTAAAGCCGGTGTGGACCTACGGTATACAAGTTTGGGGTTGTACCAAGAAATCAAATGCCAATATTTTACAAACTTTTCAAAATAAAGTGCTTAGAGAAATTGTCCAAGCACCGTGGTATACTCGAAACGACGGGATCCCAAATTCCTACAATCGAAGCTGAAACTAGAAGCTTCGCGCGAAAGCAAAGAAACCGACTAATCGGTCATATCAACAATACAGTCCGACAAATTTTTGATGAGAGTAATTTATTGCGCCGACTACAAACAACGAAACCTTTCGACTTGGCAAGATAAGGATTAACCGCGTCTTAATTGCGGTACATGCAGGATCTTTCAGTGGAAAGTAACCTGTCAAAAGTTATTTATATTTTTTGATAGAAAAATTGCTTGATAAGTTATACACAATACAGTATCTAACAATCTATCGAAGGGTGGTGTTTTTAGTCAGTAAAAATCGGACACTACTATGAGCACGCGCTTGCTCTTCGCATAGTGTCTTTGGAAGATTTTCACCCACCGTCGGGGAAAAAAACATCTGCAATCCTTCAATCAAAGGTTACTCTTAGAGTGACAATTCAGCTCGGTTGAGCATGAAGAAAAAAAGATAATTCAATGTAAGCCGTATTAACGCCTGCTTCATTTAAGGAAAAACAATATGCAGGACTTGGGGTTTGAAAACCGATTTTGTGGACCTATAGTCTAGTGCAAAACTTACAAAAAAAAATCAGTAACAACCATGGCTATTGCAGGTGCCCTTTGTATCAGCTCTACAGCAGTATTGGACAGCTTTTCGCACCTAGTATGAAGTAATTCTAGAATGAACTTGCGGGCAACTTGCACTCCTTCGGGCTGCTTATATGTTCGCGAATTTTATTACTACACGATTTTTGTACGGAGCTACTGCTGGACAGTCAAAAAGACGGAGTTTACGCTTTTGTGAATTGGGTCTGTTTTAATGCACATTTTTATCAGAGAAGCAGTACTAGGATTCATCACAAAGTCCGGTATCATGAGCGAGCTCTAAATGGAGGAAATCACAATAGGCCCACTCGTGGCCGCAGTGACATGGCAACTTGTTTGCACCTCCCCCTAACAATCTAATCTAATCAGAGAAGCACAGTGAAAACTATTTCCACTAACTACAACCTACTTGACACTTGACACCTTCAAAATTCATATTAGGTAGGTATTTATGGCAGGTGAAGCTGGGAGCAGGTATCCCAACCTGAGTGGAAGTGGTGTTATTTAGATCATGTTGATATAGTAAAGGACACTTTTGAAGATAAAATCAAAAAGCTGGCTGATCTTATATGGACAAGCCTTTGTCAAAAATGTTGATAGCAAAAGATCTGGAAACGAATAGCTTCTACTGGATATAGGCACAAGAGCAAATGTGCGTTCGGGAAGGTACAATATTTGGGAAGGTAATATTTCCAGCGCACTTAAACAAAACTCCGCGGCTCAGCTAAAGTAGGGAACTGCATAATCGCAACCACTTCAAAATTATTATTAGAATGCAATGAAGCTCATTAACAATTGGTGCGGCCATTGAGAAGCTGATTATTGACGAACTAAATCTAAAAAGCAGAACTGAAATTGATTCTACTCGACAAACTATTAGAAAAATAAATGATTTTTAGTTTCTATTGCTATTTCGAATATTAGTTAGAATGTTTGCCTTGTATCGGATAGCTAGGTACATGTTTGTTATTTGATCTCCAGACAATATTCCTCATGCTACACAATGGTATTCTAAATAAGTACCCGAAAAAGGGGACCGAAAGGACCTGAACTAAGATTATCACTAGACGTAACGTTCATAAAAAATAAGGAACCGTAAATAAATAGTAATAATGAACATTTGCACCAAATTAATGATCACTTCCATTAGTTTGATGAACGGAATTTGTATTACTGATTTAGTTTTTAAATACAGATTGAGCAAATTTTTAAAAACTTAGAGATCCACAATAACCGACAAGAGTTGGTTTATTGGACTTAGAATGAAGCTGAAAACCTTTATGATGGGACTAACCCAGAAAATCGTGGCAAGGCAGCATACAGAGACTAATACTGTACGGTTAGAGACACTGAAGAAACGAAAAGCGACCCAAGCAACAAGTTAGTATGATTGGGTTATCTCCAATTTAAATATAAGCCTACATGATACTAAATCGGTCATCAAAAATATGAATACATACTCGAAAGTAATGAAAGAAAATTTAATAGCCAGTGAAGACAATGAGAAGGATGACTCGATAGACTAAAGAAAAAGAAGAATGCAAGATCATTAGAAAAAGAATATTAGGCCCAGCTAAATATTCATCGAATTTAAAGTAATCCCCTCCAGAAGTAAGGCGAAGTAAATATTCCCTTCGCTTGTAAGTTCTATCCTTAGATGAAAGAAATAGCTGCCCGATAAAAATGATTCTCAATGAAAGTCCACTCACCCCCATTTAAGAGAACACATTGCTGCAGGTAAGCCGTCAGATTTTGGGATATCCCATTCAATGTCTACAATTTGAAAAGAAGACCCAGACCCGGTGAACCCAATCCCGCGCACTAATCTCATTTCCAGACACACAGCAATACCATGTCTGGTCTGACACACAAGTTGGTACCTATTTCATTACAAACAACCCGACATCTGTTCATTCTGTAGCCTAACCTCACTCTAGACTCCAATCCAATCGAAGTCCATTCATAAAACCGCCGCCGCGGCCGCGCACAACTTCATTCATTCCTTTTTGCCAAATAGAAAAAAAAAAAAAACATTTTCCTGCTTCGCCATAATCCGTATGTCTCGACCAGGCACCACAGCAAATCCTCTATATTAGTGTCATTTGTTCCACTTATGCAGACTAAAGTTGGAAACTTACTCTCCGACTCAAGTTGTAAACTAAGTTCGTATAGCAGAGTTGGCACTTCTCATTATAGAAAGTGCCCAGGCTCAGCACATAAAGTTCCATTTCCTGGATAGATGCGTTGACCTCTCTCTATCTCTGTCCCGTCTCTCGCATCTGCACAGCGTTACGCATCAGTTTGAACAAACATGTCACGCGCCTGCCCATTAGATACATATTCATACTGCATAGATACGCACGCAGGTATTTTATCAATAATAATGAGAAATTAGATCAAAAGACTCGGTTTGGTATACATATATGTAGTTCGTGCACTTTGGCGTTTATATGGGTTGGGCTCGCCGTTCTCGGCTGCTATTCATTCATGTCTGCTGGTGACTTACCTGGATTCATGGCTCCGCCGCCGTCACCGTTCCGTTTTGGAGAAGAAACTTACGTGCACTTACAGCTTACACTCCTTAGAAAAGCGAACAAGCAAACAGTTATTATTGTCTTACAGTTTTGGCTATCTAGATACGCAAGACAATGGGCCAATAAAAAAATATTGTGTGCGGTGTGCACGCTGTACGATATAGTGCTGTGGGACATGGCGTGGCGTATCTCTGGAGTTTATTAAAATACCAAAAAGATACGATGAATGGTTAATCATTGTCGGGCAGTGTGGCAGCGGAGCAGCAGTTGGGCTTTTGGGATACAAATGTCCCGTACACCGTATGAGTTACGATCTACCAGGGAGAGGGGATTGTCGTGACCTACCTAAGGAACCTAAAGAAAGACCGAGCAGACCGACCGGTGCGAAGTTGTGCATAGCGACTGCAAATTAGATTGACCACTGTACAATACGATACACACCGTTATGAGGTGCGGGTCCCACGGACTATGGGATGTGGGAACAATTGCTCGGATGATGGTGTCCAATGGAATGTTGAGCAAGCGTTTGTGTTTTATGCGCTGCTCGTCATGCTGTGTTGATTGGAAATCGTTTGTCACGCGTTTGGGTGACTAATTGCAACTTACACCGGAATGGGTGACCGAACCGTGAAGGACGATGACGGTACTCCGTCGTCTTCGGGCAAGACGTCTTTGGCCTTCGATATGAAGGTCAAAACAGGTTTGCAGTGGAGGGTCAAGTACACTTGAGAATGGCCATTTTAGAGATTACTACTTCAATTATAAGATCAGTTGTATAGCACGAACGTAGAAAGACACTATAAAAGTTCACCTTTCAATTGGTTCATATTGCATAAAATTCGGAGGTTGGGATTTAAATTCGGGAAGGGTCAAAATTCATTTGACAAAATTCTACTTTCAAAATACTGTTTCCAAAGTCAGCTTTTTCGCACTTTTTGACATTTTCCCTAACTTTTTTTTATTAATTGCAGAATTTTGTAAAGCAGAGATGTAGAGAGCATATCTTTCTTTTTAATTTGTAATTCTTCAAATTTTTTTTAATATTTAACTTCTCTTCCTTAATTCTTTTTTTTTTTAATTGAATTCCGTTTTTAAAATTTTTTTTTTTTGTTTGTGCATATTTGTTTTATTTATTGCTTTAAATTTTAAAAGCAGAAATTTAAAAGCAGCATTACGAACCGCTCCCAAAATTCGGTTTTGAAATAAAGCCGTAATCAGTGCGAAGCGGAAGCTTCTAAATAAAAGTGTGTAGGATGCTTAAGCGTAGTTCCATAAATCTCTATTCTCCGCGACCGACTCTAAATAAATAAAAATAGGGGTAGAGGAAAGCCTTCGGTTGTTAGGTATATCAGTTGGCCCGGAAAAGCCACTCTCCAGAAACCAGAAAAGGTTTGGAGCTTGTTGTTTTACCCTCAGGTTCATTGAGAAGTGACAACATGAGTCTGAACATGTCCGATAAGGCATGGCGTACTGCAAACTAACTGACTAATGGCAAAGTTACGTCTTCAGTTTAAAAATCATCTATCTACCTGTAGAAACTTAATGGATAGACGGGACATTTTAAAATGATGAATAAAAGGAAGATGTTCTAAATCAGTGGTCAGTAAACTGTTCTATAATCACCTTGAAGTAAGGGACAACCGGCTTAGGCTATCCAACAGACTTATCAAGCTTTGGTCAATTCCAGAGCTGAAAGAAGAAGAAATATTTTTTACCCGATTTTCAGTTTGGTGCCCCTAACTCAAGTTGGCAACCTCCCCTAAAATTGCTTCAAATCGCTAAAGGAATCGCGGGATGTTGCTCATCCTTTTACTGATACTCACATTCAATATAAGTTACTGCAGCAAAGTTGAGACTTTTTAAGTCATCTAATGCATAACTCCTCTTGACAGGTGTTCCTATCATACACTTTTTTGCATGTGGTGTTGTCAAGACGTGTGGTTGATTTTACTCATGTCAAGTAGAAAAGATTTGCCCAAAAAAAAATAATTCGAAGACATTTACTTCCACCTTGTCCGTTTAAAAAATTGCGTGCAAAATTTAAGCAAAAACTGACACCTCTCCTTTTTCCGTTCCAATGAGTGAGTGGGTTCAAGGGTTCTCAACCGACTGGTTCTAATCGAAGAGAGTATTTTAAGACACCAACTTACGCACGAATCCGATGCGATTTGATCGTTTCCACCTTTGCGTGTTTTCATCTGTCAATAAGCCCCGCAGCGACTTGTACATGTCATTAACTTGTTTTATTGAATTTAAATGATCAATAAACTTAAAATCAAATTCCGGTGATCAATAAATGTCCGAAATGGGATAATAACTTTTCGTTAATGTCAATGTTTGGGTTATGGATTTTTTCATTTTTTTATTTTGATGTCAAAAATCCCGCAATTAATTTCCCTTCATTTGCATAGACAACGTAAATTTGGTTCTGAAATGAATACCATAGCCACCAACGAAAGAGAAATGACTATCAAATCAAACACTTGTAACAGAACACATCAGACTTTCACTGCAAATATGTAGGTATGGAGGATACCATCCACACACCGGAAACCGAATAGTGATGCGAAAGACAAAAGAACTCGTGTTTGCATAGAATGCAAAGCTTACGTTTTTTTTTTTTTTGGAAAATTAATTAGTTTTACTAATTACTGGCATATGGCGGCGGGTTTCTTTGCTTTTGTGTTATCAGTAATAATTTTGCCGGGAAGGGGAAATTGGCAAAAATTCCTTAGATAGCAGGGGGTACGAGAATAGATAAATATTCATACAATGGGATTAGGGTCAAGTGTGTATGTGAATATGTGTATGGCGAACCAACCGAGACTAGGCAAGCGAAGGCTGAATTAGTGTGAAATCGGAGCAAATGCAAAAGTTGGACTAAATAATTTTGCGGTTCTAGTTGCCAGCTAAATGTGTATGAAAGTGATGCGACTAGGATTTGGGTGAAAGTGATTACATTTTTCGTAGGCATGAATATGAGTGATGAGTGATTTTTTAATTATTTTAACTGTGCAGTTGTAGCCCTCTGGAAGCCGAAATGTGATATGTATTTTTTTTGATATATTTTTATTCATAAGCCTTGAATGTTTCATGATCATAATTTTTAAGGGTCGAGTGCAAAATAATCATCACAGGACCGGAACGACTAAGGTATTTGTTTACTGAGACAAGGTTTAGCTTAAAGCTGCCTTTTCAGTTAGAAGATACGACGGCCGCGTGGAAAGTGTTCCTATTCCTTTGATTTTTGGAGCTCTAGTGGTTACCTCAATGATTGTCATCTCAAAGTAGCAATTACATCTAAGACTATGGGCCTTAGCAATAAACATTTTTAGTCTCGACTTTTAATTTACAAAAGCTCACAGTTGCAAAATTTTGTATGAAAAATATAGCCCACTGAACTACGAAAATTTAGAGTCGAGACTAAAAATGTTTATTGCTAAGGCCCTATATGTTTAAGAACAGCATTCCGTTCAGTCTCCAGCAATTTATGAAACGAAATCTACAGAACTGGTACAGAAGATACCTTCTCATGGTCGTTAAACTTTTGTAAGCAATGTCGCCCGAACGATCATCAAAGGTAGACAAAAGTCATTACATACTGAGGGTACTTTTTTAATGTCAGCATATATGCAGATCGTTTTGCAGTCAACACAGGGAAACCACCCTCTGAGAGGTTGCATTCTATCAATATCATCACCTATTTGAACCGACTCATAAAAAAATGTACCTCTGACAATTCTGTGTCCACAAGCAATAACCGCTTAAGTCGATTTAAGACAAAAGTCAGTTTTGTGCTCCATCATAATCTGCATGTTCTGTTCTGTTATAGAAAAAAATTCTGGATTTTTAACTTTATTTTTCATTACATTCTTACACTCGTCAGTTTTTTCCAGACTTAAAAAGGAGTTTCAAAGTGCCTTTCTCGAAAATGGAATTTTTGGACATAAGCGGTTTTTGCTTGTGGGCCACATATTAACAAACGGTGGGTCCCACCCTCAATCGACTTAATAGAGAACGCCTGCTTGATGGCGCGAATTCTATGACATATTTTGTAGTCCGAGTTGGGTGGGGTCATGTGCTTTTTATATTTAAGCAAACATACATATTGGGCACATCGGCTCAGTGGTTAGTATGCTGGACTACTAAACACGATTTGAAGAGAGACGAAGGTCTACAAGAGTGTGCATCTTTGGCAATCATGGGTAGACTATCAGAGCTCCTTTCAAGAAAGGACAAGCAAACCTTGGAAACAGCTTCGCATATTCACAGAAGTAAGACATACCTCGAGGCATCTTGGACGCTATCTAAGCCTTATAGGTTCACCTTAACCAAGACGGCTATTAAAAAAGTGCACGACTGGGTCGCACGAAACTTTCTCGTTTAGTGCGAGTCTGACTGAAATTCAAAGTCATTTAAGCAAATCTTTTCTTTCGGGATGTATGCATTACTTGGTTTTTAGGGTTTTATCCAAATCGAAAATGGGGTTTTCGAGATATGACCAGTTTTTAAAGTGAGCGTTTCTAATTAAGGACGCAATAATTTTAAAAACATCAATTTTACTCTAAGTTTGCATTTTGGTCAAAATGCCGTTTTGAGGCAAACTTGGGTAAACTATATTTTTCAAAAATGACTTTTTTCAAAAATCCATTTTACGATAATACAGAGAAAAAATTTGTTTTCCATTAAGTTAGAAATGAATTTTTGTTACAATCGTATGGACCGTTTTCGAGATATGTCCAAATTTCAAAAGTACCGTTACTCGATTTTTTAGAGGAAAACTGAGTATGCAGTTATGTTTACCTACTCTTACTCACCTCACCTCACCTCACCTACTTTACTTACATTTAAATTTTTGTTGAAATCGTTAGAGCCGTTTTCGAACAAATCAACCTGGTATGAAAATTTTGTATGGGAAGTACCATTAATATTGAGGTTACCATGCAAAAAAAAAACGACCCCGAACTGTAATCCCCCAAGCTTTAAATCCGAAGTTTGAACGAAATCCGTTCAGCCGCTTAGGCTGTAGGCCTCGGGACATACAGACAGACGGACAGAATTTTGCGACCCACATTTTTGAGTTCAGAATTGATTAACATCTCGAGTTCGAAATTTTGTACGAATACAATATCTTTCTCTTACTGCGTAATGGAGAAAGTTAGAAGTGTAGTTTGCAACACAAATTGATATCACCAGAGGAATTGAGTTTTCAGATTATGAAAACATAAAAAAATTTCTCTCCAAAATCCACTGCAAAAATTTGGCAAAAATACTTAAAAAATTCAACCACTGACTTTACATTTTGACACAATTAAATTAAAATTTAAAAAAACAATAAGCCATAAATATACGGAGATATTTGCCTGTCCATTTAGGAAGAAACTTAAATTAAATTGAGCAGCAGTTCACGGATCACGGGCAGTTGACTTTTGCTTAGATTTTGGTTTTTACGCTTTAACACTTTGACAGCTGATATACTTCAACTTGACAAATTGTGATACAAATCTTCAGTAATGCCAAATACAGACAATTTGGATGGATGCGTTCGTTATTTGTATAGCAAAATATACCACGAAAATATTTCTTCTACAGTCTTTGAGCTTTTTTTTTTTAAATTAAAATATGCCAAGTTGCATATAGCATATTATAAATAAAATATGCTATATGCATATTTCATATTCAATTGAAAGTTTAAAAATGCTAGATTTATCTTAAAAATGCTAAAATAGCAAACTGTCACTAGCGAATTGTTTGAACTTCAGACTTTTCGACTTCGAAAAATATTGTGGAAAGTGCGGGGTATCTATTAAACCGAACGTTAATGTGCTGAAAATTTTAGAAATGCCCTTACATTTGAGTGGAATAGATACTCTATTGTCGCTTGGAGAGGGTGTAAGTTATGACAACCGTACCAACCGTGATTTAAAAATGACTACGCATTTAAGATCTACTCGGAAAAGAGGGGTTACACTCAGCATGGACAAAAATATGCCTCTGATGTGATTTTCGACTAGTATAGCACTGACTGACAGCTGACACGCATCTGACGAAACGCCCTTTATAATAGCAGGTTGGAGTAGCTACAGGAGTAAAACACAAAGAACCTCTGATGAGTGCTGCAATACAAATGTGCAAGACCAGTGGAGGATCACTTTGGGCCAATGTCGGTGACAATGTGATCTACAGCAAAGCGACGTGCTTCTAAAACCCAAAGAAAAGCGCTTTATCACCACTAAAAGATCACTTTGGGCCATTATTTCTATGATCACAAGAGAAGCCGTAACTGGTGCTGTGGGTGCAAAAAATTTGTGAAGCCAAGATCAACACGAATATATTGTCAATGTTCAGTATATTCTGATCATGACTTTTTTTTTCAGCAGATATCTCTTCAAAAGTATTGCTAATCACGATCGTATTTGATCGATGTAACAACCGATCGTTCATTCGCCACAAAAAATGCTCGAAAATTGAAATTCTACACACGATCAATGATCACCAACTGATCCACTCCGAGTACCAAAACTTTGAGACTGTTTACACACCGAACCGATCGCAACTTTCCATATTTAACGGATCACCACCAGATATAGCCGATACAAGAACCACAGTTGTCAAATCCAGTACACCCTATCATTCCCGCATTCGAAAACCTCAATTCTCCCGCCTAGTCCATAAGTGATTGACCCTCGCACAGCCAAATAATGAACCCAAACTGTACCAACACACAACGAAATTCCTTGTCACCGCATCGTTGTTGGTTTGCTATACTGTGTTTCGATTGCGCTTCTTATCCGATGATCTCTCTAATTGAATCTCCACCAAATCTAAAGTGGATCACATAAGTTGCCTTTGTCTATTGCCAGAGTGTGGTGTGGTGCGTTCCCCCAGTCCAGTCGCACAGCACCAACAAAACAAACAAAATCCAAAACAAAACCGTATTCATTTGCCAATTGAGGAGATGTGTTACCACTCTAAAGGAGATGCCCCCCCTGCCACACCCCCGTGCCAACCGACTGGCACAACATTCACAATTTGTAGGCTGTTTTGGTAGAGATTTCTCGAGATGATGTTAACGTGTCTCCCAGCCGCATCTGAGCATCTCAGCATGAGTATATGTGTTTGTGTGTGGTTTATTTTTTTTTGTCGTCGTCGCTGCGCCCGGTTAAGAAGTTCTTCCACATACCTGAGCAACAACACAACACAAACCGACACGAAGAATACGAAAACCAGGAAAGATAAAATAGATTTTAAATTATGCACACGGAAGCGTATCCATGGAAGATTAGTTCTTGCGTATATACCTTCAACGGCCACAATGATAGCCCGTCGGCTACCTCCCCGCTCCTGTAGTTGTAGATTGTTACTGCCTCTATATGTCTAGTTGCGTTGCGTTGCATTGCTGCCGCTGCTGCTGCTGATTCACAATTCCTACTCCTGTTTGCCCATTTCTGAAAATGCGGTCCTAGCCATATTCGGGAGGAATTGGGTAGAGTAGATCCACAAGAAGACGTGTGGTATCTCTCCGACGACGACGATGACGACGACGCATCCGTTAACCGGTCGCAAGTAAAACCATAAAAATGGCAAACTTCCCATATGTGCCCAGGGCCACATAACGACTTGTCAATCAATCTCCTTTACCCGGCGATTGTCGATCGATCGTGCGCCTTGCACTTACTCCACCGGCAGCCGTCCATGATCTCACGGCAGAGATTGTGCGTTCTCTCGGTGGTGCATGTATATCGGCAGGCAGAAGGACAACGACTATGGTCAGAGAGTCAGTGGAATCTCTTTCTCGCCATTTTTGGTCACAAGGAGGAAAATGGAAATTCCTTTATTTGATTGTTTTTTTCTGTGCACGTCCGCACAAATATCCTCCCCACCAGAGAGAAATGGAAAAACCAACACCAAGTTTCCCAGTATCTCCTCCCAATAAATATGTCAAATTCAGTTTAAATGCATTTGACTCGTCATTGCTAACGTTAGGTACACCAGACAGAACCGATACTGCCTCGGCAAAACGGAACCAGGAATAGATTTTTCAGCTGGGAGGTGGCAGAGGAACATGCGGTAGCAGTGAGCTTCCTCATCAATCTCTCCCCATGGGGGTTTGTGTTGGGCTTTTGTTTCTCGCTGCTCGTAGTCGTGTATTGGATATTTATTGCAATTGTTGGTCAGTTGCTGGCAACTCCAACTCCCATACACCGGCGACGTGGACAAAATTATCCAAAACAGTTAAATGGTACAGTATTGAAATTTATTTATGTGATTAGAAGTACAGTGCGCGCGCACAGCAGACGAGTGGAGTTTCTTATGGATGCAAACGGTAAAATGTGTGTATGCGGTGCTTCCAGATTTTATTGCAATTTTATGCAGTACCGATACAGACTCCGAGAGAGAGAAGGAGCGCGCGAGATCATGGTGATCCCTGGAATGTTTCATTGATTTCGATTTATTGGAGCCATTTTGATGGTGAATTTGTGCGCATAGCTGAATGGGCAGAACGGTAAATATTTCTGCCATTGTAATCATGTCAAATTAGAGGAAGGAAATTTATAGGCGGTAGGCCGTTTGCCTATCGAATGACACAAACAGATACCGGAGACGGGGGGGAATCGGGTGGCAGAGTGTTTGTGGTATATATTTGTAGATATATGTAAATATTTAGTGATCGGTGATCGTGCCAGTGACCTCAATGTTTGGCATTTGCCACAAGTGACGAAGATCGGAAGAGTAATTAGAAAATTGGTAAAATAGATCGACGATGATCATCTAAAATATTTAGACCTGATCTATCTTACAAACTACGTAGTGTACGAGAAAAATCAGCGACGATCGTATTAGAACTTTCCTGGTTATGTACCCATTCTCGTTGATCAACCCAACCTAAGCTGATCGATTCAAAGCTGAAAACAACATAACACGAAAAACGATCTTGTCGAAGCGTACAGCAAATTGAAGTGGTGCCGAACACGAACAAATGGCACAATAGGGAAGATGAGGCTATACAAGAACTAGAAGTCGAAGAAAGTTTTAACAGAAATAAACAGACTTTGGAAAGATCAACCCTAAACTCTATTTTATAAGTATGAGAGATTTCAAAGTTTGGTAGGTGTGATCAATTTCTTTTGATCGTCCCTCCTTTTTTAAAAATGATCACAATGCCCACCTCTTGGGCATGTCTGTCACGAGCTCGATTATAACAAAATTAATGTTATAGATGTGAGCGCCCAGTTTATAGGGAAGGTCATTGGGTGGCAGCTGACAAACGATTTTCCAGATACGGAACCTGGTGATACCTAGTGAAGGATACAGCTAAATTATCTCCTTAAAACCTTGCAATGACGGACTGCTTACCTGACTGTCAGGGCTTCATATGATGATTAAGAGATGGCAGCCTTATAGCATGAACAGCATCCAACTTCGCCATTGAAGAGTACAATGCAACAAAGTGGAACGGTTGGAAATGCTCTACAGAATCTGAATATGGCCTCAATTTTGGTCAAGAAAGCAACTTCCTCTCAATTGCTGAAGAGGTATCATCCGAGGTACTCGTACTTAATTCTACTTTGAGCAATGGACGTGTAGGGGAATGAGGCTCTCCTCGAAATAGAGTCCAGAAAAGTAAATATTAAGCGGTTATTGCCTTGAAAGGTTTGCCACACATGTTTGCAGCTATTTGAAATACTGGCTGCAGTCCGTAGGGACCCTGGGCCTAGCTTCTCACACCCACCCACTCGTCTTGTGTGAGTTTTTATTTTTTTGGGACGAATGGAAGGGATCTACAATTTCATGCCGAGTTGAAACAGCCAATTGAGAAGCTCTTTCATGTCAGTTATACTCTCGGACGTTTGTCAGACATTCGCGAGAGGTAGGCAGTGGAAAAAACCTAAGTGTATGGAAAACCTTAGAAGCTTGAGTTTTAATAAAAATGTACGTTTCTTGAGACAATTTTTCAATTCAAGGGTGCTGTCTCAATGTCAGGTAAATGAAAATTCTTGAGCTTCTAGGCGAATTAGTCGCAGCCTCATTACAATGGTTTGGTCTTTGGTGAATGAATAAGTGATCAGATCCATTAGAAACAAGTGAATTTGAATGCCGCTCAAAACGTATTTGATCTTCTGTAAATGGAAAAGCTTCTGAATTCGAAAAGATCAGTATTCAGTATATCAGAATTCGAAAGGTACTGTCATACAGCACAAACAAAAAATTGTGGTTGGGAAAATTAAGTTAACGATTCCCCGTGCAAAATGCTTATCAGTTAAATGAAAGCATTTTGGTGACATTCAATTTGTCACCGCCATATTGTCATAGTAACGTATTCGAAATAAAATCGTCCCAGATGCGAACCTATTTTCGAAGGAATGCAATTTACCTACCCCTAAAAGCAAGCAACTGTATAATTTTATTTCAAAGATGTTACTATGGAAAATATTTTTCGACACAAATTGTTTGCTATAAATTTTCATAGTGACGTATTAAAATCATGAGTAAAAATTATTTTCAATAGGGCGTATTTTTTCGATATGCAGGTGTCGTTTTTTTCCTTTATAAAAAAATCAATTTACAATTACAATTGAGTGTAAGTGACTCTTGGTTGTATGCATGGTGACATCGATGGCCCCTTTTGTGCCCCTAGACTAGACATGGGAACTGCATGCATGATGATGACTTTCCAAGGGGAGTTCCAAAACGTACTTGTACAATGCAATTGCGTAGTTATTGCGTAGGAAACAATGGATAAGCTATAGACAAGTTACACAGGGGTCAATCTCGACAAAATGTAACTATCAATACAAATTGACGGAGGGACGACGGATGCAGCTCAAGTATGTCTACCATGGAATGGCATTTTCTTTTTTAGACGACAGTAGTAATTGAACGAGGGACATAGACTACTATAATAGCCCTAAATGATGGGTTTCCTAAACTCGCTTTACTTTCTGTAGGCTACTTGTCGACCCTGATTTAAAGTGTCTACATGACCTATTTCGCACCACTTTCTTTACAACGATGCGAAAGACTAAAGACTATAACTTATAATTTAAATGCTCCTAAGTTATGATTTAAAACCTATTCAAAAGCAGGAGAGACTTTTCAGCAAACAATTATCTACTCACAACTCCATTGTGGAACTAGGTCAGCGTTCGGTTAATTCAAAGTGTTTGACTTACCTGAAAGGAGAAAAGGAAGAAATCGTTAATTACTATTTAAGAAGTTTTTAAAACAAATACAAGTCGGGTTGTAAAAAGAACGTCGTGGGCTGTTTTTTTACTTTAAAACTCTAATGAATAATAGAAATGTTAAATTAAAAAGGTGACGTGTATTTAACAAAATTTAGAAAAGCAAAGCTTGAAAGTGAAGCCTGAGAGTGGTTGGTAGAGGGAAACATTGCTCATTTCTACTGTTCTTTTTATAGGTCTTAAAATGAAGTTTTTACAGATAGCTGGAGGTTGACAGCACAGAATCGACATTGAAAAGGGAACAAAACGTCTTTGGTGCCTAAGTCTGCATTACCCTGCTCAATGGTAGATAACATTCCAAGGGATGCTTCGTTCGAAAGACTATATCACATTTGGTTGCGCCTAAAGTTGAGACAACACTTCGCAGACATTGCCAGCACTCTACTCTGCATGCCTGCTGTATATTGAATTATTATTATTATTATTAGCAGTGTCAAGCTTCAGCCCAACGACGTTTGTCTACCACATCCACAAATGCTCTCATTTGGTAGAGATCTATACATCTTTAAATTGTAAGCGTAGTCGAAATGGCTGAGTTTTTATAAGGGACTCCATCCAATTCGAAGCCACAAAAATAATCAGCAAAAAAAATTGAGGCTGAGAAATGCATCCTTGTGGAACACCACTTTGAAATGCAAACTCCTCTGACAGCGTTTCTCTATGCAGTATATGAAAAAAATATATACAATTCCAATCAGGACGAACTATTGTCCACCAGCTTCGACATATTCGGTTCCAGATTTTAAGCCCGATTCTGTCGATGTGAGGCCTCACAAGTCACAAGATCTGGGGAGGTTTGTTGTGATTCGATAACATTTTTCGTATTTTGCAAGATTTCTTTCGGTTTTCTTAAATGCGAAAGTTGTATAAGTTTTCTATTTCATTTGTTTCGTTTCGTTTCAGAAGAGAAGGAAGTTAAATGGAGTAAGTTCTTGCTTCCGCATTATTTCTTTTGTTTCGTTTTTTTTTTTAATGCGAAAGTGGTTTTCGTTTCGTTTTTGTTTTCTATATCGTTTCGTTTCAGAAGGAAGGCAAATAAATGAAGTTTTAATCGCTTTCACGTGATTTCTTTCGTTTCGTCTTTTTTTTAATGCGAAAGTGGTTATCGTTTCGTTTTTTAAATTTAAATAGAACGTGCCAGCCCCATACAGGGACCTTCAAAGATGATGAAGAAAACCATGCAGTGGACCGACTTTGCTCAAAATATGGAAAAGCTATTCCTGCATACTCTACAATGGCAACAAAGACCCATCTGGAATGATTCAATTTTGACGATAATAGATAAGACTACAGTCAATAAAGTGAGATGAGGATACCAACATCCAAGCTGAGGGCCGATAAGGCTGCTGGGACTGATGGCTCTTCACAGCAACTGAAGATGGCTTGGTAAAGGAGATGTACCCACTAATTTGCAAGATTTGGTCAGCTAAATTAGATCGCCCACCCTTTCAGGTGCACCAAGAGGTAGCAGAATGCTGAACACAGCGTTTAAGGTCCTATCTGTCATATTGTGTAAACTTCTCAAACGATTCGTAAAACCTATTTGGGACCACCGCTTCAGTCCATTTTTCCATCGATTTTAAAGCCGCCTATGACGGTATTTAAAAAGATGAACTAAACAGGAACGTTAGCGAGTAAAAAAGAGACTTTAATAGGTCTATTGACTAATTGGGAAAAACAAAGTTCATGCTAACCAACAGTAATTCACAATCGACAGCTACAACTTTAAGGGTAGTTAGTGACTTCGTGATTCGCTGTTTCTTTAGACTCACTGTGTAAGACCTTAACAGTCCCACTCCCAGCCCTGCTTTATGAATGTGAAGCTTGGATTCCTTCCTCCCCTTTAAGGGAGGAAAATTCTTCAAACAGCTTGCCAACAACGGCACAAAATACAAAATCGATTAAACAGTCCTTTCCCCCCAACTCCCATCAAGTAAGCAGTTGAACGTGCGACAACAATTGTATCTAAAAGCGCTGGCATGCAACCGCCAACCCCTGCATACGGCTTCTGTAACCAACAACCCTCGACTTACGATGCAAAGCCATTCTAATCGGGGTCATCCAATCGATTTGACGTGTATTTTGTGCTGTGCAAACGTTTTGCATTTGACTTCTAAGCAACTTGCTCAGTCAGTCGTTTTCCAAAGCCCACCCACCTCAAGTCGCTCCAAATACCATTCCAAGGACCAATTAGCAGGTTAACCGCATATGGCAAAAATAAAACACCTATGCAACATTGTAGCGGAATCGGGCGCCTTTACGAGAACCCTATACCAGCATCTCTGAGCGCAGTGGAAATTCTTTTGCATATGACCTCAATTCCAAGGCTCCGCATATCTACATGCATTCCACTGTACCCGACCGATGGGCACTCCTCTCTGTCTAAACACAGCCGTGCCGTCGCAGCTCAACATCATTGCAACATCGCATCGCACATAAACAACTAGCGTGTACCCGCTGCAAAAGCAGGTTCCGTATGCGTCGTCGTCGTCGTCGTCGTCCGAAATGGCGAATTTCTAACATTATACCGTAATCATAATCAAGATTGAAACCACACCGGTGTGTGTTTGCTGCGACTGAGACCAAGAAACGTTCTCGCTGTCTCGGTGGAAGCGCGCAAATTAATCGCCAAAGCCATGAATGCACACATCAGCATCGCGGAATCATCATCATCATCATTAAATTTTCCTGCTGCATCCTCCTGCTGGCGATGGTGTGTTCCTGCTCGCAAGGAGCGCTAGAAAATTAATATCACTCGCGAGACTTCACTTCACGGTAGGTAGTAACACTTGTTTCATGTTCCACTCGCGTCGCGTCGTGGCCCGACGTCGCAACAGAAGGTCATACAATATACCATGGCATGGATATGGAAATCAACCGAAGAGGATTTGCGTACACAGCTTCCAGATGATGACGATGATGCTCAGTGAACTGGGGGGAAACAGTCTTTCTTTCTTTCTTTTTTTTTCATAATATCGCATCCTGTTTCGTCCCTTGGTGGGGTGCGGTGTTCAGTTCTCTTCCTCGATTCTAGTTACGAGAGATGGTAATCATAATTCTCTCATGGTCAAGAATTTTGGAATTCGACGAGTACGACAACGAGAGTAGGTAACGTTGTCGTTGTCGTTGTCACTGCGTGTTCAAATGGTCAACACTGGGCATGTGGTGGAGCATCGCTTCCTTCTTCTATTTTGGGATTCAGCTGACAGATAAGATAATATGAATGAAGATGATGTAAGCAACATGGTGATGGCTGCAGCAGGAGGCTTGATAGAGTAGTTAATAACGATTAGGTTCTGCCCAAGGGATAGACGGTACACGGAAACATTCGGCGATGCACTCGTGGGGCGACTTGACTTTGTTATCGATGTGAGTGACGCTAGTGTCGAGTGAATTAATAATACACTACGCCCTCGGTTAAAGCAACACCTAAAATGTTACCATTAGTGACTCAGTAATTGCAACTTTTCAAAAAACTGTGACTCGGTAAACGCAATGTTCGATCCATGCTCTTATTTCATTTAATTTTTGTTTCGATTTTTTCCTGATTGGTTTGTGAACTGTAAGTCCTACACGGCCAAAAATCAAAACAGAACATGCTATCCAAGCATTTAGCATTTGTCTTCAATGGGCTGAAGAAAACTCGGTTCCACTAGAA
The DNA here is from genome assembly GCA_951230905.1 of Cheilosia variabilis. Taxonomy (NCBI): domain Eukaryota; kingdom Metazoa; phylum Arthropoda; class Insecta; order Diptera; family Syrphidae; genus Cheilosia; species Cheilosia variabilis. The sequence goes on from OX579679.1 coordinate 47,121,429, forward strand.
GCTACCCTGACTCTTCTAGAAATTGAGAAAGCTGGCCGTTGACATTAATATATCCTCTAAGAAAAAGCAAACGAACATTTTAAAGCAATTTAACCAAAAACTGTATTAACTGTACTACATAATGTATAAATATTTTAATATATTTTAATTTTAATAATATTTTAATTATATTCCTTTTCTTTTCCTTGCCTTTTCTAATTCAAGGCACATTTTTTTTTTGACTCGGTTAAAGCAACAACCTTAATTAACGCAACTGCTCGAATTTCCATCGGTTGCTGTAGTTGAAAGTAATATTTATAAAATGGGAAAATAGGAAAATCACGGGCGAGTCACTAATAGTTATCTACTAAAGTTTTCCAAGTCCACCGGATTATCAACGCCATCTTTATACGAAGTTTAAGCAGTAAAAAGTAACCGTTGGCTTGGAGCTAATACTTTTGCTCTGTTCTCAAAAAGTGAAGAAGTGGTGAGTCACAACTAATTTCTACTTTTATCTATACGTAGTACAATTTTTTTTCTAATAAGTTCGGCGTGAAAAGTTCCTAGATCAACCTTTTATTATAAATCGACTGAAGAATGACATACAAAACTATCAATGAACTTATTGACCAAAAGGATCGCAGACGTTTTACTTCGATTTTCCGACTGATCAAAGTCACATTTACATTAAAAGATATTTCACTCATAGTTTTCTGAATGAACTAGGATAAAATCACTGATGATACAAACGATGACAGGCAAGTGGTGTAACAGTGATTTTCAAAAGATCTATCTATCGAAATGCTTTCAGGTGAACCAGTGATCCTGATCAGTCGAATGTAGATTTGCACGGTCACGAAAACTAACCCACTAGTGGAGGAATTTGCAGCCGACTATATAAAAAGAACAGAGCAGAGCTAATATTTGTGACATTTTGGGCAGTGTTGCCAGATTGGGCGCTTTGTCGTATTTTGGTTAATTTTCTAAAATTTCTTCCATGAGCGCCAAACATAATTTTTGACTTTTGTAAATTTTGTTTGTTTATTCCTTCACAAAAGTACAAGAAATTAATATTTTCGAACAAACCCGCACTGTTAAAACTTGGCAGCACTCTTGCAGTCAAGCGACATCGAACAGTCGTTCAAATTGCAGGCACACCAATTTATTTTGCAGGCCTTTTCATTTGACACAACACACAAGCCACAAAGGCCAATTGCAGAAGATAGAAGTCGAATAAAATTCGTGAGATGGGTAAGTGGAAATACTACTAAAACGAGTACTTAAGGAATTGGGAACATTTTCAACGATTTTTGGGCTTCTTTCTGGGCAACGATTTGGGCTACATTTTTTTTAAGGTGTGGGCGCTGGCAACCCTAATTTTGGGTAGCCTAAGTTGAGCGATTAATATGATCAACCTCGTTTTTTTAATGTAATTTTATGAACCCATCAGTGACTCTTAGTGAGCCACTGTTATTAAATGTTGGCCCAAGATTTTGAGATGTAAGTTAAAGGGACTTTAGCATATAGAACCAAAAGCAGTGACCATTACTATGTGAGCCGATTTTTGTCATCTAGAAACAAGCCCATAGCTGTTACTTTGCGTTATAGAATTTTGACTGACTTGTTAGGGCCCACTGATTCTACTAGGACTTATGGTATTGTGTTACAGCTCGTTCATAGTACTAGCAGTCACTAAGAGAGATAAGTATCACCATTGATTTCTTTGCCGATTTAATTTACAAAACTAGAAGATAAATCAAGGATTGGAGGCGGCAATTGTGAGCGAGTGCTTAGAGGAAGTTGTCGTAATTACAATTGTTGCCCGAGTAAGGCTGAGGCAAGAAACTGGACATTGATAATAGGTAGATAATAACTTGGCATGTGGACTTCATGTGGATTATGGGGCCTAATGGCACAACACAAAGGCACTCATTTCAGACAACAAGTCTTCAAGGCGCGGTATTGAACTTATAAATGTGGCGGTTTTAATGGCAGGACCGGGAAGGAAGCAATAGTTGTTTATCCTGATAGCACATGCTTGAACTTTTTGTCTCAGTGAATGAAATCACGTCGTAATCGAACAGAAATCGTTAGTCCACGTTTCATGAAAATTGGCGCCCAGTACGGGGCCCAACAGTCGACCTTAAATTATTTTGAAAACCGACTTAAGGTACTGTTTGCAGATTTCAAGAAACTTGGTGATTTTTCATTCAGAAATTGATACCTTCCGGGAACACGTACTTTAAAGCATTTCATCAAAGATGGCGCCCAATGTAAGTCTGATCGGGCTCAGAAATTAAGCTGGGACTATGGCATATTACATGACAAGGTGTAAAGCTAAGCTTGTTAGCAAAATACTGATACTAGTAGCAGAGACCCAGCTGCGCTTTCAGAAATTTTTATAGCTTTTTGCATTTGCTATGTGAAACTTGAAATACTTCTATAATTTTTACATTTTGGACTGGGAAAGACGACGCACAAACCAGAACCGCTTAGGAGGCCCTAAGCTATAATCAAAAGGAGAAAGGCGGTTCGAAATGCATTTTCGTATCATCACAGATTAACAAATGTGGGCCAGTTTCGGAAGTGTCTTCTGTCTCAAAATGACTGATATTCTTGGCCAAAACTGTCTCTGTTGCTAGAGTAAAATTCCTTACAAATTTCCACAACCTGAAATGGAAACTAAAGCAATTCAGAAAGCATCTCCGGCTGTCAAATAAATTAAGGTTTAGTTTTGATACAGTTCTGCGAAAGTATATCTTCCCAACTCAAACCACATTCTCCGCTATCTCCAATCGTTTCCTATGTAGATACACCTGTCTGTGCCGTGCACATTTACAAACTTGACTAATTCAGATGTTGCGGCGATACCTGCTCCCGATGATTCATCTACGATAATCAGATTAAAATTGGCCGCCGCATTTCTTCCCTATCCCACCCTGGACATATTTTTCTCTCTCCTCAAGGCTGGCAATCGCCCAGTGCAATCAATGGAAGCGCACAAATTTCCTAGTCCATTTCATGCCGCTAAACAGAAACTGCAGAGGAAAAAAAAAAAAAACTCCCAACTTGACGAGATAGCGTGCCCGCTATATTGACTTTGGCATCCACTTTTCCTTTGTCTAGCCTCACACTGCAGAGCAAAACTCTGACGTTGTCTGACAATCGCAGATCTGCACGAGGATATGCTGCAGCACAACATGTGTGTGTTATATGCGCCAACCGCAAGCACTATCTACTTTCATAGTGTGGCAGGGAAATTGACTGCAATTTGGTGGGTTTCACATATGAATCGGTGCACTGCAGTTCTCCGCCATTTCCTTTGCCATTATAATTTGATTTTCATTAGAAAGACAGTCTCCGGCTCCACAAAAAGAATTCCTTTTCTATGCAAATTTGGTGATTTCAGTTCCCAGAATCTCTTGCTCTATGCATATTGAAGGGCAATTGAAGAGGTTGAGGTCGCGTTGTGAAGAAGTGCCTTCTCCCATAGGTTATATGGTGTGTTGGACTTTTTTTTTAACTAACACAATGGGTGCAGACTGCAGAGTCACATGAGCATTCGGCAGATGATGCTGAAAGTTGTTTTTCACTTTTTTTTTGTGTAGTGTATACAAATTCAGTGGCAATTCTGCAATTCATTATGCAAATTCTTGGTTAGAAAGTAAAAATACATTCCATTTCATGTTGCGATTATGAAGAGTGTGCATAAATAGTTATAGTTGAAATGGATAAACGAAATTTCTGAAAGTATCTGCATAGCTGCGGCGTATGTGGATGGGGGATTAGCATAATGCGGTTAAAATGCAAACAATTTAAGAATGGTAAATTTGATCGGATGTGGGAAGGAAGAAAGCTGGTGTGCGGAATTTCCTAGACACATGGTGCATGTCACTGCTTTTGTCAATGCAGCACTATCGTCGGTGAAGCTGTTGTTGGGTGCATGGCTACGTATCTTTGCCAAGAGAACGAGTGGTACCTGCGGTACATGGCGCCCAACGCGAGGCGAAAACTGCAGCAAGTTCGAAATACCTTCCTGGTTTCGTGTTGGGGGACAAATGCATGACAATCTTCAACTTCATTATCGGTTTCTTAATATATATAGCAACTGGAGACCAGCACTAGGCCTATCAGTGCGATAAATTATTGCACGGGAATGGCCCTGGTAATATGCGAAAGAAGTCCGCTTCGAGCTGGGTAGCTCCCACAAATTTCACCATAGTGCTCAATTCCTTAAAATTTGAGAAATGGCGCCCAAAACGAGACCCCGACTGTGCCTCAATTTTGTGTTTTGTATTGCCTCCTTTCTTATTTGGAGGCAATCCTCGACTTCTGCATGATCCTAAGCCAAATGTGGACCACCGAAGTGTCACAATTTGTTCCTGCAGTTGGCCACGATCATAATTTTGCTGAATATAAAAAAAGAGGTTAATTCTGTTCGTTTTATGGAGCAACCCATGACAAGATCGCTTTTTGAAATACGGCAATAATGCCCTGCGAAAATGGAAAAGCTCTTCACTTTAACTTCAACAATAACCTATAACCCTACAGATAAAACGGTTTGGTATGCAAAACAAAAAGTCACTATAAACCTCTGATCTATTGGTAGAAGCTGACTCCCGGAGCTCAGTTACTGGCATAAAATTTGCAGTTTCAATGCGAAGGACTTACAAATAGGCGGTAGATCACTATTCATTAAAATGGGTTCACGGTTCCAACAAAAATACCGGTCTTTCTGCAGAACGATCGCGATGGCCATTTACTGCAGGAAACTCAAAGCTTTATGCAAAATACCGATCTTCGAACTGATGACTATTGCAGAACCTTAGAATTAAAACATCCCATGGCTTCCACAAAAAAATGACCTACAAACCATAGGGTAGATCACTGACATCACTTCGACAACCAGAAAAATAGCAAGGGCTTAGCTGCAGATCGCTTTGTTTAAGCAATTTACAAAAAGAGGGGCTCAATCAATTATTTCTATGAGTATAAATTGGAAAGCCACAGCCTGATCTGTTACTAAAAGCCTCTCACATTTCATATCGTATAGTACCGATTAAGTAAAGCAAAACAATGGGTGGTAGATTAGGTATGTGTCAAAGAACATTCGACCGATCTTGTCCACAAGGTCAACAAGTTTTTCATACAAAAGAGTGAAGTACGTTGATCATTGTTAGTATTTCTGTCATGTATAGAGCTTTAACTCGCATAAATAGAATTACCATCAATGATGAAGAGCCCAAAACTGTGAGCTAGACGGCTAGACCCAGTTGAATCAGAAATGCCGATCTTCAAACAGTACCCAGCTGGGAAACTTAAAAAAACTGGACTAATCATACAGTTTTATCGAAAAACCAATCAACAAAATCGTGGTAGATCACCGATCTCTAAGTAAAAACCAGCAGCAGGACCCCACAATCATGTGTCACTGCTTCACTAAGAACCAGGCCTCAAAACGAGCTGGTAGATCGCTGTTGATGATGTGCCAACACCAGAAATACGACTCTTTCTGGAAGATGAGATTTCCCCCTCGAAAATAACGACAAGACACAAATCACAAAATTTATTTAAGTAGTCCAATCCTATCAACATAGCTCAAAACGTCTTGCTGCACGTTTCCTCATATCATCGCGTTTGATGGCCATCCGTACCAGCCAACGATGCTGTCAAATTTTCCTCTTAATAACCATAGCGTATAATTAAATTTTTTTTAATTACAACCGGCATGGCAGTAAGCCCCCAAATTATCCATAAATCTTCCAAATTAACCCGGAGACAGTCGCCGATACATTAGTGGCTCCAAGGCGTGTCTGTCCTCTTATATTTGTCAATATTAACATTTCAGCCATAAATATGCAAATAATTCGCCCGTGTAATAAAGATTCCTCATTAAAGTCCGCTTCGTGAAAGAATGGCATGCAATGGGTTCTTCCTGGAGACGAGGAGGCGTATAATGGGCACAAAAAGCGGGTCACATCCTCAGTCGTTCCTGCTTGTTCTCGCGCTCAACAGTAGTTGACCATGGGGCGGTTGTTTGGTGGTGCGCGGGAACTGGCGTTTAAATACCAAATTTAGTACGCAACAAGAAATTTATTTATGTATTTATGAAGACGTTTTTATTGCCACGGTAAGTGAACGAAGAAAGGTTGGAGAATGGCTCTGAGGAAAAGAATGACACTGGCAATGGGCAACCGTTATTTTGGACACCTTTGCCTCTGCGCTGGCGGTGGGCATGGGCACATTGTCCACTGTCCAGGGAGAGAAGAATGAGACCGTACGTTTAAATTAGCCTCTTTGCCGGTCCATTCATTATTACTTAACTGGATACGGGTATTTCTTTTTTTCTGTCTTGCTCTTGATGTTGCCCTCCTCTTGTCGTTGTTCTGCGAAGGTATGGCCACCAAAGGGAAATGATTGGCAGATTTATGGGATTTCGAAAGCTTCGAGCAAGAGATACCCTATTGACCGCAGTTTGCATACACATAACTGGACTCTGTAAAGTTGGCCGTAACCTAATAGTGGACCGTGCCATATTTTGAGCTCCCTCGCGCTGTGTATTCATTGTTGCTGATGGAACTAATCGCTGTGCGGACATTGTGCAATTGTCCATGCGGTCACGGGGTTAAATTTAAAAAGAGTTATTTTTATAGCCCCAAGCAATGTGACAGATAAAGCCAGTGAGAAGAAAAATTGCCATGTGGCGGGAAGATGGTGTACATCGTGAAGATATGCAAGGCAGGGTGAGTGCATATAGTTTTGCTGAAGGATGTATTTTTTGTATTTTTTACGAATGTGTCCAGCGGATCATGCATTAAGTTATTTTGAATGGTGATTTTGGTTTGTAGCGATCTACTCATCAAATTCCGATACGGCATAGCAAAAACTACAAGACAGTGAAGATTAGAAATGGAAACCGTCGAAATTGATGAGGCAGATCACTTGAGGTCACGTCACGATCTTTACACAATAAATCCGGGGCAGCTGCAGCTCTTTCGCTGTACAAGACAATTCTACAGGACGGGATTAGACGAGTGTATTTTTGTAAATACTCATCTTACAGGAAAGACTGGTTAGACATACCACAATCTACAAGAGGATCAGACACTGAACAGAAAAGAATCATTCCCAAGATCACCGATCTCTTAGTAAACAGAACCTCTACTACAGAACCTTACAAACTGGTAGATTGTGTTCTTTTACAACGAGGATACTTCAAAAATTGTTGATACAGCTTACAGATCAAACCAACTGGAAGCGATCTTAATAAAGCATAATTTCACTAGAAATTGAAAACAAGTGATAGCCGACCAACTGGTACAAAAGCCTTAATTCAAGAAATCTCCTTCACAAGCCAATATAAATCGCAATACACAATGATTTTTTTTTTTTTTTTATTAAACTAATCTACAAGCCGCTTAAAGCTAACAGATATTTGAGGTATAAAAATGAATTAAAGAAAGTAAATATGCAAAAGCATTGCCTTAAATTTATCTCTAGATACACATAAGTCAATATTACTGCAAGCTTCATTGAAAGATATAATTGCTCTAGATAAAGGTTCGTTACTCCCATATTTAGTTCTGTGCTCGTTTTGAAAAAGAAAATCACTAGATCTTAGTAATCTAGCAGGTACATAGATAGGTACCATTGAAAGAATTTTTTATTATAACTTAATATAATGATATTATAACTTAATATATCTCTTACAAACATTACGTCATGAATAGTTCGCCTCGATTTTAATGATTTAATTCCAAGTAATTTGCATCTGGCTGAATATTCTGGGCGGAAATTCCAACGCATTTTGAAGAATATTAGTCTCGTAAAACGTCTTTGTATTCTTTCGATGCGATCGGAGTGAGTATTAAAGATTTGCACTACATTGAGCCTTAAATAGTTGTTATATATTTCCGCTACAAAAAAATCAACTTCCGATCTTTTGATATTTTTTTTTTCCTATGAAATTACACAATGAGCTGGTTGCTGTAACAGCAGATATACAAGACCGCTAAAATAACTGGTATATCACTATTGAGCATTTAATCTACAGAGTCTTTTGTAACATACCTAGCTAGTCATGAATATGTTTGCATGAAATCGAGGCCAATGCCTGGCACTTACATATTGTGTAGTACATATTTTGATTTAAGCTGTACTCAGGGCCGTTGTGGAAGACTGCCGGGTATATTTTTCAACGTGAACACCGGCTTAGTGTCCCGAGCCACTTCGAAATCGCAATGAACAGCGAGGCTGTAGAATTAAGTACGCCAACGCTTATGCGAAATTACTTTTCCACAGTTACAAAATAGCAAAAATCTGTAGAAGATATCACAAGATTAACAATAAGTTCAAGCAAAAGCTGCAGATAAGAACAAAATATTGCTCAACTTTTGGATCACCTGCCAATATTCACAAATTTATGAAGGCGCCTTGCTCTTTTAGACCTATCCGAGTCAATGCGTCTTTTAAAGACCACTAGTAACCGCGATATAATTTTCTATGGCGAGCAGTAAGGCAACGATCGTTCACAGCTATACCTTACAAAGCAAAATACCGATCTACACGCAATGAACTTACACTACGCTTCGTAAGTCTGAAGGTGATATTGATATGATGAGAAAGTAACATTCAAGAAAGAGGTAGATCAGTAATGATCCTGGATGTAAAAATACCTTCGATCTTCGAACTAAAAACGTATTTGGAAATTCATGAACCTTGCAGTGGTCTAAAGCTTCATCGTGAGTACCTACAAAACAGGCGGGTAGATCACTATTTAGAACTTGAATGCATTGGTTAGCTCATAGCTTTTTAGATATGTATACAAATTCTGAAGGCAAATTGCGCCTAAAATATTCCATTAATATTCGCCGTCAGTTCGTCTAGCCTTCCCCCAAAGATCCAGTTCAAACTGTGGAAAGTCGTTCACCAATCCACGATAACCTACTCACGTTCCACTAAAACAAATACTTGTTCGCTATAGACGGCGCATATAATCATATTTGAGAGAATAAACCCTAAGCGGTAAACAAATGATGAGAGTGAATTCATATTAAGTTGCGTAACCAAACCAATAAAAATTCATAATCATATTTATAGCGATTATAAATCAAAGAACCTCATAAATACCAAATTTAATTGATTCGCTTTTCATAAGCTAATTAGTTTTCGTTTCAAATGTTTCTGCTTAAAGAATCGGTTTGATTCACCTCAGCTCCGATTTGATATACATTTTTCTTTCTGGTTTATTGCCCTTCCTTTCGATTGAATTCAAATGGAAAATGCAAAGGTTATCACATTCGAACCAGCTAACGTGCATAAATTATCCAAATTTGTGAAGCTTCCTCCCAAATGATATTACAAGTCTGGCGGCGCAAACGACAGCCCGCGCTACAAATTACCATAATTCGATTCTTAATCGTTGGGATATTTAAATCGCCGGATTAGAGATGGACGATCGAGATATGCGCGCGTACATTAAGTGGTTAAAAAGGTGGTTTCTCATGTGGGGAAACGCCTGCATTTTGGTTTTATCTCTATGTGCATCATCATAAACATGGATTTTTGTTCCTCCTTTTCGAGCTACTCCGGCGTCTATATGGTGTGGATAGGTATTTTTGGATTTTTCTTTTCTACATACAAATGGTATCTAGCGACTTTCTCTTTCTGGTTAGAGAGATCCGACAAACAAGAAGTGTAGATCACGTACATTTAGATAAACATTTGATACGGAAACTTGGTTTATTTGATAGTTGATAAAACAAATGAAAGGTACGAGGACCGGTAGTGATCACGCGAGTAATCTAGCAGAGTGTCAAGGCTTTGTTGGTAATCAAACTGAGAGATGTGGCTATGTATTTGAAGATCTTTTACGATCGGTCTGGTAAGCAATTGTAATGGCAGTGAGTAGGCAGAACAACGAGCGTTCCATTCATATTCGAGGATCTGTTCATTGATCGCCTGAAGAATTATCACCGAAATTATGAATGGTTGTACTGTGAGTGGAGCCCGCAAGTGATGTTTGTGCATATGATCGTGAGCTGATCGTGAACATAAAATTATTGATCAGTCATGTTATATGACGGGAAAAGCTTTAAACGAGTATCACGAGTAGTGGCGAGTAGCGATCAAGTTCGAGGGGTCAACGGTTTGAAATATGGCGACTCGAATTATCAGTCGCAAATGATCAAGATCTCGATCAATCTCACTTTGGTTCTTGAACAAAGAAATCGTCACGCGCAAATTTAATTGTCCCTATTTTACCACTCTTTCGTCTTACTTTCTAATGGCTGTGATACAAAAGGTTTCTTTTCAAAGTTGATTCCAAAAATTTTGCTTAGAAAAAAAAACACATGGTAAGCATGTCGGGTGACTTTAAGTTTCAAAAAGGTTTTCAAGGAATTATCCCCGGCAAAGTGTATTTCATAAATATTTCCAAATTTCTACCGATTGAGGGTTCAAATAGTATTGATAAAGGCTTCCGAATGAGCCTGAAAATTGTGCCTCAACAAATGTTTTAAAGTTGTTAGCGACAGATTTCGACTTCTGAAACGTCTCAGTCTCAAGTCTCAACACAAAGACTTAATTTTAGGGCAGACAGGTTTCTTCTTCTGGATATTAAAATGTGAAACATCACAGAAAGAGGAAACAGATGACGGATCCAATCGTCACCAAGTGGTTCTTTCCTGAAAAAAAATATCTTCAGGCTTTGTACACAACTAAGTCGCCTAATAGAGTTTTGATTATTTGTTGTATACATTAGAGGTAAAGAATAAGGAGTTTTAATAAGTCAGGAGGTCTTGTAATAAGGTACAAGAAGTCAGTTCTATGCACTGCTCGGGGCCGTAGGAAAGCAACATTTTAATAATCCAAAGGTGTAATAGATGCAAATTCAAACCGCAAAGGATTGACGTATTGGAACAGGATTTGTGGCGCCACTTTAGCTACCTTCACAAACCTTGATTGCGAACAAACGACAACATGTTTCCGACTTCTTCTGAATCTGTGCACTCCTCGAATGCAAGTCGATGTTACCCATATAAGCAACAAACTCAAGCAACTCCTAACTTAATAAATCATCTCAACAATGCTCGCTTCACACTGACACCTATAGTGCCTACTTCCTATTAAATCGCCTCGTACACACGTACTTAGTAGCAATCTCATAACCACCATCTACGGCAACTACAATGTCAGTAATTAAATTCACTCGAAAAACCTTCCCACATTCTAGCAGGGCCCCCCTGTTGATCATTTAGAAACAAAAACCCCTCCATGTACCGGTGCACAGGGAAATTTCATCAGCAACAACTTAATTACACTTGATTCGATAATTAGATACAATTGTATCTGCATGCCTTTGCACCGACTGGAAAGGCAATTGAATCGAACGAAAAAAAACTCCGTTCATTTGTATTCATAAATCTAATTAATTATTCTCAACACTTGGGCATTATAGAGAAGTCGACTTCACCGCATGCCAATACACACATGTCGATGGCTGGAAAATGCCCGGGCAGTAATATTTCTATCGACCTGCATCTAGGTATAGATGGCTTTCCAAAAGCATACAAGACCATTGCGCTAGCAGCATACCAGCCGTCACCATGCATAGTTAACTTGGTTAATTTGATTGTTGCATCAGGTATATATTTAGTTCCCGAGTGAACATAGAAACAGAACACAATGCCAGTCACTGGGAATGGTTTGTATTTTTGACTCTGGTGACAGGTTCCATTCGCCCCCTTTCATTTGTTTATTTGGTGGTAATTAAGTGGGTTTTGGTGGAAAATCTCCGAACAGTGGGCGGACCTGCTTCATTTGTTTATCGATCTAGAGCGGGATCGTCTCGGTTAGCATCAATTAAGTAAATATAGTGACATAGTCATTTGTTTGTAGGAATTATTCTGTTTGCTGAGCGTACGCATTAGCAGAAAGACTTCCGGTCACAAGGTTAAAAACTTGTCACGTATCTCTTCCCATACCTAAACATGAAGTTTAACTAGGACAACTTAGTGCAGGAAAGCCATGTCTTATGCGGCACGCCCTACCAAAAATAGACCTCAATAAAGACCGCGAAACTACCAGCACTAGCAGCTAAAATTCGGTTGAACTACGGCGGTTTTTAACGACTTTCAGTAAGTCACAAATCAGAAGGTTTTTTCAAGCTTCATACGTTTTTTTGAAGATTTGAATGGATAGAGTCGTTGTTTATGGCCTGAAGAACGAAGGCATCTGCGATCAAAAAGACAAAGGTCGGAATGATCCATTAGCGTAGAGTTCATGGGTCTTTCCGCTAACATACTGAGGGCATCGATTGCATGTTGAAGCCTCGACTAACTGATATCAAAATCTTACTTTAAAGTGAAGTCGAAACTTTATTTAGCTTTAGCTAGCACCCGATCGCCGATCTTATAGGCATCTGCAGTTGATAAAAACCTCGCTGACTGCCTAGTGCTAGTTGTTAAGTATCCCAGAGGCAGCTAAGTTACAAAACAAAAAGTCACTTCATATCTAACAGGGCTACAATAAGAGCTGTCAAGGGCTACGCAATAGAACGAAATAGATATTCAGCTCCGATCAAGACCCACAAACTTTTAGTGTTGTAGGACATTTTATTTCAATTTCGAAAATGAAACTGAAGGGCTTAGCGAGCCTTCTTTGATTGTCATTTGATAGATATTTTTGCTTTACAGCCCTTAGTTTAATGGCGAACGGCCTATCATTGGGCGCCATTCCTGATTTTCATGTCTTCTCCCGCAAAAATGAAACTTATTTAATACTTTAAGATGACTTTTGGTGAAAGGGTTGTGAAAAGCGGTTTTTTTTTCTGTTGCCAGGGGATTTCACAAGCAATCCTAAAATTTCGGCCCTTGCTGACAGTCTTTTATGGAAGATCTTTTATCCTCGCTGTTCAACATTGTTTTTTTGGTCTAAATATTGCTGCGTGCAATGCCAGTGGGACTTGTTACTGGGCGCCATTCCATAAACTATCGAACTCATTTGAATAACCACAATCAGGATGGTGGGTGGTTATTAACCACCAATGCTTAAGGTAAAACGCTTTGTTGAGCCCTTGTGCCACTAGATAGCGGCTGCTTTTCTCAACATTGATTTCGGGAATTGTTGGAAAAACAACTTAATAAATACAACTAGCTGTCATTACTTTCTCGACCTGTGTTAGACCACAAAAGTCTCGAAATTGGGCATAGCATCTATCAGCACCATTTGCATTTAAATAGTGTAAAAATGTCCTCGGTTACAGTCAGACCACCATGTGCAACTGTGATTATTTCTAGAGTAGCTGGCAACAACACCCGCTACCGTCACCATTTCGACCATCAATCTTCACAACTACACCCCGCCCTTAACACTGGATTAGTGAAGCCGCTTGTCCGGCAAAACGCGCGAAATTTCATCCATATGACTAATGCTGATTCTAAAAATTCACTATCACAAAAGTGCAAATTTGGCGAATTCGCTTATCGACAAACAAAATAAACGCCAAAGCAAATCCACAACAGCCCCTACAGTGGACTTATCTAAACGTCGGTATCTTGCGTGTGTTGACACAAGGATAACAGCCTGACATCCGAATCTGTCGCAGAGGCAAACAAAAGAAAGTCATTTGCTCCATCTGCCATTTGCATGTGTGTGGGAGCGACAACCGAAAGAAAAACAAATTGAATTCGCATACCCACCGCAGTGCTGGTGCTGCAAGACAGAAGACAGGAGACAGAAGACAGAAAACAGAAGACAGAAGACAGAAGCCTTTGCCATTCCAAATGATGATGAAGGAGATTCATCAGCATTTGCATATAGCATATGCAACACGACTCGGGTGGTTCGAAAAAGTGAGTTTGATGGATGCGCAGTCGTCTCCCAGTGTACGCCGTACACGAGCTCCTAGACGACGGAGCTGCCCTACCACAGTTGATTGCGAATGCGCTCGAGAGCGATACCCAAACATAGCTATTTCATGTAAAACCACTGCCATCTCGCCATGATGCAATCATCTCATCTCTCTATCCCCGGCTATGCAACGCGAATGTCAGTGATTTGCATTTCTCTTTGGCAACGGCTACGCAGGCGCACATGCATTTTTCTTATCGTGTCCGTTCTGCGCGTTTTGCTCCGCTTTATCATGTTTTTATGGCTTTATTTGTTCTCCGCGCTATTTGTACTATGGCCATGGCTGTTGTGCGGTTAGTGATTTTTATTTGGCGTTTAATCTCTGCATACACACCGATACAAATGCATACGTACGAGTATTCGTGGATTACCAAGTGTGGAATTAAAAATGTCTGATTGTGTAATTGTTGGTGTAGGTATGTCGGAGATATTCGTCGGGGGAAACGAAGAACACCCAGCGCTCCGTCTGTCTAGCACAGCCGATGATGGTCATGTCCGGTTGGAGTGGGGCAAATCTATCTATGGCATGTCATGCGTCAGTGATGGATGTGATGCCGTGTTACCTGTTGCCACACTCGATGGCCGAGGTATAGCCGGTAATTACATGGCTGAGCGTCAAGTGTGGGGTACATGCAGAGTGGCACTCCCTTCGGTTGGTCTTTCATCCGAATTTAGATACAAATTTTATTTTGTGTTTCTAATTGTGGGAACGACGATGTTCGATGATACACCAAGAAGTGATCCTTTCGTAATCTATTACTCATAGACGGCCTGTGTGCGCAGTCGCAATCGGATTGCACAACAGCATCACTGTTGTTGTTGTTGTTAACCTTTTACACAAGCGCGGCGGCAGCATTCCATCGGGCATCGCGGTTTTGGGGGAAAATCAGTGTCCGTAGGCTGCGGTAGATATCTGTGCATGTCCATCTACTACCGTAGCGTAGTTGAGCGTTTTGCGATTTCAATTGGTTGATATGGGTAGCGGGCTGCATTGGATCGATGGGATTTTTTTTTATTATTGTTATTTACGAAATGGCAAGACGAGAGTGCACTTCACGTGCGCGCAGTGGTAGTACCAGCAGTCTTTGGAATTGAATGGAATTTGTTTTGACCATAATGTGCTTGGGAAAATATGCACAGATAGTTGTATCCGTCGCCGCATTGCTGTGTTAGATGTACATATAGTTGATGTATTTGTAGGCAGCCAATGTTTTTCATCGGCAAGAACATTTTCATTTGAAAAGGAATATTTTTTTTTCACCTTGGAGCGACAAAGGGGTTAGCCTTTAGTGATGGTCTTGGAGAGAAACAACTTAAAAATTTGGCATTTAGCGGCGTAAAGCTACGTGGCAATGGATCCGATAGTGGCTTTGGTGTGTCTTTATGGAGAGTACAAATTGAGGTACAAGTACATATCGCCACTTTCTTTTTATAGTATGCCACTGAGCCTTTGCTACCACATCCTTGAAAGATTTATACTACAATTAGAAGAAAGCCGGTTACCTAGCTCATCCTAGAGGTTTTTATGGATAAAAGACGTGCCAAGAGCGCTTAAGGTAAAGTAGACCTATTGGAAGCCAGGTGAGACTGCTCAAATACTGCAAGATTTCTTGGTTAGGACTCGGAATAATAGTGACCAATCCAAGAAGACGAAATAGGGACTCTAATCAAGAGAAGGCCGCCACACAAGATGCTTACAAGACTACGCTGCATAGAATGGCGACAACTGCTACAATGCATGTTTTTGTTTAAAAAAGAGGCGAGGAGAAGGCGAGGGCATCTGCTTTACCGACCGAAAGGAGAGAGATAGAAGAATAGTTCTTAAGTGTTTAAGACTGGTGCTCGAAGAACCAAACTAGGGTTTCAAGTCTTCAAAAGAGGTCTGAGTGAAGGAGTTCGCTTCGAATATGGCATTCGAAACCTGGGGGACATTTAAGTCTTGGTGAAATGTTCCCCTATCTGATAGCACACACCAAACACCAGTCACTTCGAACAACAAAATCCTAAACACCCGTCTGAACTACTTGGAGGCGAAGTACGGATAGCAGTACCAAAACTGAAGCTGGACGTGTGGGCACACCGAAAGAGGCTTTGACAGCTTAAAGTAAAATGTTCCTAAGGTCGATTGCATTCGTAAGATTGCCCCGAAGGTAGTGGAAATGGCACGCCAGAAACAAACGAGTACTCACAACAGTCGGTGTTGCATAAGAGTCCGTACTAGGACCACCGCTTTAAAGACTGAAGTAGGATGACGTCTTTATACTGCAAATCACAAGATTATTGAAACTTATTCCTCTTGTTGATGATACAGTCATTGCCGTGATAGCCAAGAAGCATCAAGAAGAAGCATCAGGGCAGCAAAGAAGCTGTTGGAACTGTTTAAGCCTGCCAGCTATATACTCGTACATGGGCGCAAAACTTCGCCATCGGCAAGAGAAAAGCCGTGAAGGCTATACACAGGAGTCGCCCCTTCAGACCGACGCCACTGCCGAAATAGATCGATTGGTTTTCATTATACTCATTGAAACAGTTCGTGTGGCCTTCGCCGTAAAGTCACTATCCATGGATTTTGCTCATCAGGTTTTATGTCTATATAGGAGTAAGAAGCTTGTGGCTTCCACATCGGTTATGGTTGTCATGTACCTGGGACGTTGAAAATGCTTTGTTTACCTTCAAACATCATCTAGAGAACACAGGAAAGCCAAACGCTGCTCTGGCAAGTAGGAAGGCAAACATCAATTAGCAAACGTATCTTTTTCGATCACACTGTACGGGTCCCAAATATGGACCAGCGCCTTAGGAACAACATCATGTAGAAGGAAATCAGGGGAACCTTATTTAATCAAACGCTCACCAAAGAACGTCATAGAACGCTATTAGATGCATTCCCAAGAACCTCCTACCAAGTCATACAGATGTTAGTAGGACGTTCTTCGGAATGCGCTGCTGAAATAGTGTGGAGTGTATTTTCGATAGAAAAACAATAGAAACACCAATGGCCAGTGCCATTCTAAGTCCCAATTGGTTAATCCCATGAAGAAAAAAAGTCGTCAGAATAACAGCAAACATTGGATTGGTCATGTCAAAGGAAGATGCACATGCAGAAGGAGACATACATCAACATGGTGGATGCTTTATAGCTGATCTTCACGACAACCCTTATTTTCCAACCTATCGTCACAAAATACCAGGCACCAAGGCGGGCCCATCGCCATCCCTAGTCAGACCTAAAACAAAAACAAAATATAAATATTTGTACCAGCAATCCTGTATTGGTACACTAAGCCTCCTGACAAATCAATTAAATTGAATAATCTGTACCAAAATGTCAACAAAAAAGACTTTACCAATCTCTACTAAAGGGTGATTTTTTAGCTGGTTTGGTTTTGGCAACACTGGTTTTGACAGCTGATGTGTGTTTAGTACCTTGTGTCACTGTCAAACAGCTTCAGTTTGGTTTGCAATTTAACCATGGATCGTCTTACAAATGAACAACGCTTGCAAATTATTGAATTTTACTATCAAAATTCGTGCTCGGTTCGAAATGTTCATCGCGCGCTGCTTCCATTTTATGATCGGCATTCTCGACCTTCTGAGCAGTCTATTCGGAAGATTGTGACCAAATTTCGCACCAAATTTACTTTGTTGGACATTAAACCACCAACACGTTTACGTACTGTGCGTAGTGAAGAAAATATTGCGGCCGTATCAGCTAGTGTGACAGAAGACCGCGAAATGTCGATTCGGCGCCGTTCCCAGCAGTTAGGCCTTTGTTACAGCACTACGTGGAAAATTTTGCGGAAGGATTTGGGCGTAAAGCCTTTTAAGATACAGCTGGTGCAAGAACTAAAGCCAGCCGACCTACCACAACGCCGAATTTTTGGTGAATGGGCTCTTGGAAAGCTGGCCGAGGATCCGCTTTTTTATCGAAAAATTGTGTTCAGCGATGAGGCTCATTTTTGGTTGAATGGGTACGTAAATAAGCAAAATTGCCGCATTTGGAGTGAAGATCAGCCAGAAGCATTGCAACAGCTACCAATGCATCCCGAAAAAGCCACTGTTTGGTGCGGTTTATGGGCCGGCGGCATTATTGGGCCATATTTCTTCAAAGATGATGCGAATCGCAGCGTTACTGTCAATGGTGAACGCTACCGAGCGATGATAACAAACTTTTTTTTGCCCGAAATGGAAGTTCTTGACTTGCATGATATGTGGTTTCAACAAGACGGTGCCACGTGCCACACAGCACGCGAAACAATGGCGCAATTGCGAGGCGAGTTTGGTGAACAGTTAATTTCACGTTTTGGGCCGGTCAATTGGCCGCCTAGATCGTGCGATTTGACACCATTAGATTATTTTTTGTGGGGGTATGCCAAGGCTAATGTGTATAGGGACAAGCCCGCTTCGATTGACGCACTGGAAGCCAACATCCATGCATTCATTCGTGAGATACCGGCCGATATGTGTGAAAGAGTATGCCAAAATTGGACTCAGCGGATGGGCTACCTGAGACGCAGCCGCGGTCAACATTTGCATGAAATTATCTTTAAACATTAAATTGCAAGGTTCAAACTATCGATTCAAATAAATATTTCATTCATTTTTTCGACCTTTTTGTGTTTTTTTTTTAAAAAAAGTTCTAAACCTCTTAAAAAATCACCCTTTATTATTAATTCAATCAATACTTAACCACTTTTCAGAATTTTTCAATAACAAATCAATGGACAAGTCTGGCGCTTACCTGGAATGAGAAAAAAAAAAAAAAATGTCAATAAGTCATGCCAATGTATTAAAGTCAAATAAAAATCCACAAAATAATTTATAATTTATTTTCAACCGTCAAAAGTCAAGTAAATTTATTAGTAATAAAAAAAAAAAGAGACATGCCAACCAAACTCGTTGACCTCCTCACATTGACCAGCCAGACGCACAACAACACACTTTCCAGTTCGAGAGATCACCGCATGTTGCAGCAACATTCCTTCTTTCGTTTCTCTCTGCGTGATTACTATACGATGCGATGCGACGCACAGGTTATGTAAATTTAATTCGTTATAAAGATATTTATGTGCAGAGAACTGGGCGACATACATATGCATACTTTCAACGAAACTAAGTTAGTCAGGGCTCGTTAAGCGACGAAGCTTTAAATTTTGCACGCACTGGCACAGAACCTGCGATGGTAATTTACGCCAAGGTATGCGCGTAATTTTCTTTGAAAGCAGTCACTTTCTGCACTTGGTTCCGGTAATTAACGACGAAAAGGAAAGTGTCATTTGAATTAGCATATAGTTGGCAGTAATCTTGGGCCAAATTGTACAAGATGATGATGATGCTAGTAGATTGTGTTGCAAAAAGCTTAAACTGGTAATGGAGCGAATTACTGGGCAGTCATGTGAGGCATAATGAATTCATCAAAGGTGGGAAACGATTAGGTTCTTCTACAACTTAGTGGAGAGAGATGATTTATCTTACACTGAAAATTTAGCAGGCGACAGTGTTTGCGTTAGTAAGAGTTTGGCCCGCAGGGGCTTTTTCCAGAGGCAATATCTTCAAACACATTAAAGTCATTACAAGCTTTAGGTAGCCATGAAAAACCTATTGATCTACAGTCGGAAAAAAAATATTGTTAAGTGAAGAAGTTTGAGATTTTTAGAAATTTGTAAGTTAGAAGTTCTTGGTTCAATTTTCATACTCTCCAATCTCCATAAGTATTTTATTACATCATTGACAACAATTTCATTCTTAAATCAAAGATTTTGATTTTTGGTTAATTTTAACCAACGAAAATTGTTGGCAATACAATTTTTTTTTTCTGAGTGTATGAGCATGAAGAGACACTGCCAATGTCAAGGATCAAAGACCTTAAAAATCGAAAAAAGGTCTTAGGACATCAAAATGGCTTCGAAAGTAGCTGGGGTCTTTAAGGCCCGCTCTTGCGGTGATGTTACATTAGACAAAACCATACCTAGGTTCGAGTTCACTCTCACTTTTAGCTGCATTCGAAAGTAGCTAAGCTTGGTAAGAATCAGTTATATGAATGACACTCTTATTGTGACCCGGCGAAGAACACCCCAGAGGGCAGCTACTTTTTTGATTTGGCAAAACGAAAAGATCGAACATCAGAATCGAAATAAATGCTGTACGGAGCACTTGCCCTGCTCGTTCTGCTCAAATTGCAAGAGTCCTGGGAAGAATACTAGGTCCGACCCTTTTAAACGGTAAACGAAAAACAAAAAACCTTTCGACGGATTTTTGGTCAGTTGTTCCAGTTGTTCAACTCTATGAGCTGTTGATGTTGTTCAAAAAAAAAAAAAAACCATGTCGACAACATTTGTCCGGGCTCATCGATCGAATGTGTGGGTTCGAGGCTCCAGGAAAGACGTCTTCATTGAATGGTCTGACTACCTAGAAGCAAAACGCAGGGTAGTGGAAGCTGCAGTGACAAAGACAGGGTATTCACGAGTCAGGAGGGGATAAGCAAGTTTTTACTCGGTTCCACTCAATTGAAGCTCTCGGCGACTATATCAGTGCTTCCGCTGACACGCTTTCAGGTAGAAAGTCTGGGTCGGCATTCTGGAAGGCGAAACGTCCCAACGTTTTTGTGCGCACGAAGAAATTTGCTTGTGTAACAAAGGGAAAATCTTTCGTGCGCACAAAAACGTTTGATCGTTTCTCCTTACAGAATGCCGACCGTGCCTTTGTTTTCTTCAGATACCATTAAGCCAGCTCCCAGCTGCTCACCTAGCAGAACACGAAATTCTATGGAATTTTTAGCTCAGTTGTAAGCTGATCCTGTATCTTCTTCCTCTTAATGTTATCATTTTTATCCCGGCGTCTTCCAAGTCATTTACCCCTGTTCTTATCTAATTTTCTACAGCGAGCTTCAAAGTTCATGTCAGAAATAGCCTCGCGGTATACTCCGACTGATATGGCTTCATGACAATTTCAGCCCAGGAATATATAACCATTCGGAGCCCAGTTTAATCTTTGCTTACGTTGTCTCCAGTGATTCAACGAAATTTGTTTTCCTACTTTTCATTGGACATCAGTTTCGTTTGGCGCGGAGTGAGAGCATGGAACATGGTCGTATTTTATAAACAAAATGACAATGCTGTTCCTCCTACTAAGATCCGTCATATAGGCGGCATTGGCATTGAAACATCGAGATCCGCACTTCCTTTGTTGAGTCCAGCTTGAGCAGGTTTATTTTCAGTTCAGTGTCCTATTACGTAGAACGACACCCAACACTGACAAAAATATGCGACCAGTTTTACCACTCAGAAGCTTCTCTGTTTAGCCAGGATACCAACCATCCCAGCCATAGTTGACTTCCAAGAATAAGAAATCAGTAGAAGATCTTCTCTCCATGATTCTAGTACCTTACAATGGAAGTCGTCTGTGTCTACCGACCCACTGACCGCGATCCAAATCGAACCAATCATCTTTGACAGAAGGGAAAGTCGGGTAATCCCTAACGCCTAAAGTGAGTGTGGCCCAGCTCCTCACTGGACAATAGTTCACTGTTCGTTTTTGTTTACAGAGTGACTGCGTTCAGCTTTTTGAATTCTTTCGTCAAAATCCATAACCGAATTTTAAATAAATAGACAGTCTCTCCGCCCGCCTTAAAGTCGCTTCCACCATCTTACGCCATCAATCAAAGAGGTATTTCCAGAATTTAGGTCAACCAAAGTTCTTTATTCTCTCGCCCAAACAATCGCTTGTTAGCTTCTGCAGCCACAACGAATCCTCCATACAATAGAGTCATACAACACAAAATTCATCAGAACCGAACGCCGAGAGAGAAGATTTCTATCAAGCCTCAGACCGATCCGCCTGTGCGCAGAGGAAGAGCCACACAAAAAAGCCGCCAACAAATCGTCAAACATTGTGCGAACACAATGTTTAGTTCTTGTCCACGCTGAACGGGGGAAGGTGGGGGCACGATTTGTACCCCCATCGTATCGTTTGCAGGTGAGAATTATTCGATCTTTACACATCGTATTTGCCAGCACCAACATTAAATTGCCAAACCCCCCCATATCCGCTCAGAAAGAGAGAGAGAGAGCGAGAAGGAGAGAAGAGGTCGTCACACTCAAAGACAGGTCATTCAATTATGTTGGCCTTTCGCTAGAAGATTTTTACTTTTTTATTCTGGACAAAGTGTTGCTGCTGATGATGATGATGATGATAGTATCTGCGAATGGGGGTCTGCACAGTCGCTGTGAGATAATACAAGATGATGCGCAAAGTGGCTTGGACAATGGGAGTGAACCGTTAAATGGACATTTATAGCCGCTTTTGGGATGATGGCAGATAAGAAATGAGAGATTATGGTATCTTCTTGCTTTTGTTTGTTTTTTCTGGATGTATGTGACTGTGAGTTCATAATAGTAAAAATGCTGCATGCCTGCAAATTCCGCGTTCATTGTTGTAAAAGTACTGCATTATCATTGGAGCAGTTTGGCAGTACCTGCGTTCATAAAAGGAAATTGTCAGTCAGCATGTTGTCAAACGTGCATGTGTTTTTGTTTTGTTGCCGACCTGCAGAAAAATGGCTGGAGAGAAGGAGTAAGTAAAATGTTTGCAATTTATATAATTTTCCATTCAGATTTGTAGAAATAACTATTTATTTGACATTTAAAACATTAAATGAATAGGGATGCAGAAGAGCAAAAAATCTGGTCTGATGATGATGCGAAATTGCTTCTATCCGTTCGGCTCGCAATGGAAGCCGAATTTATATCTGGGCGAAGGAAGAAGTCGGTGCTCTGGGGAAAACTTTTAACGGAGATAAAGACTATTTGTCCCTTATTTCCGTACGACAAAAGTGAAATTATGAAAATTTAAAGTTTTCCTACTAGCGGATTAAGAAAATGAACAAACAGAGCGGGAGCTGGATCACAGAGGTGTAGGCACAAATGTTATATGTTAATAAGCAACTAAACACACACGTCTTGCAAGCTGTTTTACTTCTAAAATCTAGACCTGAGTTTTTGCGATGCTCGAATTTTTATATTTATTTTTACACCTCAAAATAAAATCGACGGCCAAAAACAACGACTTGAAGACTTGGCTGTAAAAAGAGACTCTTGTCAATCTTTTTGTCGGATGGAATGTTAATCGTTAGGCAGCTTTGAGACTTTCCTGAGACTGCGATGATAGAAACGAAAAGCTTTTGGATGATATAGTTGTGTAACTCAGATATAGGGTACCTTCGACAAGTATCTGTGAAGACACAATTGAAGACATTTTATACCCATAGATACATTGGTACTTGAAGTAAGTGACAGACTGTAGGGTAACTTATAACTCTCAGCTTGAATATGGGAAAGAAATGCATAAAAATGAAATTGGTTTAGGGTAGCTTCTTAATACGGGCTTGGACTTCTCCAAGCTATTTTTATTTGATCGTGCAACTGAAAACTTTTCTGTAGGTCAATCGTCAGAGAAGCTAGTTGGTCAAGAACTTCCGCTATGGCTGCCTTCATAAAGAAAATATTCAGTATAAATTTTTGTACTTTCAACATCCCAGGTTTTGTATGTCACTGATCATCCGAACGGTACATCCTCTTTAAGCTTTGACGACTTAAAAAAAATTTTATGTTTCTACTATCGGCAGTTTTGAGGGTTCCGTAGCCAAATGGCAAAAAAGGGAACCCTTATGGATTTGTCATGTCTGTCTGTCTGTCTGTCCTTCCGTATGTCACAGTCACTTTTTTCCGAAACTATAAGAACTATACTGTTGAAACTTGGTAAGTAGATGTATTCTATGAACCGCATTAAGATTTTCACACAAAAATAGAAAAAAAAAAATAAATTTTGGGGGTTTCCCATACATAGAACTGAAACTCAAACTACAAACCCATACGTGTGGGGTATCTAGGGATAGGTCTTCAAAAATGATATTGAGGTTTCTAATATCATTTTTTTCTAAACTGAATAGTTTGCGCGAGAGACACTTCCAAAATGGTAAAACGTGATGATAAAACTAAAAAAAATATATGATGTTCATTACCATGCAAACTTCCACCGAAAACTGGTTCGAACGAGATCTAGTAAGTAGTTTTTTTTTAATAATAAAATCATATAGAATTATTTATAATTTATCGAATTTATTTTAGGACGAATGGCAGCGATCTTCATATTTACGTCACATCCGAACTCCCTTGTGGAGTAGCTTTCTCGAGTCAGTTTAGCTTTTGGATGATTGTCAGAAGTTTACGTAGGGTGGCCCAACGGAAGAAAAGACTTTACGAGCTAATTTGTGTGTTTTTCTCAGATTCTTCGCTCAGTAGTTCAGGGCACTGATCCATTGCATAAATTCGGTGCAAAAGAGGGTAGAAGACAGAGAAAAAGACACTTGTCCTTCGAAAATACGTTTCAAATGTCGACTAGAATTGTTTATGCCACGTGAATCAGTCAACCAATTTACATTTTTAGCATGCTTTAAATGCATTTTTGAATATAAGTATGCAAGTCAACGATCTCTAAATTCCAAGGGATTTTGAAGAAGCCGTTTAGTTTTAGCCCCATAAGAATAACTGTTTACCTCTTCGTTTCCATCTACTGTCAGTCGAGTTTTGGGTTGGACTGCAGGCAGATATACTGTTACGAGGAGCGACAATATTCACCCATCTACCCGGAACGGTTATAAACCTCGACCCAAAATCAAAGCTTTTGTCTTGGACCTTCTTAGATCTTCCAAATTTTAGTCAATTTCGTTTGGAGATACGGCTTGTACTGCAGCCCTCCTGACCACAGGTATTATTAGCTCTTAAGGTGAGATGCCAACTTCGAGTCGACTGACAAATGATCACTTTGTCTTAGAATGGCATAAACTTATTTGCAGAGCAGTGAACTTTACACGCTACAGTCTATAGCGGTTCTGGTCCGCAATTAGCCACCCGCGGGGGTTATCAAATACTTTGTGCAAAGCGTCATTCAATGAAGGCCATAAAGGCGCATCGATAACCAGCAAATACAAGGTCTAAGAGCTGCAGCACTAAGCGAAGCAAATGTCGTCAAAACATCTTGAAATTCCGTCAAAGCCCGACATCAGTTCAGTTCATAAAATCAACGTAACAAGCAAATTAACAAATAGTTACCGCAAATACACTTCAACACATCCACTTTGATATCTCATTCACATTTATGAATTTCTAAGTACGCTACCGATAAATTCCTCCACCGAGTGGGTATGTGTGTTGCTTTTACCGATCGAAGCATTGCTTCGAAGAAAAATGGGCAAAATTCCGTTGGCTCGAAACGTCCAAACGGTTATGCAACCGAGCAAAACAAATATATATATATAGTATCGACTGAGACAGACACCGAACACAGCCAGCACCAGCATACATGTCTATAGGACTGCGCACAGTCATAAAGCAGAAAATAACTGGAATAGTAATGTATCGAAATTATTAAAGCATATTCGCGCATTCGTACATGAGACCGTTTGCTTTTTTTTATTGGCAAAGCCTCCATCAACCTTAATAACGAAAACATAACACAAAACTACACCAAGTAAACATGGCTTAAAAGGCGAACAAGTTTTTCTAGTCAAAGATACTCTTATAAGCGGCGCAGCGCTCAGCGCTCACTCCACTCACATTGAACGCTTTCGATCAGGACTGTGCCGCATTATACAATAACAACAACATCACGGCGCGGTGGCAGTAGTCATGATCATGTTCGTATCGTTCTATTTCATTCATTTCAGCACGAGTTTGTGTAAAGTATAGAACTAAACGTTCTCCGGGGCACCTTTAGTATCTAGTATTTATTTTTGCGCGCGCAATTGCTGTGGGATGAGGGGGCGAATGCGTGACCAACTAAAACGAACGAATAAAGAACCTGCCGGCGACTGCAAATACAGAAACAAACGTCGTCATTAGATCGACGAGAATGTTCACATACGGCTGAGCGCGATGAAGGTTAGCCACCGTCAAAACTCACGCATGCATAAAGTTGCGCTGTCTTTATGCAATGTATCTGTAACCGTTGCTTAAATAACCACCTACACCTACACCTAACGGATGCCACAAATCCAATTTAGACTGTGAAATAATATGAAAACGGGACCGCGAGCACTCTTCTCCCCGGCAATTTGTCAATTTTCAATGTGCGACCTCCATGTGCCGGCAGCCTACTCAAAAGGCGTCAATTGATGACGCCGCCGCCGCCGCCGCCGACAGTGCTGATGATGATGACTATACGACGACCACCACAGCGAAATCAATGAATGACGGTCATCTAGAGTGCCCTTCTAGACGAATTTCCCGCCCACAATAGTTCACAATTGGACGACAGTTAGAGTCCAGCTTTGACAGTTGCTATTCTGGATGATGGACTTATGGGTATGCTACAAAATGCGTCCACTCCTCACCGTGCGTTGGTCGCACATCGCACTAATTGACTGTCATTAACCTATATTTGGTATCGCATTTCCCTCCGGATATAGGTTGTAATCAATTCTGCTTTTGTTTGTCAAGACTGTGTGTAATGGTGATGGTCTAGTTGTTGGTTGGGCGCGTGGGATGAGTTGAGTGTGCGTCGTCGTCGGCATTGGCAGAGCGGCATCGGCTTAGAGGCGCTTAATTTATTGCAGTCAGGGCTGGAAACTGTTAACTATTTGGTGGTGGGAATTTAGGGCATTACGACACTGGGTCTTCACGTTTTCGAGTTGAAGCCTCGCGCGTGTCCAGAGAGGCTTTGTTTCGATAGAGATAGGGACATCGAACAGGAGCTTTGAGCGTCTTATTATTTATGACACCATTTGGTCTGGTACAAGCGAAGTTCTACAAAATTTAACACATTTCTGGAACAAAGCGGTAGAATGGAAGCTCAATGGTAGCGTCACACAAATTTAACAGGCAATTGTAGGACTTATACGACCCAGCTGATGGCGTTTTAACTCTAGCGATAGTCAGCCCTCTTCAGCACATAAAGTTAGAAGATAGACTTGGAGACAATGTCTTGAGAATGGAGTCGAATAGCTACGATGATAAAGTGGTTAGTCGTCGGCTATTGTTTTCGCTAAAATCAAATCAACGACAGATTGACGAAACATAAAAGAAAGTTCATATGATACCAACTTCAGCCGAAACGTTGACTCATTCACCTCATATTCAAACCAATCTATTTACAAGTACATCAAGCATGAACCCTAAACCGCTCTTGGATTTTTCGACCTTGACTACAAGGAAACACATATATGGAACAGCGGACCACAAAATCTTGGACAGAGAGGGAGATGTCTGGGGATATAACTATACTTTCTTCATAACCTTCGTTACTGAAAGAGATGGAAAAAGGTCAAGACTTCAAGATCAAATGATCCCTAGACTGTTCCCTGTCCATCTGGTCTCGAAGTCATGCAGTCCTATGAAGGCATTCCAAATGTATCCTCCTTTGAAATCAATTTAAAAGCGGTTTGAAAGACGTCGGTTTGGTTGACTTGTGTTTAAAAGGAGAAATCTAGTATCAGAGAGATTTATAAATAAGAAGACCATCAGTCAAAAAGTAATGACGGGGAATCGATAAGGCAACCTCTTTCGACTGCTATATGAAAGTAACATAATGCTCAGAATACAAGGCTACCATTAGTACCTTCATGAGAATTGGGGCAAATGTTGGTAAGCTAGGTTTATGAAAGACGTAATTAACGCAACGTCGAGGAATCGGACAGAAGGTCGCAAATAGGCAGCTACAGCTCCGTCGATTTTGATAAATCGCTCAATTGTCGAAAAGCTGCTTACTGCTAGTGATTTTGGCAAGCAAATCTGTTGGTCAACTTCCTTTCTACATGGCTGCGCAACGAGTATATATGCAGATGGTGATACGATAGTACACTAGACAAAGCATCGAAAGTTGAACACAGTCGGTAGATGCTAGATGACAGCTGTAATGAAGCACACCTGTAGGTGAGATACCAAACTATGGAGGGCGACCACAAAAACAGCTGCAAAAGTAGCAGTAACAGGGGAACGGACATGAGTTGATCAACGCTGTACTTCCACTCTTGCCCGAATGAATTAGTTTTTTTCTTTTATTATTAAAAAGTTGAACACCGCGTTGAACACAGTCGCAAAATGATGTGTGTAAAGTGTAACAGAGACAAAGGCAACCGGTATGTGTTGATCAACACCGTTCAACAGCTCCCGCAGGCACTTTTCTCCGAAAAAAGACAGTTGAACATTGTGTTGAAGATCCAACTCATTGGTTGACCACAAGTTGAAAGCCTCGTTCATAAGAGTTGAATGCGTTGAATCAAAATTAGATCCAACTCATTGGTTGACCACAAGTTGAAAGCCTCGTTCATTAGAGTTGAATGCGTTGAATAAAAAGTTGATCCAACTCATT
The DNA here is from genome assembly GCA_951230905.1 of Cheilosia variabilis. NCBI lineage: Eukaryota > Metazoa > Arthropoda > Insecta > Diptera > Syrphidae > Cheilosia > Cheilosia variabilis. Next base: position 47,149,683 of record OX579679.1, read on the forward strand.
GCTTGACCACAAGTTGAAAGACTCGTTCATAAGAGTTGAATGCGTTGAATAAAAAATGTATCCAACTCATTGGTTGACCACAAGTTGAAAGCTTCGTACATAGGAGTTGAATGCGTTGAATCAAAATTAGATCCAACTCATTGGTTGACCACAAGTTGAAAGCCTCGTTCATTAGAGTTGAATGCGTTGAATAAAAAGTTGATCCAACTCATTGCTTGACCACAAGTTGAAAGACTCGTTCATAAGAGTTGAATGCGTTGAATAAAAAATGTATCCAACTCATTGGTTGACCACAAGTTGAAAGCTTCGTACATAAGACTTGAATGCGTTGAATAAAAGTTAGATCCAACTCATTGCTTGACCACAAGTTGAAAGCCTCGTTCATAAGAGTTGAATGCGTTGAATAAAAATTAGATCCAACTCATTGGTTGACCACAAGTTGAAAGCCTCGTTCATTAGAGTTGAATGCGTTGAATAAAAAGTTGATCCAACTCATTGCTTGACCACAAGTTGAAAGACTCGTTCATAAGAGTTGAATGCGTTGAATAAAAAATGTATCCAACTCACTGGTTGGCCACAAGTTGAAAGCTTCGTTCATAAGAGTTGAATGCGTTGAATCAAAATTAGATCCAACTCATTGGTTGACCCCAAGTTGAAAGCCTCGTTCATAAGAGTTGAATGCGTTAAATAAAAAGCTGATCCAACTCACTGGTTGGCCACAAGTTGAAAGCCTCGTACATAAGACTTGAATGCGTTGAATAAAAGTTAGATCCAACTCATTGTTTGACCCCAAGTTGAAAGCCTCGTTCATAAGAGTTGAATGCGTTGAATCAAAATTAGATCCAACTCATTGGTCGACCACAAGTTGAAAGCCTCGTTCATTAGAGTTGAATGCGTTGAATAAAAAGTTGATCCAACTCATTGCTTGACCACAAGTTGAAAGACTCGTTCATAAGAGTTGAATGCGTTGAATAAAAAATGTATCCAACTCATTGGTTGACCACAAGTTGAAAGCCTCGTACATAAGAGTTGAACGCGTTGAATAAAAAATTGATGCGTTTCACAAGTTAATTGTACGAATTGTTACCCGCCATGTGGTAGCGGGTATTGTATGAAAAAAATACTCGTCTAAAGTCAACATTTTGCGCCCAAATAGTTCGTGCGAAAATCCAATTATCAAGCTATCAACTTGATTTATTCTTGTAAGGTTTTTCGACAGCCTCTAGCCATGCAAAATCAATATTCTTTAGACCAACTGCTCAATAAAAGATACACGGAGACTTAACATAAATCCATTAGCGAAAGAGCCAGAGACTTGTTCTTGAATGCCAATTAAGTTCATAAATTCAGCCGGTTAATGGGTATATCGGTGAGTGGGCGAACCCTGTTGCGTACGAATTGCTTAATCTGAGAGGAACGTAAAATTAAAACCGTGCCATTGTGGCCATGATGACAAGAGTGTGTGCTATTGAACTAGTTAGCTGAAAGTGAGTTTATTGTTGCGTAACACAAGCGAAGTAATTATCACATCACCATCCGCTTATACAAATAATATTCTCATCCACTTCTTGTATCGATAGACAGCCGATCATTAGAAAATAGGTCGGTGCAAGCATGGGTAAAGTTTGTCAAAAAGATCAATGCTCTCGGATGTGGTATTTGTTTGGGAAGACCGGATACCCATTGCAAACTGACCTGCTTTAGAAATTAAAAAAAGACTGCCGCATTTAAGAAGGTAGCAACGAATGTAAGGCAAATCGAAAATCTGCAGCGGAGACCCTTTGCTGTCGGTAAGCTAAACATGACTGATCACTAATTTTGTAGTATGGCGAAATTGTTGACTCTTTTTGGGTTAAAGTAGAAGCTATATTTAAGCTAAAAATGATTCCTTTACTATTTTTCAAATTCCTTCTTAACTTCGCGCATCGATTTTAATGAGACTTCTTCGAAGTGAACAAGAATTGTCTGTCGTAGGTCACCCGAAACTCCAATTACGAAGACGATTGAACATATTTTTTTCAGAAAAACTTCTCCTTAACGATAGCTTTCGAGAAAGTATAAATGCCAAATGTAGAACTTAAGACTCCCAATCGTTTGAAGTCGCAGCTCGTAAACAAAAATCTTCTCAAATTCGATTGCGCCTCAGATATTTGCGTCCACAATCAAACCTCCCCCGGGGGTTATATTTTGCACGCCATTTAGGACAACATCAGTCTGTGGCAAGATTCTTTAGAGCAAAGTTCGAGCAGATATAGGCCACCGTCCGCCGACACCGATTCAACTTGTAAACAACGTCTTTTCCCTGACAGCTGTTTATTGGAGTTCTATCAAAACAAACAACAATTTCCCAGTATATACACTTGTATCGGGTAATCTTCTTCTTCCTCTTGTCCGACTGTGCACACTTACTCGTTCATGCGTGCGTGCACTATTCGAGATGTTCGTGGGCCCGATAAGAATTGTTCTTTGAACTTAAATCCAAACAAACCAGAATCTAGGTCAGTCACAACAGCATATAAACAGCACTTGTGCCTCTTCATCTCTCACAACATGGTCCCCGGGTAAAGTTCTAATGACGTCTTGTTACAGTTTGTTTGTGGGATACAGCATTTTAAATTTTCACACCCAAATGTCAACGAACTTTACCAAAGAAAAAGAAAGAAAAAAAAAAACAGAAACCCAACTGGAAGACCAGATGGGTGTGAAAATAAGTTAAGATGCACCTTGGTTTGGTGCATTTAAATGCAAATCTCCTTCTAACGAAAAAAAGATTCAAAAGATGACATAAATTTCATATTTTCCCATTTGCTGCATCATGGATGCCGTTTGAAAATGAACAGCTTATCGATCCGTCGCAGTTTGCTCTCCGCTCGGGAATTGTTAATTTTGTTCTTTGATTTTGTAAAGGGCGGGAATTTACAGTTACAAATTCCCAGCCGAGAACAAATTTATTCACAGATATTTGTAGTATTTTAGGCTATCTGTCAGTTGTGGATGTGAAAGGAATTCGATTTTGAGAAGATGAATACAATATAAGCTGAATTGATGGCGGCATGCAGGCCGATGGCTATGGAATGGTGTGCGGTACATGGATGTGGCTTGTACAAGAATTTAGACATTGATTTGTGTATTTGGTTGGGTGATAGTTTATTATATATAAAACGTTTCAGCGCAACAACAAATTGGATAATATTAGAACTTGACAAAGAGTTCCCTCATGAAGACGATCAGATTGAGATCGATCTAGGTATGACTTTCTGCCATTGACAGGTTTAGTGATCCTGGTGCTAACAGAAAACGAAATAAACTTTAAAAAAAACGAACCATTGGGTCGAAGTTGTTGTTGTTTTGGGATGACCCCAATTTATTTACTAGAAACTAGCTTTGCCAATTCAGCTCCGGTCTCCACCGGTCAAAGATTGTTGAACCTGACCAAAATTTCGATTAAACATGTCTTGCAAGGCCTTGTGTAAGAATAAAACACCTCTGGCATTGTCTGCGCGTTATGGAGCTCAATTTTGGCGTAAGCAGAAAACCTTAAAGCGGAATTGTAAGATGACCGCGAAAGCACGAATGTTTTATCTTAATTTACATAACGATTAAAACGAAAAAAAATTTCGTTTACGCAAAAGCCAAAAAACGAAAGTCATTTCAATCAATTTTTTCTTCAATTTTGTTTTTTAACACAAAAGAGATTCTGTTTGCAAAAAGTAAAAAAAAAAAAAAACGTTTTCATTTTTCTTTTTGCTTTATGTACCTAACTCTAAAAACGAAAGACATTTTTCGTGAGAAGAAAAACAGCGAAATAGTGTTCATTGACCTCTTTTATTGTCTTCGATTACTAGAGTTTAAAATTCCGTTCGGGTCTTTCACACATAACCGGGGTTGGCATTCTATAAGGCGCAGACATTCATACGTTTTCGTGTGCACTAATAATTTGGTCTATGTTATGTTCAAAACTTTTGGCGTGCACGAATAAAGTCTTTCTATGTTACCAAAGTAAATTTTTTGTGCTAAATACACCCGAAAACGTTTGAATGTTTTCGCCTTACAGAATGCCTACCCATTCGGAACAAATACCGCGTTAAAAGAAAGAAAACAAGAAATGGCTTTTTTGGAAAAGGGTACATTCAGTTGTCGAAAATTTCATGTAATAAATGAGAAGAAAAAAAAAAAGAAAAAATGAAACGCTATATCATGAATTCTTTCGTTTTTTTGAAATGTGAAAGTTGTTTCTTTTCCTTTTTTTAGGATCCCACAAGTTCTCCGAATACTTTTAAAAATGTCTACAATGTCGAGAGGAAATTTTGAGAAATCAGTGAGATCGCTTTTTAGACCAGTATGCACTCGAGTCAGCTGGCCTTGCTGATACCATTCAGTGTATACTCCTTCAACTGCGCGAAACAGAATTGAAGACGTCCAGCACACAGCACGACTGTTCGAATTCATCTATTAATTAACTAACAATCAGCGTAGTCAAATAAACAAATAGTTGGCGGAACACATACTTATAGCTACCCCGGTCTAGCTTCTCACAACCATTCCTTTGGTGTGAGTTTTTATTTTTGGAACAAATGGAAGGGGCCTCCCGTTTTACGCCGACTCCGAACGGTTAAACTGGGAAGCTCTTTAACGACAGCAAGACTCTCGGATGTTTGTCTGACGTTCACGGGAGGTAGAAAACAAATCTTAAGATGTAATTTATGCTCTTCCGGGGATCGGACATAAGACTCCTCGCTCAGTAGTCCAACACACTTACCACTGAGGCCCCCAGACAGTTTGTAAGAAAAACTGACCTCACACTTAAATAGAGACATTGACGTCGTACGTACCTACCAAGCCTTTAAAACTTCTCACTGTGTCCTTTAAAAAAATCCTGACAAAGACGCACTCCTTTTTAAGTAACCAATCCCCACTCAAGCTTCTAATACTACCTACAATAAAAAGAAAATTGTACTTTCGCAACTGCTGCAATGAAATCAACTTAATTTCGATTCTCATCAGTTCAGTAGCCAAGGGCAGCTGTTTGGCCTTAATTGTTAATCGACTGACCCAGTTCAAACTAGCACTAAACCAAAATTTCGATTTTGTTAATTTCAATGTCCAAGCCCTGGGAAATACAACTCATATCATACGGTGGAACTTAAGTGAGCCCAAAGTGATGAAGCTTTATGATGAGTTGCCCCTTAATTAGGTAATTATGGCCAGCATCTAACCAGCATGCGTGTACGATAGAATTCCTAACTGCCATTTGAAGATCACAAGTAGCTGCCTACAAAGCAATAAAACAAAAGAGTTAGCTAGTTTCAGAGTACTTCACAAATGGGAACGATATCGATCTTTGGATAGCTTTGAGGTCTGAAGCTCTCAATCTTGGACATAACCAAACCTGCTCAATTAGAGCACTCGTTGAAGCCATGGCAGAAGAGATGCAGTTGGCAAACGTCTAGTGGTCGAATTGCAACGCTCAGCAGCCTGCCTGCGTTTAACTCGTAACGGCTATGAGCTTCCTATCCGATCAGAGGGTGGCTGCACTATACACGATCAGGAGCATAAATGGTCTAACATTGACTTAAGTTAGGCACATGAAAGATATCTACACTCGAGCTTGTTGGGAAGGCTTGTTAAGAAGTGACTAGATATAGTTGGTGCAAGGTGGCTTTAAAACGGTGAACCCAGCAGATCGGTTGAAAAACTTGAAACTTTGTCCCCAATCAAAGAGGATGGTGGGCTAGATGTTGGATTTTTGCTATGAAAAAGACAACCATAAATATACATGGACCTATTGAAGTCGTCAGAAAGAGTTGACGATAAATTTCCTCGGCAGAACTGGCAACCAATGTTTCACAAACTCTATTTTATCAAACACCTGCTCTGACAAATCGTAAGCCTAGCAGCGCAAGACCAATTTTTTACTTGCGCCTTGCAGGAATTCGCCTCGAAGTGCAGAGCTTTTATAAAGCTCACCGTACACTGAAAATAAAATACCAGGTAATATTACCAAAATTCGGTTGCAAAATTTCAACAAAAATAATTTTGTTGAATTGAATAAAAATTGTTGTAATGATAAATGAAATTTATCAACACAACTTAAGGTTCGTCAATTTGAACAATATTTTGTCAAACGGATAAAACGTTTACTACAAAACAACTTTGTGGGATTAACAAAACAAAATTTTCAGTTTAATAAATCGATATTGTATCAATTGAACAATTTTCTCGTTGAATTAACAAAATTTTTGTTATATTAATAAAAACGGAACCAAAAATTACTTTTATAAATGCTTGTTAAATTGACAAAACTTATGCAAACCGTTTGTTAGCCGAACAAAATACAGATTATCAATATTACAAACAATTTGTTAAAATGAAAAAAAATTTTTGTAGAAATGACAAACATTTTGTAGAATTGAATCAATAAAAATACATTTTAAACATTGTAATTGTAATCCTTTGAAAGCAATGCTATTGATGGCGTCATTTATATTTCACCCGCGAAATAGATCAGCAGCAAGTTGTAACCGGTGAAAGTGAGTTATGATAATATTTTAAAACTAATTAAATGGATGCCGCATGTGGAAATATTTAAAAAGTAAGTGAAAGAAGATAGTGCCAAAATATATAGGTAAATGTATATTGAAGACAAAACAGCTGTACTTACATCCAAAGGAAAAACATGTCCAGCCAAGCCAGACCAAGTTGTGCACAAACACGATTCCATTGAAGAAAATAGCACTTTGCTGTGGCTGGACTCTGGACATTTTCTTTCTTGTCTAAAAGTGGAGCTATTCGCTACACACAAGAAATTTTAATTTTTCTTGAGACTTTTGTGTTGTTAATCCTTCGGAAAATTGATTGAATTTTTATCAGGTAAATACCTACTGTGTTCGTATTATTAAAGTTTCAATGTTAAAAAAAGTATTTATATATTTACATATACCTATATACCTACAATATATATATACTATCTTATCTGAAAGTGCAACATCTTACTTTTCTACGTACTAAATACAAATTGTGAATATTTTTTTAGATTGTGAAATCGATCGGGAAGCCTTGGCCTAGACAACGCCAAAACATTTGGCAACATTTTCCTGTGGATAAGGAAATACCATTGTAAGTGCAGTTTTTTTTTTTTTCAACTCAAATAATAAGTAAAATTAATTTAACATAACTTGTATAACTACTTTTTTTAATACAACTAATTATTGAACTTATTTGTTTTGCGTATCATTTATCATTATTTTACAAGGGTATGGTAGACATAAATATTTTGGATACAATATCTTTATTTAGATAAATACTTATTTCGTTCCTTCGAAATATAGTTAAACAGTTCCTTTAATTCAACTGAACAATAAATAAAGAATTGACAGACACACCAATTCTGCTGATGAATCAACAAATTAAAATGCTGGAGCTGACAAAATGTTGCTATGTAACCAAAGATCTGTTTATAGATTCAACAAAACACAACGGCAGTACTGACAAATTATTCTGTACAATCAGCAATATTTGCTGTTGATTTAACAAAATACAATAGCGGAATTGACAAACTAATTCGATATTATTCACAATTTGTTTGTTAATTCGACAAAAAGACAAAGACCAAATTGATAAATTTCTTTGTAAAAGCAACAGTTAATTGTTGATTTGACAAAACATCAACGGTAGAATTGGCAAATCTCTTTTGTTAAATTAACAACATTATGATTAATTTAACAAACTATTTTTATACGCACAAACAAACGATTTTTGTTGAAACAACCATTTTTTTATCATCACAACAAAAGTTTTAAGACAAGATAAAACTTACTAAAATGTTGTCAGTTTGTTTTTATCAAATAAACAAGGGTTTTATTTTCAGTGTATACAAACCAATTACGACAAAATACATTGTTTGCTCCTAAACTATATTTGGTCAATTATAAAATAACCAATATTACACGTGTATCTACAGGGTTTGGCAAGGCGCAAGTACGCATATGGGAACACAATTATAGCGCCAGAATTTCGCAACCTCACAAACGCTTATCAAATAAAACAACATTGGTACAACTATCGTCAATAAACCTGCGATAAACTACATTCTTAACTATAATATCTTATCGGCAAGTAGCTACGTAGTTAGTTTATTCTATCGACCCACTAATGGTTGCCCAATTTTATTTCAATTCATCGAAAGTCCAGCTCGCACTTACCCTTATCAGTTGATTGAATTTATTTACTGTTTTCTCCTCTCTCCCTCCGTATTTTATAATTAAATAAATGCGTCTGGGTCAAAAGAAATCAATCAAAGGGAGGAGGAGTTCCCCATTCCCGATGCTCTTATCAAATCTGGGAACGCTAACTACTTTAATTATCATTTAAATTGTTCATCCTCGAACCGCATTCAGTTCATAGATACGCATTATCTCTAACGCACACACCTTTTATAGCCGCAATTGGGTCACAAAAGGGGGAAACTACACATGAGGGAGCTGCGTCTTTAATGGGTTTTTGTTGTCTCCTCTATTGGGATCCTATTCATTTTCATTGTGTCCTGATCGAGCTTCCATACACACGCATGCATGCTCTTGCCAGACACACCATTGAATTGCAAATGAGTAGTGTGTTGGACTCTGAATCGAGTTATTGCTCTCTTTTGGAATAAATAATTAATTTATTGGCATCGTTAAGAGGCCGACTGACGAGATTAGAAAAAAAAAATACATTCATCCAACATTCATACACACATATACATACATATAGCAGATATGAGAATAGGTTAGAGAATAGATGGAAAACTCCAGCTTCTGGCATATTTTTTGGGAAGGAAAAGGTCTACTATTAGCCACCTGGATGCGATCGAATCGATTCGACATGGAGATAGAGTTTTGTTGTTCTATTTGGGTATATTTTCTGATTTACATATATACAGAGATGAGAACACAAGGGATAGGTTAATAAAAATGAAACTTTTGACGCGGGGTTTATTAAGATTTATGTAAGAGAATTATTTGGTGTAAACGCATAAACTTGTGGGTATTTTGGAGAAATATTCGATTTTATGGAAATATTGAGACGATTATAAGGTCAGCCGAGACATTCTCGTATCGACTGTCAGATATTTTGGTACACAAGCGTCGTTTGAATAAGTTGGAGTTGAATTTTCGATGTTGCGGTATATTGAGTGCCGCTCGAGGAGCTTAGCACTTACAACGGAGTTGAAAGACTCTTTTCAAATCTCTCAACTATAAATTACCAATTAACAGTTGGCGCAGCTGGTTCATATAGCTTTTTAGAACTTATTGTTTGTGTGATAGCTTATTGCTGACATTTTCTCTCGAATCCGTGGGTGGAAATGGAGCGTGGTGTGGGTGAACTTTGGAATTTTAAGTGAATGCAATAATGAAGAACGTTTCTATTCACATATATCTTCTACTTCACCTAACATGGAAATTTAAAGCAATATTCAAGCCACTACATTCCACGCAGATGAGATTCAACCAACTGTTCAACTGTTCATTCAACTTGTAAATGCAATCAACGATAATGCACACATGAACATGAACGATGCTCACGTTGACCAACTCAATTTAACTGACTCACTCGATCTATTGATAAATAAACTTGCAGATCTAGTTGATCAACTCTTTCTATGGTTTAATAGACTCCTGCAACAAGTTGATCAACAATTTCAGTTGGTGATCAACCCATTCTATGGTTGAATAGGGTATACCAAGTTAATCAACCCATTCAATGGTTGAAAAGATTCGTTCACCAAGTTGATCAACCAATTCAAAAATTATTGTTGAATAGACTCGTTCAACAAATTGATCAACACTTCCAATTGGTGATCTTCTGATTCTATTGTTGTATGAGCTTGCATATCTAGTTGAACAACTCTTTTTGTTGTTGAATAGGCATGCCCATGTAGCTGATCAACCCATCCTATGACTGAATAGACTCGTGCAATAAGTTGATCAACCCATTCAATTGTTGAATAGACCCATTCTATGGTTGATTAAGCGCAACAAGTTAATCAACACTTTAAATTGATAATCCAACTCATTCTGTTGTTGAGTATCTTCGTACACATAGCTGATCAACCCATTTTATGGTTGAATAAGATCGAACCCTTAGTGGATGCTTCGCAGAACCCCATTATGAGAAGCCCCCACGCATCTAACCGATTTTCATTGTAGATGGTTTTAATTTCAACTTGTGGTTTCCTACTGCTAGTTCCTTTTTTCAGGACTCTACTGTACACCTGCTCCAGATACTGCTTTGAATTCTCAAGAATCATCAAAACATGACGGAAATTTTGTTTATTTTTCGTCTTCCTCCCTCCATTTTGTTTACTTCTTGTGGATGTATTTTTTTTTTTTCCTGTTCCTTTTTCCTTCGATGTTTATTATTATTATTTTTGCCGATTTGCATTTGTTTTTGTTTTCCTTTTTATTTTGTGTTCCTTTGCAATTTTTCTGCTGCCCGCCAATGTCTATGTTGATCTCTTCAGATTGTTGTAGATGATGATGAAGCAAATGCAAAAAAGATTCCGATTCCGATTCCAATTCCAGTGTTGCGATCAGATGATCATGTTTTATGATGACGACAGTAAGGTTCAATTGAGTTCAATTTATTCTCAGACTCCAGACATATTAAAGTTAATTTATCTCCTAGTTGCATGTAATTTTTGCTTGTTATTCCTTTTATTTGTAAATTGCAATTCCTTGCAGCGGTCGTCATATGCGTTGCATATAATGTATATAGACACATCGCACATGGCAGATGGGGAGGAATCTTATTGTGTTTTTCGCTGCCTTAGACTTATTTTTAGATCATCCATTTGATGAGACCAATGAGTTAGATTGGTATCAATGGTTGAAGTGACGGAGTGAACACGATGATTTCAGTTTAGAGAGAGAGTGGTGGTGAACGAGTGGCTCCTTAAAGTGCAAGGAATGTGGTGAAAGCTTGAATGCAGCTTCTATAACGCTAGACCTTCACCAGCACCAGCTCTAAATCGTCGGGGGGGATCCCCATATGAATAGAGGATAGACATCAAACTTGAAACAACTTCATATTAGACGGTCTATGGAATTCGTGCATCAGTCTTCTATATATACTGAGGGCGTCCTCCTAAAAGACTCAAACTTAGAGGACGACTGCTGATGGCGCGTATTCAAAAGCACGTCTTGAATTTCCAGTTGGGGGCATTCGTTTAACGCAACCAGACCGTATCTTCCGTCCAACTGCTATCCCGCTCATCTGCAATCGATTAGCTTTATCCTTTCCAGACTTTTCTTTGCCATCCCCCAGAATTGTCTGCAGGTTCGCACTTTTCACTTTGACAAACCGTTTGCAACTGCTTGGCTCCTCCACTCAGATATAAAACTCATGTGCAAACGCGCATATTTGCATTTATCAGTTGAAAAAAATCCACACCACACCCCATCATTTCTTGCCAAAGAATGTCCTGTAGGAAAAAACCGATTCTTCACTCCTGGCTTGAGGCCAAAAACTTTATTCATCCGAGGCAGGTCCGCGTCGCATTTTATACGCTTTGAGTTTCACGATGACTAAAAAAAAGATTGTGAAAAATTGTCTTCCACAAAAGAGCGACCCGTGTTATACAGGAACAAAAACAGGATAAGCCAACAGAAGAGCAGAGCGAAAAAAAATACACGTGTGTACTTACACATGTACACCTGAGGCCGGCAGACGTGATTTTTCATATCACAGAGTGACAGGTACAAGGTACATGAGCCTACCCTCTCCTTCCCCGTTCGAAAACCTCTAATTTGTTTTCCTCGCAATGCATGTACGTAAGGTAAGGCGTAAGCGTATCTATACGGTTTGGTTAGCCTGTAAACTGTTAATTATTTTTCGGTTAATCTCCGAAACAACACACAGAATAAGAACAACACCCAAAGATACTGCCAAACAAGGAAGAAGAAGTCTCAGTGCACCGGACTCTCGGGCTCGCAGGTCCAAACACTAATTGGTAGTATAATTTTCGTTGCGATCGTTTTTTTTTCTTCCTCCTTTTCTTTTCTTTTTGTTTTTTTCCTCTCGCTTGTCACTGGGGCCAGACACATTTCGGTTTTCAGTCACTGTATAGTGCTGGCTGATAGTCTCTGTAGAGAGATAGATACTTTTACTTTAAGTTTGAAACGATGGAATCTGTTTATTTAATCCATACACAGTGTGGTGCGCGCTGGGTTCTCCTGTGTGTAATGCGGTGAAGTGTCTATATATATATATTGAAAGTTTAACGGCGCTACGACCAGCGAGATACGTGATAAGGTGAATGACCCGGCTGAGCAGCTGTATGGAGGGACATCGAACACGCGCACCGCATTGCTGATGCTGCTGGCAAAAGTGAGAAGAGAAAACTATTTTTAAGCGACGCGGCGCGGTCTATAGAAAAAGTGTTTAGGTTGAATAATTTTTGAATGCATGTTGCGTATGCATTTGTGAGATACCTTTGTCGAAAAGTTCTGCAATTCTGGGTAGAGGAGCGGAATTAGCGGGTGACAGATTTAGTGGTGTTTGCTTAAGATTATTGTTTGTTAATTATGGCCTGAATTGCCGAGGATTATGCTGTCTAAGATGGTTTACGATGGCGGCGCTATTGTGCAGGGTAGTTCAGTTTGAGTCGTTCAGACAGTAGACTTTTAAGTTTCACTATATAATTTGTCATGGTTCACTTGAATGCAGCAGGTTGTTTATAAATTTCAGTTTTAATGTGCTCGCATCTATTTATTTGCAGTCGCAACAGAGGGTGCATAGGAAGCCTAAGGTGAAGCCTATGGTGCTCTCGTTGGTAAACAGAGGAAGAATAGATTGCAACGTTTGAATCCATTTTCATGCATCAATCAGTAGAGACTCGCAGATTGAGAGAATTAGCTTCAATACTGTCAGTATACAGTGCTATCAATGATTTAGAATAATGGCACTTGAACAGCAGTATAACCTGCGGTGACTTATGTCAGAGAAAATGCGCATGCGGGTCCATCGCATACTGTAACAGTATACAATCGGTGTTTATAGGTCTGCACTTCTCTGGTCAGTCAATGGCGAGATGTGGCTGTGACTGCATCGTCGACATCATCCATCTGCAACCGATATGTGGAATATGTGCTGCCCCCACTTAGTGGTGCAACTTCCACGAATTCCAAAAGCGATTAAAAATAACCCAACTACTGGTAGCTGAATGCCCAGTTCCACACTTCGTTACTTTGTAAATAAGAAGGTGCTGCCCCCACTTAGAAGGGTCACTTCAAAGAGTTCCAAAACCACGTCAAAATCAATTTAAAATGCTAAACTAATCTCGTCAATGAATTGTGACTACTTTTATTCAAGCTACCCCGATATTAAGTGAAATTTGGGTTACTTCGAAAAATGTCAAAACCACATCAAGACAGAGTTTTGAGGGGCTTAGTATACCAAAAAGTTCGAAAAGTTCGGTCACTTCAAGACCCCAATATCGCCTCAAAATAGATACGAAGCAAGGTATATGTAATTAAAGAGATCAACATACCTCCTACTTAAGGCACAACTACTCTGCCGCCGGCCAGAGGGGTCAATCCGAAAATATACAAATATCGCCTTTAAATAATTGACACGTTATGAGTTATGATATTTCAACCTCAAATAAACACTACCAGCTGATGAAAAAAAGCGATTCCCACTTCCCTCTCCGAAATATAAATATAAAACAGACAGCAGCTGGCAACGTTCTGATGTAATTCACTCTGACAAAAATGAATCTGTTCTGTTCGTCGTAGTATACTCATCATCATCATCGCTATTGTAGGAATCCCTGCACAAATAGGCAATAAGAAAAAATAAACTCCACCTAAATGAAGCAACAAAGAGGAATCCCACTGCGAATAACCTCTTTTTTTCTATTCCATCCAACCCAGCTACTTATCCCCAGACACACAAAACGATCTACAGCTCAGTGCATACTACATCTTCTTCGCCTGATCTTCTGCAGACTAAACAGGAGGACTTCCACTGCGACTGCGACTTCGACTCTGATTCCTACTCAGACTTGAACTGAAGGAGGCAGCAGCACACATCTCTCACACAGATCTTGATCACATACAAATTCGATCGATCTTTGCCGCGATAGCACAAATAGACGACACGCCACACAAGGTTTTCAGTTCTGCAGCAGGACGCGAACGAAGATTATGATTGTTCCTACAGTAGTGAAGGTAGCTGCACATCCATATTTATAGTGCAAATTTCATTATTGGATTTGTGCGTGTATTGGCAACTGCCACAACAATATTCATGGTGGCTATGCTCTGATATAACCGCACAAGGTAAATTTGTTTTTTGTTGCCCCACAGGAGAATACCAAAACGGACTCCACACTTTGCACTCAATTGAAGAGGTGTAGCTGGAATGGAATGGAATGTTAACCTTGAAAATGTTTCTCCGGTTGGATTAGTTTCTGTTTTGTTATTCGTTTTGTTGCGCATTTTGCTTTATGCGCTTCATTCTTTCGAATTGAGACTTTGTAGCGTGGCCTGTGTTCAAAGTGATGGGAGATACCATTCGACGGATGAGTCATGTAGGGCGAATTAGATGTGATGATCTGTTGAGACATTCGCTTAATATAGAACGGATTTGAGTATTGTTTTCAGCCTGCCGATTTCGCATTTGGCAAGTGCTTTTATAGAACTAGACTTGCGAGCACCTTGTCTTTAAGGGCATTTTTAGGGTTTGGTCTACAATGAATAAATATATATAAAGGGTTTTCCAATAAGAGGTGTTATTGTGAATGACCCGCTATTTCGGTAGCTGTCACTTTTGAAGTTTTTATTCTTTGAAATTTGACAAGTAGAAACTAGCCATTACTAAAAATAGAACGATACACGCTTTAACAACGCATTGAAATTATTAAAATTCACTACAAAAATGGTGAAAATCTTGCAGTCACAGTTCGCAAAACTAAAACATTTTTTGGTCGTCGATGATTAATGATTTTTTATGGTCGGAGTTGGATGGTATTGATCTGGACAACGTTTACTTTCAGCAAGACGGCGCTACGTGCCACACAACAACGGACCGTGTTATCTCTCGAAGAGGTGATCACAATTGGCCACCGAGATCTTATGATTTAACACCTTGCGACTTCTTCCTTTGGGGCCACGTGAAAGATAAGGTCTACGCCAACAGCCCAGCGTCGATTCAAGACCTCAAAGATAAAGTTCGTGAGGCTATCGAGGACATAGGGCAGCCACTTTGCGATTTCGTTATGGACAATTTCATGAAAATTATATGGTCCTGTATGCGTGCTCGTGGTGGCCATTTGGCTGATGTTGTTTTTCGTTATTAACGGCATACCTTCCTCTTTATTATGAAATAAACCTCCGATCATTTATCTCAAAAAATGTCATTTTTCTTTGAATACCAAAATAACACCTCTTATTGGAAAACCCTTTACTTTGGAAACCATGCAACGTAACGTGGGTGCACCGGTTCAACCCCCAAAAAAAGAAAAGTTTGGTTTTAAGTATATGACGATCATCGGAGTGTACTATACTGTCATGAGAAAGGTTCTAAATTCTGACGTTCGGAAATGGTCCCTTCCAGTCCTCGGCTGAGCTCACGAAGGAATATATTGAACTAAGTAGGGGACAATCATCTTCAAGAAAAGATACCAAAAACTCAGACTGACAAATACGAGAATCTATGCTGATCTACACACAGCCGAAAGAGAAAGAGGTGGCTAATGGCTCTCCCATTAACACAGCCGTCGAAGGCTTAACTCTGCCACTAGAGACAAGCAGAGCTTCTGGATTTCTATAAGAAATCATTTCTTCTCTTTCTGTTCATCAGTAGGAATGACTGCCGACGACTGGCTTGTGTTCTCATGAACCCATGAACCAAGAGACACTTTAACGTGCTGGGCTGAAGCGTTGTTAGGATCTAAAAATCATGCGAAGATAGCGACATCACAGCGGATACCCACCTACCCCAGGTGTCCGATCTTTGATGCTGGAAATACTACTAGTTCTTACAGTTTCCTTGCACAAAAGAAAATAAGCTAAGTACCAGACAGGTGTCTCTCTCCCCGAACACTCTCGCATTGTTCGTCTGAAGATACCAACAAATCAAATTCACCTTCAACTCATATTGCGACATCCTCCCCGTCTGATATCTGCAATAAAATTCCATCACCCCATCTCCATTTGCAACCTTAGTTCAGAGATTGATGCATCATTAGGAGATTTCTGCCTCATTAGGTAGATAACATCGCGCCGCCATCCAAAGGGAGCGACGACATACCTTCTATGCAAACTTGCTGCATGTGCATTAATTAAAATTCTTCTCTAAGAGATTCCTTCCATTTCTCGCTTATAATTGGTCAAAACATCTCAACCCCATCGTCTGCGTAATTCAAGACATATGGAAAAAAAAAAAAAAAAGTAAACCCACGCAGACTTTGGTGCGGCATGCATGCCGTGCTATCAACTTATGCAATCCAGCATGCAACACTTAAATGGCAAATTACAAAAGATCAAATAACTTTAAATTGGCATCCTCCAGGAGATAATTACGTCGAAGGAAATTACTCCATCCATCACCAACAGTAGTTGGCTGCACACTTTAGCGTCACTAATTCATTTGTTTCCCACCACCAGAAGTGGCGCTGTTAAAAATTATTACAAATCACTGAGGAAACCGAAATGCGCAACATGATATTGCTCAACTTGTTGTTGGTCTCAATATTGCTGTGTGTCTTATGCCAGATATACAGACGAAAAGAAAGATGTTACAGATACGATACGCGCTTCCATGGGTCGAGTCGGGTAGATGCGATGAGAAAAGTCGGTATCGTTGCCGGTGGCATCTCACGCCAATAAAATACACTTTTTAGTGCTAAATTACAAAATTGCAAGTAGTTGTGGATTTTTTTTTAAATTCTTTTTTCTCTTTTATAGCTGTAATTTCACGCAGCTAATTGAGAGATTGTTTCGCAGATTGGCGGGTTAGTGTCGTTGCCAAATGTGGCGCATAGGTTGTGTACTTGTTTGAGTTTTTGTTGCGTGAATACTGTTTGCATCATTTGTTTGGGAAACAAGTTGAGTGATGTGATGGGACTTTTAAACTAGTGCAGAGTGGCAACTGAAGAAATTCTTAACCTTGGACGGATGGACATTAAAGGACTGCTAAGCATCTGGTGAAGAGGTGTCCGATTACACGATACATGTCGGCAGACTAGGGTTCCTTGCGGGATCCTTCTTAACCTTTGCGTTCTTCTTACCAAAGTAGTAAATCTTGGATAGCTATTTGGAAAGTGAGCTATCGATCAACGTGCCCTAAGTCGGACTATGCATTTGTAGCGTCGCCATAACCTTGACCTAAACTTCTTCCTCCCGAAGCAATGAAATGCTTTTAAAGCTGAAAGCACAACTATGGTTGTCCATTAATAGAGTGAAATGGAGATGGAGGAGAGCATTCCCAGCATCCGACGTAATAAGTTCTAAGGCACTATCTGGACTCAGACAGCGAACACTTGCCAAAGCCTTCTTTGATCACCTTTAAGAATTCTTTATCATAAAATTCCGCAACATTACTGATTTCCGTATGGACATGAGGCAGTCCCCAGCGCCACGTAAGTTGGCCAAGTTGAGGAACATGATCATCAATAATTGTGTCCCGTTTCACTCTATATCTACAAAATCAGCCACCACAACCTACCTACGATCTAAAGCAGTGGATCATTTTTTCGCATATCTACTTATGAGAAAACTTGAGAGTACAACCTGACGTCCCTGACGATCACCGTGTTGCAACTGAACCCTGATTTTTAAAATTAAATGTGAATACTGTCCAACGAACCCTACATGCTGACGAAAAGCTTTAAGATGCACAAGCTTAAAATACTGGGACTTTTCTAGGCTAATTCTAAATATAGAAAACGGTTCAATGACTTGAAAGACGTTGACAGGTGCTTCATCTTAGGCAGGCATCCGCAAAGACTGCGTTTGCTCAGCAGCAATTTTTGCAGAGCTTAAGAGGAAGACTCTGCCATAGCCAATCTGTGAGAATCACTTTTCAACAATCTCATTTGGGTAACAGAGCCAAACATTTCCGCAAAATTTGTTGCTCACGATAGTTACGAGTGTTTTCATTTGCTTCTGGTTGGATTCTAAAAAGTATCGCGTGCAAAAGGCCACGTGAGGCCTAAAGATTAATAGAACAGGGGGGGCTTCAGATCCTAGCTTCTTGGTCTAGCTTCTCACAACAAATTGATGTATTTTTCGGACGAATAAAATGGACCTGTTACCGTTTTTGAAAAAAACTTGTTTTTTAAACACTCACCAGAGTTGGTATTTAGGACAAAAAAAACTTAGAAGCGTAATCCATGTTTTACGGGATCGAACCTGAGACCCCTCGCTCAGTAGCCCAGCTCACTAACTGAGCCTTTATTCCCATACATTCCGATGCAAATGAAAAATGGACCAACAGCTGTATGCTGTTTTTTGTGAGTGCCTATGAAAACCGTTTGAGCTTTTTTCTTTGTACTCTGTGTGTCGAACCAAGAGCTGCTGACTTGACAAATGAAGACGAGTTTTGGCCACAGTATTGGACATCAAAAAAAGGTATATCCGTCGTGGTTGTTTCAAAATTAAACTGAAAAAGTCTCGGCAATGCGACGACCATACAGCTGTAGTGGACTCGCAGGCTCAGACATAAACAAATACAGATGACGTGGTCAAACACCTCGAAAGAAAAGTACCCATCAGAAACTTTAGGCAGTTGCAAGACTTTTTATAGTATGTGCGTATGACATGGCACTACACCAAGACCTCAATGGGCATGAATCGCCAGCATTTGTTGGTGGTATTTTGACAAAGTAATGACTAAAGCTGGTCACAAACTGTTTAAATAAGATCATATGGAGGCGATCACTTTTCCGATCGAATTCCGATGAATTTTAGATGAATTTAGAGGTTGTTGAAAATTGCTCTTCAGCTAATTTGATTCAAATTGGAGCTACAGAAGGAATTGGATGAGGCATGCACTTCCCCAGTACGATCTCAACAATGCCAGTATGGCGAACATATAAATTGATTCTTTAAGCCGATAGTGTGACCCACTTGATTTTCTTAGTAGTCTGGTAGAAAGTGCACCATCATCCAATCATCTGATGTTTTAAAATGTGTTACAAGCAAATGACAAGACCTGTTGACACGGTTGGGTCGCTTTGGTGAGGACTTTCAACGAAGCCTGGGCAGCATTATCGCATCCGCGAACGTGTACTGAGTGATTGAATTTTTCCTTTTGAGAAAGCGACGTATTGCTCGCTCACGGATGCGGTAATTCGACCCTGGTCACACATCCGCCCTCGTTTAGGCGGCTTAGCACTTAACATAATGAAACAAGGCATCGGCTTACAAGCATATTCAGCTGGATGGGTCCTAAGGCAACTGTCTACAGTTGCGATGAATGAGATTTAATTTTGCCAATTTTTGTCTTCCCTGGGCCGTTGTTCCTCTGCTTGAAATGATGAACCATTTGCAAAATTTGCAAGTAAAGTCACCGGAATATGATTGGCGTGCCCATTTCAAAACTGAATATTTAAACAATTCATTTCTATTTGCCTCTTGTTCTGACCAGGGCACTCATTCCGTAATTTTTCAGACGATTATCGTCGAAACGATAGGCCTCCAGGAGTAGCAACTAAGTGCTAAAATTACGAATTTGGGAACTCAACCCAGTTCATTTTCCACAAATGTAATGAAAGCTGACGATAGTGACATAAATTCCGGCAGAATCTAACTTCAAAGTTTCAAAAACGATATCGTCCCGACGATTATTGTTATACAGAACCTGCCCCCAGAACTTAATGTCTTAATTTCAACGGGAAATAGACGTCGCAGTTCGCAGTGTTATGTGAATGGGGAAAATTGAAAAGGCTATGAAAAGCACGTCGACTCTAAAGACGCAGTATGATTTATGATTATGACAAATGGCCAACAAATATTTAGGCAAGCGAACTTCTTCAACTTTCTTTTTGCTAAGACTTTGAGACTTCTTTCGAATCAAGCTTTTCCTTGCATAAAGATCTTTTAATACGACATATGGCTGGACCTACACATAGCGTAGATGTTGGTCCTATTATGGCTTCAGTAAAAGCTGTGGGGCAAGTTCGCATTGCTCCGGAAAAAACCCCAGACCCAGATTGCAGTCTTTTAAAGGGCTAAAGTTCCCCATTTTCTAAAGAATCTTAGGCCCGATCATCATTGTGTAGAGATCTTTAACGGGATAAATAAGCTTTAAAGACTTAAAAATATCAATCCCCAATAATACTCACGAAATAAATGAATCAAATTTTCAAGGCAGGTACATACCTGGAAAAAAAAGAGAAAAAAGAAACAAATTAATAGAAGTTTTCGACAAAAATTGTATCATCAACAGCACAAGCTAGCGAAATTCAACAAAACAATGTCACTGTGTCAAACATGTGTACAAACACGACAAAGGTGTCGTACCTCCACCCAAAAGGTCAACATTGCACAAATGTTTTATTGTGTTCATTTATCAGTCCGTTTGAGTAGATTGTTGAATCCATTCATTAGTCACAGTTGAGTCAAAGCGACGCGTGGTGCACCTTGACCGTCCGAAGTGACAATTTCTGTGTTCACTTTGACTCTGTAGTGACCTCAGTCAAAAGATATTTCCTCAAATCACAGACAAAATAACTTTGCGCCCGAAAATCATGTTTTCTCGGGATAATTTATTAAAACTTCATGAGCGGTATCCATAAACAGACATATATCCGAATGTTGTTAATCCATCCTTGTAATAAATGAATCTCATTATTCACGCGCTGGATTGTATAGGGAGAGACACTGACAATGATGACTCCACCACGTATGTCGGGGGAAGGGAAGTTTAAGTTTTTTTTTTTTATTTTTTTTTCGTTGTACCTGAAATTAGGTGCTTTCCTGGTTATTATTTATTTTTCGGTGGTTAATTGTTCCTAAATTGGGTAATTGAGAGTAATTAACGCTTCAAGTGTATACAACGGGCATTGGTAATATTATTTTGAAGGTTATAGGAGTGAATTATTTTTTGATGAAGATACATTGGTTATCGCGCAAGTTCCTTATACAAACGAGAGAACTTTTAATCGACGTAATTTTCAGACTTCAAGGTTAGGTCTGGGCCGACTGTTGTCGCTGAGTAGATTTAGCTACCTAGGTCGGGGTAAATGTAGATTTTGCTGCTAATTCTGTATCCGCTTGGGGCAGACATCGTTTTTCTAGGAGCAGTCGAATAAACCAAGGCGAGTAGGGTCTAAAAAAAGTTATTATACTGAGCCAGACATATGCTCAACGAAAGAGACGTATTTTGAAGAACATTGTGGTGCAAATTTGCCCGTGGATTTCGGACACAGATTGTTGACTAAGATACCGGACTTAATTTTTATTTTTCACACTGGATTCGCAGTCATTTTCATCTTTCGTATGCAATAGAACCGTCATTTAGATTTTTAAATTTATAAATTAAGGCACTTTGACTGATAACTGATGAAGGTTTCAGTGAGTTTTGGAGAGCAAACAGTTAGAGTCAAGTACATGTTCAACATTTTTCTCGTTTCACCAAAAAAAAAAATTGACGCTCCGTAAGATCAGCCAGACGGGAGTTGTTGTTTGCTAAACAAATTGGCTTTGGCAAACTACTAACGAGGTATTTCAAGAGTAGAATCGGACAGGTGAACGAGATGACTTGAAAAGCCACCAATATTTGAGTCCACTTAGATTACTGGCTCAAATGTTCTCGGTGGTTCTTTTTGCACAGCACCTACAGCATATTAAGATAGGCCTAGAGTCAAAAGTAGATCTATGCGCCGTAAGTTCAGTCATGCGGCAGTTGTTCTTTAGACAAAATTAAAGCTTCACAAATGAGCTAGTTCAAAAATACTGCAAAAATTTTCAGGAACCAAAACTTGTGAACTGCATGAATGAACTATGAATTTTGAACTGACTGTAGTATGCGCAAGATAGAGTGCAATGAAGATAGATCTCCTGACACTCAAGTCCACTTTTATGTACTAACCCTCTAAATAGTATGGGGACTGTAAGTAAGACAGAAGACTGATATAAAAACCAAATTTAAATCTGTCCAAAGCCTACCTAAATAGGACTTCCCCCTGGAAGTCCGCCACGCAACTCACTCGCTACCTTCCCAAGTAACAATTTGACTTCGGTAAGGTGCTATCGAAGCTATTTCACCTCCCGCAATATCAACTGGATAAGAGGCCTAATGGAAACTCATTTGGTGCACTTTAATGCAGGTATTTTCTTATTTAAGACTTTCTGAACAGCTTGGTAAGACCTTACTGAAACCACAGCTTCTTCGTCTGAAAGGCAATTAACATCCACGGTAGGCTATTGTTTCGCAAAAGAAGCATCTCACATTTATCAGCAGTAGGTTATTACTTTGGTAGGGCCTTACCGAAACTTTATGGAAGCTGTATAGAGGCTCAAATATAAACAAGAAAAATATTTATGTTTTTTATTACCTGCTGCGTCATAATGCTGTAGCAGTGCTAAATCTGAACTACTTGATACATTTTAGAGTTTCGTTAAGATTTGCAATAAGCTTGCAGCTTCCTCGACCGAAGTTGTAAGCAAGACATTTAGTTTTACCCAATTTATTTATGGGCGAAAAGTGTCACATTATTTACATATTTATCACGGTGCTAAAAGTGTTTTATTTTTTGTCATTTTTCCCCGATTAATTAATTGATGTTTCTTTAGACAAGTTATTCATTTAGGTGGAGATATTTTTAGTTTATTTTTTTATTTAAAACTAATATTTATTTCATTTGTACTTATTTGAGTACGTGGAACTTTACCTCGATTTCGTTATGATAAACTAATATATTTAGCTTGAAAGAGATTTTTACCTTTTTCTTTAAATTATTTATTAATTTTTATTGGTTTAAAGATTAATTTAATTAATTTAGTTTAAATAATTAATATTAGTAAAGTCAATAGAAAATTTATATTTATATTTTATGTTACTTATTTTTACCTCTATAAAGCCTCCATATATATGTAAGTTAGGAGGAAGTACGAGTAAGTGCTTCTGTACAGCTTCCAATCGCAAGCGGTTGCATGCAGTCAACAGTTCATTGCTTCTATAATGCCTTCGGTCAGAAGCTCTAAAGAAGCTTCTAGAAAGCGCTTCGAACCACAAGCGGAGGTGAAACAAATTGCTTCGATAAGAAGCAATTCACTTTCCACACATCTCCAGACACATTTTCAGTAGTCTAATAGAGATCTTAATTATCATATACCTCTATAAAGCCTGTGTTTATGCTTCGTACAGGTCTTACTGAAGTTATTATCGAAACAATTGCTTCGAAATGGATCAACTTCGGTTAACAAAGACTATAGAAGCTCTATCGAAGCTGTTGCCTACAGAAATTACAAATTTGAACCTTACCGAAGTCAAATTGTTACTTGGGTTGCCATAAACATATTTGCTCCTGGCAATCTTCAAAGAGTTTGCCGCCAATTTTTCCCGTTTTACATTAAAGCCAAACGGAAAACGATAAATTGCACATAATTCCATTTTCGACTACGCGTGTGTACTCTCTATGTACCGCACGATACGTGTAGGTACTCGTATCGAACATGTGTTAATCTGGTCATTAATTCAATCAACATTCGGCAATCATCACTCCAAATGGACGCTCTTTTGAAGATACATTGTATAGATACTCACAGTCATTCTCGTTGGCATTCAAAATCCCGGTTCGAATCGCAGTCTTTATCTCTCGATATATACACATACAAATGTTGCGCCACTTAAAAGTGCAAATGCAGAACCAAACGAAATTCGACAACAAAAAGCGGAACCGACCAAAAGAAAAAATCAAAACACAATCCGAACTATATATAGTCGGCTTGCGCCGGGTAGCTGTATCTGGGTTTTTAGGTAAACCGTTTAGAGAATATATTGCATGCAATTCGCTTCGCATTATTAATTATGATGAAATTCGCGTAAATCGCACAATCTAGAGTGACAGCGTTTATGGTCAGTGTCAGAGTGTGTGTGTGAGGCTTTTGTTTTGCCGTCCAATTTCACTTACATGAAATAATTGGCGATCTGAAAATCCAATTCTCATAGAAATTGGCTTCGGATACCCGTCGAGTTGGTGTGTGTGTACAAAAGAGTGCTTCGCCTGGTGTGACACATTGGCTTGAGTTGAGCTAATTTCTAAATTAAATTCTATTGGGGTTTCGTTGGGCATTCTCTTGTCACAGAGGGTACTCAGTCGACGAGGGGAGTGGGTCTGGTTTTGCTTTCAAAATTGATGTCAGATTTTTTTCATTGGTGGTATAATATGACTAAGTTTGTATGGTATGCTGTGATCTATGGCAGACGGCGGGGAATGATATATGAAAGGAAGTGCGCAGTGCGATCTTCAGTGCTCCAAGACGGAAACAACAACTCAGCAGATATTGTGAAACTGTTCCAATCGCACTTTTTAATGGGGAATTCACTTTGAATGCGTTAAAAGCATAAAAGAGTTCACTGGAAATTTCTAACTATCACGAAAACTACAAACGCATTCACCCGAATAAGCTGGGACACTAACCGCAATGAGCACGAAGTAGCGAAGCCGCGCCCCACTATACTAAAAATGCCGCTGTGTGATACCTTCTTAATGGCATTAAGTAGGCTAGGTTGTTCTTCTCCAGGGAAAATGTGCAACAATGACCATTGCAGTTCAGCATTTTGGATAGTTCAGACGTAAAGTTAGATGGATGTCCTGGCTAAGACAAGACACACTTATAGCAAAAATACGTGGGGAAGTTTCCTGGAATCTACGGACGCAGATACCCTCCTTTCTCTTAAGTGGTTCGTTTAAAGCTAAATATTGATCGGAGGCTATGAAACCCTACAATCCGTTTATCGAGGAAAACTGAACAATGGATCAAGCTAGGTGGATGTCGTGGCTTATCCAAGACACACTTAAACCATCTGAGTCTTTTATAGGACCATGTTGATGCAGGAAAGAAAAAAAATATCACCCGACTATTTAGGGAACTTCGAATGAGATATTTAAGTAAATGGAGAACCTTAAACTACATGCTAACAGACTGATGGCTATGGCGATCACTAAAATAAATTGTAAGTTTGACACACTTATTGCTAGCCCTTGTATTTATAAGCGAAAGTTCACTGGCATCAAACTGGTTGAGTAACGCTGAACTACTGCAGTCCGCACAGCAAACAAAAGGACACATCAAGGTTAATGCGAGGTAGCTCACAATTTCAGTACTGGGACCCAAGTGATCGAATAAGGAACTTCTCCACTTAGAAAGACGCAACCTCTTCAAGGATATTACTGTAGTTACAGTAGAGCCTGCCATGGCAATTAGGGGACCCAGACAGATTTTCTTCAGCGACCCTTTTTTCTTACGCGGATTATATAAATATCTAAGGGTCAGCAGCCAAGAGTAAACGTCAGTTTGAGTTTTTACGTGAATACTAGTGGTTCGACCACAATAAAATCTACTCCAAGAGCAGGCATACTAAAAACCATATGAACCAACCTCACAATCATCGACATTTGCAGCGGGCGCGAGGACATAATTTCTTTACGACCAATAGTTTTAACTCCGACCTAGAGAAAGGGCTAAAAAAAAACCCTAGAGGTGAGGAAACCTAATCGTTATTTTGTATTTTGTGCTGAATTCACAGGATAAGGCGCCCCACCTGACCAGACATACTATCCTAAAGCCGGGTCTGATCATAACAGCCTGTATCGTTTGGGCAGAAAAAAAACCGGAGGTACGAAATTAAAGTTGGAGGGTCGTATACCCGACAAGAACATCCCACCATATGTGCGCCGCCATACAGTACGGTTTACAAGAAAAAAATGTTACACGTTCATAGAATTCACACCCGCTACAGTTTGTTATATTCTGCTCCAGTCTAGGCGCAAGTGAACGAGTTGGATACGCATTAAACTGCAGGTCATTCAATAAGTCCGTAGGATAAGTAAAAACAAAAAAAAAATTGACAAAACTCGATTTTATTATTCAACATACATAGTTGCCTTCGATACAACGATTAGTAGTAGTAGTAGTAGTAGTATAGTGACTTTATTAACATTTAAAAACAAATTCATAATCTTTTTACTCGTATTTAAAAACAATGTTAACTAAGTTTTTTATGGTTTGCCTTATGGCCGTCTACCAGGATACAGCGATTATAGCGATTTTCTAACTTTTCGGTACCACTTTTATAGTACGATTTCTCTTTCTCGTGAAAATAGGCCTCAGTTTCAGCAATTACTTCATCATTGGACTTAAATTTATTTCTCTTTTGGATTCTAGTGTGTAATAGTGAAGCCATTTCTCATCCATTGTCACATATCGACGATCAAACTCGATTTTATTGCGGCTTAACAGCACCAAACACTCCTCTGAAGCATCAATTCGTTGTTGTTTCCGGTCGACTGTGAGCTCATGCGGCACCCACTTTGCATACCAAAATGTTCGTGTAAAATGGTAAAAACACTACCATCTGATAACTTTACAATGCCAGCTAGCTCGTGCACCTTCAATTTGCCATCGTTCATAACCAATTTGTGGATTTTTTTGATGTTTTCTGGAATAACAGCCTCATTTGAGCGTCCGCTGCGCTCGGCATCATTTGTGCTAGTACGACTACGTTAAAATTCAGCAATCCAGCAATAACAAAAGTTGCTTCACACAAAATGATATAATTCACGAATCAATAGTCAGAGTGCTGTTAAATGTATACACTTATCGTTTGAAGTAGTAGTACTAAATAAAAATCATATGGAAAAAATTCTAGTAACGCCATCTATGTGTCATCCTATGGACTTTTTGAATAGACTAATATGTTAGAAATTTCATGAGTCTTCCGTCTTCCTTACAACACAACAGCTATCCAAACTGTGTGCCGTGTCCCTCAGCGCACCATCCTCAGTTCTGGTTCATCTGAGTCAGGCCAAATAAAATTCGGGTCATCCAGTTGTAAACCACTCAATAAATTATACAAAAAAAAAACTTTTTAAAGACCAAAGAGCAAAAAAAAAGATTCCAATTACCATATCCCCAAGTACCAAGTTCCATCCGCAGCGGTGAAGAGCCATTGCATCCATCGTTCGAATGAGGTGCGGTTCATTAGGTTAACCTTGTGCCAAGAAAGTGTTATGCATATGCCCAGGCAATTTTGTGGTCAATGAGACAGGAAAACTTTGTCCACTATAAAAGATATCAAATATCCAATCAAAAGGGCAAACAGCAAGGTAACAAAAGACAATTTTTTTTTTCCTGCTGTTGTTTTTGTTGTTGTTGCTCACTTAAAAGCAATAAATATAAAGGGTAGGGTGCGGATACGTAGTATATGTGCGCTGAAAGTATCTTCCTCTCGGGTTACTCAAGAGCGACCAATGGATAAAGAGCCGCAACACCGTCTGGAAGACACATTTTCAGTTTATTTCGACTCTGGTGAGGTACTTTATGACGATCTTTCGAAGGTTCGCTTGCTGTTATTATTTTTTTTTATTTGTTTCTATGGGCAAAGTTCCAGCAGACGTCCAGGCACCATCTCACTCACAGACATCATCATCATCAGCATGGGCAGAGTGTGCACTTTTGTATAACAATGGAACAGTATATTTAAATCAACTGTAGCAGAGAACATGGGACCGGGGGAGGAGAACAGTTCGAGGATAGAGTCATGACTGCGAAATGGTTTATGCGATTGTAACTCCAGAGCCGAACTGACAGTCTGGTGGTGGCACCCCTCTGTGCGAACTACAAGTACTGAAGTACCAACTCCGTGGAAGGAATGTTACGTTCTCGCGTTCGGTTTGTATATATATGTGGCTAGCTGACTGTGCGCGGAAGGTCAACGGAGGGATTATTAGATAAGCCGGAGGAACAGTGCGCGTTGGGGAGATAGGTGCAGTGGGGGTTTTCAGAATATCGCCCTTTAAATGGGTATGGGAAGTTCTATGAATAGTTGGGATTTAAGTCGTCGGCGGAAACTGTAGTTATTGGTGTTTTTGAGTGACCGCCCTTGGAGGGGGCACACCAAGAACTTAAGTGGGAAAACCAACGGACACGTTTTTAACAACTTTCCGGTTTGACCCCCATAAAGAGGGGCAAACATAGCACAATTAAAAGGAGCCCCAATGACAGATTAATAGACATGCTCAACAGTTACAGTACTTATAAGCGAAAAACTTGATGCAATAAGACTATTAGCTAACAAGTTGTTAGAGTCCTTGTGAATGACCCCCTTAAAAAGGCGTACAGTGAAATCAGCGCCAACTAAAACACCTCTCATTTTTCCTTCAAACTAAGCCGAGTGGTAAAATAAAAATGGACCCAAAGAAATTTGTTAGAAGGCATACGTGTAAAATGTAAATATTAACAATGACGACTACTTAAAACGACCCCTATTAAAGGGAGCAAACTGGCTGATCAAGAAAATAAGTAAAGTTAACTTAAAAAACCATAAAACCCGACTGACTGTAAAAAAAAAAGAATTAAAAATATATGAACAAGACGCATATAAGTATCTACCTATACCTAACTAATTGACAATCGGGGACTATATACCTAAACAGTGTAACAAATATATGTATGAGTGTTGAGTAACCTCCGACTGCCAAATAGGTAGTTATAGGTAGATACTTAAATGCGTCTTGTTCATATATTTTTAATTCTTTTTTTTTTTAAAGTCAGTCGGGTTTTTTGCTTTTTTAAATTAACTATTTTTATTTTTATCTTTTTAGCCTATGACACTCCGGGGAAGAATACGAATATTATGATACCTCACTCTTTAAAATCGGTCAAGCCGTTTAGGCTACAGGGTGTCCTGTAGGAATGTACATAGGATACGCGCGAAACACATAACCCTCCCTGTCTCCAATCGGGTAAAAAAAGAGGACCGCTTGAACTGACTCCCAGAGCCCAGTCATATATCGGCGAACTAAGCTAACTTTAGTCTAGAAAAAGGACGCAAATCGCTAATAGAAGTGCCCCCCTTGAACGGGGGAAGTAATAATAAGACCAGAGCTTCAGAATTCTTTACGAAATGTCCTCTCTTTAAAGGGAGATTGCATGACGACATAATTAAAGTCAAAAAAGAGAATTACCTACTTGATAAAGACATCAATCTGCACAACCCAAATCCTCAGTGGCACAAAAAGCGAGTTTATCAGTTGGCTTTGCCATTTCCGGTCATAATTTGCCCCCTTAAATGGGGGCCGTTACATCAACATGAATTTTTAGTTCAGTATTGGTGAAAATATATGGGAAATGTTGATAGATCTACCAGCTACGAACTAAGGATAATAATTAAAAAATGGCCCCCATTAAAATGGGTTAGAACCCACTGAACAAACAACACATGTAAAAAAAATCCTATTGACTTGAAACTTGAAGGAAACTTGAAGAAGATTGCGATTACTACTGTTTTTAGAAAAAAAAAAAAAAAAACGCTTTAAAAAGTCAGCAATTAAAAGAAACAACCGCTTTCCATCGTTTTAAAATATTGTATTTTAATGTGCCAATGCAGTTCTTATATACGTTTTTCAATTTGTTAACAAAAATATTAATGACAGGTTTGACAACATTTTGACATGATTTCAATTTGGGAAATTTCTGTGTGATTGGGTGCGTTTGGTGCACATGCACTTGTTGACACAGGTTATCGTCAACACCTCTTATAATAAGCCTAAACAATATGGGATAGTTTAAACACAGCATTTTGACATAATACAAGTTTACAGGTATAAAATGACTATTGCGACGGTGGAACAAATAGAACAATACCTAGATCAACTGGAAAATATTAAAGAAGGGAACATATCAGCAGATATGGAGTTTGACATTTAACTCCTGCAAAGATTGCCGAACTTAGATAATCGAATATCGACTGACTGACTGGTTTGAGTTTTTCTTGGTGGATGGAGAGGTATATGATAGATTTTATAAGAAGATACACTTCAGAAAGGCTATTCAACTATGATAAGTCAGACGACTGGGCTTAGTACAGCAGCTCTGAATCACCGATCAGGTGAGGTGCCGCAAGACTGTATTTATTAACCGAAACTTCTGATGTACCTTCCGAACAACATCTTCCGTAACATCATTGATAGTGTAACAGGCACTAGACAAGTTCCGTGAGAACCAAGTTCACTAAGGGCGTGAGCACATTTGCCGCCGAGTCTTAATTTCAGTGTATCTATGGCAAGTGCCTCCCACTGTCCGTCAACTGTCTTGACAAGTTTCCTGAACACACATCCCCACGGCGCAAACTAACAGGAAGATCTTTTCAATGAAGGAACACACAAATCTCAGAAAAGGGATCACACTCGCCTGTCGTCTAATTTTAGATTCCCGCGATAGATGCAGTTTATGTACTGCAGGCGGCACGTTTTTAGCCACTCCATAGCATATGAAAATAAGCCCAAAGTCACATGGATCAGCCGCCATATTCCCGGCAGCGGAAATGTGCATTGAACCGAAATGTGAATCTATCGTTGCCTCGCCGAGGGAACGTGTGCCGCCAAGTTGCACTGCATCAAACCGATCATCAGTTCGCGAGACAGGGGCGACATTCCTTACAAAAAAAAATAAGAAAAAAAAAAACAATCTTACCGCTCCACTGCGAGATAGAGATTTTGGGTTCATTTCTGTTTCGGTTTTTTCTCCCGGGGAGGGTTGGAATTTACGAGCCGACTTGCATTTAGACTACCACGACAGATTTTCCTCGTGCGGAGTGTGTGCTGGCTGGCACTTCTTCTATATACACTTTGTTCGCCTTACACAACATGTTTATGTACTTTTGGGTGGAATTTGTGCATCTATCCCTGTCGGTCGGGAGAGTAGTACGCCAGCCCAACCGAAGAGACAAAGTGCGATCATTCTAATTTTAGATTGAGCAGCCGCCGGCCGCCGGCCGCCGCGCAGCACAGAATCCAGGCCTCTTGGTCAATCACACACATTGCCTGGTTCGATGGTATAATGGGGAGAGCGCAGTGCCCAACTGTACGCGGCACATCCTCCAAGCTGTTCGAAGCAATGATCCTCGCCTTCGAGATGATTGTGACTGGTGATCATGGTGATCATCATTATGAGTATGTTGATAATCGGAGTTTGGTCAGTTTGGTCATCAGAGCGGGCGAACGTATGAAATTTCAGTTTTTATGTTCCCCCCTTTGGCTATCGGTGTTTTGCAAAAAAATATCCGCGCCCATATTTTGCTGTGCAGATATACTTTCGCCTTTGGGTGGATGTGTGCTTTTATTGAAAAACTGAGAGTGAGTCATATTGTTGGTAATACCGGTGTCCATACCTATGGTTAGCGAGAGGTTGAACTTGATTTGTGCCGACTGGCGAGTAATTTTGTTAGTGGCGAACAGTGCGTGCTATAAATTTGTTACTCGTTAGCGTGGCACTTGGTGGTGACTACGTTCAGTTTTCAGATGGAAATGGAACTGATCGGAAACTTGTTTCAATTACGTAAGAGCGGGTTGCAGGTTTCTTTTTTTTTTTTTCTGCAAGAATTTCAGAAGGCCTAATTGGTAGTTAGGGGTTTGTCCATGTCCAGTGTGGCGACAGTCATACATACATATGTAGTTGTTGGTGGTTGCATAAGTCGATATGTGTGACTCTATTTCTACCTTCAGTTGCTAATGTTAAAGCAAGTAAAGTTAAAATATTTTCTCGTGTATAGTTGCAGCCATTAGCCGGCGGTCAGATACTTAAGTATTGGTATTGAATCTATGGACAAGTGGAGCGTTAAGGGGTTCGACAGTATAACAGAGTCCCAGCAAAACCCCAGAACAATTTGTATGCACATAATCAATAAAAATCCAGTAGAAGCGTTTTGACAAATCACCTAAACTTTGCAAAAACAAGTTCTGGGAAAAGTTTTCTCCATGGTGGAAAAAATACCTGCGCTCTAATCGCGTAATTTATGAAACGATCATCGTCGAAACGATTGAACAAAACGACATCGTTTTTAGTTTGCTTCATATAGCATCATCGTCGCATCGTTCAATCGAATCGTTTATCGTTCTCGTTTTGAACAGTTTGAACATGACTGTAAACAAACTTTGACAATTTAAATATAAAAAAATGGTTGGAAACTGTCTTTTTTTTATCATTTGTTTGTTTTTCTTCGTTGTCGTTGATGGATATAAACGTTGATGGATATAAAATTGGGAACTAAATTTAAAAAGGATAGTCAGCAAGGAATGTGGCCTCTACAAGTATCAAACACTTATCTACGAAGCCAAACAACACCTAGTGGTGTTAAAAAGCAAGATTCGACCAAGAAGGGTGGAATGTTTTATGAAAATTCACATTAAACGAATACACAAGAGTGTTTTAAGAAGTTTTATTGCTAAACATCGAGTTGTAACAAAGAATTCAATGAATGCTATTTTATGATTGTATTACTGCATGCGATCATAAACCAAATAAATAAAATTAACTCGATATTCTTTTTGAAAAGAGTGCGTCCTATTACAACTTCGATAAAAGCAAATCCTCTCCAAAGAGAACATAAGTTGGTGTCTTCCGTAAAATATTGTTTTTCTTCTCTAAAGCCTAGCTTAAACTGAAAGTTGAATTAGTAACGTGAAGCAGCATTAAACGATGATCGTCCAATCGTTTCAACGATAACCTTTTTTTGGTTGTTACACGAAGTAGAAGCATCGTCGAGAAGATGTCGTTCGATCGTTTTGTATGCTTACGCGATTAGAGCCATGTGCAACAGGCAACTTCTCAACTGACTTTTTTCCCCTTTTTAGCTTGAGTTTAAACCAATTACAGACAATTGAAAAATGTGCCTAACCTCATTAGAAGGCTGATTACTTAAGCGCGCGTAGGATAAAAAAACAAACAAATTTTTCGCATTTCAATACGCAATATTCACCACACTAGATATATAAAGTAATTGTGTAGTAGATTTTATTCACCACACCGCCAAATACACAGCCCTAGACAGCTTTGGGCTAAATGTGGTGAATACGTGTTATTGAAGGTTGTTGTATTGACTAACCGAGGTGAGTATAGGAAATATCATTTTACTTACAAACGCAAAGCCAACTCCGATACTACATCGCAAATTTATACTCTACTCATGACACTGGTTGGTTTTTCAATTGTTGAAGTGACAGCCACAGCTACTAGGCATAGCTTCAAAATTGAGGTTTGTGTACCTACTATTGGTATATTACCTACCACGCGACCTTAAAATATTTTCCAACTGTTGCGGAATCTCTAGCCAAGAAGTTGGGCTTTAAAGTTGCTCAATTGTATTACGTCAGAGAGGCTATGTGCCTCGGAATGGAAAGACGGGACATCAAGGTTAAAATGGCCTAAATTGGGGAGACAGACCTCGAACCCGCATTGTTTTCGAATAAGCTATTCTCTGGATGATGGCTTTCTCTCGGTCATCGACAATGCATTTGCGCAAACTGAACTGGGTGCTGCTCTTACACTTGGAACTTAAGCACTAAATTGCTAGTTTTTAAAAAATCTATCATTTCGACGACAAACAGAGTCCTATTGCCTCCAATTTTCTAAGTAATTCGTCCAAAGTGTACTTTATTCGTCTAAGCACACTCGCGATACTCCTAAAAGGACGGCATCTTAGCAGAATAAGCAGACCATGCAATTAGAAATCAGCCAGATAAATTTTGTACAAAGATTGTGACCTTCGTATAGTTGGTTGTTGGTAGTTGGTTGCTGTATTCGCTAAATGTGGTGAACCAATGCCTCTTTTTAAACAATTGAAAATGCCGCTACTTATGAAAATCAAGAGAAAGATATAAAGGGTGATTTTTTAAGAGGTTTAGAACTTTTTTTAAAAAAAAAACACAAAAAATTCGAAAAAATGAATGAAATATTTATTTGAATCGATAGTTTGAACCTTGCAATTTAATGTTTAAAGATAATTTCATGCAAATGTTGACCGCGGCTGCATCTCAGGTAGCCCATCCGCTGAGTCCAATTTTGGCATACTCTTTCACACATATCGGCCGGTATCTCACGAATGAATGCATGGATGTTGGCTTCCAGTGCGTCAATCGAAGCGGGCTTGTCCCTATACACATTAGCCTTGGCATACCCCCACAAAAAATAATCTAATGGTGTCAAATCGCACGATCTAGGCGGCCAATTGACCGGCCCGAAACGTGAAATTAACTGTTCACCAAACTCGCCTCGCAATTGCGCCATTGTTTCGCGTGCTGTGTGGCATGTGGCACCGTCTTGTTGAAACCACATATCATGCAAGTCAAGAACTTCCATTTCGGGCAAAAAAAAGTTTGTTATCATCGCTCGGTAGCGTTCACCATTGACAGTAACGCTGCGATTCGCATCATCTTTGAAGAAATATGGCCCAATAATGCCGCCGGCCCATAAACCGCACCAAACAGTGGCTTTTTCGGGATGCATTGGTAGCTGTTGCAATGCTTCTGGCTGATCTTCACTCCAAATGCGGCAATTTTGCTTATTTACGTACCCATTCAACCAAAAATGAGCCTCATCGCTGAACACAATTTTTCGATAAAAAAGCGGATCCTCGGCCAGCTTTCCAAGAGCCCATTCACCAAAAATTCGGCGTTGTGGTAGGTCGGCTGGCTTTAGTTCTTGCACCAGCTGTATCTTAAAAGGCTTTACGCCCAAATCCTTCCGCAAAATTTTCCACGTAGTGCTGTAACAAAGGCCTAACTGCTGGGAACGGCGCCGAATCGACATTTCGCGGTCTTCTGTCACACTAGCTGATACGGCCGCAATATTTTCTTCACTACGCACAGTACGTAAACGTGTTGGTGGTTTAATGTCCAACAAAGTAAATTTGGTGCGAAATTTGGTCACAATCTTCCGAATAGACTGCTCAGAAGGTCGAGAATGCCGATCATAAAATGGAAGCAGCGCGCGATGAACATTTCGAACCGAGCACGAATTTTGATAGTAAAATTCAATAATTTGCAAGCGTTGTTCATTTGTAAGACGATCCATGGTTAAATTGCAAACCAAACTGAAGCTGTTTGACAGTGACACAAGGTACTAAACACACGTCAGCTGTCAAAACCAGTGTTGCCAAAACCAAACCAGCTAAAAAATCACCCTTTACAACATCATTTTGATGGCGAAATCCGCATGTAACTCCATATAAGACTACTTAATGAACTTCCGACTTTCTGTGTTAAACGAAGACTAACTTCACAGTTACAAATATGTCGAGCTGCTAAAAAATGTTAGCCAAATGTTGGCACTACCAAAGTTCTGCAATTGTACAACTATACAATTCTAACAAACTGTGCCTTGAAGACGGCGTATCTGAGCTGAACATATGTCTAATAAGTGAAAACCCAAACAGAAGCACGATTTTCTTAAGCCAATGCTCCGCTGAATACTAGGTACTCAAAAGCAATTAGACGAAATAGCTAGTTCCAGACCTTTTGTGCCAAATAGACCTATTTATAGAAACGGGCTCAAACTTTTGAGTATCGAGGACAAAATTTGTTTGTTTAATATTGGTAGACTTAATGTAATCACTGTTGTTCTAATCGCTAAGTCTGTCCACTTGCCAATCACCTCAAGTACGGTGACTGATGAACGAAATAAAAATCAATCGCAAAACAGCTGAAACTTTGAGCGAAGGCCTCTCCCAGAGGATGTGCCCAAAGAAGAGGCAAGCGCATTGTATATAGATTATCTAGGTAAGCCACATTATTGTCTATGGATCTCAAGCCAAAATTCAAAGTTAAGTTTTAAGTGTCAAAAAAAAAAATTAAAAAATAAGTCCTTATATTTACAAGCAATCGAGTATAAATGTCTAAAACTTACAAAACAGGTCGATCTAAAGAAAAAAAGGCAGCGTTGAAAAAATGCATCTTTCTCAAGAAACTTTTAACAGCAAAACAGAGACAGGTCCTAGCCAGAATTTTGTCCTGGGCTTTATTTCCATTTACCCAGTGAAATTTCTGCAGAATTTTGTCCTAGGTGGCGCATTAAAACCTTCAAAGCTATTCCAAATTCAATTTTTTTGTTTAATTTAAGAACAAACATCAAACATAAACTCGCTTTCATCTAGATGTAGCTAAAATTCAGATTTAAGTGCATAATAAAATGAGAAATGTCAAAGCACTTACAAACGTTAAAGTGATCTTCTTAAGTTTGTTTGCTTACCTGAAAAGAAAAAAAAGAAAATTTAATAAGATTATTTTTTTATTGGTAAGCAAAGTGTTAGGTTAAGAAAACAAAACAAAACATAAAATCAAAATCATTTATTTAGTTTGATGTACTAAATGTAAAGCATTTCTCAGACTTTCAAATGGGATTATCTTTTTTTTGTGTCTGGCTAAAGCTTTAGTGGTTTCTATTTTTTAAGCAGTAAATTGTGCAATGCCTTCAACAAGAAAGTTCAAAAGTTCGATAATTGCATTCAAATTTTAGCCTTCAGCTTAGGTGGTTTGTAGGAATTTGTAAAAAGGCTTTGAAATTTATTGGACGTTAGGTATGCCAATTCATTCGTGAAAGACGGTACCAAAACTTCGACGATGGTGCGATCTTCATAATTCACTACATTTAATTTGGACACTCTTGTAATTCATACAGAAAAATTAGGTTATGTTGATTTCGTCCTGCAGAAATGTGTCCTAAGAACAATGAGAAACGTCCGCCATAGAAAACTTGGTGGAGGACAACTTAGTTCCTTTAACTGAGCTCTGTTTTGTGACAGCCGAGAAACTTGCACCTCTTCGGAGCTAAAGGAGAGCACTGGATTTTCAAGCCCAACTGGTGTACCTTCATTCGGCAGAACACATTTTCACTGAAAGATCAGAGTATTCCCTTGACAGTCGGCAACAAAATGGTAAATAGCTGCAGCTGGCTTACTCGATCAGAGAATTTTGTTCTTTTTTGAAAAAAGGTACGGCGGGAGAGAGAGCCCTGCACTGGCACCTCAGAAAAACTTTGTAAAGCAATATATTTAACAATTTTAAAGCCGATTTGTCTTATTTATGTCAGACCACTCTGCAGGGACTTATTGATGTCATAAATATTTCAAATAAAACTACTGTGCACTTTTAAACGTTTTTGAAAACATTTTGTGAATCTTTGAGACGTTCCTCAAAAAAAAAAAAAAGCTAAGCTTAGTAATCCTTTACTAACTTCTCAAGTTTGTTATGAAGACAATGTAAAACGCAGCTCTTTTATGGCGTAGGCTTTTTAATTTATTTATTAAGCTTCACTAGTTATAGCCCGATTCTTATAGCCAACTGAAGTTGATTGTAGACTTGAGTATTCAAAAGAAGAAGAAGAAGCTCTTTCAGTCACTCCTAGATGGCTCTCAATCAATCAATCAATCCTGTCAGGATATTTTGTGTAAAGTGTTGTGAAAATTAACAATCACTCGAAAAAGTTTGATTTCTTGGATATTTTGAACTTTTCTAGCCTCAAACGGTTAACAAAATAAATGCTTTTGCCACCGATGGCGATTGGTGCGCCTCACTCTGAAATACGATAAAACCCCACAATGACTTTGATCAACCAGGAACCAATAAAAACCCCATCCAGAGCTGTATTTCCATTTAATTTCGATTTAAATCAAATCAAAAATACCCAAACAACAAAGCGACAAGTGCATTACCGACCCGAATTCAAACGGCTGCTGTCAGTGACGCTCTCAACGGACAACAGCTACAATTGTATAAGTTTTCTTGGCCCATTCGACACAAGTACTAACCGAACAATTGCGAAATGTCAGCGCGTGGGATCGCACAATGCAAAACTGAGCCAGAAATCTGTCCAAATTAAGTCACCCCAAGGTACGGGCTGATATACCTACCTACTGACAAAGTAGTTATGGCATTAATCCGAAAATTAGCTACACAACAGCTCACACACTGCCAGCGAATCGGATGGATATCGCGTACACTAAAAAGCAAAGTTAATGGCACCCATCATCGAAGTGAATATCGACCAGTACTTAACCTTGTCTTTATGACCCGCACGGCGCAAACTGGCGCAAGGAAACATATTCACAAACAAAATAAACCAACTGACTGACGGATAATTCCTCGCTTCTTTATCTGTGCCAGTGTTGTTATATCGTGGGATTTATCCCTTTTTGTGGGAATTTCGATGTCCGAAAAGCCTTCCGTGGGATAAAGGGATAAAGCACCAATTCGTGGAAATTTCAGAAATCTGACAAAAAACATTCAGACTATAAATTTTGGGTGAAATTCCATCAAAACACCTGTATTTCGCCATGATTATCAACACACTGAATGTCCATAAAAAAATAGCTCATGTAAATCGTCTTTTATCAAAATTTTCTAGATCCAAAAAATAATCATAGCAGTGTTAGAAACTGCGGTTTTCTTACTAATTTCATTCAACGTGATTTTCTTTCCGTGTAATACAAATTTTACCTTTAAAAACTGGATTTTGACGAAAAAAAGTATCGCGGGATTTTAAAAGGGAATTTGAGTATGGTGAAAAGGGAAAAAAGAGAAAAATGACCAAGCTTCGTGGGATAAATGAAGAGAGATTGCTAACAACACTGATCTGTGCATGTTGTTGCGGTATTCGTGTTTATCGGGTGAGTGTACTACACAAATTGGCGAGCGCATACAAATGTTCAACTCAACAAAATGATCCTGTCCACCTACGCGCACATGGCTATTGATTTGTCGTGATTTTGATTGTGCTGGGGATTGGTCGGACAGCGTTTGGTTGGCGCTTTTGTTCTCGCCTGTGATTGTGATTTCACAAAAAAAAATTCTTTTGTAGAAGCGTGGTGCTAATAAATCATATTGAGTCCTAACCATTTGTTTGCTGGTTGTTTTTGTTTATAAATTAGCTTGCGCTAGTTTATTGACACCTAACACATTGTATCACATGTTGGCCAAGCCTAGGAATTTCTGTGTAGGTACAATGTAACAATAGTCGCGTTTTGACGTTCGAATTACCTTCTAGTTTCTGGGAGCTTTGGCTGAGAATATTGTTACCAAAGACCGTCTATTGGAGCTGTTTTCAATTAACCAAAAGACAGAAGACCTGTCAAAGGTCTTGTAAATGGGAGTTTCCTATTTAACAGTAAGGTCCTCTTAATGTAGAAAATTCCAGATTCCATTACATATTTAGGGTGGACCTTGATAAGCCCTCCAACCTCCAAGTGCTAAATGTAGATGAAACTGTTGTAGAGGAACTTTCGACGCAGTAGACTTATGACGAAGAAGTGTACAAGGTTTAGTAATCGGACAAATATCTGACAGGCATCTAAGAGTGCGTACAACTAAATTACAAGTATGGACGCAGTGGGTAATTGGTTAGCGCTTTGGCCTAGTGCCAACTTTTTCCTTTCCATTCGTTCTTTATGAACATATCGTGCCAAATAGTCATTTTATTTAAACGCTTGGAACCCTATGAAGCCGTATTTTTACAGCCATTCAAGGGACTTTCCCAGTGCACCGAAACAAAAAAAAAATCAATTCCCAACACATGACATTCGTTGTAGCCATGATGGAGTCCCACAAGTGTTTCTACTTGGTCCATTGCTTTTTAAAGTTTTAATTAAAATAATGTGCAAGTACATAATTTCCCACTGCAATAGGAGTGGTTTCAAAGCTTTTTGAGGTAGTAATAACCAGTTTTACACTCGCCCGCACTTTTGTTGATTTGAGGTGTTCCTTTGAAGTTGCAGTGACTATGAAATAACCTCAATAACAGTATATAAGAGGTGACCATGGTAAAGGGGTGAGAGGCTGTTCCATCTGTAACTGGGGTAAGAAAAGCAATAAATCTGGGTCAACATTCTGTAAGGCGAAACGTTCAAACGTTTGCGTTTGCACGACGAAATTTGCTTGTGTAACATAGGGCAAATCATTCGTGCGCACGAAAACGTTTGATCGTTTCGCCTTACAGAATGCCGACCCAGTTTCGTCAATGCAGACGTGTGTCTAGGAATGCACTGCAGTTTTTCTGGGGTCGTTACCATCAGCGGTCGTTATGTCAGCGAGATGCATGGTGCAACGTGCAACAGAAAGATAATATCTGAGTGTCAATATCTTGCTAACAGACGAGAAAATCTTCTCCAAATAAATGTTGGACCAGTCCACTCACCTGATAAGGTCGTAAAAACATTGGAAAATTCTGAAGATACGTTGGAAACTGTTAACTTCGAACCAAATTCATTTACGACATCAGGGATCAAAATGATGACAAATAACAGCCTGACGAAAGCTCAGCAAGATGGATATTCGTTTAAATATCGAAGGTTAGTCGCGATGGTCTGAACAAATTTTATAAACAGTCTTTTGAGGATTTGCAAGTGATTTTTGCGACCGACAGCGTATTTAAATTTTCAACAAGGACTTTGAACAGAGGCAGCAAATAATATCTGACAAATTTTAGAAGCAACAAGAATTTCCGCAAGGCAAGAATGGAGGGGTAAATACTTTTTTTTCAAATTTTTTACTGGACATACGCAGTCGAAGAAGTAGTCAAATAATCATCCATTCTGATTTAACCATGATTGTCGAACATCCGTCTCTCTTTCTGTCCAGGGACCAAAAAACCAGGGACTGAGTCGATCTTGATCAATTTTTTGTATTGGTTTGGTAACAATCGGGGTCATATTAAATTCTTTTGTGGGTGTCTAAGTTCAATGCTTTAGAGTGATTTGTCCTTTTCAATCGATGGAGAGGGGTTTTACTTTATAGGACCCTTCAACGCCTTGACAGGGCTTTAAAATGAATTGATCTACACTACGATCAGTCAGGCGTATTAGCCATTAAATTTTATTAGCGACAATTCAAATTATACTATGATTATAGGGTCTCCTTTTGAACGGAGATGTTTCGAGCCAAACAACTTGGGTAAGTAAATCTACCGACAAGAGGCGACCAAAAACTATTCTGTGGACTTGAAAAGATTCCAAGACGGAGTATGGGATATATGCCAGATGTCCTGTAGTTGGAAGAAATGGTTACATTAGGTCGAATTGGGATTTTCTTTGATGGCTTTCAAGATCGAGGGTCCAATTAAGCTCCTTACCTTTTCCCCGACTATTTTGATAAATCAGCTCATTAAAAATTAATGAGTGAATGAAAAATGTTACAACCAAAGTGTTTTGAGGATGTTCTTAAATTTCTAGCTAGTTCTACGTTCCCTATTAATTTTTATCGATTTTTAAGTTATTGGAAGAGAAATCTCTTGTAAGAATTGTTAAATTTAACGAGTTTGCTCTTGAACATTGTATGGTAACTTCAATTCTACTACAAGAATTACATAAAGAGATAGTTAACGAATGTTTTAAATACAACCCAAGTCCTTTATATCGTGTCACTTTGACGTTTAAACACGAGCACAGAGTACAGACCTCAATTCCGGTCGAAAGTGCGACAAACCAATAATTTTCGAGTCTTTACGCAGTCGAACATTCACAGATATCAGACCCACTAGCCACGTGATCTGAGACGCCATACCATACCAAGTAAACAAAACTTATTTTTAGAACAAACAGAGATACGCAGCCGCTTCTAAGTACGTCCGTACACCTCTGCATGTGCCGCAGTTTCAACCGAGTATATCCAATGAATTCACCCTCCTATTGCGCAGCTACCAGAAACCCACTCCATCATTTTTATTCATTAAGTTAACTCGTCTTAATACAT
The DNA here is from genome assembly GCA_951230905.1 of Cheilosia variabilis. Classification (NCBI taxonomy): domain Eukaryota; kingdom Metazoa; phylum Arthropoda; class Insecta; order Diptera; family Syrphidae; genus Cheilosia; species Cheilosia variabilis. Next base: position 47,191,411 of record OX579679.1, read on the forward strand.
TTCATGTTGTAGCGTCATCATGTTAAATCTATTATATCCAGCGTTTGACGTCAAACAGGTAGCTACACGTACACCCGCACTGCGTGTACAACTAAAACTCGCTCTGGCCTTGTTCGGTAATTGTTCGTTTTTTTTCTTCTGCTCATCCATCTGCTGCTGCAATTGTGTAGGGCTACTGATACATGCTGTCTATCCATCAACAACTAAAGCATTCGCTTAGAGAAGATGCCTCTGTGTCGTTGCATGACTGCCTTTATTGCGAGATGTGCTGTCGTGGTGTAGTCAACATTTCGATGAGTTTGCGATTAGATTAGATACGAGATGAGATGAGTTTTATTTTAATTGCTCGCTCAAAATGGGAACTAAATTCAGGAATATGAGGCTGTAACCTGCGTGTATCTAGGGCACAACAACATGTCACATCAATATTTGTTTAGGGCTTATCTGATACATTTACGCGCTCAGTACAAACAAATTAAGACGGAGTAAATAACATTTTGTAAACACAGACCGAAGATCCACCAATAAAGCTCCGCACATCAAAAGTAGATATACCTTCCATTCGTGTGACCTTATTATTTACATTAGATCAGCCTCCAGCAGAGCAGCAAACAAGTGAGCGTGGTGGAAGATGAAAAAGTAACAAGTTTGTATGATTTCTAGATAAATCCATTAGCCCTAGGGCGACACTTTTTCCCCTCTGCATCGTAGGTGTACAATTTTACGATCTTTTCACAAAAAGATACTTCAATCAGACGAGGCAAACAGAAAATTAAATCCAAATTGAGGTACACACATCTTTCGGATGAAAGCAGAAGAAGCAACTTCAGCGCACGCACACTTTAGATTCGTGGAATTATCATTTTTTATTCCTGCTAATTTTGATTGAAAAATAAGAGAGAAATGTTTTCTGTTCTTAGAATGCACTTTTACCAATGGCATGGTGTTTGTCTTATAAAATAAACAGTTAATCCGACAACTTGAACCATGATATTCGCTCAAATTAAGCGATAAGTCAAGCGAGTTGACAGGTTGAGTTTTAGTAAAAGTAGAACGATGGGAGATGTTAAATTGATTTTCAGTTTTACTTTAATTCAAATGAAATATAATTGCAAAGCTCTAAGGCGGAGCCCTCTGTTGTTTTGATGTTCAAACGTTACAAGAAAAACAGCGGCATAGATTCTCACGACCATTTTTTCCGTGCGTTTTTTTTTTTATTTTTTGAACCTACGATTTTATGCCGGCTGAATTCAAAAACCCTTTCATTGACAGTCAAACTCTTGTCAGACGTTCGCGAGTGGTAAATGGAAAAAAAATTGTTTTTTTTTTCTTCGGGTAATTGAACCAAACCTCGCTCAGTAATCCAGCGCACTATGTATACCCACTGAGGCAACGTTGAAATATTAAAATAAAATGAATACAATTTACATACCCACTCGAAATAAATCAGAAATAACAGTAAAAGTCGCTTATAAGGAGGATGAAGGGACCCAGCGAATGCGGTCGGTTTAACCGGCGGCTTAAATCACTCTAAAATTGCAAACTATTTTAGAATGGAGAGTTAAAATAGTTTTTAAGGCGATTTGAAAAAAAATGTTTGTTTTTTAAATTTTGTTTTGCGTTTTTTCACCCCAAAATATAGAAAGAAGCATCATTGAAATAAAAAAGATTCCAAATAATTCATAGAGCACGACTGTGTCGCATGAAACTTGCACTACAATTGCGAATTCTTTTTCGATAAGTTTGATTTTTTTATAAATCTTCGTAGCGATATTTATCTCACACTTAGTCAGTTCTTGGGAACGATATTGAAGTAAAATTCGGCCGTGGGCCTTGCACAAGGCTTTACTTCTTCAGAGGGAGTTGAAGGCTTTACAAATAGTTGTGCCCGCAACCTTGTTCGCACTTCAAGTTTGTACTGTGCATTGTTTATTTATTTATAATCATTTATAGTGACTTAACTGAGTACCAACTTTAAGATAAAATACGAAACACAATTAAGAACCGGCTTTCGAATTCGAAAAAAAATTCCCTTTCAATGTTTGAATTTGCGAAGCCATAATAAAATAATATTTGCAAATATTTCGTTATTTTTTTAAGTGTGAAACTGAAAACTAAAAGCTTTTTGTGGTTAAAGTGGCTTTGATGCGGGCACTCCATTTCGTTTCTAATATTTTTCAATTTAAAATAAAACTGGCTGATGATAGGTGTTGGTCTGCCCCTCAGGGTTCTGGTTGGAGCAGAATAGTTGGTTGGAGCTTTAAATATATACAACGAAGAGTTGGCTCCCCTTAGTATTGTGAACTGTATAAATAATTGCAATTTTAAAAGAACGAAGTCAGAAAAAATACATTTTGGTCAAAAGTAGATACCTCCAAAAAAGTAGGCGTGGCAATAAACGCCATAGCCTTTTCGGTGTCTTAGGAAACATTTCATGGAAAGTTTCTTCCGAATCTGTCCAGTAGTTTTCACGTCAACTGGAAACGGACATAAAAGCTCCTACACTCAGAAAAAGAGAAATTGTTAAGCGAAGAATTTTGAGATTCTTAAAAAATTGTAAGTTAAAAGTGGGTTCAAATATTATTTTTGTTAACAAGAACTCGCTTTTATGTTTCCAAGAATCAGGTTTTCAGCGTAAAAATTATATACTCTCCATAAGCATTTTATTACATCATTTTCATATCTGGGTTCATTTTAACCAACGAAAATTGTTGGCACTACAATTTTTTTTCTGAGTGTATGAATGTATGTATAATGATAATAATTCCAACAGCAATTGTATATTTTATGGCATGAATAATGAGGCTAATATACTACAGCAGAGTAAGAGACATAGGGTCTCACTTATAACCGTCATTAATGTATATATTGTGGGTCGAAAAAAGGTAAAATAAATAAATAGTTGGCGGATCCAAACGGCTAATTTAGAAGCTCCTTCACGACAGTTATATTCTCAGACGTTCGCGAGAGGTGGCGCAGCGGAAAAAAAAAACATAAGTTGGAATTTGGGTTTTTTCGGGATTCGAACTTGGGACCCCTTGTTTAGTAGTCCAACACACTAACCACTAAGCCACTGCTCGTTTTGTATAAAAAGTGTTGGCATTGGCAATCCTTTCATGGAGCCTATAGGTTATAAATTTTTTTTCTCACTTTTATTCTATAGAATATAAAACAGTCCATCCCAATCGTAAGGTAAATATTTACTGTGAACAAGATTAGTCTATTTATTCAATTATATTGCACGTTCGAAATAAAATTACGCGCTCGGCACTGACTCACATCCAAATGACGCAATTTGTCACATTATGATTTTTAATGCGATTTCGAAGTAGGAAAAAATCCCACAAGAACAATTGCCTGGTAACGACATAAAATATTTAATGCAGGTATTTTGTGATTCCATTAGATTGCTGATGTCATTCCATGGATCATCATTATTTCAGTTCGTTGGTAACCCATTTTCATTAACAGACTGCCGCCTCTGGCAACAAAACTAAAGGTTGCAACCTACTTATCAAATGATGGCTAATGACATTTGGCTTGTTTTCAAACAACTTTCCCAAAAAGTCAAACACTTTCTTGAGTACCGGTTATATTTAGTTGATTAATTAAACAATATCAATCAATTGTATAGAACGCATGAATACAATATTTCGCTAATGACTGCGAAAGATGTCAGGTTAATTTATAACACGTGTAAAGATCTTATTGCTGAGATCATTTGGCAAGATCACACCTACTGGTTTCTGTTGAAAAATAAATTTTAATTATGAAACCAACCGAAGGAGTAATTAAACTTTGTGAATGATGGTGGAAAGTGTGAGGAAAAAATAAGAAAAGTAAGAGGTAGACAATTCCCTTTCCCTAATGATTTGGTTATACGACTTATTTGGGTTGAGTTGTATTCAGAAGAGTGAGAAAAATGGGCCAAAATGTGTCGTGGTGGATACAACTTGATACAGAAAAATCTAGTGGAGCAGCTGCTAGCATCTGATGCCTGATGGTTTTCAGCGGCGAGGTAGGGTGGAACACACTAATAATGAGCGAAACCTACTTCAAAAAATTTGATGGCCAAATTTCAATGCATACAAGAAATAGAAAATAGTTTTCATTGGTTTCAAAAAGCATCAAGTCCTCGGTATCAAGCAAACAGCAAATAAAGAAGACCGATAGCTCACAGCAAACAGCGAGCCAGATGTGCAGTGAAATCAAATTCATCATAATCATCTTCATCATCATAGACCCAATTTGATGAGGACTCCTTTTTTATAGGCCCAATGCTCTCCTAAAAGCTGAGAAAAGAAAAAAGTAAGCCTGTGACACAGACAACTTTGGAGAAACGAATGGCTTCTTTGTAGACCATGAACTAAAATATATCCCGGGCAGGACATCTCTTTCGAAAACGTACGGTGTGATTCAGAGATTTCAATGAAAAACTCACCGGTTCCAACAGATAAACGTAACTGAAGAGCTTCTCAATTCTTGCGACCTATTACTGACTATTTGCGAGGGACTTTGCATCAATAAAGAAAAATCATTCCTAAACAATTTTATTCAGGCGCTCATTTGACAACTATTTTTGAATAAACGTCACATCTAGGAAAATTAATGTCGGCTTTTTAAGGATAGTCATAGAACAAATAGTCTTTAGGCCTTCTTGATAGCGGTTGAACTGTCAATGAATTTTGAAAGCCCCGTATGGGACCTTCGAACTTTTGCGACATTCAGTTTAAATTTTTTTAAAGTTCTCATTGACCATACGTATCAAGAGACGGAGTCGAAAGAGAAAACATGCACATGACGTTGTATTGTATAAAGGATTCCGCCACAAGTAGGTACTTTGCATTTTGTTATGCTCTGTTCAAATACGTCACAACTTAAGATATAATTATTTCAGAATATAATTTCTTTTGCATTTCACTGTGGGAAGGATATCGAATTCCGCATGCAATCATACGAATATTGAAAAAATGCATTTCACGATTTTATGTGTTAATGTCGGCTCTCACTTTGCAGGATTTTTTCTAACAACACCGCGCGGTTGTCTTTTAGGAACTCATATCGCGGTACTTACAGGATTCTTATAGTACAGCTGCAAAATTTGCCATAGAAAAGTATTTCAAGTATCCGACTACCAAATTTAACAGAAAGATTAAAGATGATTGATAGCAAGGCCCACAGTGTACTTTTCTTCGTTCTTCTTGAGGTGTCGAAAGCTTCGTGATGAAAAAAAAGTATCCACCTCCATCTACTTCCATTTATTATATTTCTTTCTCGTCGTAGCTCTGTGGTTAAGCAAAAGTATAATTAAAAGAAACAAGAAAAAAGCTCCAACTTTAGGCATAAGCTAGAAATAATATTCGCCCTGCGTTTCATAGCCCCTTTAGCGCATACATAAAAAAACCCCGACTCTCATAAGATTTACACATTTTTAGTGTTCGAAAATAAAAATTAATTATTAGAGTTTCACTTCAACCAGGAGCTAAGAAAAACAGTGCTTCAATGATGGTGCCAAGGTGTTCGTGTCTCTATATCTCAGGAACCGAGAATAATTTCAAAACATCTTAAAAATGTGCTTAAGGATAGTCGGCAACCCATCCTTGATCCATGCAACTCTGCTTCATACTCATACAGCCTTTTCTGGTAGGTTAGAGTTAGACCATAAGACAACTCATACATCTAAGTTCGAACCTGAACTTGCGGAACGGTGTACACAGCGTTGCCAACCAATTTTGACGAAAAAATGCCTAACTTCAGAAAAAAAGATGCCTTTTTCAATAAAATAATGCCTAAAATAAATATTTTTAGGTAAACTGGAACAATAAATCAAAAACTAAATACAAATATAAAAAAATAAACAAAAACAATTATTATTTCCAAAAAAAAACTTATAAATTATAAATCACAGAAGAAATTGTTAATAGGAACAAAATTCATAAGTAGGTACAAAGTATTGAAAAAACAAATATAGTTTTAGTCCATCAGATTGTTTGGTCCTTGAAATCATACATTAAAAAAATAAAAAATCAGTATGTTGAATCAAAAACATAAATTAGAAAAAAACTTGAAATAATGCCTAAAAGTCATGAAAAAGCCTTAGTTGGCATCACTGGGTGTACACAATTTAAATGCCAAACTGACTTGATGTAAAATTGAGCTGTATGAGTATAAGATGGTAATTCATAAGTTTCATAAAGGATAGCGATAGCCAACAAATATTGTCGAACTGTTGCCAACGGAGTCGATTACTGAAAATTAATGTACACCTACACATTTTACAACAATTTCAATTGCCACCGCATATCATCCACAGACAAGGGCAACTTATCCACGGCCATTTCACACGTGTAGGTACAGCTTGTCAACCATTTAAATTTACTAACTGCATTTAGTCATTTATTAACAACAATTGTGTGACAATCATGATGGATGGCGACCGATAGAAGCGAGCCACTCAGTAGGTACTCACACATCACAAAAATAATGAAATTTCTGTTACTGTCAGAATTAAAGTGACATTTATGGCCAGTTATTAAAATTTCAATAATCATTTTACAATTTGGAAGTTTTTCAACAAACAGAAACAAGCCTCCAAAACTAGTAAGTCAATGCCAAACTTACAAGCCTATTACAACACAATTCAGTTTAAATGAAAATGGAAACTGCCAACAATCGAAAATAGCTTAATCCGTCAAAAGTTAACGTGTTCAGCGACCACAAGTTGTCAGTCTACTTGCACGGGGGCATGGATTGACTGGAAATTCACTTCATCCCCAGTACGATACTGAGCTACATCCGCCCGACCCAGATATGCAAGTAGCCAATGCTTTAATCAAAAATGTTGTTAAACAAGATAATTAAATTAAAATGGAAATTTAAAATGCAAGCCAAACAGAAATTTAGAAATTTCAACCAAAAAAAAAAAAACATAAGACTTCAATAAGTCACTCTAAAGCAACAAATTTTTTTAACAGACTATTTAATTATCCAATTAAAACATTCCAAACGCTTGCACATATTTCTTTTCATAAATCATAATTGTCTGTGTTTTCATAAGCGCCAACGGTATGAATTATGACACGCCATGTTAGTTTTGTGCAAAATTGATGAGGTCTTTCGCTTAAGCTGGATGCTGTTTAATATGATACGATGAATCAGTGACCAAGTTGATAATTGCAGGTCTACTCGTATCTTATCTTATCATATTTTCACTCATATGATGAACGTTGGGTAAATATGTTAATCGTTATGTTGTTGTTATTGTTGTTGTTTTTGAAGCTTCAGAAGACATGCGAAAGCCACAAGTGTATGCTTACTATATGTATAATTACAGTCCTCCTATCGCAAACAAAATGAGCATGGTTTCTTTTTGTTTTTTGTAAACAACAATAAACATCACTTTTGGCTATCTTGTGCCTTGCGGAGTATCAGTGGATTGATGGTGTTTCGTTATTTGTTTTGCTTTGCATAGGTGGAGATAGCAAAAAAGACGAATTAAGTTGAAAGGTTACATTTGGTAAGGAAAGTCCTAAAGACGGTTATGCGTTTTCTTCCCAGTTCAAACAGTCAGTGGGATTGAAACCAGTTTATCGATGAGGTGGATAGGTATTATATGGTTATGAGCCATATAAAAGTCCAAACGGTCCAAATGATGGATTTTTCGTATTTGCCCTTGAAAAATCAATATGGATAAAAAAAAAAAAACGCCCCCAAAAAAGGAGGCGTAACCTGCCATCAATATCTTGGCAATTTGTTATAAGAGACATAATCGTCGAATTTTTTGAAGAGCACGACAATCGTAACAGTTACAAATTATACTATACATGACGAGGAGACCGATGCTACGACTAAAGCTGATACCGGAGGTAGTACAATATTTTGCATTAAATTAGGAGAGCTCGAGAATATAGTCCTCAGGAATATTTTATTACAGTTCACGAGACATTGTTCAGGAGAAGTATGTGATTTACATTCACAATTTTGAGCTCAACACGCAATGTCAGATAACATAATTGAGACGATGTGTCTACTCTGTTTCAAGACATGAATCAAAACAACAATCCGTGGCGAAGTGAAGAAGAGGTTCACTTCCAGGAAGGGGCAACAAATTACATCTCTCGCCGACGAATATTTACATAGAATTGACTAGCCTGATGATGAATTAGTCAAGTACTTCGGAATGGCTATAATTACAAGCAAAATTATTTTTTAACCAAGTTGTTGGTCTTTCAAACAAGACATAAAAAAACAAAGCCCCAAGTTTAAGATTGTAGATCTAAGTAAGATGCTTCAGTAGATAGGTCTTTGGACAATCGCCGGAAAATAAACGAATTTCTGTTTAGGTGGCCTCCAAGTTTAGCGATCATCAAAGAGTGAGTACTTCCAGCTGAAATAAGAATTCAGATTCTTCTGCCATGGATATAAAAAATAAATAGAAGCTAGGTAACGAGAAAGCCGCGTTTAAAATATTTGCTGTTTTAGGAGAAGGAAAACCTCGCTAGCGATAACAATTCCGATTGGATATTTACAGTTTGGTGAGCGAGAATTTAAGAAAACAACCATTGAACCTTAAATATTGCTACAAGTTTGTCAATGTTATGATAGCATTTGGCGAACAATCGGCAAAGAAAGCCGTACGGAAAGTAACTACGATAACATAACCCAGTTTGAGTCACATGAGTAAAGCTTCACAAAATATATATAAATTGGGTGGTAAATAGTTGGCTTTAACATCTTTCGCAGCAAATCAAAGTAAAAGTCGAAAAAAAAAAGCTCAATAAAACAATTATTCCGATGGATATCAGCCTGTAGGTATGCAAACATTTTTGACAAATTGTTTATAACTATTTAATTTGTAGAATGACTTGACTTTTGGTTTGATTCTGCGTTCTCTTTGTTCCCTCTCGATAGGCACTGAAAGCAGTTAACCGGGCCATGAACTCGTTTTCGAGAAATCTGACTTCAACTTGGGATAAATAGCCCGGGGTGAGTCTCAAAAGCAGTGTTGCCATTCTGACCGGATTCCGATCATATCTGACCGAAATGTTTTCACTCTGACCGGAGAAAATTTTGAAATCCGGTCTAACCGATTTTTGACCGAAACGAAAAAATTCTTTAACCGGAAAAAACCTATTTTGACCTGAAAAATAATATTGTTCTAGAACATAGAATGATACTTGGCCATACTTAACGAACACGCTCACAATTTCATGCAGAAACCAATTTATTGTGAATAATCTTAGAATGAAGCGCTCTCACAAACTGTGACTCGGTCGGTGTGAGCATTTAAACAGACCTGAAGTGAATACGATTTAGCATATTTTGCAATTCCGGTGTTGGTTTTACCAATTTCAAACTCAGAAGTGGAGTGGAAAGATAATTTTCCAGCAAAACGATGTGATGCAAAGCTTTTCAACGAATTTTTTTGTTTTTTTGTTTTATTAGATTTAAGATTTCGAGAGTTTAGAAAAATAAAGTCACTACATACATTTGATATAATATAATTTTTATTTTTATTTTTAGTTAAAATATATTACTATATTGCATTTTTGACCGGACTTCTGGTCAAAAATTCTTATTTTATCTTTTGACCGGATTTTCTGACCGAATTTAAGAAAAAATAAAATCGGTCATTCGGTCAGATTTGACCGGATTCATTTATTTTTAGTGGCAACACTGCTCAAAAGTGTCAAGTATGCTGTACTGAGGAAAGTCATTAAAACAGTCCTAGAATATATTATTAAAGCAATCAAGGAGATTCTATAAAGCTATAGTCTATATAAAGTCTAGAGGCTGGGATACAGGAGTGCCCACATCCAAATAGTCAAGCAGCGCGTCGAGCTCTAAGACCTTCAACAATAATTCAAAAGAGTTTCCAAATATGAAAAGAAATGATTTCAGAAGGACTGGGATTTACTACAGCTCATTGTCAGCTTCGATATCACATTAAAAAGCAACAGGTGTTGGAGCTCGAATGTCCTCGCGGTACATTTACATACCTACTTTGCTAAAAAGTGTAACTACCTATTGAAATTATGGAAACCGACAGCGACCCCTTAGGGTGGCCTAAAACCTGGCAACATAATCTGTTTGCTATTTTTGCGTTGTTACGTTGTAACGTTACCTCTTCTCTTTCCCAAACTTAAATAATTTGGTACAACAAATCAGAGAGCTAAATATTTTATTAGACATTTTCTAAACGAAAAAACTAAGAAATTGGTCCGGTTTCGAAAAAATGAATCCCTTTGTCAGTTTTCTTCACCCAAATAGCAAAAAAAAAAATAAGAAGTCACAGAAGAAGTTTCCATCTGGCATCCAATTTCTAGAAAGTCATCAGAAACATGTCAAGCCGTAGATCGAATCGTCACATCCGTCAGTGAACTAAGTCTCGGAATTCAGTACGAATTATTTTGTATAGAAAAACTTATAAATGTTTTGTTTTTTAAGAGTTCTTCTATATTTGTTCTGAGTTTTTTTTAAGATTTTTAAAAACAATAACCTAAAGTTTTCACTCAAGAGGACTTCTTTGATATCATGAATTTACTATCACGTAATTGTTGCCTTCTAAACAGTCCTTTTAAGAGCTAAACTATTGGTGTGACCCGAAGCTTTTAATTTTTAAATAGTTAAATTCATTCTATTAGAGCTGTTTGTCGGTAAGTTGGAAATAAGGCAAGAGACAACTAAACCACAAATTTTGCAAACATTTCCCTACCTCTTGCGCAACCCAATTCCACTTCAACTTCTCGTCATCAAAAGATCTGTTTACCTAGAAGACCATTCGTATTTTTTCCCGGTGACGTAATCTACCAGCGATTCCTCGAAATGTACGTTCTCGTATCAATAGCTATACGCAGCGCAATTGTATTCCCAATCCCCATTCACACATAACAAACATGCAGTCCCTCGGAGTTTCACATGGTCGTCTTCATTCCAGTTCATTATAAAACTACAAGGCTAATGATTTTGGTGTTTACCTCTCACAATACCCCATGGAGTTTTCAAAAAAAAAAAAAAAAAATCGCACCCAACAGGACCACAAAGAAAAACAATAAAATCCCAAAAACTCACCCGATTGCATTCCAAGGCTGCAGCACTATGCTCCTCCCGCTGTCGAAAGCAGTGGCTGCACTTGCTCTTGTTAAAGATGTTTGGTGAAAATTTCCGACAATCTGTCGTCCTCGTACCCATTTTGACGGTTAAAAACTCTCAAATCTTTAGTTGGTGATTTTATTCACTCGATCGTTGGTAGTATGTCCTCCAGATGTCGTTCCACGAATCGAAATTCAAGACTTAATCCGATATTTTTGAAATTTCTCTCTGTTGGCACATTTTGAACAATTGAAAACACAAAAATCGTCGACACTATGACTGCGAGAGAGAAAGACCAATTTTTCTTCTCTTTGTGAAACGTAAACAAATTTCACAGCAAATAGTAGCCTTTCGATGTTTTGGCAATTTTTTTTCCTTTTCTGTTTTGCTTCACCCAAAAATAACTTTATGTCGGAATTATGCAAATGAATTCGGAGCTGGCCATATTCACTGCGCGCCACACTGTGTACACTAGGTATCAAAAAACGCGACACTTGTCGTGTGTCGGAGTTTTTTTTCTTTTGTATTATGCTTTAGCGAATTTTTACCCCACACTTTTACCGCTCAAAAACTCCAAACACTTGGCACTACACGACGACGACGACGATGGAGCAGACGAAATATAAATATCTACACATAACCGCGCGCGATAGAACAGGGATGCGGTGAGGTGGAGTGGCGTGCTTCTGGCTGCATTTACAAAACAGACACAAACCAGAAATCGCAGAATATCAAGAAAAGGCGAACTCAGCGCGACCGATAGACAGACAGACTAAAAATCAAACACAAAAACAACAAAACAGCAAAGGCACGTTTTTTTATTTATTTCGCGCAGATACCGACAAAATTTTGTGAAGAAAAAAAAATCACGGCTCTGCCGTTGTAGCTAGGAAGCCTGTCGTCCCTGCTGCTGATTCAACTCACTACACTCTGTTGCTTTTTTGACAGTTTTGGTTTTTTTTTTTTTCGAAGTGTCAAAAAAGATAAACGAAAATCAAATTCGAATCGAAGGCAAAGCCGCAAACGACCGTCGAAACAAGTGAAAACTATTGTTCTAGAGATACACCGGTGAGGTGATTTGATCTTTCGAGTTGGCGATCACGATGAATTAGTCAGAGATAGACGGGCACAGATGTAAAGTGAAAATAATATAATTGAATGAATAGATATGTGTGTTTTCTTCCAATCAGGTTGGCACGTAACGTAAAAGCAACAAACGTACACACTATTCGGCTCGAGTGTATCCACGGTACTGAATCGCGGCCCAACGTCCAACGACAATTCAGCGACAACACGACACGACGAAACGAAACCACTGCAGTGTGGTTTGAGTTGGTTTGCTCTTTACGATTTGTTGGTGTTTTGATTTGTTGAGCGCTATTTTTGTGTTGGAATCGAACATGTTTGAGTGGTTGTTGTGAGTGGAATCAAAAGCGGAAGAGTGCTCTTCGGTTGAAAGAGTAGATGTGGAGCACTTTTTTTTTTCTATAAAAAATGTGTGCTGCGAAAATAGTAGTCGACATTTGGACAACAAATTGGTGGGAATACCCGCTTTAGATAATCTTGCCTATCCTTTCAGATGGGCTATCTTTTTTGTTCATACGTAAAAAAAAACTTGTAGGATAACAAAGCCTGTTTGTTTTGTTCAAATATTGCCAAAAAGCGCACAATCCCCAGTACTTTAACCTAATATGTATTAGGTTAAAGTAATTACATGTGATAAACATCAGTTTTCAATTCTAAAATGTTTTTTTCTGTTTTTTGGGCTTTATTATAAACTTTTTAGTAATTTTTTGAACAAAATCATGCTACAGCCATATAAATTCTGTCTTGTTTTCCTACAAGTTTAGCTGTCACTTGGTTTTTTCTTCTTCATATTTGACACTGACGTTGTCGCGAACTACCCTATTGGACTGGACTGTCGACTTTTGGATGTTGTGCTTGGCCAAATAAATATTAGATTAGAATAGTTTATGTCAGCTGGCTGTTTGGCAAAGTCAAGCAGTACCTACTTATAGATCAGAGGTGTAGGCCCACTGTGATACCACACAATAAAATTGAGAAAGGACATGGTTAGGAATTCTGGAAGGCTGAAAAGTTTAGTACGAGCTAAGTTAAGGTGGCTGATTCGATTCCTATCTCTGGGTAACGCTTTTCTTTGGCAATACGTAGGGTAGACTGAAGCAGTTCTACAGTCTTTGACAGTCCATTTGTGTTTGCACTAGTGGGTAAGAGCTGGAGAAGTAATTTGCAAAAATGTGTGGTTGAAAATGACGACAGAAAAAGTAGGATTTATGGCAGAAATATGGTGATTGAAGCAACCTACCTTCGAAACGGTCCAAAGTTGAAGGTGGTTAATTAATGCTTGCACCAAAAGTCATGGGGTGTAGTCATTCCTAGGGATAATAAATACTTATCGTTGTTTTCAGACGCCACTTAGACTTTGTAACGAAATTGCGGATAGAGAAATGCCAGTTTCAGACTAGGCACTCAGGTCTTTAAAGAAGTAGGTAGTCCCCAAAGGTTTTAACCAAAGGCTCAAGTAGCTAGTGCTGTAGTATGCTTTTAAAATTTACTTTGCCTTTTCTTAAATTCATATGGTAACAGTGCGTAAGTTGACGAGGTCTGGCCAGTTGACAACCGTATTCTCCTTGAATAGGATCCGGGGTTCTATCAAACAAAACACCCTTCAATTCTCGGAATCAATCTCATTCATTTTTATAGAAAGAAGTCGAATCGTTCTTCTGGCATATTGTTTGGCCTGAATTTGTTTGGATGTTATAAAGGTGTTCCACCTTTTATGAGCGTCTTTAAAAGGCTCTTTGAAAAGGAAGTATTTTCATGATTGTAATAGAGCTTACGACCTCTGGAGCCCGGCATATGCTAATAGGAAATATGTAAACTAAAACTCGTTTAGAGATTTACGGAATTCTTTTAGCAACTTTGGTCTGGGTTTTTTCCGGCTTTCAGTCTATGTAAATGACGAAAACTTTTCCTTTTATAGCGTTTAAGACAAGCATGTAAGTTGCAAATTACCTCATTTCCGTCTGAAGTACGATCAAGTGGTCAAGAAGACTGAAGGTAGGTAAAGCCAAGTTCATGTGATTGAGAGGAAACTGGCGCAACTCTGCCTGGCATATTTTTATATCCATTTGCGCGTAGTGCTGTCAAACTCGTATTCGGATCGATCTTGGGATTATTTTTAAGGTCGTCGAAAAAAAAATCTAAAGATCCTTGTTAGGTAGCATACGGCCGACCTGAAAATTGGTGCACTTCTTATAACAAAGGGCATTCTTGTAGCAGAGGGTTACTAATCACGTTTCAGACTATTTGTCGTGGATTAAAACTAGCAACTTCGTTCTAAGGCTCTACTAGTCTGAGAGCATTATCAAGTTCGACGCAACAAATTCTTTTATTTGCTTTAAAGAAAGCCATCCTGAGAATGACTTAGTATGTCAACCAATGGATACCGTTTGTGAAGCCTAACCATACGAGACATATCTGTATCCTTGCCAACAGCTATTGCAGCTTGAATGAATTGTGTCACAAGTTAATGGTGGCTGGCTGAACGAGTAACAATAATAAAACGAAAGCAATGCGCACATGCCGATCCGCACAACAGCAGAATATTTTAAGGCAGAGGACCATAGAGGACGTCGAACCTGTTTGGCTATCGACACAAGACCCCAATCAACGAGAATAGGTACAAATTGGCCATAACTTGTATCAGGAAACCGAAAAACAATATACTGAAGCAATCTCTGTAATATTATCCTCAGGATGCAAGACCAGTTCACTTGACAGTCGAACTTACAACTTAATTGGAAGCTCAAAAGAAAATACTCAAGCGAAATTAAAGCGGACGCGGAATTTACTGCGAACAGGAAAGATGGTCAGATGGAAGTTTGTGTCATCCTATATATGACAATCTTAGACATAAATGTTCGACAAAGAAGTAGATTGAACTTTTACACTTCGCTCCTCTTTATATAGCTATGCCTAAAAAATTCGTTACAACAGAATAAAATATAAGCAAGTGGCAACACTGTTTCAAAATGCATCTACGCAGTTGAGTAAGTACGCACTCTCCCACATGTTGCATCTTCCATGCATGCAACAATGCACCAAGGTGGACATGTATCTCATATTCATTTAAAAATGGTGTGAATGCATTTGTCGTTTTCGTTTCATAGATATCATATGAACGGAGTGGCGATGGCGATGGGCTGTGCTTCTTCTGCGCACATGCCAAATCAAGTTGATAAGAGAAGGAGTCGAGTTCAAGTGGTACGGTGTTCGGTCTACGGTGTATTTATGCAAGCGAACAATAACTTGAGTGGTTTTGGTTTCTGTTGCACTTTTTTAATTTTATCGAACTTAAGAGAGCCTCTACAACTTGCCATTCATACAGAAGACAGAACACCAAAAACCACACCATAAAAGAAACGAATTTCCCTTCTCTTAACTGTCGCAGAAGATATACGTGACATTTTCAGTTTGATGTCAGGAACTAAAAGAATCAATTTTAATTAAGATAGATTTGGATTTATTTTGGATTTTTCTGGGGTTTCACGAAAGAGCTTCAATTTGGCCATGTTTCTTAACCACCATTGTAGCTATTTTGTTAGTAGCTTATAAAGGCCCGGAAAACCAGAGTCAGCTTTAAATGTTTCCCACTTAGATGCATGCTTATTCAACTAGTGGATAACTACTGCGGTATGTAATCGCTTGGTGATTTCATACATTTCTTTGAAACATTTTCAGGCACTTGGAACCAGCAATTTAGGTTCACAAAGCTTCAGTTTCTGTTGGAGTAACTCAAATTCAAATCACTTTATTGCGTGAACCACCTTCATTTGATATCTATCATTCGCACTAAACCATTAAACTAGTTTTTATGTGACAGTAGTTTGTAATCTGCTAGTAACTATACAAGTTCGAATTCTGTTCGACGGCTAGATGGCGCTTCAAGTTATCAGAGTCAACTCATTAAGAAGCCAGCACTCGAATTAGAGTTTCTAAAGGTTGCAGTCGGTTTCAAACGCGATACTTAAGCCGAATTAGACATCTTCTCTTGCTACCTCAATCTTAAAGTATGAGACGTTCTATTCGATTCGTTTCAATCATATGACAGCACGTCGCCTATGATATTTCGACATCGAGATACGCGATTGGTGAAAATACTGACTGTCTCTTGCGTTTGTACCTTTTTGCTAAGAAGATTCTGACGCATAGAATACTGGAGGCATGCCCTACGTTGTCAGTTTGTTGGAGGGTCTTTTGAAACGGAGACTGCTATTTCCTCTGATA
This sequence comes from Cheilosia variabilis, assembly GCA_951230905.1. Taxonomy (NCBI): domain Eukaryota; kingdom Metazoa; phylum Arthropoda; class Insecta; order Diptera; family Syrphidae; genus Cheilosia; species Cheilosia variabilis. Next base: position 47,207,812 of record OX579679.1, read on the forward strand.
AATATTGAGATGTGGAGACCGTGTCCTTGCACAGTAGGCTTTCCCACGCACAAAAGTCAGTTCTTCGAAGTGTGTAACCAAGTGTTAAACGAATGATGTCCTTCTTTGTTATGTTGGCTTTTAAATCGTCCAAAACTGATGTTATTATTGTTCCTGCATGTTGTATTGTAGAAACTATATCATGATGCATGAGTCCATACTAAGCGAATTTGGCCTTGATGCGAGTTCTCATAATACGTAATGTGCGGAAAGCTCCCTTCTCTTGCCTAAGTCTGCGGACGTCTATGATAAATCCATCGCTCTCTTTGTAGCAAGGCAAACATCGTGAAAGATGTCGCAATCTTTCATCATCGCATTTCCGTTGTAAGGCAGTCTAGGGGTTCTGCCGATTGTTTTACTATACATGGCCTGCCTAGTTTCCATCCGAGTCCTAATTACGTTCCTCCATTACTAAATCCGTTCCATTAGCTACTCCATAGCCTCTTGGCAAATTATGTGCCCCTTTTTGTTTTACATTCATGACTGCTCTGTCAACTCCGCACAACCACAATTCGACAATCAATGCTGATCGAATACCTTTCCCAAATTCACACCGGGCCAGTTGAGGCAATTTCCACTCCACTGAATCGAATCCAGTTGAATGCGCACAATTATTGACACAGCAATTGCATTCGAAAGAAAAGTCATAACACCCAGAGCCATATACTCTCATACACCAGTAGATACAACTTACAGCCGATAGATACAAATTATCTGTTGGCGCTCCCTTCGGGCTACCGTAAACAACGTCCGATCCGACTGATCGACGACGATGGCCCCTTTCTCCCTCACCGACATATTTTACTCCGCGCACAACCGTACACTGGGGCGAAAGTATCTCTGGCCCTACCACGTGCTTGCGCCCTCACAGCTGCAGTCCCATTCGGAACCGCGAAATTTTCACGGTTAATTGAAAATGGTTCTTTAATTTGCCCCCGCCCTCTGCGCGCCCATTGTGGTTGCAATCAATTCACAACAAACGGAACGCGAATGCCCTTATTCAAGAGTTACAGCCGCGAGTGGGTCGTCATTGTTGTTGAATTTGTTTGAACGACAAGCACGCAGGCGGAAGACTCTGATTAACTGAGGCCACTGATTCGGGGGAACAAAATTAAAATGATGAAACAGACCATAATTGCACGATGACACATATCCAATCAGTGGATAACCGTGACCTTTTTTCGGATAATCATTGGCGTCATGCCAGGCGCAGTTGTGTTAGCTCTGTGGCAGTGATAAGGTCTGCTATCTGTGCGACTGATAACGCTGTCAGTAGTAAGTGGATCTGGTATCGCTGTCTAGTGGGAATTCGATGTGATGGCGTTTGATGGGGGATTACTCGCGCATCGATATCAGTTCGATTGCCTTTCGTGTTTACAAGCCGATTGGTGTTTGTGGTTGTGATTTATTGCGCGTCTTGAGCGCATTGGGTAAACACAAAATGAGTTGCTCTTGATATACTTGGAAGTCGTTACAGGGTCGACGGGGCTGTGCGCTGTGAGAGCGTTTCGAGTGTTGTCACTTTTTTTATGACCTTGGGATGGTACTGGAAACGGCGTCTATCTATTGAGGAAGTTGTCGTTTGCCAATGCATGTTGGAGCGAAGGAGACAAAAACAGTTGGTATTTAGTGAGCGTTTGACTAAATTTGAATACAGATATCAACAGCCACTTGACAGAGTTTCTAGTCAACCATTTGTTGGTGAATTTTCGGAAACTTCATATGACAATCGGTTGGTTGTCACTGCTTAAAGCAACTAAAGCAAAAGCAGTGCACTGTAGTGCAGTTGGGATTGCGCTGCAGAATAAATTTGACGAAAGGAAGTTTTCGCAAATAGATTGCGATGTGAAAGAAGCTGTCAATCTGCCTCAGTCGTCGCCGGTCCATTTCAATGAAGGAAATGTAAAATACTATGGACAGATTTTGGAAGATTTTTTTTTTACTCACAAAGAGATACTGTAAGTTGCAAAAATGAGATCATGTTTGATGAATAAGAGTGTTTTGTTCGGATTGTTGGTGAGGAAACCGTGATGCGAGATATGTGTAGGTAGATCTGTGTTCACTGGTACCAGACCAAGTGTACTAATGCTCTCAATAAATGATGGCGATTCTTCAACACACAGTAAGTTACAATTAAAGTCACCACATAAAAGAACATCACTATAGAGAGGAGAAAATTGCTCTAAGACTGAAAACAGACTTGAACAATTATTAACATATTTATTTGATTTATTTGTACCGACACACCTATGTGAAAGTTACTCTAGATTTTGACAGTTGAGTTGAGACTGTCCGGTGTCCGAGTCGATAGTTGAGCTGACAATCAGTCCTATGATTAACCAACCCAGGCACAAAGCTAATACCGAAACTACAAGCTTTAAAATTGCATGAACCCGCCTTTAACCAGCGCAAACAAAGTTCCAAAATTGGGCAACTGTAAGTTAAGCCCATCAACACCAAGCGATACGCCTCGACAATATTCCCCAATCTTCGCCACTAATTAATGACAATCACCAAAAGCCATGCAATTATGGTGAACATCTTTTTTCGAAAATTAACATTTCATAATAACTGACGCGACGACCTTTGCTATTACCAAACAGCGATCAGCTCCGACATTCGATTAATACCTCAACTCTGTGCGGTGTGGCTCGCACACGTAAAAATGCGGTAAAGACGTGCCCCGCTTTCGAGTGATGCTTTAAATGTCAGATCGGAATTACCAGCCGCCATCGACAAGATAATTACGGAAATTACATTTTCCCCCGCCGAACAGTCGCTCGTGGGGGCATAGTATATTTTCGGCGGTTTTCAGTGTGCGAACTGACAGCGAATTAGCTCAAGTCCACCGGAACAACTTGGCTGGCGAAGGAATGCAGCCCAAACGAAAAGAGCTGCTTACAAGGTTCGAGGTAATGATGATTGGCTGCACACGGTATGGCGAGCAACAGCTCTCTGCCGCAAATGGCGCACCACCTGCACCGCCTGCAGGCATGTGTGTCGCCGCAGACTGTAAGCAGGATGACAATTGCAGTGATTGCATTTATGTCTGCCCCACCGCGAGCAGTGTCGTCGCGTCGCCAGTTCGTTGTCGTTCAGAGACCTTTTGTGAAAGTGAAACTTTTGCTTTGGGCTGGCTGGCAGGCAGTCAGGCAGGCAGCCGCAAGCCATGTACAAGTAGTATCGTGTTCGTGTGTTTGGGTCGAACTAAAATCGGTTAATTCCACATGTGATCAGCGAGTTGACCATATCAGCTGCAGATGGAGACTCCATCCAATCCTCCTGTCATTTGAATAATTCATTTCGCATTGTAGTGCGTTACTGGTTGCGCCTTGCGCGCTACTGCTTCGGCAGTGCGTGAGAGGAATGCACGGCCTCCGCACGCCGCGCCGCATACTTTGTATTGAGAGTTGGCTGCTTCTGGGAATGCAATGTGGTTCGTGCCTAATATATAAATTCATTTCGCATATCTGCATGGAATGACTGCGCGGTTGTGCTGCGACAGTCGTCGCTATGGCCATGGTGATGATGATGGTGATGGTGACTCGTTGCGCGGCGACTCACTGATGAATTTCACTCGAGCGATGCGAAATGTATTTTAGGAATTTCTTCAAAGAATTTTGCTGTACACAGACGGACAGGGGGTTTCTTATTTTTTTGCGCACTCGCACTTAGTGCCTTAGGTCAGTCGCGGGGCTGGGTGGATTGGGACATCTTCAAAGTGAAGTACATGTTCGCATGACATCAAGGTGTGGTAAGCAATTTGCATAGTTTTACATTTAGTTGTAAAAGACCAACATCGAACCATGCGTTGTCGACAATAGCGCCAACAGCTGGGCTCCAATTTTCGGTGGAACCTGCGTTTAGGTTATTGAAAGCACCTTTTCTGTCTAGAAAACCAGTTTTTTTAGGAGGTAAGGGCTTCCAATAGTTCTAGTTAATGTTGTACACAGATCTCCCTTTCTATAGTTTTCAGAAATATTTGGAAGAGGTAGAGCTCAGGTACGTATCGTAATTGTAAAATGCAAAGTGAAATAGGGCCCAGGCCAGTTTTTCTGAAGGCTTTGTATAAAGCGGGGTAACAAGTCAAGAGACTCTCTGTTGTGATGTCCTACAACGATGACTCCTTTTTGCCCTCACTTCTAAAATTGCAGGTATCACTGTTGTCTTCTGTAGCCTTGGCTCCAATGATATTGATCTCCACTTAAAGCCACTGATTGAGTAAGCTCCTCCGCACTTTTGAAATGGTAGTTTACTTCCTTAGTCGCATTATCTGTTCCTTAGTCAGTTAAGCTGATTCATTTGCGAACCGGCCTTATCAGGAAGCTTAAAACTTAGCAAACCGTTCCCTCAAATTGTTGTCTGGCTTTCACGGTGATTATTATCTGGGATGCTGAAACGTTGTATGTCGAAGGAACTGAGGGCACTCATTCCGTAATTTTTCAGACGATTATCGTCCAAACGATAGACCGCCAAAAGTAGCAACTAAGTACCGAAATTACGAATTTGAGACCCTAATCCAGTTCATTTTACACAAATGTAATGAAAGCTGACGATAGTGAAACAAATTCGGCCAGAATATAACTTCTTATGATCATCAAAGTTTCAAAAACGATATCGTCCCGACGATTATTGTTATACGGAATCTGCCCCCTGCTAGCTCCCTAGTTGCAACTTATAAAGGGTGATTTTTTAAGAGGTTTAGAACACAAAAAATTCGAAAAAATGAATGAAATATTTATTTGAATCGATAGTTTGAACCTTGCAATTTAATGTTTAAAGATAATTTCATGCAAATGTTGACCGCGGCTACGTCTCAGGTAGCCCATCCGCTGAGTCCAATTTTGGCATACTCTTTCACACATATCGGCCGGTATCTCACGAATGAATGCATGGATGTTGGCTTCCAGTGCGTCAATCGAAGCGGGCTTGTCCCTATACACATTAGCCTTGGCATACCCCCACAAAAAATAATCTAATGGTGTCAAATCGCACGATCTAGGCGGCCAATTGACCGGCCCGAAACGTGAAATTAACTGTTCACCAAACTCGCCTCGCAATTGCGCCATTGTTTCGCGTGCTGTGTGGCATGTGGCACCGTCTTGTTGAAACCACATATCATGCAAGTCAAGAACTTCCATTTCGGGCAAAAAAAAGTTTGTTATCATCGCTCGGTAGCGTTCACCATTGACAGTAACGCTGCGATTCGCATCATCTTTGAAGAAATATGGCCCAATAATGCCGCCGGCCCATAAACCGCACCAAACAGTGGCTTTTTCGGGATGCATTGGTAGCTGTTGCAATGCTTCTGGCTGATCTTCACTCCAAATGCGGCAATTTTGCTTATTTACGTACCCATTCAACCAAAAATGAGCCTCATCGCTGAACACTATTTTTCGATAAAAAAGCGGATCCTCGGCCAGCTTTCCAAGAGCCCATTCACCAAAAATTCGGCGTTGTGGTAGGTCGGCTGGCTTTAGTTCTTGCACCAGCTGTATCTTAAAAGGCTTTACGCCCAAATCCTTCCGCAAAATTTTCCACGTAGTGCTGTAACAAAGGCCTAACTGCTGGGAACGGCGCCGAATCGACATTTCGCGGTCTTCTGTCACACTAGCTGATACGGCCGCAATATTTTCTTCACTACGCACAGTACGTAAACGTGTTGGTGGTTTAATGTCCAACAAAGTAAATTTGGTGCGAAATTTGGTCTCAATCTTCCGAATAGACTGCTCAGAAGGTCGAGAATGCCGATCATAAAATGGAAGCAGCGCGCGATGAACATTTCGAACCGAGCACGAATTTTGGTAGTAAAATTCAATAATTTGCAAGCGTTGTTCATTTGTAAGACGATCCATGGTTAAATTCAAACCAAACTGAAGCTGTTTGACAGTGACACAAGGTACTAAACACACGTCAGCTGTCAAAACCAGTGTTGCCAAAACCAAACCAGCTAAAAAATCACCCTTTATAAAGCCGTTTAAGACTTATCGACAGTTTTGGTTCCTTTTTGCTGGGTCATAGGTCAAGATCTTTTCACTGCTTGGTCTTCTTGGGCTGATTTGTGTTAAAAGCTCTGTCTCCATAGCTGCTGCTAATTTTTTTTAAAAACTTCGACGTGAATTTGTAACCGCCAGCTCTAAGGTTTTTGAACCTTTTTTTGATCGGTGGGTTTTTCCTAGAAGACTGTCCTCTGTCTCGAAGCTTGCAGATGGAACATTAATAGACTGACAGAAGAAAAGCTGTTCAAAGCTAAGTCATGTCTGACCAAGGTCTATTCAGAAAAGTTCTCACTTCCAGGATGTCACTGGTTTTGAGGTTTTGTCTGTCCAGTAAGCTACCCTTTGACTAACGGTGGGACCTTCCATTCCATTCGGGCACCTTTTGACTACGTGGCCTTCAAAGACGAGGGTGGTTTTGTAAGAGACTCATATTGTAATTGAAAAGTGCAATCGCATTATTTAAGGTAACCCTGTCTACGCTAATCCATGCACCTATATTAGCTATATTATATATCTGATAATTCAATTTATATAAATGCATTCTTTGGAAATACATACAGTAGAACTGTATGATCGTAGGATTTGCATACAAGTCTTTTATTCTCGCATTGTTCCTTCTATATATTTACAAGATATAATAAGTTATCTGACCGTTGTTAAGTTTTAGTCTAAATAAAGCGTTCAAAGTCGACTGATCTCTCTTTTATTTTATGTGGAAAATTGTGTCGTTTATACGAAAAGTCTTACAGTTTAATCTATTTGATGTCCTTTCTTCGTTGGTTGGTTTCTTCGCCCAAATAAGTGAGTCCTCAATCTACCATGGATTTTCTATAGTAAATATCATTTTAAGTAAGTTTTGTCACAACAACTGGCCGTGCGAAATTTTTGAGTTATAAGACTTTCATTTCTTGCATCTCAAGTCGCACCAAGAACTCTAAAATCGAGCAGAGAAAGTCTAAGTGCACAAGAATTAATATTCATTTGTCGTACAATTCACACTCGCTTCTTGGTAGAAGTCTCCGGGGCAGAAGCAGGTGAGTCTCATGGCGGCTAAACTTACTCACGGAAATTAATCGCTACCCTCCTATCTATCAAGCTTCCCGCTTAGTACCCAGGGTATCGCGTACCACTGGTAAATTGGCTCACATCGGTAATCAGGTACCATACTTGGTCGTAGGGCAGTGCCGAAACTAGCTTGGTCATAGAGTCGTACCCAGTGGTCCCAGTTCCCAGACTGTGAAGACTCTTTTGCATTTTTTTATCAGCAAAGGCAATAGTTTTCCCCTAAATTCTAAAAAAGTTCCTCTATTTTTGCCCTAAGTGAAATTTGCATCTGTTTTTATATGAAACTACCTGACCCGGCGAACTTCGTACCGCCTAAAATTGACTAAATTACTAACATCCCTTTTGATAGTTGAATCTCTATATTGAACGACTTCATAGATTTCCGGGTCAGCTTCTTGATCGTTTTTGTCCGCGCTAATGATTGAATTAAGTTGGTCTGGTTAGATTTTCTCAATCAACCAAATCAACTGAGTCAGAATGTGAGCAGCTTGGGAAGTTTGCCCGGGAAGTAAGAATCACCGTTCAGATTTTTTTTTCACTTCACATTCTATAAAGGTGCTATAGAACATTAAATATCGGTAGTTGCGACGGTGGCTCAGTGGTTGGTATGCCGGACTACTTGGGCGAGTGATCAATTTATTTAAATGATAGTAGGTATACGTATAACCAACATAATATACCTCCACTTCTTTCTACCAAGCGATTTGCGCCCACCACCCGAAAGTAGAGCAAGACCAGACTAATCGGGTCAACCATACCTATCCACAAAATTTCATTGAAATCAGTAGAGTGGTTTCGGAGATCGACAACAGCGCCACCTATCGGGTGCAAAACTATATTTTCCAGATACAAAATCGGTTCACGCATTAAGAGAACATAAATTTTTCAAACACAATGCGACTTGTTTTGATATATAAAGAAGGAGATAGATGAAAAGCGAAATGTGCCTACAGCGCCACCTGTTGAGAATTTTCCGAATTTTAATTTTTCTTAAATGATCCCTTATTAAAGACAAACAAAATAAAAAAAAAAAATCATACAAATCCGTCGAGCAAAATGTATGGAAATTCATGTGTTTTTTCAAGCACGCACAGCACACACATACGTTTTTCGATTTCAACCAAACTTCACCAAAACTATTCGAAAAACGACAATAGCCCTGTTTTTTTGAGCTTCGAACTCAGCAAAGCAAAGCAAAGTAGGATTTTCAGCACGCAATTCCAACAACTACGCTTTACTTGACACTTCGAAAACTCACACTAGGTATTCATTCCCAGCAAGAGCCACTTGGGAGTAAATGATCACTTCTGAACACCAGAGGGAGAACATTTTTTGTTGCCACCCTTGTATAAGATGGATCTGTTCGCAGGGTGTCTCTATTTACAGTACATACAAGGCGTTGGTTGTGATTGGCGGAAATGCATAAAGAAGTGCATAAGTAAACAACATTTCAAAATAACAACTGAATGTTAGGGATAGTAATAAAAAATACATAAATAATTTTTTATTTAAGCTGCAAATGTTGTTGACAAATTTACCTTATTAGTACATACTTGAAATCATAAAATATTAGTGTGTTTATCTTTGAGATCCATTTCTTGCACCAGAGTGTCCTCAGAATTTATATTCTCCATTGTTTTTAAGCCCAAGAATATGAGGAAGGATGAATATCGCTTAGACTTTTTTATGAAAATCTTCGGCTAAAAAAAATACTTCTTTGATGTGCCCAATCAATTGCTGCCTACCTACCCATGATACAATAGTTTTTGTTGTATCATGCAACTCACCGAACAAGCCCACACTGCCAGTCAGCCGCAAATGCCAATATTTCATCGATAAAACCTACTGTTCAGAAAACTGCTGGGAATCGTTTATGTGCACATTTTCTTACTTTGCTTTGCTTTGCTGAGATCAAAGCTAAAAAAACAGGCCTAATGATGTGAACCGGACATGAATTTCACAATTTAAATAAATTCTTATGTCACCCACAACTCGAAACGTCATCATTCGTTCGCTGTTTTCCTTTCAATTCAAATCAGAATGAACTATCACGGCAATATATGAAATTCATTGGAATTGTCGAAAATTGGTCGTACCAACTCAGAAACCTTCGTGGGCTCATGCACAACAACTTTCAAATGCATAGTTTACGATTCTATAAAGGACATACAGAAAAACATTCATTTTTATGTATATAGATTTGAATTTGAGCTGATTTTCTTTTCTAGTAGACCAAAAGTCAAGTCGAGTGAATGCATTCAGAATCAGATACACAAAAATTCTTACGTAGACGTTCGATGGGCTGTTTTCTTTCATATTTAGTGTTAACATTTCATTCAGAGTAAACTTTGAAATTTATTTGTAGTGGAAATGCCTTTTAATTTTCATTTTAAGCAGTTTAAGTCTCAAAGAGATTTTTGATTTTTTTTCCCCTCGTTTTCCCCTTTTTCATTGAAAAAGCCCAAAAATTGGCTGGTTCCGACTACTGAAAGGTCTTGGCATTAGCGTATTTTCCAAGTTCTTCGATGAAGTGTGCACTTGCAGTATAAATATACAAGAAATGTGGATGGCATGAACTTCCCTTTGGAAAAGACCTCTTTGGACAGCTGTTTAAAAGTGTAGAGCAATTCCTCGACGCCCGAGCTCGTCACGGGTATCCATCGGTGTTTTCTGTCGCAAGATCCACTGGCCTGACCGAATTTGTTGGCCAAAATCTAGGGCTTGCCACCTTTTAACGTTGGTCACCTTAATAGTGGTAAGGAGCTTGGACATTTGATTTTTGGCAAGCATTTCATGGCCCAACTATGTCGCTTATTGCTATTCTAACAAAATCTTGCTACAGCTCCCTTTCATGCACGCATATTTCATCCAACCAAAGCCGCACTCTTTCGACCTTAATGCTCGCCAGCAGCAGACAAACTCCATTATCCCACCCATGCTCTCAGGCACGTCGCATCGTATCACCAGCTCGGAATCATCACCTTTAATTAGCCTGGCATCTTGGAAATAAAAAGTCCACCTCCTCGGAGCGGTCTGATTGTCATATCAGTCTCCGTGACACTAAGAGAAACAATAAAACTAAAGTTGAAAAATTAACTTCGTCCCCTGGTGGTGGACTTGCCTGCGCATTAATAGACAGACAGCACTCAAGGATACGCCCGACAGACCGATTAATCAAAATCATCAGTGCGCCTGTCGGTGTCGGCTGGCCGCAACAACTTTATTCAATTTTTTTTTCGGACACATTTCATTTTCATTTCGCAGCGTTTCACTTTTTAAATTAATAGTTCCGGACAAATCTAGTGCAGGTTAGTCGCCCATATACAGACACATATACCGACAGTTATGCGATGTTCCAAGGATGGTCAATCCTTTGATTTATGTCTTATGGACGGCGCGACTGTACGCCACAAATAAATAACCAATGTCCTGTCGTTTGTCGTTTTCTGAGATTTCGAAGATTGATCTGAGCTTTTAGGGCGGCCGGCACGCCCTGAGCGCTGTTGCCCCGGGAAGAATTCCAAATTTATTCACCGCCAAGACTGGTTCCAAATGCGTTTGCAGAGATAAGCGCGGACACGCGCGCCTGCGTCGCCCCAAAAATTCATGAGGCTTCCGCTCGTCCAGAGATTTATTTGTGGAAATTTAATTCCTTTATTGTTTCGATGATTTTGTGGTCTTATCGCGCTTACCTCGGCGACACACACTGCAGCTCCGAGCATTATAAGTGGCGAAATGATTTATGGCCCCAGCCAACACACTGTATCGCGTATCCATTGTTACGTTCAGTTCGAGCCTGAATCTGAATCCTCCTCTCTGAGATGCTGCTGTCTTTTCTTTGGGGGGGGGGGGGGGTTCATCTCTCGGGCGATTGCAATTGATTTATGTGTCCTGCTGTTCGGGGGGACACACAAATTTGTTACGCTACGAATTGGTTGAAACAACAACCTTTTTGGCGCGGGGTTTCGTCTTTTTTTTCCCTTCCTCGCGACTTTGAGGGGGAATTTATTGGTTGGGGGTTTTTTATTTTTGGTTATGGTGGCAGGTCCATTTTTGTGTCTTGGGCGCTTTTTTCGGGGCGGCTATGCGATGATAAATTTGTGTATGCGCTTTTTATGGACAGCACTACGGACGTGTGTTGTAATCATTACACCGATCGGTTAATGGGCAATTTCATGGTCCTTTCAGGTGGGGGAAGTATAGGTGCAGTGGGATTGTCTGATTTTGGGTCTATACGGGCAACAGTGTAACACAGCCTCTTAAATATGCAGCAATAAACGATACACGATCCATAAAGGATGGTTTATGAGAGGTATTTGCGGCATTTATGGCTTTCAATTGATTTATGGCGAACAGGTTTGGGGCTGAATGCGATAAATAAAATAAATTCGGTCACTGATTCGATTTGAAGTGAAGCTACTGATCAGTTTAAGGTGATCTGATCACTGTTAAAAAAAAACGAGTGTGTTTTAGACCACACGACTGAAGAAAAACTTCTTTAGCTCCATCTATAATTCTATACTTAGAGTAATTTCGGGTAATGTGATATAGGCATTTGTTTTCTAGCAATTACTTGTAATTTTTATGACTCAGCTCTTGCCGAACTATTCATTGTAGGTCTTTGATGCACTGCGCATGAGATATCGACTTTAGATTTCTGCAGAGCTATCCAATCTGCAGCTATTTAAAAAAAATATAAAAAAGGTCTGTAGCTCTCCTTAAAAAAACTGAAGGATAATGTGATACACTACCTTCGGATAAAGTGATATATCAAACCAAATCACACTGCAAGCATGGAACTCATGTCTTGGTCTCCTTATCCATCATTTGTTACAAAAGACACATACTGTCGTTCTTAGGTGGATTTTCGGCCCAAGAATAGTCATCTGAGCTCGGTAAATTCAGACTTTCACCTAAAGCGCTCGAGGAACTTTGTTTTGTTTGTTTTGCTTGTTTGCTTTTTACTAGCATGGGTCTTTTTCGCTATTTCTTGCGTTTTTCAAAGTTTTTTATACTCTCTTCCTAAAAATTTGTGTGCGGTGATGTCGTTAGTACAGTGATATAGTATATCACTTTACCCAATTATAACCATATCACATTAGCCGCATTTAGCTTTTGAAGCAATAAGGAGATTTTTTAAAATATACTTCATCATATTAAGAACTCACTCAATATATTGTAAGCTCTATTCACACACAAACAACATTTTATACTTAAGTTTTTAATTTTGCCCCAATTTTGGCTAAACTATCAAAGAAAACTCACACAAAAAAAATTTCAACTTTAGCGCTGAAACAATTCTGATACATTGACATCACACACAGTCAATGCGAGCGCTCTTAAACCTGCAGCACATGTCCTCTTCCATCATTGTTATGTGGACAAGAAAATTCCTGCCGAGAATTGATTATTTCGGAAAATATGCTGGTATATCACATTACCAGACCATATCACAATACCCGAAGTTACTCTATGTATGTGCTCGCAAACGAAATACTGACTGAGATATTATATATTTCATGCACTGGCTATGAGAGGAAGAGAAAAAGAAAATGTGTGCGCGCACTGCTCTCTCTTGCCCCTACAGTAATATACGAAACGAAACGTATCTCTCTCTCTCTTTCTATCTTCATTAACTTATATCTCCCTCTCAACTCCCGTTCTCAATTTCCGTAACGCTTTCGTGACGCATTCATCAGCTTAGCCCCCCAGGTCAAGCGTGCCTAAAGAAGTTATACTTCAAAAAGGCTATCCGACGACACTGTCGTGACCTGTTGGAAGTGGTAAGAGACTGCCTGCATAAGCCTACGTTGTCCTTCAGAAGGTGGACGTGTTCGCATTTCAATTCTTGTGAAGGAACCAACTTTGCCGACAAAACTTACGATGACGGATAGCTTGCCTGGTGACTTGAATGCAGACATCATTAAGAATTTTTGCAGTCTAGTTTTGCTACTGAGAAAGGGATAGTGGTTGCTGAGCCCTTAGTGAGTCAATATCAACAGCTACTCGTTCAAATCCTCGAAAAGAAACCTAATATTGCAGTCACTATAAATAAAACGACTCTATCTGAGCCCTTAGAAGTTGTCACTGTGTTCAAAGACTATTTTTTCCAACATTACAAAGGCTGTTCGGGAATCTGCAATAAATAATAGATCAAACTGTTTTTGTGATAATTCTAATTTTTCTGTATATGACACGTTCCAAAGACAAAGCTTTTTCTTGGATATTTTTTCACCTCTTGAAGTTCATAAAATTATACACGCAGAAAAATCACTTATTTAAAATTAACCAACTTTCGGTTAAAAACTACAAAGTAATACTGTTAATATAGCTCCTAAAGAGTTATTGGATTACAAATAACCGATTCAATTTGTTTAAGGAAAGTGGGTTGAAAATAACCGATTTTGCAATTTGCTCCAAATTTTCTCGTTCGTTAATTACAAACTAGCTCTGTAACTTTTAACCAACTGGTTCATATTAATCAAGAAACTTAATTGATAACAACTAATAAAGTTAGTTTTCTAACAGTATGCATTGAACCTTCTCATCTCGGTAGATTTTAACAACGAATACTCGTTTTTTCTCAACAGAGAATTCGTTAATTTTAATCCATTTTTTTTTAACCGAGCAAAACTTGCACTCGGTTAGAGCCAATTTTTGAGCGTGTACAATCCCTAAGAGCGTAAAATTCAATGTCATGCGATCAAATCTCAAGTAATATCTTAAAAAGATATTTTGATGTTTTATGTCATATTTTCAATTTAGGTATACAAAAGGTTTTTTTTTCCGGAAATACTTAAAATAGCTGTCCGCTTTATACATGGTGATACCATGTCTTTAAACAATTACCGCCCTATATCCCTGTTATCTGTTTTTTCCAAAGTCTTTGAAAAAGGGGTCAAATCTAGAATAATGTCTTTCTTAGACAAAACTAATTTCTTTAGTATGTACTTCGCAATATGGCTTTCGTAGTGGCAAATCTACCGAAGATGCCTTGTTGAAGTTGTGCGGTGAAATTTATAGTAGTCTAAATGTTTCTGACATTACTAAAGCATTCGACATGGTAGACCATAACATATTGCTTAAAAAACTTTATAACGCGGGCTTCAGAGGTCTTATCCATGACTGGTTCACTTCTTATCTTGATACCCGTATTCAGAGAGTTAAGATTCAAAATAGTTTAAGTGAGATCAATTTCTCTTTAATATAGGTGTTCCACAAGTATCTGTTTTGGGTCCTATTTTGTTTTTAATTTTTGTACATTCGCTTTTTCTTCAACCTCTAAAGGGTAAACTCACAGCTTTTGCTGATGATACTGCCTTGTTTTATCATGGTAAATGTTATTTTAATTTATATATGGATGTGAACTATGATCTAGATATGCTGCGGAGATGGTTTAAATTTCATAAATTGGTCATAAGCGACAAAACGAATTTCATGATTTTTAACATTTAGTGTAAAATCTGTAATGATATGCCTTTACAATACCATTCGCCAAATTGCAATAGATTCCTTTTTATTAATCCTTGTACAATGTACACACAATCATAATTCACCCACTTTTGATACACATGCCTATCGCGCACAGCTGACTGCTTTGTTATCGAACGCGTCGACAGCTTTAAGTACCTTGGATTATAAGCTCAGTTGGTTGGAGCATACTATGTACTTAAAAAAAATATCTAAACAATGTTGTTAGACAGATTTATAAACTCAGCCTTAAACTTAGTCTATAATGGTCTTCTCAAATCTAATCTTCAGTATGGCATAGCTTGTTGGGGTGGTACACATTATAATAAATTAGAGCCTTTGCTAATAAAACAACAACATGCTGTTCGTATTATGTGTAAAGTTAACCGTCGTACTCCTAGTTTTGGACTGTTCATAAGTCTTGGATTTCTTCCATTGAGACATTTATACTTCTATAAAGTTTTAGAAATATTTCTGAAAAATCCGGGTACAACTCTCCTAGGGTTTATGAAAACCGTAATTTGCGCGTCAATACTCGTAATCTCGTCAATGTACCTATACAATCAAAAAAAAAACAATTTTTCCACCTTCTATAATGTTACTGCTCCGCGTTTGTTCAATAAATTACCTTCAAGTCTGAGATTTGAGCGAGTTAAATCCGTATATCTTAAAAATGTAAAATGCTGGCTTTTCTCGTTAAACCACGCTGTAATTGGTAATGTACTGAATCTTTTGATTTATTTTTGTTGTATTTTTTATTTTTTATAGCTGAATTTATAAACTTATTTTTTATCGCATCCCAATCGATAAATAAATCTTAATTTTATTAGTAAATATGTACTGTACATTCGCCTCTTGTCTAATATTGACAACAGAATGTACATAACTATTTCAGTTTATAACTTAAATGCTCTTCTATCTTTTAAATCTATCTTTGAATTTTTGTATAACTTTAAGTTATTAATGAAATAAAGAAAGAAAAAAAAAGAGTGGACAAGTCACTCTTGGCTTGGTATTACTGGCTCTGAAGGCTTAAGGTCTATGAAGTGGACAAGTCACTCTTGGCTAGTGAATTATTGGCTCTGGAGGCTGAAGGTAGTGACTGCCTGAAATGTCATTCAAAATTTACCAGTTTAAGAGTCTGATTGCTCGAAGACTTTCACATCAGGGCCCTTTTTTAGATGGTACCGTGACATAAGGCAAAGCGCCATAAGGCCAAATCTCGAAATTTGGCCTTATGTCGGTAGGTGAATGTGAATACATTCGCGCGAATTTTTTTTCTCAAATATTTTGACTTTTTCTTTGAAAATAACAGTAAATTTTTTTATATTACAGAACAAAATGGCCAAACAATCGATTTCGAAAACAATATATTTTCTTATAAATTAAAAAAGTACCTTTTTTTATTACAACTGTAAAGAAACTCTCACGACACATAATTCGTTTTTTTACTTACATGGCCATTGTGAGAAAAGTGTGCAATTAATAATTGCTTATAACCGCAAGAAGGCACCATGTTCAAAGTACCATCCAAAAGATAGTTTCGTTGAGATGTGTCGGGTAGATTTTGGATTGCGGTGGAAATAGCTGGGGCCAAGAATATGGCGTAACTTAAGTTTTCCCCCAGTACTGTACTCCTATAAAAACGATAGCTATTTTGGTATCTGGACATACCAAATTTATCCATGACACTACCAATTTTAAATATAATAAGGACTTCAAGTAGATAAAAAAAAAAGTACAAGTACAAGTGTACGTTCAATTGCGGTACAGTTACGGATAAATTAAAACATCGACTTGATTCGAAAATTTGTCTGTATGTCGCTTTCCGGATTTGGCCTTTTGACGCTTTCTCAAAGTGTCATATACCAAATGCTAGAATTTGGCTTTATGTCACTTTCAAAAAGCGACTTAAGGCAAAATTTCGAGATTTGGCCTTATGTCACGGCACCTTTTTAAATTACTTCAATTCTCATTTGTTGACCTAGATTCATAAGAGGCAGCGAAGAACCCTTCAATAAATACCCGCAGCTGCATAAATTCCACCCAATCCCCACTTTCCGCTAAATGCATACTTTCGAACCTACCTATATACGAACATCTTTCGCCCGCCGAAAATGAATAAATAAGAGAGCTGCCACCGAGCAAAACAAATGATCTCCCTTCATATCGTTTGTGTTCAACGACACGGCAAATACTTTCTTCCTGGTCACCGCATGGAAATATTTCCGCGGATTTCCCGGCTTGCCATTTGTTTCTCGGATGTATTTGGCTCCGCACAGCTATTGCACGTATGACCGTTATGGTTGTCCAAATGCTCATATGCTGCACTGCAACCTACATACCTAGGAGTATACCACAGCGCACATGTGTGCGCGCTCGGTGCAATAAGTAAAAGTTCCAATTACCATAAACAACCGCACTTGCCATTTAAGGGCAAAGCGCATTTTGCCCGCCACCAGCACACACATATAAAACGAATTTGCAATTTTCCACAAATCTGGGAGAGCTGCCACCTTGCCTAGCCATAGCCGGCCAAAATGGCATACTGTTCGGTGATGTGCCTGGCGCTGTGCTGCCTGCTGCACACTGTCGTCGCCACAGAGCGCCAACCGGCGAGGAGGACTCCTCAATGATGATGAGAATGACGATGCCCAGATGCATTGCGGCTATCGGTATACCGGCCCAGGAAGAGCTTTGCGGTGTTGGCCTTTTTTGGTGTCGCGTTCCTTCAAAAGTATGTTCTCCCTAAAGGTCAGGTCCATCCTAGAGCAGCAGCAGCCGACATCATCTCGCCGCAAAACCATGAGACTCATTCAAATGTCAACAGAGTCACGAGTTGCGCCGCTGCTGCCGCGGTATCATTCTCGAGCCGGGCCCGAAATCGATGGTTCTTCTCGGAATCCTTCCAAAATGAATGTCCTCGGGTATTTATGACTTAAGCATACTAAATATCCCGCTACCACCTTGTGTTATGGTTACTATTATAATACCCACGCGGCTGGTGTGCCGAGGTATATATATGTCGGGTTGGTACACCGATTCGGTGCATCATCATCGTTCGGGTGCTTGCTGTACCAAGTGCTTATCGCCTGGAGATTTGTAATACATCCTCGAAAATGCGCAGTTGCTGATCTCTGGGTCTCTGGTGTTATTTATGGCAAAGGTGCACGAGAAATGTTCATGTTGCACAGCTCGTTACCGAACGTGTGTATAGTGGCAGTTGCGGCATGTCTGGCGACGAATGGCGTCCGCAACATTGTTGCCGAACAACACGGGATGGCACCGTGGTGGGTGAGATTTTTCTTTATAATATTTGCCTTGGGGTCGACAGGTTAAATAGATGTTTGCGATGGCTATATGTATTTGTCTGGCTTGTAGAAGGTGAAGTGGGAATTGTTGTTGCTCCTCAATCTAATTGGAACGGTAGCGATGTTGGCTAAAAGGGTAATTGTGTTCACGATCCCATGGCATCTTAGCCTAGGGACAGACAGGATTTGGAAGAGCCATTGCATATTGGGTATGTTAGGTTTAGGGCGGTAGAGGCTGGTAGAGCGCGTAGAGAATGGTATTAGGACAAGAAGCCAGCCAGATTGGGAAGGAAACAGAAAGGCAGCGAGTGTCGACGACTATAAACAGATTTTTGTGGCTTCTGTCCAAATATTTATTTGCAAAAGCATCAGTCCTGAGTTCTGAGAACGATGTCAATATCAAGTTACTGGTGAGAATCCTAGAAAATTGCGCCCTTGCCGAAGAAGGCGTGGGTTTTTTTTTTAAATGTTGCCATAATGTTTATTTTTTTTAAAATTAAATCTCAATGTTGCAGCAAAACTATTTTTTTTTATTTTTTATCAACGAAATAACAATTAAGTTCCGTTACCAGCAGTTTAGTTTTCCTAACATTTTGTATGATATAACTTGAAATGTCGCCAAAACTCTGAAATCCTGCATTTTCGAAACGGACTTAATAATTGATAAAAAAAACATCGAATAAAAGTCAATTTTTATTGCAATTTGTTACATACTCTCTTTATCAGATAAAATGCAACTTGAGTTTATTTAAATTTGGAAATGACTGGAGTAATTTTTGTCTTTTGCGTCACGAAAACCAATTTAAAACATTATATTTAAAAAAAATATGCTAGTTAAACAATGCGTTGGGCCTTATCGTTATTTCCACCTAAAGGATTTGTATTGCCAAGTCGATCCTTCAAGAAAAATTATATAATATTGCAGTTAAAAGCAAAATCAAATCCTTTGTTTGTTGTTTTGGGGGACAAAGTAGGTGCACTCGTGTACTTTCAGCATAGAAAAATGAAAAACGTCAAATATCAAAAATCGAGAGAGAAATCTCTCAATTTTAAGAGAAGTACGTGACCGGTGTTCCTACAAAAAGTTTAGGAAATGTCATTTTGACATTCTCGTAAAAGGAGCATCTACAAAATAAGTTGAAATTGAATTTTTAAAAACCTAAATACCTATTAAACTTACCATTTTGAATGCGCTGATTTGTTTTAGGATAATATTCGATTACAACTTCTTCCTCCGACATCGTTGAAGACGAAAATAAATAGAGTTTTACTTGTCAAACTTTTGAGCTGTCACTTAGTTATAAGTTTTCATTTTTCATTTTTCAGTCGGCGAGTAGAAAATTAGGAAAAAAATTAAAAGAGGGGAAATGGATTTCTCTCTCATTTTTTTTAATTCTATCAGTAGGTGGTCGCATTCGCACAGTTTCTTAGCAAATTTTTAATAATTTTACGTTTGCAAAAATGTACCCGAACGAACCTAGTGTGACAAAAAAGTGAAGCAGTAGACAATATTTTCCAAAACTTATTGATTTTGCAATAAAAACTTACAGGATATTTCTTAAAACATCTGAATTTATTAAACAAAATACAGTCAAAATCGGTTATAACGACCTTCAAGGGACTGACGATTTTGGTCGTTATAAGCGATAGGTCGCTGTAACCGATATCAAGGTGCATACGTAAATTAATCTGTTTTCAGTTTCTTTATTTATTTTTATAGTTTTTATATATACCAGACATATATATGTACATATACATACATACGAGAATTATTTACAAAGTACATACATTAATTATTTATTAAAAAAAGTAGAAATATCTGTTTGTTTAGTTTTTGTTGATATGAACTTTTTTTCAATTGCTTTTTCCATCAATACAATATTTTCTGTAAAATTGTTGCCACCAAGATCATTAAATAAACAGAATGTACTTAAAGTTCGTACAAATTTTAGCGCTTCCTCGATTGTTGGCTGAACAAATCCTTTTGTTGCATTTTGACCATATTAAAACCAGCTACCTTCTTCTTCATCGCTTTCTTGTGTTGCATCATTTTGCACTATATCAACGATTTCTTCATCTGTTAAAGTCGCGGCCGTTAAAAGGTGTTCGTCAACTTCCAGTAGCTCATCGAACGAACATGGGAGTACATTTTCCACAGCTAAAGCACTTTGAATCCACTGATTTAAGGGACATTCATCCTCTTCCTCAAAATCTTCTCTTGTTTGAGCATGTTTCAATCCTGAATGTATGTAACAGTTTGCAATAGTTGAACTAGTGACCCTTTCCCAAGCTTTTGAAATCAGTAAAATCGCTTCCAGCAAATTTATGTCTCGTCGATGTTAAATATTCTTTATAAGTTCTAGCTTTCTATAATGGGCTTTGATGGATCTTATGATTCCTTGGTCAATTGGTTGGAGCACCGAGGTAGTGTTTGGTGGCAGGAATTCAAGCCGTATGGCTCGCAAGCCTTCCACTGCTGGATGTGCAGGAAAATTGTCAACGAGTAATAATATCTTTTTATTCTCCTTTTTTAGTAGACGGTCCCAGTTTCGTAGGTATTTTTCAAAAATTGGATTTCTTGGATTTCTTGATTTGCCCACAACAAGAAGCTTCTCCTTAATTGTACCAGTCATATTTGCTCCTACCAGTACAGTAATTCGATCCTTAGCCATTTTGCCTCCAATACATTTTTCACCTTTAAATTTTAGCGTGGTGGTTGGTGTCATTTTAAAAAATAGACCGGTTTCATCAATATTGAAGATGTTTTCATCTGTATAGTTGGACCGAAGTTGGGGCCAAACAACCTGCAACCAATTGTCTACTGCACCCTTAGCAACACTTTTGGCCTCTCCTATTATTTTGCCACTAACAATTCCATGACGTTGACGAAAACGTTGTATCCATGCTGATGAACACGCGAAGTCGTTCTTACCCATCTCCTTGGCAAAATCATTTGCTTTAGCTTGCAAAATGGGTTCACTGATCTTCTCTGTGTCTTAAACCATATTAGCAGAGCCTTCTCAACCTCAGTGTGCAATGAACTCTGTACTTTTTTTACGGTAAGTTTTGCTTCCTCAAATTGTTTTTTAATTTTTTCCTTATCCTTTAAAATTGTTGATATAGTCGAGTGTGAAACGGAATACCATCAGCTGCGTCGATCTTAGTCGTTATAACCAATATTTTATTTCAAAAGAAGGAAAAAATCGGTCGTTGTAAGCGATGTCGTTGTAAACGATTTGTTATTCAACGGGTTTATAATGGAGCTCAGCCGGGACCTAAGAATTTGGTCGTCATAACCGATACGTCGTTATAACCGATGTCGTTGTAAGCGATTTTGACTGTATTACAAACACGAAAAACATTCAAAAAGGGACTTTTTATGTCCAACTTATGTCCATTTACAGGTTTTTAAAAAAAAACATAAAGTACCCGACTTCCTTGTTAAGGTTCCGTACCCAAAGGGTTAATTTAAAATACCAAAAAACTCGACTGACTGTAAAAAAAAACTAAAAATATATGAACAAGACGCATTTAAGTACCTATACCTAACTAATTGACAATCGGAAACTATATACCTACACAGTCTAACAAATATATGTATGAATACGACTGCCAAATAGGTAGTTATAGGTACTTAAATGCGTCTTTTCATATATTTTTAGTTCTTTTTTTTTTGACAGTCAGGGAAAAATATTTTCATTCCCACATAAAGCTGTTTATTTCTTGATTTACAAAAAAATTGATATACACCTTTTTTGTAGATTGTGGTCCAATGTGTTGAAAGCCAGTGATTCCAAAAAAATGCACTGTGCTTGTCAAAGTTGTTGCATCTTCGTCATCAATCAGAAGGTTTTAGAAAGTCATAAATGTACTGCCTAGCGCTTTACTCTTGTTCTACAAGGGATCTCATTGGGATCAGCGCACAAATGGCAAGACCAACTACACAATGGACCCAACTGATGGTCTAAGTGAAGAGCACACTTCTACCTACCTACCTAGCTCAACCTTTTGCAACCTAAAATAGATGAACCACAGGAATCATCAATAACTTGATCACAAATCAGCGACTTTTTGGCTGACTCAACCCATTCCTTCTCTAATGGTCAGCAGTTGGGCGATAAATGAAAATCAAGCCACCCCATGGTGCGTTTGGTAAAAACCTAGTTAGCTTGCATTTAAATTTTGAACTTAAATCGTCTGATTGCAAAACTCGGTTCACGGTCTTCAAAGCTTTGATCTCTCACAAGGCAGACAGTCAAATGGCTTGCCCTCAATTGGACGCATTTACAAATGCCCCCAAATTAATTCATTCATCTACCACTAGACCCGAAAAGCTGTATCTGCATTGTCAAAAGGACACGTGCGCCGGCTTACGAAAGCCAACTATATCAACACCCTGCCTCTTCTGCACACAATCGCCTCCAATCAGCTCGCAAATGATTTTGTAACACTGCATTGTACTCGTGTAGTTTGTAGTTTGTATAGTGCTGTGAAAATATTTACCAAAGCCCCACCTTTGCCTGCCTACATTTCTGGTTTCAATCGATCACCACTTGGCCCTGTCGCGTGGCCCTGCTCTATGTGTAATTACAACAAAACCGAAACCAACAAACAAAAAAAAAAAATTTAAATTGCATTACAAAACGTTTTCACCTGATCCGAGTTTATTGAACTATCTATTGCATCTATATGGGTGGAGGTATAGGTATACCAAACACCGCCCAAGCTCCTAGTTGAAATCTGGTTCCCAACGACCGACGACGACGACAACGAACCGAATGGGTCTTTGATTATGTTGCCCCTCATATGTTTCATCTTGATCAGTCATTCGTGCGCCGAGAATATGTATCTATTACCATTCGGATTGGGTTAATAAACTATTACGCATATGCATATGCGGGCCTTTTCCGAAACAGGTACAACAACTTGCCCGAACAGGTGATTAATGCGGTGGGTTTTTGTTTGTTTTCTGTTTTTTTTTTTGTTTTTCAAGAACCCAGATTGGGACGGGGTGAAAGACGACCGCCAGAGCTCCAATACCGTATAATTACACCGACCTACGAAACTTTGAACAGGATTCTTCTCAAAAAGTGACAAACTCCTCATCAAACCGCATTTCTCTTGTGTCTCTGATTGATGGCTGGCTAATGGCGATTAGGATTAGTATCTTACGGTAGATCTTGTTTGAATATGTAGCAAGTTGTGGGCTGGACTGTTTTTGTTTTGTTTTGTTTTGTTTTGTATGGTCTAACCAGTGCGCGAGGCTTAATAGACATCAAATGCCTTTTGGACAGTGGAATGCTGGCTTTTGGAGTTTGATTGGGATTTTGGTTTTCTATGTGTCAAGATGTGGATTCCATCTGTCAAGGTAAATCGATGGGAGAGTTGACAAGCGTTTAGGGGGAAATCTTTAATTGGTGGTCACGGACTTTCCTTTCGCTTCTTGGGGAAAGTTTGATAAGGCGCCTTGCAAGGCTCGATTTGAAGGTGAAGGTGTCGCTTATAGATGGGGAGATGTAATCTGGAGTTGGATTATTTGTTCTTTATCGCCTTTTTGTCATTCGTTGGTCGTTGTAGTCTTCGCAACGGTCTTAGGGACATCTATCGTACTTCTGCTGCCCTTGTAATTAATTTTCCATGCAACTACACTCAGCTAATGGTTTTTTTTTTTTTTGGACGACTCCAAACAGTTGGGGCAACAAGTCCGTAAAGTTACCCTTGGCCTTTCTTCTCACAAACATTCGTTTTTATTTTTGGGACGAATTAGAAGGGACGTACAATTTTATGCCAAGTCCGGCTAATTGAGAAGCTCTTTCATGACAATTGTACTCCCAGATGTTTGTCAGACGATCACTAGAGGTGGAAACCTCAACCTCAAAATGTTATGCGTCTTTCCTGTGATCTAACTCAAGACTCCTCGCTCAGTAGTCCACCACACAAAATACTGCGCCACTGCGCCAATACGATACGCATTGTAAAATTGAGGTTTTTAAATCACAACTTAGGCTCCTAAGTTCGCCTTGTAAAATGCCCATCATAAAGCTTGTGTCAATTGAGCGCAACTTGTCAGCTTTAAAGATATCCCTATAAGACGTTGCATACATATAATGGTAACCTTTCCTGACTTTTGCGCTCTCGTCTGCGATTCGGGTCCTGGTTAACCGATTCCATCTCCATGCTGCAACTGAGAGTCATGATTTTTTTTTATGGATATATGTTTCTCTGTGACTGCTTGTATACGCAGTTTGCGATGTGTCTTTTCTTATAAGAGTTCCCCTCGCACTAAAATTCTATCTGAAATCAATTTTGAGTGTCCTACATTCTTCCTATACCCCTCTAATCCTGTTTTCAATAAAATTTCAAGCATGGGACCTGACTTTAGAGACTGGGTAAATTGCTCAGGTACATCGTCCCTGATGCCCAAATACTATAGATCCCCGTTCTTGTGACCCGTCGTAGAATCGCTGGGACTTTCCGAGTTTCCTGAAAGGCTCTCCAACTCTACAGTGCCTAATAAGGAGCCCGGCGTTAACTCGGAGGTTCTTTTTATTTAGGCTGATGCGTGGTTGGAATCTTTTATGATTCCCTGTCCCGCAGAATTGTTCAGGGCCTCTGAAAGTAGACGTTGCCCCCTTTCTGGCTAGGGAATCGGTCGTTTCTTTATCCCCACATGTCGGGGTACACTTAAGAGGGTCATCTTTCTCAATTCATTTAGTTTTAGCAGGCGTTTCCAAGTTTAGAGTTTATGATGTATAGGAGTCAAGGGCGATGATAGCAGCTTCACGGTCTTAAGGTATAGCTACGTCACAGGTGGCTTTGTTTCTGTCGAGGGTGACTTGGACACATCTCTCTATGTTCTGGACCCGTTTTTGTAGCAATTTTTTGAGTGATTGCTCAGTTTGTAGGTTTTCGATTCAGTGGTCTAACTTGTTTTGTAGCTGAGCTTGGTATCCGCCTGGAAATATCGTCTCTAGGAAAGGGAATTACTTCGATGTGATGCACTCGCCTCTTCCTTATCCTTCTTTGGTCATGTTTTGAATCGTTTTACTTGCACATTCCGTGACCACAAGGTGCATGGAGTAGTCAATTATTGTACCTAGCTGTAGTTGGGCTTATTTACATGACCCCTTTAAAACATTTACAAGTCAGTCTTTGCATTTTGGAGTACCCTGTCAATACATGGGACAATACATTCATCTGATGATACTCGGTATAACCGGATGCGGTTATTCGATCCCTCAGCAGTCAGCGATTTCATTATTGCGTTGAAGACAGCTGCTTCCCACCAGAGTCCTTTTGCTGCAGCTGCTGAGGTGTCAAATACAGCTGCCTACAAAGCCAAGTACTTGTTCGACACCTGTACCCATTACGTACACCAAACCTTATCCAGAACCCACTGTCCGTCCATGGGTGCAGCAATTAAATGAAATTATTTCGAAACAACCATCGTATCCGCTTTCCGCATGATTGCACCCAGTCCCATTATCTGGTCGAATCAATTGTTTCCTTTTCAATTCAAAATTTCGAAACAATCCCCAAAGGTCGGCGCCTGCTATATCCCTGCAACCAGGCTACACACGCCGCCCTTACCACGGCCGCAAAGAAAGTGCTTATTAGTCCAAGTCCGGCCGATTGTATCGATTCGTTCCAATGCTTGACCAGCAGCTTGTGTGCGCTGCCAAACAAAATAGCAACACTTACCAAGTCGAACTCGTACTGCGGTACACCAAATCAATAGTAATCCCCGTATATCTCTCACTGAATGGACATTGCAAATGATTACGCGCACTTCAGCCGTCAAAACATTGCGCTCGCAATTAGTGGCTATGATTTTCACTTTTCCAGCAGCAGCAACTTCGAGTCTGTATCGTATCCATCGACACCGCCGTCCATGTGTAGCCCGGTATTATCCTACACACAGTGTTTTTGTATCTTTCCCACCGGCCACCGCCCTGCGTGCCCGTGCCCGCTCCATACCATCGTCGTAATTTGTTTCATTTTCCATTTTTATTTTTCCTCTGCATGCAATAATAAATTTAAAATACCTCTGCATGTGTGCATAGAGCCAAACATGGCTCTCTATTTAGAATAGACATATTTGTATCTATCATTGCTATGACTGGACCACACTTGGCCAAATGGCCACTGCGCGCCATCAAAATGAGCGCCCAGCGGTTCGCAGAAAAATAATAATGAAGAGCAAACAAGAAAAGAAGTAAAAATGTTTATCTGTAACGAAGCGATTGTGTCTAGTGGCGCGTAGATACTTTTATCTGTGCAACATAATGGAATTAACTTTCTCCAGTTGTGCGGATTTTTTTTTCTGCTTCGTTCCCCATTATAACTGGATGCCCCTTAGAAATACACACAAGGCACATGTGTGCGCACGGCCAGCTTTGTGATTCATGTCAGAGTACCTCAGAAGCTGAATTTGCTGTTGCGTCTAATTGCGTTTGGATTTATTGCAAATTATACGCTCGGGTGTTGGTTTTTTTTCCTGAGTTTCACTGTGAAGCTGCACTGATTTTTATTGCAATTGCATTGATATTGCACAAAGGGGCGATTTGATTTTTCAACACTTCTGTGAGTGTCAAACTTCTTTAAAAATAGTCCATTTAACTTATTGCCTCCTCGATGGTTTGTGTACAGCAAAAGCTTCACAGAATGAGGCTTATAATTCACACGGAGATGCAAAAATGTCAGTAGAGGTATATCGCATTCGATATTTTATTGCAAATATTTCGATATTCGATATTTTATTGGAACTGACAATTTGGACTACAAAACTTGTAACGATAAACATTTTTTTATATTCTGTTTACCTATTCGTTATTTTTTCTTTTTAATATAATAGATATATAGATATAATTTATTTCTATAAATTCAATACAAAATACAAATTCCGAAATAAGAACAATTTTTATAAGTGCTTTAAGTATAGAATTTAAGAAAAATAGAGACATTCTGTATTTTGTGCACTGAGTACAAAAAATAGTGTTGCATGTCACTTCAAAGAACTATTACAAATTTCAAGAATTTAGTTTTGGGTGGGGTGACCCTGTAAAACATTAGCAAAAGGATATAATAGAATAACAAATTTAGAACAAACAGAATTTTAAAACAAGGAGTAAGAACTTTAAAACTCAAATAGAATAAAAGAAGCAGATTAGAGAAATTCAAACGTTAGTGCAAAAAAAAAAAAAATACATACATAATTCGTAGAACTAAAATTTAAACCAGAGTATAGATTCTTAATTAACAAAGTTAAAAATTTTACAACTGATAAAACAACTGTACTAATTGTATTGTCGCAAGAAAACTTTAGCTAGTTTTGTCTTTCTCCGTTCACGATTTCGTGCACACGGACATCAAAAAAGGATCCAAGGGTACATATTTTAATTTCTTTTTATAATTTACGAAAAAAAAAATTTGTTTTAATACTTTTAAATAAATTTAATCTATTTTGTTAATTTTTTAACTTAACCCAAGTTTTTAAAGAATAATTGAATGCTTAATTTAATAGGGTCGAAGCCATGTTTATTTATACGATTATAATTTAAAAAATTAATTTTCGAAAAACTATGATTTAAATTTTATTTAATATCCCATAGAATAAGTCACTGAGAAGATTGCACGACTGAGTCGCACGAAACTACCTCAATGACTGCGACTTTGGCTAAAGGTCAATTATTGGAAAATGCAATATTGTAAAACTCACCCTATTACCGAAACAATCTGCGCGGACGCGAACTAGGGAAGACGCCCTTCCTGGTCAGGTGCAATATAGTGATTTACTCAATTTGCCTGCTGAGCTGCGTTTCACAGCCTACTCAATGGTATATGCTACCTAATAGAGCAGGAGGGTTTTCCCTGCTCTCTCTCATATGATCGATCTTGTCGTTTAACAATATGTACCTACATATACCTAATGACAGATAGATACCCCAAAAGATCCCTGTAGGCACCATAGCCTAGCTTCTACAGTCTTTTGTTTGTCATTATTTTTCGGAACGTTTAAAAGCGGTTCCCTGTTAGAGAATGAATAACAATTTCTCTTTCTACGGTCCTATAAGAAACAAAACTCCATCTAGAAGCTTCATGTTGATCGAAATGTGTATACCGAACCAGGTTTGAATGCCTGAGGCAAGGCCTATGTAGTTTGTTAAGCAAAAGGTAATAAAAATCAATCACCCAGTAAGAGTTCTTTTCCCTCGAACAACTTAGACTCAAAAAAGAAAAGAAGACAAAGCCACTTTGAAACAACAAACGATGTGCTTAAATCTTGCTAAAAAAATCGAGATCAAAAGGCGCCTTTCGTCGATGATATTCCTACATTCAACACCGTCCTAGGGCTTTTGCGGATACATTTAACATGTGCCTAAGAGAGGTGTATCTCCACAATTGTGAAAGAAACGAAGACTGATGCTGCTACCAAATGGATACAAACCGCCACATCATTCTTTCTCGTATAAACCCATTTGACCATAGGACATTGTAGGACAAGTGTTATGTTTCAAGTATAAGCGATCGATCGAGTCAGGAGGTCAGGTTAGATCGTTTCATAAAAAGCCAGAACGTAACTTTTCAGACGACTATCGTCGAAACGACAGACCTCCAAAAACTAGCAAAAAAGATTTAGAGTTTAAGAACTTTATCCAGGAAACGGAGGCTTCCTAGCCCATCAGCGGTTTTGAGGTACATCCTATGACGTTGGAATGGAACCAATTTACCTTCTTGCAAGAAAAGCATAGTAAAATACCTCATCCTCTGAGCCGCAATAATGGCAATCCGAGATAACTCTTCCAAAAATGGTAGAAAGTCTTTGGGTGCCATTGGTGCAGAAATCGCATCACTCTGAGTAGAAAAAATGGAGAAAATGCTGTCCGAAATCGATGACTGAATCATCAGTAAGCATGCAGAGAGTTCAATTCCTAATTGAAATATTGGGTGCCAACAGGTTATAGATGCTTTGAGACTTGGGCACGTTGACATTCCCTATACTGCCACTGCTGTACAGGAGCCTTTGAAAACACCGACCAGATGAGACGACTACTTGGAGACTAATGACAGTAGTGACAAAAATAGATTATCACTACTCGGACACGTGACTTAATAAAAGCCAAGGCAGGTCACTTAAAATACCGAAGCGACATCACTCGCAACCGCTTTGCCACAAAGCAGAACTATGTTGCACAAGAAGGATCGATCTATGGCCATATGAATGAATCAACTCGGTGAGCTTAGGTGTACCCTGGGCATATCTCCAATCAAACTTTATCCGTAAACAAGCCCATTTCTTGGCTTACACAACCAATGTCACTTTTTCTTATCCGCAACATCATCGATTTGCCCAAGTTATGGGCACATACTCAGTAATTTTAGGGTGTAGCAAACAAAATGTTGGGTTTGGTACGCATGTACGATGTAACCCAGAAGGCCAAACCTTCCTTATAATGACTTCCGTCACAGCGGCAGGGATGAAACTGAGGATAAAAACGTTATCCACTATCTACTTAAGCACCTACCAACCTTGGTTGCAACCCTGGAACCTGTACTAATTAATCCCCTCTAAAAAAAGCACCATCGCAATTTTATCCCAAATGTCTAGATATGACATTAAAATCAAATTAGGTGTTTTTAGCACCAAGATAGGGAACGAAGGCATTTTTCGTAAAAGGACTGGCAAAACACGTAGTTTTCGCGAGACTATTCAATGAAACAGACAGAGGCTTATTGACTTTGCAGCTGGGTGAAACGTTACTATACAGCAAGCACATATATATATTTCAATATTTCAATATTTCCAAGGGGCCATAGATGTCCGAACCTTTTGGACAGAGAACATAGACTAGGGTTGTTATCTTGTTATCAAATATAAATATAAAAGACCAATAGCAACGCTGCCAATTCCAACTTGTCATCAGAAACGCTGCAACTGATGTGCTGGGTTTCGACCGATCACCTCCTAGAAACCCATGGTCATAGACTAACCAAACTAGACGGTCAACTGAGAACAGAAACGGTACATTTGCCTACAAGCTGTCTGTCCTGCATAAGATTTCCTAAGTATTTGTGCCTGTACAAATCAAAGGGAGCGCCATTGCTGCCGCACGCATACTTAGAAAACCCTTTGCAGAGAGTTGCTGACTTGCTGTCCATCGGGCGGCCATTTTCTGGTGGGATTTCAAGTGAGGGCGACTGCGTTCGGCATTTTTGTGCCCATTAGTTACATGGCGTTCA
Source organism: Cheilosia variabilis (assembly GCA_951230905.1). Classification (NCBI taxonomy): domain Eukaryota; kingdom Metazoa; phylum Arthropoda; class Insecta; order Diptera; family Syrphidae; genus Cheilosia; species Cheilosia variabilis. The sequence goes on from OX579679.1 coordinate 47,237,936, forward strand.
CATCACAGTTCAGTTTAAGAGTTTTTGAAGTCAATGACATTTCTGTTATCAAATGGAATTCCTGTTATAATTTCGTTACAATGCCAAATACCTCAATATAACAATCATTGCTCAATATCTAGCACAAGTCCATCTGATAATAATAATCAGAGAGAAATGAACAAGCTCGGTTTTTTGCACTTTTGTTAAACGAGATTTTCTAACTTCCAACTTTTTTTGTATATTTTAAAGGAATACACTTTTTTCGTTAATTTTAACGCTTTTTGAAGTTTCATAATATTGAAACAAAATATTTTAACACAGTTTATGGAAAAAGTTTTTTCCTTGTGTCTGCAGTGGAGTTTTTTAGTTTTACCATAATTTCTAATCTGTAATTGGTAGGTACATCAAATGCACACTTGCACAATATTATATGCAAGTAAGCATTTTTTGAAATTCAAAAAATGAATTCGATATTTTTACTATTGGCTTTTTCTGGTAATAGCCTAAAAAAAATCCTATGTAGATCATTCATGTGAAAAACGCGGAACAGTAAAAAAATGTTTTGATTACTATCTGTATTCCAAAAACACATAGAGTGCACTTGTTTTTGTTAATTTATGATTTAGAGAGGTTTAGAAATTAGAATTGAAATAAAACACAAAAAATCGCTTTAATGTCCATCAATTTGGCTTTATTGGAAGGATAATTTTATGCCATTAATATTTAAATATGATTTCGGGCATGTGGCCGCAGCGGCTGCTTCGAATAAAGCCAAGTCTAGAGGTCCAATTTTCAACTACTTTTTCTAGCATTTGGGGCTGTATGTCGGCAATAACGCCACGAATGTTGGCTTCCAAGTCCCCTAACGTTTCTGGTTTGTTGGCGTAGGCGAGCGACTTCACATATCCCCAAAGAAAATAATCCAAAGGTGTCAAATCACACGATCTTGGTGGCCAATTGACAGGTCCATTCCGCGAATTTATGCGTTCATCGAATGTTTCCTTCAATAAATCGATTGTGACGTGCGCTGTGTGACATGTAGCGCCGTCTTGTTGGAACCACATCTCATCCACATTCATGCCATCCAATTCGGGAACAAAATAGTCGGTTATCATGGCTCTATACCGGTCTCCATTAACGGTAACTGACTCTCCAGCATCATTTCGGAAGAAGTATGGCCCAATGACTCTACCAGCCCCTAGAGCACACCAAACAGTCAGTTTTTGTGGATGTAATGGCGTCTCAAGGGTCTCATGTGGATTCTCTTCACTCCAAATGCGGCAATTTTGCTTGTTGACGTAGCCATTGAACCAAAAATGAGCCTCATCACTGAACAAAATTTTGCGATGAAAATCAGCATCGATATCAATCTCATTTTCGGCCCATACACCAAAATCACGACGCAGTGCATGGTCTCGCGGCTTTAATTCTTGCACAGGGTGGATCTTGTAAGGTCGTAAGCTAAGATCTTTGCGCAAAATCTTCCATAAAGTGGCGAATCGATTCATCCGGGTCCTCTTCAACACTTTGCTCTACAGCGGCAATCGTTTCTTCGGTCGCACTGTTCGACGTCTCTGCGGATGCGTATTATCACATAGAGTAAACGTAGTGCGAAAACGATCCATGGTTAACCGAATTAATTGCTCTGATGGACGATTATGTCGACCATAAAATGAACGGAGCTTGCGGTAAACTTCGCGAACTGAACCATTATTTTCGAAATAAATTTGCACGATTTGCAAGCGTTGTTCATTTGTCAACTTGTTCATGATGAAATGGCAAACCAAACTAAAAATAAATCACTTGAAAATAGTGTTGCCAACTTAAAGTTCTATACCTCTAACAAAAAAACACCCTACATTGTTATAAAATTTGTAATAGAATATAATTATAAACATAATAAAGCATGCGAATACTAAAAATTTAAAAAACAATTCGGATTCTTACATTCGATTGAATACGCGAAATCTGAAACCGGAAATCGAATTGCAGAATCCAATTAAATACCACATTATTTTGTCTTTTTGTTAGGAGTTTAATCACATTTTTTACGAATTTGCTTTCCGATAGTAATAGGTTTTGTTTTTTATATGAATAGCATTTGCATCAGATGCCTAAGAATCTGACATACGAAACACCCTTACAAAGGAGATTTCTAAGCAACAAATTCGACTCCTTATTGGCTGAATCTCCCTTTCCTTCTTTCAAAGGCTTGCCGGCGGTTGGCCTGTCCCCATTATTGCCCTGCCAATCTATTGCTGGGGCCCATTCAAATTCGACACACAAATTGTTTCGTCCCCACTGACAGTGATTAATCCCCATCCATTGGTGAAATGAGCGCGCAACCAATTCCATCTCGTGCATATCCGCATACTTTTCCTTTTCTTCAGTTCATTTCACCCGTGGTTGACTAATCGTCACCGTGTCCAACAAATACGAATGATCTCCATTCCATTCAAGCTCCAACTCGAACTCGAACTCATCTCATCTCATCAATTCTATTGCCAATTCAATTGAAGAATAATTAATCCCATCAACAAGATTGATGGCTCTTCCTTTCTAGTGCCAAACAAATTCGTTCTCGTCGGCGGAGGGTTCACCTATTCAGTTCTAGCGCAAATTGCCCGGCAGCATCATTCATCATCGATCGCCACTGTAATGTGTGCCTCACGTCAGTGGGATCTACCCTTATGCTCAGCGGAATGGCCCAATAACTAGGAGTGTATACAAAGTTTGAAAATATCTTTTGAGCAAAAGTAGATTAGACAACAGGAGAGCTGCCAATTTGAATGCGCGCAGCGCGCTGCATGAGATGAATTAATTTCATCATTACTCGTATTGTGGTGTACGCTCATCACGATGAACAGGAGTTGTTCGATTGATTAATGGCCGCCAACAGTCCAGGAAGTGATTTCTTTAGGCAGAATTTGTAATTTGAGGTTTACTTCTTGGCCAAATGCCATTGATTGGTTTTGTGAGACAGAATTGGTTGCACTCAATAACAAAATAACGCAGAGATTAGTCCCGGGCAAAGTGCTTCCACAGGGGGGTTCTATCTTGACCGTGGCTAGATTTGAATTTTTTAGGTATGGGCTGGATGTACTGGGGCTGAAATGAAGCGCGACCTCATTTGGAAAATGCCTCAGGGTACCTTTCCACTTACCATGAAGGAAGCAGCTTTTAGGACCGAATGTCGAGCCTCGGGTATGAATGATCGTTGACGACAGCAGCAAACGAGCGTTGAGCTTTGGATCTGCAAGTGGAATGTTCAGAAAGTGTAAAGAGGCCGCCTAAAACTGGTAGCGACCCTGGATAGGTAGACAGACTATATTACAACCATCCAGGAAGTGAGATTGAATGGGGAAGCCCGACAAGAAGTCTTAGGCTCCCTTCATGCTGGTCACAACCCACATGAGTCTCAAATTTATCAACGGATATTGTAGAGAGATTTTACGTCTAAACAATGCTAATGTTGCCAGAGACCTCGTGCCACTCAGCAAGCACATCGGGCAATACTGCGAACGATCCGACAGAAATGACAACAACGGTGTGCTAGGTTTGACTATGAGACCAATAACAATCTCCTGGTTTGACGACGAGTGCCAGCTGCCATATGCACTCATGACGTCAATTAATGCTGCCAGCGATATTTACGAGTAATTCAAGTAGAAGCGTCAACTTCTCAAAAGGAAGGCGAAAAAGCACAAAAAGCAGTCGCTCGAATCTATTGAGGGGTTCTAAAGTTCAAAAGTTCAACCAGATTCTATATAAAAGGTACGAGGCCCAAAAAGAAGCCAACCCAGATTAACATGAAAACACAGTAGCTATACAATAGGTCATGCTGAAGATTTGTAAGCAATACCCCTGCAGACGAGGATATCCAACAATCAGCTGTCCTGTCAGAATGTTCTTCCAGCGCCCAGCGCAAATTGAGGGAAGCGATATTTCCAGCTAAAGTTCCACAAGGCTTCGGATGGAATACTGGCCGAGCTTCTCAAAGCAACTCGAGATGGCTTGCAAGTAGTATGCATTAACTTATCTGCAAAATTTTGTCGGATGGAAGTATACCCTAAGAAATGATATACTCAGAACTGCGCGAAGTCTAAATCCTCAAGACTAGTGATCGTTTCCTACAAGATCATCTCAGCTGGTGAGTAAACATTTTTGATCTTTTGCTAGTAAACTGATATCAGTTAGCCCTGACCCAGATATTCGCACTATGGCAAGCCTTACACAAAATGTCGGAATCGATACACATCATCTCTTTATCGACTTCAAAAGATTGCCTACGATAGCTCGTGCGTAGAGACGAGTAGCACGGCTTTCCTAGCAAACTCATTCGTCTGTGCTTCAATGACGATGGAAACATCTCTCTGCTCCGTTAAAGTGGGTAAAGATCACCACCGATCTAGCATCTAACTTCTTTGACATCGCACTTAGTCTCGAAGCAATTTTACGAAACTCCCAAGCCAATATCGGAAGTACCATTTTTACAGTATCCATTCATCTTTCTACTTACATGTTGCTACCGATATTGACATTATCGATAGAGCGCAGCGACCTCACAGTCAGTCGGCGAAGATGGAAGTGAACAAGAGGAGTAGCAAAGGCTCCCAACATCGGCAACTCCCGCAAATCGTCACAGTGGACGGATATACCTTCACTCAGAAAAAAAAAAAAGGCTAGTTAAGCGAAGAATTTCGAGATTTTGAAAAAATTTAAGGTTAAAAGTTCTTGGTTCAAATATTATTTTTGTTAACAAGAACACGTTTTTAAATCTTCAGCGTAAGAATAATATACTCTCCATAAGTATTTTATTACATCATTGTCAACAATTTCATTCTTAAATCAAAGATTTTCATATTTGGGTTCATTTTAACCAACGAAAATTGTTGGCATTACAATTTTTTTTTCTGAGTGTTCGATATAGTGAAAGACTTGGTCCACCTCTACAATTACTTCGCAGATACTGTTTTTTGCGGACAAAGCATAAGTCCAAGAAGTAAAGAAAGCTCTCATAGAACCAAGAACAGATCTCAAGTATTCCGGTCTTGCTTTATGATGCAGAAGGATGGCCTCTGTCAAAATCGGATATGAAAAACTCGTAAGCCGCTTTCAATGAAAGATTCTTCGAGATATAAGCGGTCCAATTTTTATGAGAAGCGGATTCAATGACAAATTTTAGTCTTCGGCTAGATCTGAGTGACTGAGCGACGAGAAAGAAATTAAATCATATGAAATTAGCGATGAAATTAGCGGTTTTTTTTATAGGAAGAGTGACATCGCTCAATGGGTTAGTCGATAGTCTCTCACTGGGTGGCTGAAGCCTTCACGGCTGCACCGTGGCTTGAATAATAACGACTGGGGTGACCAGATCACTTGGAGCGTATAGACCACAAAAGGTACCAATCCGATGAGTCATCGTGTATTTGTGCACAATTATGTAAAGTGACCTCGAAGAACTTGGAGTGCATAACTGGAGGCAGCTACCTAGGGACCGTGATCTACCCCGGACTGTAATCGACATTTAAAGTGTTTTTGAACCTTTAACAATGCATTTAAGCTCGGAATAAAATGTCTTTCAATTGTCCAAGCATGGACTTTGTTTTCACTGACGCACCCTGTTTTATTATTATACGATCCGACTTTTGTACTTAAAAGCTTCTATGATGTAATAAGATCCTAGTGAGCTCAGTTTTCAGTTGGAAACGTTAACTCAGTATGTTTTACACTTGAATGTCTGCTCCAATTTTGAGCAAACATTGAGCACCCAACTGAGCTCGCAGCTTTAGTCATATATTATAATAATTTTTAAGCGACCTCGGTGGCGCTAAATGGTTAAACCGTAACCTATACCGATTAGTTTGATACACTCAGAAAATGTTCGCAAGCTTAATTCTAGTCCGATCAGGCTTATTCTTAAATTTTCTTCATTCTTACGTGCTCAATCTTAAAATAAACCGAATGATTCTTAAAATAATATCAAAAATCTAAAATCAGGCTTTTTATTATTAAATCAAGCCTATGCAGTATTAAAATCTGAATCATATCACCTGAATAATTTTTTTCACACAAATACAGGATCGAACAAGAATTATACTCTCCAATCAAGGCCAAATAATCTTAAACTTGCATGATGGATTAATGCGCATATCAATTAAGATCTAAAGATCAGGATATACCAATCATGAAAAACTGGCATAATGGATAAAAAAAAAGTTCATTCATTCCGATTGAAATCTCGTACAGTTTACGTGTTTCCATAGTGTTCTTTTAAAAAATAAAACAGTGGGAAATTGTAATAAAGTCCATGTGATAACTAAAATGGTGGAATCAATAATATTAATTTAATATAAATACAATTATTGTAAAAATAATATGTCTGATTTTAAATAGTCCACCCTTACATTTGTATCCATTAAATGATGGAAGGACATATTTAAGATTTAAGTCCATTTAAGCATTTTTGATTCAATAAATAAATATGATTCTTAAAAAAATAGATTGTTTTATTTTCTTAAACAGGAAAGTGACGGAGATGATAATTACTTCGATATGACGTTCTTGAAGCATTCAGACAAAATTAAACATAAGGATAACTTGTTCTTATTTAAATATTTTTAAGCTTATTTCAAGAGCTATTATTCTCGGTTTTAGGGAGCATTATTCTTACTGCTGATAAGTAGGTGAAAAATAAGGTGATTTTGAGCTTAATTTAAGCTCACACATTCTTCCTTGCGTTATGTTTAAGAATAAATAGGTTTAATTTAGGTTTTCAACAATTCAAAATGAAGTTGTTGCATTTGAAATGATGAAATGATTTTGGGCTCAATTTAAGCCTATACATGGAAAGAATTGAAATCACCAATTGCAAAATTTTGAGTTGCAATTTACGAATTATATATTTCTCGCAAATCACAATGAAGTTTCCATGGATTGATACAAAAATTGGTAATTTGACATTGAAAACGGAGGAGAATACGAAATTCTGTTTGTTGAAATCTACGATTAGAAGTATCAATTCGAGCTTCTTTTATTTGTAGTGATTTGCGAGATTATTTGGCGCAATTTACCACTCTAACAGGTCAATTTCTCAAACACCACTTCACAATCTCAAATTGCGAAAAATATTTGGTGATTTATCAACACTGAAACTGAAAACGTATATTGACGTAGAGAAGTCGTAAAATTTTTTTTTTTGTAATTTCCATGGAATCAACTACCTAATGTGTGGAATTTTTGTATGCGCAGTCCATAGTCCATGTACCTATCGAAATCCTTTTAAATCCTTTCTTTTTACGGATGAATGTATGTATTTGGTATAGACAGCTGCTTTCATGAAGCGAAATCTTCATTGTGCACGTTGCGCGTCGTTGCAGAAACAGAAAGTCGGTATTCAATCTTTCCTTAAAGCAGTCGAGTTAAAGTTGTAACTAATCGATAGGTTGTGTACTTCTAATTATAAACCATTCTGGAATATATATTGTAAGTACCTATTGAATAATTCCAAAAACGCCGAAGTATGCATAGAGATCTGTATTTTTTTCAGAATGTACATATCGCAATTAGGAACGAAGTATAAATTGGAATGGATTCTAAAATATGTAATAGAGAAGAATTGTAAAGGTTCGTATCAATGTCAAGTTTATCTAAATATTTTGTTTGCATTTTAAATTTCAGCATAGACCAAAAAACCATCCCAGACAAATCCCGTTGTCTCCGATTTTCTTGGATATCAGGAGGAAAAATAATTATAAAATATCACTCTTAATATGTATTCGAAAATAACCAAATTAATAAAACTATTTTGATTTTTAAATCACAAGATATAAGTTGCAAATTGAGAATAAAGTTTTCTAATTTCACGACAAAGCATTTTCAATTTAATACGGTGATGCCTCAAACCACTATTCAAGAAACGTAAATTGCAAAATTTGAATTGCAAATTGATAAAAAGAAGTTTCAATTTACGACTAGGAATTTGTAAATTGCAACTACTGAAATCTTTCCCTGTTAGTTCGCAAATCAACACTATTGAGTTGCAATTCAAGACTAAATGGTTGTAATTTTCTAAGGGAGGAAATCGTAATTTACAACAGAAAAGTGGTAATTTACGAATTGTTTCTGCAATTTGCAATCCATGTAATATCAAAATGATAACTATTTGTGTCATTTTATTTGCGATCGGTTATGGCAATTTGTATTTCTCGTTTGATCGCATTATTGATAATGAAAAGTGTTGATTCACGACTTTTGAGGGTCAATATCTTCACTTCGTACAATTTCTAGAATTGCGAATAAAAAGTCGTGAATTAGTAAATACTTAGCTAAGCTCAAAAACTAGACAAACTTTTCGTGATTCTGCGCTTATATTTCTTGATTTGATCGTAAAATTCTTTCCGTGTACGTTCTTAATACTGTTATAGCACAATGTTTAAATAAGAATTAAAGATAAACCAAAAATCATACTGAAAGCCAGATTTTTGTAGTTGGATTAAGAATTTCCGAGCTTAACAGACTTTCGTCAACAGATAGGCTTAATCTGACACTGATTATCTTGATTTTATTTGGTTTTTTCCTGAGTGTACATATAAATATTAAAAAAATGTCTCAAGTACCCTTTACCTAACTATTGATTAGACTATTGTGAATTCACTTCACTTCAGAAGAATTCACTGCAAAGAAAACGCGAATTCACAGCGCGATCACTCATACTTTAGAGGAATTCGTTAAGAATTCAGAATTCCATTGAATTCACGAGAACTCAGTATTCAAGAGGCATTTGAAAAATATGATCACTCACTACCCCGCTCCTAATGCAGTCTAATAAATGTTCAAGTAGTCTCAAGTCGCCAGTCGTAAGTGGTGTATTGAGTAAGCATCGCATATCCCATTTAAAGCTAGTGTTTCCCAGGTAGGATCCCGAGTTAGGCGAGCTAAAACTGCAGCTTGGGACAGAAAGCACATCACATCACATCCCTTGGGCAGCCATTGGTCTCGTAGTAATTTTTGGGCCAAAATGCACAGGTGTATGCCTACCAAACCACACAGCCATGGACAGTGATATTGTTTCAGTTTCTTTGCACACCCCCCCCCCCCTGAGCTGTACACAATAGAACATCACGAAAGACCGCCGAAACTTTCCAAAACGAATTGGAAATTTCTGTCATAGGTCATCGGACATCGACTTCGACAGCCATTCTGGTGTAAAATTTCAATAAAATCTTGATTTCCATCAATCGCAATAAACTGCGCGGAAAAAAAAACAACACCACCACAAACATTCCATTGGGCCGCCATCAATGTCAGCCGTCCGCACCTGTTCAAAGTTCATTCATCTGGCGACTCAGGCGTTTAGATCTAATGCCCAGATTTGTCGTGACAGACAGTCGGTGAAATGCTGCTTGCACATGCACCATTGAATGGGTATATCTGTCATTGGCAACACCTTTGGGCGCGAGGGACAGCAATTATTGTTTATCTCCGCCAAGAGAGAGAGAGAAGGTGTTTCTCGTGAACCGGTGCTAGCCCCCGCGCGCATTCTTCTAACGAGCGAAAGTGAAGTTTAACGAAAAACCGTCGAGAAAACGAAAACAAATCTGGGCTTGGCCGATTTCGGTATACAAAGTGCTGCTGTGTACTGGGTACTGAGTAGTGAGTACTGTGGGGCTACTTTGTGTCGACTGGTCATGATGGCTGCCACTTTCCCAAGCCACAAGGGGAAATCTATAACTCAATTCAAGGCACACAGGAGACAGGAGGCTTTCCTTCCCTTTTGAGGGAGCCACTGCCAGACACCGTCGATGATAGTGACCTCTTGTAATTGAATTCAAAGTGAAGGGCTGGCGCTGCGATTAATTAGACTTTTACTGGCGCACCTTCAATGGGACTGCGTTATCTAGGCATCCGAGCAATTACCTCTGCAACAATGTACAAGTGTGTAGCTCTAAGTTAACGCGACCCATTAGCACCTCGGATGTTGTGTTAAAACAGTCTCGACCGTTGTTAGTGTGTTTTCCACTTAGCAACTGTTCACTGTGGATGCTGAGCTGGGCAAATGGATTTCTATTTGGCAGACAACGCACAAGCGCGATCACACCGCCGAGCAAGAGAACATATTTTGTGTAGTAGAATCAATTAAATGAACAAGGTCGGCATTATCCAGGTGAAGTGGACATTGGAAGTGCTAATTGCCTCGAATGTAGGCATGCGGTTGGGGTGGACAAACACTGCAGCCATACATGGATAAGGATTCGTTTGGGTGCGATTACGATAATTGAGTGGTTTGCACGCGTGTTACATGCGGTTTTGTTGTAACAAGCAAGTTTTTTTTGTTTTTTTTTTTTGTTCGTAATGTGACAACAGTGTGTTTGATTGTTTGTCCAGTGGATAAGGTAGATCTGATAAGACTGGTGGTTGTTGGTTTTGTTGAATTTACCTGCGACATTTTATATTTGATGGCTCCAAAAGGTTTGTTGTTCTGAGACGAAACAGTTTCGTAGACCGTTTTATGAGCTTTGTCCGAATCCATGCTTGATGCTGAAAGATACCTTCGATTTCTTCATACCGGCATCAGCGCGAGTCAAGACATTTCTTCACCGGGGCAAGTTACTCGTGCGGAACTTGCTTGGTTGTTTTTATTTCTGCAGTACTTAAGCCTTCATTCATGTTCACCATATACACCGTAGATATGATCCGGCTCGAAGGACCAATTGCACTTGGTCATCAATCTCTCTTTCTTAGACGTGGCTGGACCGTGCCAAATTAAGCCATTGAGTCTGAAAATTCTCCTCTTAAAATACGTTATAAGGTTCAGTGTAGGCCATGTTTAACTTGGTCATGAACGACGATCAGTCAACGTTGATTATGTGTTCAAAATACATGTATTGTCTTTTTTAATTTTTCAGCTTGTGAACCAGTTGGCAATTGACACATTTGACACAAGAATACATTTACGAAATTGTGCTGATTTTACACACGAGAAGAAATGACCCACTTGTCATCTGGTGAGACACTACAACAAGTTGAAAAATCATGCTTTAGAAAGAGCCCCCCTCTCAAATCTCACCAAAATACATTGAACAGCAGCGAGATAACCAATTCCATACGAAGCAAACTCACCGCAGGAAAAGAGATAAGCTGAGCCTTATCCAACTGGCCATTTAGTGTAGCAACAAGGATAAGGGTGCCTGGACTATTTCAGATCTTATGGATACGTCTCCATTGAAAAATGATTGAGGGCTGCGAAGTTAAAAAATTACTTCAGAATTCCATCTTATGGTTTTTTTCCGCTGCGCCACCTCTCGTGAACGTCTGACAAACATCCGAGAGTATACAACTGTCACGAAAGAGCTTCTAAATTGGCTGTTTGGACCCGGCATAAAATTGTAGATCCCTTCCAATCGTCCCGAAAATGAAAAACTCACACGAAACGAATGGTTGTTAGAAGCTAGTCCTAGGGTCCCTACAGACCTGTTGCGCCAACTATTTATTTATTTAGAATACCTACCATACACGTCTTTTGCAGGATACTCACTGCAAGTATTCAGTATCGAATGGCGGATGATATAACTCTCAATACCGAAAGTTCTAGATGAAAGCGTTTATTTTTAGCCAAACTCGAAATCGTGACAATATACTCGGTCAGCCAAACTTTCATAAAAGACATGGATCTAGTCAGTGCCGGGCGGTTGTCTGCGGCGCCATAGTCGGAGTGCCGCGTTTACCCTTAAAGTCACCACCACAGAAAAGTTCGCGCTCTCGCACACAATGCCCTAGGGGTGGACCTGTGCAGCTGTAGGATATTTTTTACTGAAATGCGTTGGTTTGAACTTCGAAGGCCGGCACTGAAACCAGTCAGAGTGAAGTCAAGGGCAGTGGGCCAAAGTATGAAATATTTTAAAGAAATACCGCTCTAAAAAATTGGTCAACAATTCTGTCTTTGGCCCTAAAATAAGGACTCCTGAGGTTTATACCCAAATCTGATTATACAGGGTCCGCCAAATAACATTTTTTTTTTTGAAAATGCTATAAAAAAAACTACTGAATATTTTCTCAAATTTATTTTATTATTTGAAAGTAAAATCCGTCCGGTTAATAATGGAAAATAATTTCATACAAATGGCTGCCTCGGCTGGCCATGCAGTAGCCTACACGATCGGTCAAATTTTTAAGCACATTATCGATTGTGTGCAGCTGTATTTCACCAATGGCTTCACGAATATTGTCCTTTAAAGCGTCAATTGTCTCTGGCTTGTCGGCGTAACACTTATCTTTTACGGCACCCCACAAATAATAGTCCAACGGTGTCAAATCACAGCTCCGAGGTGGCCAAACGACATCAGCTCTGCGGCTGATAATGCGATCTTCAAAAACAGGGCGCAAAACATCGAGTGTAGCTTCGGCTGTGTGGCACGTAGCGCCGTCCTGTTGAAACCAAATGTTGCCAATATCCTCTTCAATTTTTGTGAACAAAAATTCGTTCAACATGGCCCGATAACGATCGCCATTGACTGTAACGGCCACTCCTTGCTCATTTTCGAAGAAAAATGGCCCAATTATGCCTCTGGACCAAATTCCGCACCAAACTGTGACTCGTTTTGGGTATATCGGCTTTTCAATGTATGCGTGCGGGTTTTCTGTGCCCCAAATGTGACAATTTTGCTTGTTTACACACCCGCCAAGATGAAAATGAGCTTCATCTGAAAAGATGATTTTTTTGGAAAAATCGGCATCTTCGTGTAGGCTACTGCATGGCCAGCCGAGGCAGCCATTTGAATGAAATTATTTTCCATTATTAACCGGAAGGACTGTACTTTCAAATAAAAAAATAAATTTGAGAAAATATTCAGTAGTTTTTTTTATAGCATTTTCAAAAAAAAAAAAAGTTATTTGGCGGACCCTTTAGTTCTGATGCAAGTGGACTTTACATTCTAAGTAACTCCTGGGTCGAACTATACAAGATTTGGATATACTCCTAGCAGAGCTTTAAGAGCTCAAGAGGTTCAGAAGGGAAAAGCTGTTTTTACGGCTTTTTTCGCGCGTAAAAGCAGCCGGTGCTCGTTTTTTGTTTTTTATCCAACAGGTGTTTCATGAATGGTGCCCGCAACTATCCGAGTATGAGCAGTCTGACAATCACCGATCTACCTACATACCGTAGCTAATATTAAAAACACCCAGCTTGGAGTTTATGCAGTCGGGAGACAAAATATTTTGAAGTATCTACGTGACTGATTTGATTTAGCATGAAAATGAAACCCAAATTGTTAGCCCTTTTTACAAGGTTAGATAGTTCAAATTTTATTTCCATTAATGAAAGGTGTTTCTAGAAATATTTTGCACGAGAAAGCAGGTAGTTCTTTAAAAAAAAAAGTACTTGGAAAAATAGGGACATTTGGGAGTTTTCAAATCGAACGTCTGGGTGCACTGCTTGACTGCGTATAGACATTTTATTACTAAAAGCAATTAATCAAACGTGCATCAAGAGTCGCGTGTAACTTTCTTTTATCGCTGCTTCCAATCAGTTATTATGTATAATGCTCTTCAGAATTTTCCGCCGTGATAAGTTAATTGCGCTGCTCGGCCTGTTTTATTTATTCCACCGACAATGAAAAACTCCTCACACATACTGGCATTGTAAATATCCACAAACAGAGCCTTTTTGGCTTAAGACCAAAACATTGGAGATGACATTCCGTATAGGGGTTTTCCAAATCTCTTTTTGAGACTTGAAGAATCAATGGATAAATGTTGAAAATAACTATACACCAAGGACCCGAATCTGTCTCATATAGAGATAACCCATCAACCAACAGTCTTCCAAAGGATACTGTTTCCCAATCAAGGTTTTAGCTATCAGAAGTCACCAACGCGAAGATAAGACTGTTGGAGTTAATAGCGAGAAGCAAGGGTGACCCCTGACAACGTTTGTGTTTGCAAATGTTCGTAGCACCAACTTTTTTATAGTCCCGCGAGACAAAAAGCAGGATGCGGAACTCTTCTCAAATCGGTAGCAGTCTGGTATAAATTTTGGACATGCATCCCAAAATTTTAACCTAAATGCTGAAGCATTATGTTGTCTTTCTTTATGGAAGACTAATCACAGTAAAAATGAATTCATATTGCACAGAATTGTGTGTCCAACAGACCGCAAAATACATCCGTATCCGGTTTAGCCATCTCTAAAAATCAGGCACCTCAACCTCTACAAACGTCCGATTCCAACCTACGCACACAGTTTAAAATAAAATCCATAATTTTACACTTAAAGGAAAATATGACAGAATAGCTAAATAAACATTTAAATCTCCTATAACTACAGTTGCACCTTCAAAGCCTACCCTCTCCCCCAGTACAAATGATCAACAGCCGTGCTTACAGCTTAAGTATTAAAATTGGTCGCACGTTTCACCGTCTCGTGGGTATTTATGCGCGCGTTATGAGTATGACATAAAACAATTGAAATTTCCTAGTTGCGTAGCTGTAGCTCGCAGCTTAGCTGATGTGGCTTTGAGTTGTGCTTCTTAATGTTTCCTCTTTCGGTTATTAGTTTTACGTTTTCATGTGCCTTTATTACGAGGCAGACTGTGAGTTCGTTCACATTTTGAGTGCAGCAAGTCGCTATGCTCATGTGTCAATATGTGGTTTCTGTTTTATTTTATTTTTTAGATGACAAACTGTCATTATTCCATATGTGATTGGTTGCTCCGACTTACTTGCGTTTCAATAAAATGCGTAATGCGGGCTTGGAGCCGCATGTTATGCGTTGGTATGACACGCATGGAAAATAATATATCGGAGAAAAGTATTTTCGTTAATTACCGTTGATTGCGATTTGAAACACGTTCGGTGGTTTCGATTTGGTCAGGAAACTCGGGTTGGTTACTTTCTAATATTTCATTACCCAAATATGGGAATGGTTTGTCAAGTCGATTTGAGTGGGAATATGGCGAATTAGATTATCAGTACTTTTGATTGATTGTGGTACAAGTTGACTGATCAAAGTGGGGTTGAGTCTACAATGCAGCATGGACTTGGCAGGGCTATTGCGTTATAAAATTTCGCTTTATCAATCTAATTTATTAAAGCGACTCGCTTTTCAGTGCGTGTTATTTTGAACAGAGTCAGGGATTCAAACCAACCTCATCTTGGAATATTTAGTATTTAGTTTAAATTAAACTATAAATTTAAATTCCCAAATTAAAAATCCAAAATAAAAATTTAAAAGCGAACTTAAAATTGCGTTGCTGACCGAAGAGTCAAAAACCATCTCTATAAAAATCTATAGCTGCACTAAAAAATGTTGCCAAAAATACGACAGAACGTTTTCCAAAACGCAGTAGAGAAATTTTTCAAAAACGCATGTATTTTTATCGTTTTAAAGCTGACAGAAGAACTAAACAGATGAAAGATATTTAAAATGAACATGCTGAAAAATGCATGCGTATAATGCGGCAAAAGAGGGTCAAAAAAGCTCCAAAATTCGTGCTTTTTAAGTACTATAAGAATTCTAAAGACGCTCTTTGGTGCATGCTCAAATAAGTGCCCAAAAAATCGATTCAAAATCAGCCACAAAATTGGCAAACGTGAGTTTGGGTCTATAGACAGTTCTAATACGCAACCAACAGAAACTGTCGCAAAAATTGCCAAAAAAAATCGGGCTATATTAAAAAATGGCTATGCCAAGAAGCGTCAAAGAAACACCTACAATATACGCATTTAAATATCTACAAAAGTAGAAAAAGCAATTATTTGAAAAACATATTCTCATTGACGTAGTAGCTCTAAAAACGAGTTCAGAATTGTTTACAAGAGTTTTGCTATGAAGGTGTGGTAGCAAGTAAGTGAAGTAATGAAAGACACCTTGCTCACTAGTTCAATACACATTCTACGAAGTAACTCAGTGCCGGCTTCAGGGTTGGGCTAACTGGGTGGTCAATTTAGGGGCCAGTGTCAGTCGTATTTAATCAGTGCATTGACCGCAACAATGTCCCCACAGAACAAGAGGTTCCCGAAAGGAAATTTGTATGTTTGTCTTGGGTGCAACAGATGGTCGTAAGATTAAACACAACTTTTGTTTGAGATTATGTAGAAACAAGTAGTTTCCAAGTAAAAAGTCAAAACGGAAATTTTTTTGTTAAATATGCTTACGAGTTCTTTTTCTTGGTTGTGAACTTAAAAACCAGCATAACAAAAAAGGGCGCCGAATAAAACCTTGCTCAAATGAACGCCTGGTGCTGGCTTAAAAATGGGATTTAAAAGAATCTTCAAAAATCGGATTTACAAATTAGTCAGAGCTCTTGGTCCCTGAGACATAGAAATATCGTCACGGCCAAGGTCGATTCGAAATAAATGCTCGAAAACTCGCTTAAAACATGGCCCCAACCACCGAAAGATGTGAATGGTAAATGTGCCCGTGAAGTTATTTTACGGTACGAAAACCTTCTTTAAAAAGTCCGAAATTTGGAGCTCAGCTTGTTCAAACCCAAATAAAATAACGGCTCGTTGAAAACAAAAAGAAATGTGAAAATACGTTCAAAATTTTGTTTAGAACTATTTCTGAGAAAAAAAAAAGAACGCGCGAAGAGACACCTAAATATTTGTGTTTTAAAAGTCAAAGGGGGTCACTATACAAGAGTCTAAATATGCACCAAATGAATGTTCGCATTTGTGGGCGCAATGGTCAAGACTGAGCTAGGGGTCCCAAGTTAAGCCTTTGTATCACTCAGAAAATATGAAAATCTTTGATTTAAGAATGAAATTGCTGGCAATGATGTAATAAAGTACTTATGGAGATTATATTATTCTTACACTGAATACCTGATTCTTGAAAACTTAAAAACTAGTTCTTGTTAACAAAAATAATATTTGAACCAAGAACTTTTAACTTACAATTTTTTAAAAATCTCAAAATTCTTCGCTTAACAATCTTTTCTTTTCTGAGTGTAGCACCTAAAAATAGTTTACACTGAGCCACCTCAATTCAGCCCTTTGATACGCAATCGAATTGGTAGGAGAAGCTATTGCTAAAGTGCCCTATATGGACCTTTTATGCCAATTATTTAATTTAGTTAGTATGGGACTTTTTGCTTCCCAAGTGGCGCTACAGTTCTAGGTATACTTCTCTATTTGGACCGGTCCCATCCCAGCTAATTAAAGAGGCTTGTTGGTTGAAGCTGGTTTCCAACGAAGTTCGCGCCAATTTCGATTAGATCTTCCTTCACTGCGTTGGCACTCTGGGCATAGCCAACGTTGTCATGTGATTTTTGGAATCCTACCTCAAATGGGAAAAGTTTTGAAAAACATTCATGAAATGGTCCAAAAAACAAGATTTCACAATAAAATTTATCTTCGTAGAAAAACGCTCACAAACACAGTAGTTTAAAATGGGCTGCTCTTTAAAACCGAAATTTGGTAGATGGTCCGATCCACTTTAACGTTTTAAAATATTTTTACGGATTGGGAAGGATGTACGAAGGGGAAGAGAACAGATCTTTGTTTCTCAAAACCACCAAGGATACCTACATCCCGTTTTTAAAGAGTCCATGCATAGGGGCTATTGGTAGGTATAAGTCAAACCTTAAGCTTCTGCTGAGGAAGTTTGAATCGATCAAAAATGTCATCTGCTGATTTTAAAATCCGATGCATCGCTACAAAGCGTCACCTACTTCATGTTATTTTAAGTGATGTGTTTTGCGACGGTTTCCATACAACCTTTCAAATGAACAACCCGATAAAGTGCTCTCGAATCCACAAATACAAAATTGCTAAAAAGAAACAAAACAACCAAAACAGATCGTTTACAATTCCTACTCCGAGTCGTCCTTAGCGAACACAAAGCAACAACCTATGCCCTAAATGTTATTCGTACACCACTTTAAGATTAGATTTCCCTACTGCAGTCGATTCTCAACAACTTGTCAAAATCGACCCATAAGCTGCAACGAAATACGTTAGCATTTCTCGAAACCGATTTCTTTCATAGCTTACCACAGGTGGTCCAATGAATTGAAGCATGAATGTGTTAAATTTAGTAAGCAATTTCAACACGTTGGTTTCCGTTGATGTTTTATTGCGTGCTAAATTTTTAATTACATCTGCAGTGCAGGCTTTCTTCGGACCTTCAACCATTTATCCGGTCAGTGGATTGTTGACGTTGATTGGCAAATCTAACAAAAAGTTTATATGCAGATCGAAGTGCAATTAATTGGGTTTACCTAGAGATTGTTCTCAATTTAACGATTCGAATGGAGAGCATCCATAAAAGTTAAGTGTGAAATAAAAAAAAATTGAGGTGTGTTGTAAAATGCGAGTCAAAGAAGAAAACATTTCAAAAAATGTTCATGGAAGGGATATAAGCAAAAAAAAAAGAAGTTTATTATGCATAATGTATTTGGTATAATAAATTGTCGATATAACGAAAGCGTGTTAAAATTGCAATGCCGTTTCAAATACCTAACGAACTTTCACCAACTTGCTCTATATTATTTTTGTAGTATAAATTTTGTTTGCGGTTCTCGCATTAAACCGAACTTAACAAATGATTGAGTGTCAAGTGGAAGAGTTTTTACTGGACTATACTTTACTTAAATATTTACAATTAGGATTAGTGAGGGGAAAAAATATAAATAAAGGGTGATTTTTTAAGAGGTTTAGAACTTGTTTTAAAAAAAAAACACAAAAAATTCGAAAAAATTAATGAAATATTTATTTGAATCGATAGTTTGAACCTTGCAATTTAATGTTTAAAGATAATTTCATGCAAATGTTGACCGCGGCTGCGTCTCAGGTAGCCCATCCGCTGAGTCCAATTTTGGCATACTCTTTCACACATATCGGCCGGTATCTCACGAATGAATGCATGGATGTTGGCTTCCAGTGCGTCAATCGAAGCGGGCTTGTCCCTATACACATTAACCTTGGCATACCCCCACAAAAAATAATCTAATGGTGTCAAATCGCACGATCTAGGCGGCCAATTGACCGGCCCGAAACGTGAAATTAACTGTTCACCAAACTCGCCTCGCAATTGCGCCATTGTTTCGCGTGCTGTGTGGCATGTGGCACCGTCTTGTTGAAACCACATATCATGCAAGTCAAGAACTTCCATTTCGGGCAAAAAAAAGTTTGTTATCATCGCTCGGTAGCGTTCACCATTGACAGTAACGCTGCGATTCGCATCATCTTTGAAGAAATATGGCCCAATAATGCCGCCGGCCCATAAACCGCACCAAACAGTGGCTTTTTCGGGATGCATTGGTAGCTGTTGCAATGCTTCTGGCTGATCTTCACTCCAAATGCGGCAATTTTGCTTATTTACGTACCCATTCAACCAAAAATGAGCCTCATCGCTGAACACAATTTTTCGATAAAAAAGCGGATCCTCGGCCAGCTTTCCAAGAGCCCATTCACCAAAAATTCGGCGTTGTGGTAGGTCGGCTGGCTTTAGTTCTTGCACCAGCTGTATCTTAAAAGGCTTTACGCCCAAATCCTTCCGCAAAATTTTCCACGTAGTGCTGTAACAAAGGCCTAACTGCTGGGAACGGCGCCGAATCGACATTTCGCGGTCTTCTGTCACACTAGCTGATACGGCCGCAATATTTTCTTCACTACGCACAGTACGTAAACGTGTTGGTGGTTTAATGTCCAACAAAGTAAATTTGGTGCGAAATTTGGTCACAATCTTCCGAATAGACTGCTCAGAAGGTCGAGAATGCCGATCATAAAATGGAAGCAGCGCGCGATGAACATTTCGAACCGAGCACGAATTTTGATAGTAAAATTCAATAATTTGCAAGCGTTGTTCATTTGTAAGACGATCCATGGTTAAATTGCAAACCAAACTGAAGCTGTTTGACAGTGACACAAGGTACTAAACACACGTCAGCTGTCAAAACCAGTGTTGCCAAAACCAAACCAGCTAAAAAATCACCCTTTATATACACGAACATATTTTTTTTACGTCTTCCTTTATTCGTTCAGATATTGTACATTTAAATAATTACAGCCTTATTTATTGCAATTTGCTAAAGGCGCCTAAACACCTGGATAGTAATACAGTGTATAAGCATTTATACAGCCTTTATACACCCCTCCAAAAATTCTTATTTATAAACCATTTTTCCACGCATACTGGTTATACAGGGCTTGCGTCAATAAAGGTACTGAAAAGGAGAAATCTATTATATTTATCTGTCCAAAAAAATAAAAAAAAATAAGCAACTTGTGAGAAATGCAAAATTAAAATACAAATAGGAAAAGGAATTAAAAAATTTAAAAGTAAAAAGAAAAAGAATGATTTGGGACTCCAAAGAAACGGTAGTCTTACGCAAATTAAAACGAATTCTTAAAACAATTCTATTAGGGGTATTCACGATCCGATGCAACTGATCTAGCATCATTGCGAAATTGCGAAAGTGCAACTTTTTTTCGCACTCCAACAACAAAATATACTGACTAAAATTTGGCTACACTTTTGCACTTTATCTTTTTAATACCCTTTTGCAACAGAAAAATACAACGGAGTAAAGTGTACCCTCGTGGTTTTGCCAGTTCGCCAAATGTCAGTGTTACTGGGTGTCCGTACCTTTGCTTCTTTGATTAAAAAAAGAGTGCTCACGATCTGATAAAATAAAATTTCGCAATTCTGCTAGACCTGTTACACCGAATCGTGAATACCCCTAATTTGAAATATCTCATTTCTGCACATATTTCTTATCTAGGACACTTGTAGAATCTTGAAAATTGAAAATAAATATATCTGTCGATACAATCTATCGAAATTATTTTTGATTTTATTTAAAATAAAAGGTTATAGATTTTTTAAGTCAAAATGACATTTCGATACTATTCCACCTGTATACAAGCCCTAAACAACGTCCAAGTGCGTTTACCTTACGGTTTTTTTCATTGAAGATCCGAGATTTCAGAACTGCTCTTTTCAATGAAATTCGGTGGAGCACTTTTGTAATAGTGGTAGACACCATCACGCTTATTGCGAAAATCAGCGGAAAATTTGTTATATGCTCTGACAGCATATCAGCAATAAAAGCAATCAGCAACCCAAATTTTAAGGAATAAAATAATTATGATGCCAAAAAGATTAAAGTTGATGTGGACCCCTGGCCACGTTAATATCCGAGGAAATGTGGAAGCCGACAATGATGAAAACTCAGCAAAAGACGCGCCAGTCTACAGATTTAACATATTTTCAAAGCAAAATATGGAAAGACATATACACAAATTGTTAACAAACAAATAGCAAATCGAATGAAATCTATACCAACATCATTACAAAACAATTAACCCCGACAAATCTCAGCCCAGATATCCGACAAAAATATCTAAAACCAAAATCTCTAACTTCGTTCGTCTAAGACTTGGCCATACCGCAGCTACTCATCAACACCTGCTAAATAGAAACAGTCCTCCGCTTTGCACAATTTGTAACGTAACGCTTGATATCCCTCGTGTCTTAAATAACTGCATAGTACCAAAACCATTAATAAAATCTATTTTCAAAAATGTTCCAATTTATGATGTACTTAAAAATCCGAATCCCGAAAATATTGAAAATATAAATAAATTTCTTTCTTGTATAAACTTTAATGCATAAATAAATACAAGTTTTAATGATAAGAGGCCAATAGTCTCCGCAGCTAGGCTCTTTAGTTTATATTCACCCTTATTGCGAAGATCAAATATCAACCGTTGATCTTCGCAATAAGGGTGATTACCTTGTAATTTGTAATTACCTTATAATAAATAATAATAATAATAATAAATGAAATTTATCAATCAATTTTGTTAAATGGTATTGTGACTGTCAACTGTCAATATTGTTGTTACGTTGTGAGTTATTTTTGAAAAAATCTATTGTGAATGAAAAAAATCGGTATTGCAAACAACAATTTTCATCGATTTTCTTGTCAGCTGTCAATTTTTCTTTCAATCGAAAATTTGCAGTTGATGAGTTCGTGCTACCTAAAGAAATAACTAAAAAATGTCGAATTAAATAAGTGATACATTTTATCAGGGTAGTAGGATCATACAAAACTCCTCATCTTCATCAAAATATAGTTCAGTTAAACTCATTTTATATTGTTTTTAATTTTTCTGATTTTTTTGTACGTCCCTCAGAAAAAAAAAAAAAAAACATCTGTCAGACGCACATTCCCATTCACAATAGCACAATATTTTATCAATTCATTTTCGCAATACCGGTTTTTATTTGAATTAATACTCAATATAAATTTATATCAATTTCAGTTTACATTTTGCACGCATAATTGTATATTTTCGGATCACAGCGAAAAATTTGTTTCTAATAACACAACAAACACTTCAATCTGACATTTTGTTAGTATGTGTTGGTAAGGTCAGGGCAATTTTCTAAAAATATTCCGGACACTTCTGTCGTGTTAACAATTGACCTGGAAGTGCACTTTTTTTCAATGAAGCATAGAATACATCGAAAGAGCACATCTAGATTTGCTCTTTTCATAGAAAGGGCAATTCTTTTCTTCAATCGAAGACGCCATTATACAAGCTCTATACAAACAACGTCGAATAATTTTAATAAATAAGGTTTATGCGTTTAGAGGCATTTAAAGGGTGCATAACTTTATACACTCTTTATAATACGTTTATAAATAAGGCTGAGTAACTTTTAAAAAGTTTTTCAAAAAGTAGGTACTAGATCGGTAAGTGATGACATGTTTCACTTTTATTGAAAAGTGTAATTTTTATACTTTTGATGAGTAACGTAATAGCTTTTTTTGTGAGCATAAAAGCAAACTGCTCTATACTTGAAGTTCTCATGAGAATTGCAAGATTATCCTACTTTTTTTATAAAATGTGCTAATTATCATACATTTTGCGTATGATAATGGGTTGCTATCATACATCATACAAGACCTGAAATTATCATGCATGTAACATAATTATCATACAGTTGGTAGCGCTGTCTTACGGGCACCCTGGCCATAATATTAATAGACTAATCGGTTTTATTTTTTTTTGTCGTACCAATTACGGGGCTATTTAAAAACCGATTTATGTGAAATATAGATCGAATTCCCGCATGTTTTGTGTTGTCAGAGACGATAGAATGAAACAAAAGAAATGTTCTTGGCGATTTACATTAAATTGCATTGTGCAACCAATAATATTATTCTGTTTTCCTTCCATTCGTTTTGTAAATCTGAAATATATCTAAACAACTAAAGCAAATTTTATTACAGCAAAATTAATACTTGTTAGTTTTGTGTTTTGACAATAAATACAACAGGAAAGTTAATTTTCATTTTAATAATAGTACTGATTGAAAATGGGGTAATCAGAAAATATTTTAAACCGCCTGTATACAATAAATAAAATATATATATAATATGCATCTGAATTCCAAAGATCTTCCAGTCTTTGTCTGTAGATTGATGTTATACCAAATTCAGCTGCAAGGTAAAGATCTTCAATGAGCACTCTTTTTATTGTGAGAGTTTTACTTATGCCTATACAGATTTTCACTGAATCTACACTTATACTTTTCACAAGTCTACCTACTGATAAAAATTTTCATTTGCGGTTCCATGAGTTTGAGTTAACATTTCGAATCAGAATCTAGCTACTTCATGTAATCCGCATGTTTTTATGATATGCTATCGTAAAGGTAAGGATATGCAAAGATGTGACTCAAATGCCTCAAAAATAAAAATATTCATCCTTATACTAAAATGCAGCAAAATTTTTGTGTACATTAACAGACAAATATTGTAGAAACAAACAAATGTTTATATATCAAAAAGAAGACTACTTAAGAGGGAACTTACCGCACATATTTAACTGTGATTGAAAATTTCAAAAATACCCAGGACAACCCGTAGTGATTTGCTTGTCAATTTCCAGTAAAATGTTGATGTCAACAACTGACTTACCTGAAAAGAAAGAAAAAAAAACTATTAGTTTGATTTACATTAAAAATTATAACATAACATTTTGTGAATTTAATAAAAAATAAATATATATATTTAAAAGGGAAAAAATAAACAAAGTTATTAACAAATACCAGAGTAAGACCAAATCTTGTAAATATAAAAATAAATTAGTTGGTGCTACAGGTCTACAGGTGAAGATACCCTATAGATGATCTAGCTTCTCGCAACCATTCGCTTGGTGTGAGTTATTATTTTTGAGACAAATGGAAGGGACCAACAGTTTTATGCAAGCTGAATTGAAAAACCCTTCCATGACAGATACACTTACGGATGTTTGTCGGACTCTCGGGACGGGAAAGTCCCGTGTTTTTTCGGGGATCGAGAATGAGACCTCTTAGCCAGTGGTCCAACACAATAATCACTGAGCCATTGCGCCCTAATCGAGCATGAATAATAATTGAATTAATTTTCTAATTTTAAATTGGAAAAAACTAAAAAAAAAAATCTGGGCTGACACACTTAGGCAAGGGAGGACCTCGGCCGTAACCAGTTAGCACGGTCGTGGACTGAAAGTTGCGCACTCCAAGCTTCCTATAAGGTTTCCCTGCCATACGACAGCGCGTCACCCAAAGTGAGCTCTTCCTCTATATTGAGCTGTCCCGGTAGGTTGAAGACTCTTTGCGCCCAAGAGTTAGTGTCCATTCTAGGACTGATACCCATTTCTCTGACTAGATCGATGTCGTTTTATAGAGTTCGATCTCTTCCCCAAAGCATTTCAAAGAGTTTTGTTTTCCAAACTTAGAGCCAAACTGGGATTATGATGGTCTTTTATAGAGCCTCCTTAGTTATTTTTGGCAGCACCTTCCCACTCAGTTGCCTACTTAGAATCAATTGACAAGGGTAGTTCTTGGCTTGATCTATTAAAAGCTCATACAGCGAAGCCCATGTAGACAAAGTCGTCACTAACTACCTAAAAGTCTGCTATTACGCTCCCTCCCATTTATCGATGTTCAAGACCTAAAACCTGTTAAAGTGTTTCTGACTCAGTATTTGGAAACGCGCTTTTTCCCCCAATGTCATAAGTACAGAGCTGAGAAAAATTGCACCGCCTATGGTGTTGTTCTCAAGTATGATGTTGAAGAAGTTTCATGACAACATATCGATTTTTAGTCCCTTCTCGACATCAAAAACCGCAGTAAGAATGTATTCGACCAGAATGTAGCAGTGAACATTCCTCACCTCCAGTTTGAGTTTGCCAGGAATGGCAAAACTGTATATAGCTCTATTCATATGAGGTCACTTCTCACTCGTAACTGTGACTACGTGAGTTTATCTCGGTGTGGACTCCCCATTTAGTTTCGAATGGAGGGGCTCTGAAACCGATTGACAAGCAGAATCGCAACCTCGAAACATTTATAGAGCTTCAGTATCGTATCTGAAGAGGTAGATGCGATCGACAATGTGACATGCGTAGCGAACACATTTTAACCTCACAAATCGACAGAACCCGATGGATTTACAATAGTCTTCTAATAAAAATGTCTTAACTAAGCTCCTCGTACACCTTAAGGGCGGCATACTCACGGTGTGCTTACCAAAATTCTAGCCTAGCCATGTTAGAGACCAATCAGTTGCTCTTATTAGAAACAGGTTACAGAGACTTTTTTATCTACACATGCAAAGCTCGATCAACTTCTTACTCTCACAATGCATACTCCCTAAAAGGTGAAAGCCCACTACCCCATGTCTTAAATGGATTCAAAAACTCACTCCGACACAGAAAGTTCACAAAGGCTGTCAATGAGGAAGCTGTGATCAACGGGAATAGAGAAACAAAAATATCAACCAATCCATCATCAAATGGGTGATGATCGTGCTCAAAAGCAAGATCAGCAACTCAAACATGAAAGACAGTTTAACAGTTATCTTGGATTTATTTTTGTTAGGTTGTAGCTTTTAAAGTTGTTTGCAACAGCAGGGAAGACAAGAAAATGGAGCATCGCAAACAGGGGTCAGATTCTGTAAGGCGAAACGAATGATTTGCCCTACATTACACAAGCAAATTTCTTCGTGCACACGAAAACGTTTGAACGTTTCGCCTTACAGGTATCTACATATACTCTCACCCCTATACTATGGATCCCCATCGTGCTATTAATATAGAACTTATAGGCTCTGATCAAATCGGATTATAAATAAATAAATAGTTGGCGCAACAGGTCCGTAGGGGTCCTAGGCCTAGCTTCTCACAACCATTCGTCTTTTGTGAGTTTTTTTTTTTCATTTTTAAGACAAATGGAAGGGATCTACAATTTTATGCCCAGTCCAAACGGCCAATTGAGAAGCTCTTTCATGACAGTTATACTCTACCATGTTTATCAGACGTTCGCGAGAGGTGGCGCAGTGGGAAAAAAACTTAAGTTTGGAATTTGTGTGTTTTTGGGGATTCAAACCTGGGACCCCTCGCTTAGTAGTCCAACACACTTACCACTGAGCCACTGAGCCGACGGGGAATAGACCCAGTAAAAACATCCAACATCTCTCATGCAACTGTCCGACCCTTTTAAGAATGAAAACTCTTATCCCCGAGGTCAGTATTTTTTGAAAGGGCTTTGGAACTACATAGTTTAAATAAAATGACTAAGCAATCGGAAAGATTCCCGTTTTTTGAGTTTGTTTACAAATTCCAAGAGATTCACAAGGCCTACGAGCAGTGATGCCAGATTACAAGATTTATCTTTTTTTCAAGATTTTTTAGCTCCAAAACATGTACAAGACTTTTTACATCGAAATCATTAAATTTCAAGATTTTTGGTATCAAGAACTTTTTAAAGCCAACAAATTAAATGAACCTTTTCTATTGACGAAAAAAAAAGTTGCCTATTAATTCCATTATTATTTATAATGTGAGTCGAAGAGAGCCCATGAACAATTTTTGTTTCACTAACGTTTCCATCAACTTTTAAAGAAACATGAATTTTAACAGATTTGATAAAATAACTGATGTAAGGGGTGTTCTAGGAAAAATGTTTTAGGAGAAAAAACAGCCGATGGAAACTTCGCATATCCAGTTTTTAAAGATTTTATTTTCATATCTCTTACACATCCTCGTGCAAATGTTGAAATAATATTTTCTGATGTAAATTCAAATAAAACAAAAATTCGTAATTGTTTGAGTTACTGAAAAAGTTGTTGAATTTTTCATCTTGTTGAGCTTTAATGAACCGAAATTATATGATCTTGATTTAAGCAATTCATTTCTAAGTCAATTTAATTCAAATATGTTTCAATATTTGAAAAACCAAAGTTTTTTTTATAGATATTTTCATGATTTATGTAGGTATTAGTAGTAAAGTACTTCAAAATTGTATTTTAGATTGCGCTCTTTTTATATTTTGAATAAAATCTTGAAAAAAAAGATTTTTTATTTCGGAAAAACAAGATTTTCAGATTTTTTATCTGGCAACACTGCCTACGAGTCGAAACGGAAATGCATACACTTCTCTAACCTAATGAAGATTTATTTCTCAAATACTTGCAGTTGTTCTCTAACGAAACAACTTTGGATTCCACGGCACATGGACTTCTACCTCAGTACCCTGGCGATCAGTCACACTCACGATCATATACCGTCCAGATACGCACTATGATTTAGGGCTTCGAGTGGGACCTCTTCGACCATACGCCATTCGGCAGAGATGTTTGTCAATCCGTATGCCAATCAATTTCCCAATCGACACCTTAACACCCGTCCTCGCCCCACTTACGAGTGTGCGATCCTCGATTTCGAATCCAAATCGGACTGATTTATCCACCGACGAATCGATAATGTTGGCTAAATGCCTATAAATACCAAGCATAAACGCGCCGTTAAACGCTTCACCGAATAACCTACAAAAATTCTAGACAAACAGAACACGTTCTTCAGATACCCGTTATACGCTGCACATATCAGCGCAAGCTGCAACGCAAATAAACAAACCAAACTGAAGCCAAAACCAAAACCAAAAGAAACTATAAACACTAGAGATACCTCCGCCTCAGCTTCTCAGTCGATTAATAAATTTGTCGAAATGTGAAATTCAACGCCGTCCCGCTGGCGGGGCCGGCCTCTGCCGCACGGAATAAGAATTATGATTCGAGAATATCACCGCCATGGGAAAGTGTCATCATAATAAATCAATCAAACTGCAGTTTTATGCCCACAGTCCGCCGCTCAGTATTTGGAGAAATTAGCGTTCTGCGCGGCCGAGTGCCGACTGCGCGCTTGTTCTACATCTCATTCAAGCAACTAGTCCCAAAGTGACACATTTTTGAGCGCGCGCGTGTGTGTGCGCGTGAGTGTCTTTCGATTTAAATTAATTAATCGGGCAAGCCGCGCTGCAACAGCGACAGATACTTATCAAGGTATCTGGCGGACTTATAAAGTGAAATTATTTTTTTATGACATCCATGGCCGATGCCACAGATTAAGGTTTCTAGAATGTGCGCCGCGATAGTAAGATTGATCGCCTTGGCGTCTTTTTGATGGAGCGGAAGAAAGCCATAGGAATTAGCCGGTGGGAATGTGAGGCACGACTTTGCAGCCCGCTTTCACAGTTAGGCCCAAGAACAACCGCAACCCGATTAACCTCTCCCAATTAGATCGAATGCCCCCTCTAATTAATGCGCGCTCTTGCGCGCAAATTAAACCAATTGGCGTACACACAGCCCATACTTCCTCGATCGATCATTAAACGTAGCACTCGTATGCATCTGCATCTGGACTTCTTCCAGGAGCAAAATTACTATATTCACTTGGCACAGTTATCCACTTGACCAGAAGACCGAACTGCAACAATTCGATGGTTATCTGTGTGAGTGTGCAGTATCCGTGCAAGCGCCAGCATATCTCGCTCAGAATGGAATGCGCCTGGGATACCCACCAAATGAATTGGGTGGTGCTGGCGATGCTGACTGTGTGTGGTGGCTTATTACAATTTGGCTGCTGCACTGCACATGCATGTTTGCACAAATTGGCGCGCTTCTGATGGTGGCAGAGGAGCCTTTCCGCAGTAAATTGGCATTTGGAGGCATTTGCGCGCCGGACTGGTGCTACTGCAGAACTGGGATGGTCCGATCGCATACTTTGTGTAATAAAGAGGTCACTTGGCAATTTATCATCAGCTCGGTAGAGAAAGATGTTTGCGGTTGCGGTTGCTTTTGCATTTGCTTTTGCATTTGCTTCCGCCATCGATGGTCAATTGATTAATTTGCGCGAGAGTTAAAATTGATGATTATGACTGCGAGCAGCGAACATGACGCTTGGGAGGCGTCTTAACGATGTCAACAAATGCAGAAGTTATGTATGCAAAAAGGAGATGTACCTCGGCCCCATGTCAGATTCTTGCTGGTAATAGGTTGTGACGGGTAATTCAATACTAAACGGCGGCCACTTTACATTGCGGTCCATCATCACCTGCTTTTTAGTGAGCAACAAGTGCGCAGTAGCCACCAGGAAAACGAATTCCAAATGTGTGATGACATTTTTCGAGGCATGACTTTAAATTGACTTCCGAGTTTTTGATCCTCGACACTTACGTGTTCTGGAGTTATTCAGATCCGTTCGGGAAGTATCTTAATCTCATGACTATTGGGAAGAGTTGGAAAGGTCACTTAGATGTGACACCAAGTTTGGTCCAACTTAGAGAAGATTGACCTCGCCTTATTTAAGATGGTGCTTACAGCCGATACTATTAGAGAGGCCTGTTGGTTGAGGTCGCTTTTTAATTGTGCGCGTCTGTCACTTCAACTGTTGTTCGTCTGTCGACTTGTTTCAGCTGGTTTTTTTTTTCGCTCCTTATGAAGGAACATATCTCCAGACAGTCAGACTTGGTAGGTTCGCTCTTCTCTCTACAAAGTGACTGAACCATACTTCGTATCTTATTTTTCGGGGCAGAAAGGCGAGTTTCTTCTTTTTCTTCTTTGGTGGTACTACAGTTCGGGGTCAAGCAGGGCCTCCACTAAGGAACTTTCGTGGCCCAACGCCACGATCTGTGAACATATTTTCGATATAGTTAAAGTCCTTTTGCTATCTGCCTTTTGCTGTATTATCCCACATAGCATGCCACAATGCTGCAGATGTTGTTCATTCTTCTTCTTTAAACCTTTTGGCAACGATGCTCTCTTGCTGGCTGTTCGCCCAAGACAGATTCATTACGGCTATACGGTGGGCTGCATTGTCTCAAATTGTTCCCAATCCCAATCTAAAAATAATAATTATTTATGGCCAGCAGTCGCCCGATGCGTGGCTAGTTCACCGAGCGTCAGAGCCGCGTAATTTGGGTTGGGTTCGATATCCCGCTTTTTATAATACCGATTCTTAAAATCCCGCTTTTTATAATCCCGCTTTTTTAAAATACCGCTTTTTAAAATCTCGCCTCTTATAATCCCGTTTTTTATAATCCCGTTTCTTATTATCCCGCTTTTAGAATCAAAAGTAGTTGCTTTATTTTTAAAAATGTCCGCTTTTTAAAATCCCGCCTCTTATAATCCCGTTTCTTAGTAGCCGCGATTTTTAAAAATAAAGCAACTACTTTTGATTGTAAATGCAGGATGGTAAGAAAATTTAACTAAATTAGATAAGCAATAAGTGTTTTTTTGAAATGCAGTTATTGTTACAGCAGTAAATTTAAATTTTTATGTGCATTATATACTATTTTCGCAATGCGTAAAAACAATGTAGAATATGTAAACAAAAACAAATGTGTGCTTACAGTAAAAACTAAAAACATTCGGATGCATTTTCTTTTTGGTCTAGTATTTTTAATATTTTTAAATATATAATAATAATATAATAAAAAAGCGCATATAACCAACATCATTTTTTTTGATAACAATGTTTTGTAAAAAAACGGGATTAGCGGGATTTGGCGGGATTTTAAAAAGCGGGATTATAATAGATCGGGATTTTGAACAAGCGGGATTTTAGAAGACGGGATTTTAAAAAAGCAGTATTTTAGCAGACGGGATTTTAAAACTTTTTTAAGGAAGGAGTATACTAAGCTGTGACATATATTATGGTGTTTGCTTCAAGGATGAGAATGAGTGCCTGTTTGATGGCGGATTTTTCATGAGGAGTGGATTTGGGCGGAAAATCTTCCTGCATGTAAGGGAACGTCTAGTGACAATCCCAATTAAGGTATCAACAATTTACCAACAAAAGCCCGTTGTGAGCTCATTCGCCGACAGACGATGAAGACGGCTGTGTCTTAGAATGATGTTATAAGGACGACCTGTGAGCTTAGCAGTATCCTAAGACCAGCGTTAAGAAAGCCATGAACGCTTTGTAGGCAACGACGCAAAATTTGGCAATACTGATGGTATTAATGCCCTATATAAGGCACAACAGTTGGGATTTTTGTTTTGACTAGTATCCCTCCCACCCGCGGTAAGATGCTGTTCAAGGCGAACGCCATCGCTGTAAAATGTTCAACATCTCCACATACATATGTAACTTAACATAGCTCCCGCTTGACCAAAACACGTTAACCCAGATTGATCATATTGCGAACGACGAAAGGCATGCCTCTAGTGTCCTTACATCGATTCTCAACACTACCTACTGGCTGTACAATTGGGAATAACTCGTAAATGCGGGAAAATCCTGTGATAGAACTGGATGTCGAACGACTGCGATCAAAAGAAATTGACTGAACCTTTGCTGATCACATTTCCATCAGTCTGTTAAGGAACTCCTTGTCACCAGAATCAAATATAAACAAGAAAAATATTTATGTTTTTTTATTACATTTTTCAATTTTCCATTTTCTTATTTTTTTATTTTTTTATCTTAATAATAAATATTTTCAAAGACTTTTTGCAATTTTCGTGGAGTTTACATTTACGTACTCGTTATAATTTACATTTTACTTACATCGAACATGGGTCCTGCTGCGTAGTAGTCCAATACACTACCCCCTAGGCTAATTCGTCATAATGCTGTAGCAGTGGTAAAACTGAACTACTTGATACATTTTCGAGTTTCGTTTAGATTTGCAATAAACTTGCAGCTTCCTCGACCGAAGATGTAAGCAAGACATTTAGTGTTACCCAATTTATTTATGGGCGAAAAGTGTCACATTACTTACATATTTATCACTGTGCTAAAAGTGTTTTATTTTTTGTCATTTTTCCCCGATTAATTAATTGAGGTTTCTTTAGACAGATATTTTTAGTTTATTTTTTTATTCAAAACTAATATTTATTTCATTTGTATTTATTTGAGTACGTGGAACTTTACCTCGATTTCGTTATGATAAACTAATATATTTAGCTTGAAAGAGATTTTTACCTTTTTCTTTAAATTATTTATTATTTTTTTTTGGTTTAAGGATTTATTTAATTAATTTAGTTTAAATAATTAATATTAGTAAAGTCAATAGAAAATTTATATTTATATTTCATGTTACTTATTTTTACCTCTATAAAGCCTCCATATATATGTATATATATATGCTTCTGTACAGCTTCCAATCGCCAGTTCATTGCTTCTATAATGCCTTCGATCAGAAGCTCTAAAGAAGCTTATAGGAAGCGCTTCGAACCACAAGCCTTATCGGAGAAATTCACTTTCCACACATCTCCAGACACATTTTCAGAAGTGTAATAGAGATCTTATCGAAACTTAATTTTATATACCTCTCTAAAGCCTGTGTTTATGCTTCGTAAAGGTCTTACTGAAGTTATTATCGAAGCTATTGCTTCGAAATGGATCAACTTCGGTAAACAAAGACTATAGAAGCTTTATCGAAGCTGTTGCCTACAGAAATTACAAATTTGAACCTTTCCGGAGTCAAATTGTTACTTGGGGAGCCACAGCCAAGTATGGAAAGCTGATTGTCATACCTACGGGCGGAGGACCAATGAAGAGCACAAACAAAGAAGGGTTTGTCACTCCGACTGACGTTCGAAAGTTTTACCAAAAGGCGAAACGGACATGTCACTGCAAAGATGACCAAGGGAAAAGTGGTTGTTGAGAATTTTTGGAAGGACCACTTCTGCAGACTGTCAAACGACCATGACGACGAAAATTGAACTATGAGGCAGAATGACCCATTCAACACTCAATATGATGGACAAGAATCCCGTCAAGCTGACCGAAATGAATCAGAGTTCAGTGTAGCTTTGGGAACTGACGGCTTCGGTCGCTGAGCTTTTCAAAGATGAAGGAAGGTAATTTGGTTGGGACCAAACCGTTGTGAAGGAAGGACATACTTCCAAAATGGGGCATCATTTTCTTTATCATCGCATTTAAAAAATAAATTTCGTCAAAATAAATCTGTAAAATCTGTCATAAAGCCTATCCTCAACCCTCTGAGAGGTCCAAATCCAACTCTACTATATGCTTTAGTGGAAGACCTTAAACATATGTTGGAAGGGGACCTCAACCATCTCAAGCATCTGCGTGTTAGTCACGGATCAACCTTGTTGACTGAGGTCCAAATTTGACAACGGTCTGTAAGCCAAGTGCAATTCACTTAAATTTTGATTTACGGCAATATCTTGCCCACCTTTTTGATCCCTAGTCAGTTTTCCCACCTAAAAGTGTCAACAAATTAATCGTTTGCTTTTCATAGTCTTCAAATGAATCCAGCGCAGTATACCGCCAGTCCAATCCACTGCACAAAAGTCCGCCGACATTCCTAAATCAAATCCAATCAGACTCCCATCTAACGGTTCAGTTAAATTGCATCTGCTCCTCCAGGGCGTATATTTCATTTTCATTAGCGCTCGCCTTGAGTACTCGGTGTCATTTCAGTTTGCCGCCACTAATTTCCCGCTTAGTCGTTCCGCATTTGCAACGAAAGGATACTGCGACTGTTGAATGGACTTGAACAGCAAATCTGTCAAAATCCGGTCCCCTTTTCGGATTCAGCCAAAGGCTCTTTCGATTCCACTTCCACTGCGAATTGGAGCACCTACATCCACTCGCTGTCATCCTGAATGCACTCCAGTCAAGAGAGCACCACCACTTCAGCGATTGATGCACGCACACATACAGATTTGACCTGAATTCGTTCGCTCCCCACCACCGTACCTAACAACAGCATCAGGAACAGGCATCGCGTCAGGAAGTAAACCTAGGGACAGCACAGTGCAGCACTTGGACATGTTCATTCTCCGGGAGAATGACATTTATGGGTGAAACTGCATTAATCCACTTGCAGGTTTCTCCAGTTCTCCAGTTCTCTAGTTTCTAGTTTCTGGTTCCTACGAGTATATATATCTACCCGACATGAAGGAGAATTATGATACAAAGTGCAGCGCAGAACCCCTTAAGGGCATTGTGTTAAAAATGAACAACACTCTGCGCTGCAAATGGACAGGTATTTGACCTAGTCAAGGCGCTCGCCATCATCACCATCATCATCATCATCGTCGTCGTCGTCGTCGTCAGAAGCTGGCATTATTGGTACGCGGTCTTAATTACCCCGGCAGGCGTTTGACTAATCACCAGGTGGTGTGTGCAATGCATTATAACGGCAATCGGGTATGATGTGCGAATGGTACACGTTTGGGAGCTAACATGAATCTTATCTCACTCTGCCCTCAAGGCAGAGTTTGCGACGTGTTACCAAACGCACCACAACCAGATGGAGCCACTTCTAGAGAGTTTTTAAGCCTGCCTCGGCATCTCTGGCAACACTAATCGGCAGCAGGCATGTGTTTCGTCGTTAACAGCGTAAAACACTTTAGCGCTGCCGCACACGCATGCCAC
Source organism: Cheilosia variabilis (assembly GCA_951230905.1). NCBI lineage: Eukaryota > Metazoa > Arthropoda > Insecta > Diptera > Syrphidae > Cheilosia > Cheilosia variabilis. The sequence goes on from OX579679.1 coordinate 47,272,607, forward strand.
AATGAATGTCATCCTTAAGTGTGTTTTAAGTATACGCGAGTTCTATGTGATATATGGGTCAATTAAACGGCCGTTACCCCAGTTGGGCCGCATGACCCTCATTTGTGTTTTTTTTTTTTTTCCTCTCTCTGTCTCTCTTTCCGTTGCCACTGTGGGTTGGTTTATGTTTTTGTCCCCAAGAGCTGTAGGGCACCTTTGGCGGTCACCGGCCGGCCGCCACCGCTGCTGCTGTCATTGCAATGACATTAGTGAGAAAGTATGACACCGTCAAACGATTAAACGTCACTTACGGTCGTAGAAAACTGGAACACAGTACATTATGGTCGCGTGTTTGACCTAATTGGGCGGACGGAAAGCGCTCAGAGATTAGATAAAGTTATGGTTTCATGTTTGCATTGGGAGTGTTTCTTTTTTTTTTTTTTTTTTGTCAAGTAGGGGCCCTCAACGTGTATGCGGTGGAAGGTGGAGTTTGAAGGCGTAAATGGAAATTAATTTTAAATTTATTCGGTTCGTCTGGGTTAGCATTTAAATGGCATTGATCAGGGATTATCGAAGAACGGATTATTTGTGGAACAAGTTGAACAACATGAGCTGAAAAATATTTGTCATGGGGATATGATATGAAAATGCGGGTTGGGTTCGATATCCCGCTTTTTATAATACCGATTCTTAAAATCCCGTTATTAAAATCCCGCTTTTTATAATCTCGCTTTTTATAATCCCGCTTTTTTAAAATCCCGCTTTTTTAAAATCCCGCCTCTTATAATCCCGTTTTTTATAATCCCGTTTGTTATTATCCCGCTTTTAGAATCAAAAGTAGTTGTTTTATTTTAAAAAATCGCGCGATTTTTTAAAATAAAACAACTACTTTTGATTCTAAAATTTTGATGAGAAAATTTAAATAAATCAAGCAATGAGTGTTTTTTTGAAATGCAGTTTATTTTAACATTTATCATTTTTAGAGGAAGGAACAAAATAAGAAATAAATAATATCAAAATAAAATAAAAATGCGTAAAAACAATGTAGAATATGTAAGCAAAAACAAATGTGTGCTTACAGTAAAAACTAAAAACATTCGGATGCACTTTCTTTTTGGTCTAGTATTTTTAATATTTTTAAATATATAATAATAATATAATAAAAAAGCGCATATAACCAACATCTATTTTTTTGATAACAATGTTTTGTAAAAAAACGGGATTGGCGGGATTTGGCGGGATTTAAAAAAGCGGGATTCCGATACGCTCCCTGAAAATGCATACAGACCAAAGAACTCTACAAAGGATTGATGTCAAAGATCCGTGGGGTGCGCTTATCCAAGCATGCGCTTAGGCAGGTAGCGGTCTTTTTTAAATGAGATTTAAAAATCCTGGTATGGTTGTGAATGGGCGACAAATCAAGGACTGTGGTGGTCCTGTGATAAGGTGGAAACCACGCTCTGCAACAATCGGGTTGCTTGGCGGACTACTGGCAGAAGCAGCATCCCTTTCAACGGAATAACGTCTTAATTCCGAAGTAAATCGCAGCCTTCTAATCAAAGTAGTTTTTTTTCACGAATTTTGTTTAAGTTTAAAATTGCTCTCCTGAAAAATGTGAAATATCTACTTAAGCCATTTTACCTTTTGAGTAAAGACGTAATATATATAAAAAGAAAACAAATGAAATTATAATAAATAAAAGTTGTAATTTGTGACTGGTTCATATTTTTTTTTTTTAATTTTTTTTTTTTTCAATAGAATTTTTTTTTTTTTATTCAAATTGTTTGTCAATGTTTAATCTATTTTTTTCTTGTTTCTTTTTAATTTAAGTTTAATTTTTATTTAAAAATTAAAAGTAAATAATTTTTAATGTTTTATACATTTTTTATATCTATTTTTCTTCTCGTCGTTTACATTTTTTAGCTGGGAAAAAGCAGAATAAGCAGAATTTGATTGCTTTAAATTTTAAATCAGAATTAAAAAAAGCTGAATTTCGTAATCCTCCTCACTCCTGCAAATAACTAAATGACAGCCCACCGAACAGTACACGTATCTATACAGCAACCACCAAGTGATTATATGCAACAGCTGTTTTTTATTATCAGCGTGATCTGATCCGAATCAGATCACGAAAATAAAACAGAACGGATCATTGAAAAGTTTAATTTTGGAATTGTGGCAACAGTTGCTTTCAAAAGCAAAACAGATAATACAGGGTATTTCAAACTTCATATTGCTACAGCCATATTGCAAATATTCTTCTTAACGTCACACAAGGCACATGTCATTTCACTTGCAAAGTCGGGGGTGTTACCATATTTCAATCAAATTTGCATAATTTTTCTTTTCAAATATATTTTTGTGAAACAAATTTAGTATTTTATGTTCAAATACGTAACACAAGAACAATATTTGCTGCTACCGCTTGAGTTTATCTTGGCATATTAAGGTGTGTCCAGACCACCGACACATTTCAGAAATGGGTATGAAATGTGTCTGAAGCAAATCGGTTAGATTTTATAAACATTTTATAAACGTTTCAACTGTATCCTGTTTTGGACGAGAAGAAAATAATGTGGTGGGATTATTAGCAGCGAGTAAAGTTTTTATTTTTGTAATTTTGGTCTTGGCAATCACGCGACACGCGATTTCATTCAAATAATCGTATTAAATGAATCACTTTCTCATTAGTTATTCAAAGCTTTTCTGGACATTTTTATTTTATTTAAAAACAAATAATAATCGAAAAACAGCGCTCACTTTCTGCAGGGATACTTGTAAAACAAAAATTATTTCCCATCACGATTGGGTAAGTGTGAAACATTTCATAAACGTTTTTCTGGTGTCCAGATCCAAACCAGCAAAACATTTCTAAGCATTTCATAAGAATTGCTTTGTTTAATAAGTGTTTGAGAAATAAATATGGAACATGAAGGTATTTAATTGTTTATCAAATGTTTGGCTGGTCTGGACATACCTTTATAGAAAGAGAAAAAACAAAATAGCTCGGAATACGGACAGGGACTTTATTCGAATGCGAAAAAAATCATTTTGTGTTCCATTTTTTAGTCTGGCAATGCGATTGTGTGGCAATGGTTTAAAGGCACACCAACATTCAAGAATGAAAGAAACAACGCAGCCGGAAATAGTGGAATACATTTTCAGATCATGATTCGTGATCTCGATGAGAAGCAGGATCATGTGCTGTTGTTGTAAGTGCATGTACATGTAAATCGATGATCTATATGGAGCTAACGTTGACTAAGAAGAGCCTCCAGCAGCGCCGAAAACTAAAAGGGCCACAGTAAGGAGACGTTGGACAAAGACGCGTTCGGAAACAAATTTAAAACCAACCTTACATTGAGCAGCAGAGCAGAGGAGACTATATCGCATAAAAAACACAAACGATCATCACACAGGATGTCTTCTAGTGAACGGGGCAAACATGTTTACTGGTGGTACGTTAAAGTTCAAACGCATCTTCAGATCAGTTGACAGCACATATTCCAACCCCAAGGAAAATCGTTAACTACGCCAATGGGTGTGTAGCGTAGTCTGCTTTTTCCTGACCGTTTCTGGCCAAGAATCGAAATTTTGCTCTCCACGATGTCAGTGCTCGAAGCTCGATGTACAGCTCATACAGTAAGGCGCTACTGTCGGCTTTGAAATTAATGAAAAGATGGCGAGTGAGGGCATCGATTCAAACTTGTTTGTATTTTTCCTAGGATCTGTTTAAGGAGGAAATATGAGCGACGGTTAACCTTGTTGATATAGGGAGTCAGAAATGTGGTCAACAAACAGTCGAGGGCAGGAGAATATATAGAGATCGACCGCAAAATAGATGTCGACTGCCCTCGAATGATGGTCAAATTGCGAAGTTTTAGAAATGGGGTCTCTTTGATTTGGACAGGAATGGTAGATGAACTGATCGGCAGAGAGATCGTGGGAGAAACCGTGGAAGAATGAAGATGGCCATAAAGTGGCCGACAACCTGATCCACTTGAAGTTCTCAACTTAAGGTGCATTGAAATATATGGCAGGGATATGTGCTCTTATCTACGGGACTTCTAATATTTCGAGTATCTTTTGGGAAAGAGTGGACTCGTAGAAGATGATATCTGGTACGAGTAAACCCCGCCTGGGGGAAGCTCAGACAGCGGCACATAAAACGTGTTAATGTCCAGCAAAAACCTTTCAATCAAACAAATCTTCTTCAAATAGATTCTAGCGTTGAAATTGGGAACCAAAACCAAGGAGCGATACTGTGGACAGTTCTAGATATCCTCTCTTGATAAGATAGATAGTGGTAGAGCAATGAAATTGGACCCAAACCATGTATGGTCTTCTCTGCATGCCCTAATGCTCTGTTGCGCAGAACCACGGATTTTAACGAAGACAAGATCCTCGAAAAAGTACTCCGCTAGTGTTTGCTTGCCTTAGGCTTGGCCTAACGTGAGTTTTAAATAGAGAATGAGGAGCTACTATCGGCTAAAGAACAGTCAAACCCGCTTAAGTGAAATGGCAAGAAACGCTTCAGTTTCAATTTACCGGATTTTTCACTTAAGCGGACCTCGGATAACTGAAAAATAGTTTCAGTAAAGCGGACCCTGGACACATTTTTCATCAAAACAAATTGGTAATAATAATGAATAAATTCATAATAATTAAGTAAGTTAACGAAACAAAATTAATCGATCCACATATTTATAAACAAAACAATAAAAAAGAAATATTGAAAATAATCAAATTTCAGTATTTATTAACAAAATCTGAAGACAAACAATTTCTGCGGAGCTGAACTTGAAAGTAAAACAACCCTATTCAAAAAACAAAAAATATTATGCATATGTCGCCAGAATTTACATCTGTCCTTGTCAGAGGTAAAGTGGAATGTGGAAGGTGAATAATGCAAGAAATGGATGCATTCAATGCCTGCTCAATGCCTGTGTTTACATTTTCATTTGTTTCATTTAAGCGGAGTTTTTTCTATGAAAAGTTATAATTATAAAATTTTAAAGGAATTGTGTTTCAGATATCCGAGCTTTTCACTTAAGCGGGTTTCAATAAAGCGGAGTTATTTGTATGAATTTTTTTGAAAAATACAAGGGGATTAATTATAAAGTTTAAATAAGAGGGTTTTTCAATTAAGCGGGTTTGACTGTACCTCTTTCCATCATAGAAGTAGTTTGAGTTTGAGGATGCTGCTCTTGTTATATTTGATACAGGGTCTTGCCATGATATTCTCGAACTGAGAGTGACTCTAATAAGGTGTATGCATTCTTGGGATGAAAAGGTTGGTTGCGCATTTTAATTTGTGGTACAGTGGATATATTTCTTCTTTTTTTTTTGTAGGAGTGGTAAGCGATGTCTGTTCCCCACTTCAAGATTTCATTCAGATCTTCATAAGGTGAGCTTGTGAGTGTGCTTGTATCTTTGACTGTCTGATGTGGTTGCACTATCGTCTAGGGGGACATATACACTAAATCGACACAAATCCGTAGTCTTCGAGTCGAGTCTATACGACAGCGGAGGAAGAAAATAAGACGACCTTTTAGCCAACTTGGAGGGTGCAACTCGATGTAATTAACTAAGGACCGGGCTTACTATGGAGAGGCTTCGTAATTGTGACTTCGATTCACCCCAGCAAAAGTAAACTGAGGAGTTAGTTTGCATGTGAGTTCGACGCGTTATCTCCTGAATTTAGTAGCAAAGAAAAATGAATACCACCACAGAACAGAGGGTTTGTCCGTGTTTGTTGTGGCGCCTTCAAATATCGTCAATGCCCACGGCGATTATTTGTATCACCATAGCTCAGCGGCAGTGACGGCTTTTGGTCGAGAAGAAAAAATATCCTCGTTGTGTCTCCATCGAAACCAGTCAATAGTACCCATCAGAGGGCAAATATATACACTGTGACCTACATGCTGAAAGTCCTCTGGAGTCATTATTTATTTCGCGGAAAAATGAGCACAGAATTAGCCGAAAGACCTGGTAGTTAGCGCTATAAGTTCTTAATTTTAACTTGTTATATTTTGTTATTGTTTAATAATTAAAAATAAATAAATGAGCGAAGAATACTTTAATGACCGATAAAGCACGTTTTGTTGGAAGATCAAGTGTAACGCTCTGATGACTCGCTGCTTTAACTGCAGATCCTCCGAATTCGCCTCCTGACTGGAGAGCTGTTTTTTTGTTTTTATGTTTAAGGACTGACATCGAGGATCAGTTGTGGATTACTTTTGATGATCATACTAACTTCTTACGATCGATGGCCCAAAGTCTATCGCCTCTCAGATCAGATCAACCAGTTCGTCACTCGTTCACCGATCAACAGTCTGACCTCCGATCTTCGAGGACCGTTGCTTGAACAATCTGTTTCCTGAGGATAGGCGCTATCTTTTGGCGGAATACAGATCAGGGCTATGGGATGCAGTCCTTTGATCATCAGCTATGTTGTCAGTTCAGAGCGTCATTCGATCATTCTCACCAAGATCACTTGACTTCCACCACAGGGAGTAGTCTAATGACTACCATTCGACACAAATATCTTACATTCCTCAAGAGCTCGGCCGCCACTAGTTCTTGTTGACTTTAATGCCATTAAACATTATGTACGTTGTTTTTCTACTGTTCGATTTAGAAATCGTTTTCCCTTTCTCACCGATTACCATCCGCGTGCCCTTCCATTCATCACCCATATAATTGCACTGTGCGCAAGAGAAGAAAACACCCCACAGCCACAGCAACATCAATCGAAATCAGTTCAATTATTCTCTCAAATAAATTTTACTTTCACCTAAAAACTGAGAAATCCACCTCACAACGATTAAGAACGAAAAATACTTTCCCACAGCAGCCGCTGCAAACCCTTCTTCCACTCACAAGTCGCAATGTTGGTGGCATTTTAAACTGCATCCTAGTTATGGCTGCCTCAGTGCTCTGGCGCACAGGCGCACACAACATTTTCCCTTCTGGCTGCACCTGACCAAGTGAACTCCAGCTCCAGTTTAACATCGTTTCATGGGAGCCGCCACCGCTGCTGCTGATCGATCGCGATTGATCGCCGCGCGTCTGCATCGGTAATTACCGGCCCCGGGGTGTACACAAAAATTCCAGACACGACCAACAATGTATGCCTTATGACAATCATAATGTCAGGGCGCGCAGCGAAATTGACGACTGCCCATTTTCGGTTCTTCCGGTTCTCACTTTCTCCCATACAGGGAGAGCGCATACGAGCGCACAACCAGTAACCGGACGTTGGCACTTGATCGTGATCCAAGCCAGCGCCAGATACACTTAAAGCGGGCCAAATAGATTACTTGAACCTCACAGCCCAGAGAACAATGACGGGGTGATTACTCTGACGAAAGAGGTGCACTGTACTAGATGGTTCGTCGCGGGTTTTTCGTTGGCTTGTCAATGACTTTTACCACTTTTGCTTTTTTCAAGTGCATATCTGATGGTGGTGCGTCTGTGGGTCTGGCACTCGTCTTTTTTTCTCAAGGTCTTAATGGCGAGTGATCGCAGCGGATCATGACTAAGCAGAGCGTTTCAGTGCATTTTTATTTTTTTTGGGAAAACGTGCGTCTAATTGAAAGCGTCAGTGTCTACATTCAATAAGTGTGAGTTCACCTGGGGCCAACGATTTGTTTGATGTTCTTTAGAGCGGGATTCTGGGAACCGATGCACTTTCGACGGAAATTGTGACGATAGTGGCAGTAGCTTGGTGGTGGATTACTTAAGATCTGCCATCAATTGAAGTGCTGATGAGTGAAAGTTGTACGCGTTCGTGTCTCTTCTGGGGTATTTACGGTTAATGTGTTAGAATCTATAATTTTCGAGTATCTGTTTCAATTGTGTAGCTTTATCTGTTTCGAGTGCACTGCAATTTAGAAAGTTCACTTTGTTTGTTGGGAAATTGATTGAATGCAATCACGAACGGACGTGCCCTTTCGCTGTGTCAGCTCTCCCAACCCATACACCTCATAAATATCGGCTACATTGAGTAATTAGCAGTGAAAGGGTGCAATTATTGAATAGCTTCAGACATCCATCTATGTCGAAGTCATATATAGATTGGATGCATTTTCGTAGGGGCGTTGCCAGACGCCTTTGTACCAAACTGGGTTACACTTTCTTTGGTAAATTTGTTTAGAAAAGCCAACAACTTTTGTACAATGATTACGCATCTTTGTCGAATGTCGAAAGTTGGATTTTAAACACTGAAGAGTTCACCGGCGCAATAGATAAAGGGTTTTTCAGTTGGGACGGGTCGATGTTGGCAGCCATGTTGTTTTGATGCTGATCATGATCAGTCACCGTACCAAGTTACACAACTGAGACGAGGTCAAAACGAGTTGCGACTATTTTACAGCAGACTTCCACGTTTGGTGGCCCAAATTCGAGACAACTGCTTCGATAAACAATCAGCCAGCACCCGTTTGCAAATGGAACGCCAGATCGGCCGAGACATTGTTTTCCGTGAAAGTGTACAGGAGAATCCGAGGCAGTCGAAGTCCTTTTTCGCAGACTTTAACTTGGCGAATTTAGCATTTTGTGATTTTTTTGGGCCTACACCCGTACAAGATCCAACTGACACAGGACCTCAAACAAAAGCCGTTTTTTTGTGGTGACTCGGAGCGCTTGGAAGAGAAGCTCAATTTTGACCTAAAATTCATTTTTAGCGACGAGGCGCATTTTTGAATGAATGTAAACAATAACAAGTAAAAGTGTTATCATCGGCCTGGACGATGCTTTGATACCCTCCACTGCATACAAGTCATGTAAAGTTTTAGGCATGTGAGGTAGTAGGTACGTAATTACATTGAACAACAGACAGAGAGACACATGGGCCTGATATTGATTTTGTATGGGAGGCACCAGAACTACTTGACCGACGTAGCCCATTTTTAATACCAACTTGACGACAGTAAAACTAAGTCCTCTCACAAAATTTCACTTGCCTACGTAGATTCTTTTCGACGCTATCGTGCTTTCAACATGTGTTGTCTAATATGGGTTTTGTATGGGAGGTACCAGAACTACTTGACCGACATAGCCCATTTTTCAATACCAACCTGACGAGGATAAAAAGAAGTCCTTTCACCAAATTTCATTCGCCTATGTCAATTCTTTTGGAAGCTATCGTGCTTTGAACAGACAGACAGACGGACATGGCTAAATCGATTTAGAATGTGATCCTGATTCAGAATATATATATACTTTATGAGGTCTCCGGTGACTCCTTCTTGGCGTTATAAATGTAATGACAAAGTGGATATACCTTCCTGTGGAGGGTATACAAATCGCCGTATATGGTATATCCAAAACCCACACGAGGTACACCAGGTGGCAATGCATCCCCAAAAAGCTGCTGTTTGGTGCGTATTTTCGGATGGACGATTGGTCCGTACTTTTTTAAAATGATTGAAATAAGTGCCGTACAGCAGACGCCATGATGGACAATTTGAGCGTATGGTTACCTTCAGCAGTGATGACATTAATTGCCCACCAAACTCGGGTGATTTGGTTAGACTTTTTTTGTGGGGTCTCCTGAAGGCGCAGGCCTATTTCAAAAAGCTACAATCGGCCGATGCCCTTAAAGACAACATGACCAATGCCATCGCGTAAAATTCATCTGGATCTATGTGGCAGAGTCAATACAAATTGGACCACTCGGATCCGTGCCAACGTGAGAAGCCGCAGCGGACATTTGAACGATAGTCCATACATAATGGCCACATGGGTCTTTGAAATAAGAAAAGAATTTCGTTAATGCCTCACACAGAGCGTGTTTTATTTCGTTTCAACGTCGACCCTTCCTTGTTGAATAACCCTTTAGCTTCGCCGACACACGGCATGGAATTCCTTCTTCTTTGCAGCTCAGTGTGGTCGAATTAATGCGAATTGGTTCCGAATTAAGTTGTGCTTGGAATTGAATAGATCAACAGTAAAAGGATTCACTAGGTACAGTTCTACCATTCGTTTGTCTGAAGCTTTGTTTGCCGTTTGACAGATAATTCAAGCCCTTTAAGTAAGTAAGTATAGCCCGATCCATTCGTTAGCAAGAGACGCTACTTCAAAATATCTAGGGCATCCTTAAATAAGCGGAAGGTAAGAGGTTGAGATAAAATATAGGACTGTAGGCCAATTGTAAGCAACGAGCCAAGTTTGCCAAGCTCTAAGGCACAAATATCCATACCCCGATTCATAAAACTAGAATCTTGCACCATCGAACAAATCCGCCAGATGTCATCGATATCGGGCCATATAGTTGGCGCTTAATCTCGACTTAATCTCTCCACTACCTTGCAGTGCACCGCGCAGGCCCACCGATAAAGCTGTCTTGCCCACTTAACCCACGCTGCCATTTGCTTAATCAAAATCCACTTCAACTACACCTTCCCAAATCAAAAGCCAATAAACCAATTGGATAACATTGCACTCCAACAGTGAGGAACTGAGAAATCGCTTTTCAAGCCCGTACATGCAGGCCATTCATCCGAATCGAATTTTAATTTTCCGCAACGCGCAAATTAAGAGCAACTTCCCCGGCCAAGCACGAGACTCCGCCATGACCATGAATCAATCAACCACCCATACCCCAACCGATGACCATTTTGCCAGAGAGCCGGTCACCGAGCTCCAGATTGCTACAGGTATACACGATACGACGCTCAACTACAGGTTGGCGCTACGCTAGCCAATGCATGTCCGGCACCGTGTCGCTGGCCAAAAGTGGCTAAAGTAATAATTTTCACCACCTCATTTGTATGGCGTTTATGCTGTGTGCGCGCTCTTCTCGCAGTATGGGTTCAACGGACGTCAGGTGATTGGCTGGCTGCACAAAACCGACTTGTCATCTTGTCAATATGATTTCTATATTTAATTAAATTTTCATCCGTTCGAATGAAATCATTGCTAGCGGCAGCAGGTGTTTCTCGCCGCTGCAGTCGGGTGGATTTGGACTGCGGTTTCATTATCAACTCATATCCATCAAAATATGGCAATAATTTCACTTTGAGCGCGGCGTGCCGAATGCGAACCTATTTAGAGCGAACTGGCGGTGGCGCGATAATCGCTGCATAAATCTAATAATCGTATGAAATTATTAATTCGCGTTAAGTGGAGTGCACATTTGGGATGTTGCCTTAGAGAGCTGTGCATGCCGGAAAGAGTGCTGCATGCAACCGTAATGGCAGCAACTGGTGCGCTTATTATTCCGCATGCATGCGGTTTTATGGGTGGCTTTCTCTCCACCAGAAGAGGAAGGATAAGGCCGTTTCGTTGCGCTGTTGCTTTGAAAACGCGATGTAAGTGCTTTCCCATTGAGCAGTTACTGCCTTATAGGAAGTCTGTATGGTTGACTGTCGAAGGCACCGCCTGAGTGAAGTTTGGAAATGCTGCCCAAAACTGGCCCGTTTTTAGGGGAAGCCATTGCACAAAATGGAAGTTTGCACATATTTTTAGAGGCTTCAGAGACTACATGAGTTAGAGTGCAGAAGGAACACCTCGGGGCGCTGTTTCGATTCGCCTTGTCCAAAGAAAGTATTCAACAACAAAAAAAAATTGTTGGGATGCATTTTAGTTCCAAATTTATTAAAGATCACCGACCAAAGTTTCCACAGATGCTGTTGTCGAGGAGGATACGAAGAATTGGTCATTTGCTTTTAAGAAATTGATTGTCCCTACAGCATTTTTAAAGATGGTAACTTTATAGAACCTTGAAACTTATTTTGACCTTTACGAAATTAAGTTGAAATCAAAAGACAAAAGCTCATCCAGGCAAGCCAATTAAGTGGTACATTTTCGATGATTTGGAGCTTAAACTCTTAACTCCGGGAAAACCCGGTGAACGGCGTCACCGACTGATTACACAAATATTCGCGGCTTTGGCGGCACGTACAGCCATAGCCTGCTGGAACCAGTGCACATAAAATTTATTTTTTTAATTTCTGACAAAACAAAAAACTGGTGCCTTTCAATTGCGACTTGCGTTAGAAGACGGAAACAAAATGAGAAGATCTCCCGAGCAATGGACAAGTAACTTTGTAAGCAACAAGAAAAGGTCAACCTATCTGTTGTATTCAATAATTGGTTCCCTGTATTTGTAGTGCCCTAAATTTATTGACGACGTGTTTTTGAGGGTGCAGGGAAATAAGTTCCCGGGAACTAAGTCCACCGAAGAACTTAGTTCCCACCTAGTGGGAAATAAAATCACTTTCGTGAAGTGGACTTAGTTCCCATGTAAGGTGGGAACTAAGTCCACTTTCTTATGGGAACTTAGCACACATTCAAAAATAGAAAGAGGCAACTAACTTCTAACATGTAGAATTGGACAACAAACTGTAAAGTGCAGTTAGTTACCACATTCTTTTAGCAAAATCTTAAGCTTATCTTCGATAAATGCAGTCAAAACGATTCGTTATTAGTGAAAACAGTGCGAAGTGAAGTCTTCCAAACTGAACAGAATTTTTTTAATTTTTATTCTGCTTGCCAAAATAATCCCTTCTAAATTCAGTTTGCAAAACTCTGAAAATAATCAAATAAAATATCTCGCGATTATGTTAAGTACATGTTAACAAAAATTTAAAACTTGAATTTTTTCAGTTTGTTATTGGTTGCATTACATATATTATAATATATGTATTTAGATACGAATATGTATCTTCAATTCAAAATGTTGAAAATTGTGCCGGTTTGTTCAATCTTAGTTATCTTAAATCATCGGTTATTCCAACTGATAACCATTGAATGTGTTTGTTCAGCAAAATATTAACCAGAGAATCTACGGTTTGGTTAGTTAACCCAAGAAATCGATAACCAGCCGATTTTGCGCGGTTAACGAGATTCAACCAATGATTTTTCTAGAATTTCGTTTATTCAAGATTTAGTGAGGACTTCGTAGGTATTAGTTTTGACGTACTTATCTGCTATACAATTGCGAGCAATCTTGTGCGAAAAAAAAAATACAAATAATAAAGTAAACCAAGAAAAACTTATATATAACGCAAGATGGAGCAAAGGCCCTGACCAATAAAATCTGTTCGGTTAAATTAACGTTTTCAACTGACAGATGTATACACGGAAAGAATTGAAAATCACCAATGGCAAAATTTTGAGTTGCAATTTACAAATTATATATTTTTCGCAAATTACAACGAAGTTTTCATGGATTGATACAAAAATTGGTAATTTGACATTGAAAACGGCGGAGAATACGAAATTCAGTTTGTTGAAATATACGATTAGAAGTATCAATTCGAGCTTCTTTTATTTGGAGCAATTTACCACTCCAATAGGTCAATTTCTCGAACACCACTTCACAATCGCAAATTGCAAAAAATATTTGGTGATTTACCAACACTGAATGATAAATCCATAGACAAATCATACTGAGACCCCCAACTCACAATCCTCTTGCCGCTGGCCCCTTAGCTTTTTTTCAAATTCGCCATTTTGTTTTCCTATCGGTGTTACGTCAAAAAAGAATCCGTGCGACATGCAAAAACATACAAAAAATGCAAAAATAAATGCTGCCAACCTCGGCAACCGTGGGGAAATGTGAAAGAGTTCGAGAATACCACATTTTTTTATTACTGAACGCCATTGGTTAGTTATTATAAATTGTTAAAAGGCGAATAATTTGATTTGTTTGGTTAGTACTATCTAAAGTTGATGTTCTATATACTAGAAACATATTAGAACAAACATGGTTGTGCATTTTCCGCTTTTGGATATCATTAACTTCGATTTTGTGTGTAAATTTTTCTTAAATAATGAAGAAAATTTGCTCAAAATGTTATTATTTTTCCTCAACTAATCTACATTGTTAATTTTTCATGAATATTTTAAGCAAATGTTCACTTATTCCTAAAAAAAAATATTATCCACACGTAACGAACAATTTCAAAGTAAACGGATAAAATTCTATGAACGCTGGCAGCAACTTTGCCCAAAGCGGAAGTGTCTCATATTTGCTGGGAGTGTGTTGGTGAGCCGGAATTTTAGAAGTTTCGTGACATTTGTCAATACGATTTTCTATGTAAGAATACTAGCGCACCAAACGTGAACACTCCATAAAAATATAGCTTGTAGGCTAAGTAACGGGAAATCGGCCGGAGTTGGTGGTCTCAGCATTGTCTCTGCTAAGCAATATTAAAATCTGAATCATATCACCTGAATAATTTTTTTCACACAAATACAGGATCGAACAAGAATTATACTCTCCAATCAAGGCCAAATAATCTTAAACTTGCATGATGGATTAATGCGCATATCAATTAAGATCTAAAAGATCAGGATATACCAATCATGAAAAACTGGCATAATGGATAAAAAAAAGTTCATTCATTCCGATTGAAATCTCGTACAGTTTACGTGTTTCCATAGTGTTCTTTTAAAAAAATAAACAAGTGGGAAATTGTAATAAAGTCCATGTGATAACTAAAATGGTGGAATCAATAATATTAATTTAATATAAATACAATTATTGTAAAAATAATATGTCTGATTTTAAATAGTCCACCCTTACATTTGTATCCATTAAATGATGGAAGGACATATTTAAGATTTAAGTCCATTTAAGCATTTTTGATTCAATAAATAAATATGATTCTTAAAAAAATAGATTGTTTTATTTTCTTAAACAGGAAAGTGACGGAGATGATAATTACTTCGATATGACGTTCTTGAAGCATTCAGACAAAATTAAACATAAGGATAACTTGTTCTTATTTAAATATTTTTAAGCTTATTTCAAGAGCTATTATTCTCGGTTTTAGGGAGCATTATTCTTACTGCTGATAAGTAGGTGAAAAATAAGGTGATTTTGAGCTTAATTTAAGCTCACACATTCTTCCTTGCGTTATGTTTAAGAATAAATAGGTTTAATTTAGGTTTTCAATAATTCAAAATGAAGTTGTTGCATTTGAAATGATGAAATGATTTAGGGCTCAATTTAAGCCTATACACGGAAAGAATTGAAAATCACCAATTGCAAAATTTTGAGTTGCAATTTACGAATTATATATTTCTCGCAAATCACAATGAAGTTTCCATGGATTGATACAAAAATTGGTAATTTGACATTGAAAACGGAGGAGAATACCAACTTCTGTTTGTTGAAATTTACGATTAGAAGTATCAATTCGAGCTTCTTTTATTTGTAGTGATTTGCGAGATTATTTGGCGCAATTTACCACTCTAACAGGTCAATTTCTGAAACACCACTTCACAATCTCAAATTGCGAAAAATATTTGGTGATTTATCAACACTGAAACTGAAAACGTATATTGACGTAGAGAAGTCGTAAATTTTTTTTTTTTTTGTAATTTCCATGGAATCAACTACCTAATGTGTGGAATTTTTGTATGCGCAGTCCATAGTCCATGTACCTATCGAAATCCTTTTAAATCCTTTCTTTTTACGGATGAATGTATGTATTTGGTATAGACAGCTGCTTTCATGAAGCGAAATCTTCATTGTGCACGTTGCGTGTCGTTGCAGAAACAGACAGTCGGTATTCAATCTTTCCTTAAAGCAGTCGAGTTAAAGTTGTAACTAATCGATAGGTTGTGTACTTCTAATTATAAAGCATTCTGGAATATATATTGTAAGTACCTATTGAATAATTCCAAAAACGCCGAAGTATGCTGTATTTTTTTCAGAATGCACGTCTCGCAATTAGGAACGAAGTATAAATTGGAATGGATTCTAAAATATGTAATAGAGAAGAATTGTAAAGGTTCGTATCAATGTCAAGTTTATCTAAATATTTTGTTTGCATTTTAAATTTCAGCATAGACCAAGAAACCATCCCAGACAAATCCCGTTGTCTCCGGATGATATGGCGCCGAGCGCCGTATGATTCTCTTGGATATCAGGGGGAAAAAGAATTATAAAATAATGACTCTAAATAAGTATTCGAAAATAACCTAATTAATAAAAGTATGAATTTTGATTTGTAAATCAAAAGATATAAGTTGCAAATTGAGAATAAAGTTTTCTAATTTCACGATAAAACATTTTCAATTTAATACGGTGATGCCTCAAATCACCACTCGAAAATCGTAAATTGCAAAATATGAATTGCAAAATGATAAAAATAAGTTGCAATTTACGATTGAAAATTTGTAAATCGCAACTTCTGAAGTAGTAAATCTACCCCTGTTAGTTCGCTAATCAAGACTATTGAGTTGCAATTCAAGACTAAATGGTTGTAATTTGCTAAGGGAGGAAATCGTGATTTACAACAGGAAAGTAGAAATTTACGAATTGTTTTTGCAAACCACAATCGAAAGTAATATCAAATTGCAAACTATTTGCGTCAAATTGCGATCGGTTATGGCAATATGTATTTGTGTTAATTAACGACTTTTGAGGGTCAATATCTTCACTTCGTACAATTTCTTAAATTGCGAATAAAAAGTCGTGAATTAGTAAATCCTTAGCTAAGCTCTAAATCTACACAAACTTTTCGTGATTCTGCGCTTATTTTTCTTGCACGCCATTCTATGGAAGGTGAAGGGACAGACTGGTTCCCAACCTAAGCCGGATGAATTACGATGACTTTCAACATTTTTGTCCTTTGACAGTTCTCTTAAATTGAGGAAATATTGCGAGAATGAAAAAATTATTTTCGTGGACGAAATTGAGATGAGGCCCAATAATGGGCAAACAATTTTTATTGGTTCAGTTTTGTTCTCAATTATTAGCTTATTGTCTCCCACCAAAAAGATATTATTCCTGTGTTTTTTTTAAAATTCCTGCATCGACTGATGCGCACTTTTCTGACCAGCGACATCGACCTGGTCAGAAAAGTGCGCTGAATTGACAAATGAACTGGATTGACAAATGAACTGGAAAAACGGAACGATTTGTCGCAAATCTATGGTTTGGTGACCAAAGTGAAAAAACGGTGAACAAACATTCATTGGTTATCACTGATTTGTAATCATCGGTTAAACCAAATCGATGTTAACCTAACCAAGGATTTGACCAGCTGTGAACAGAACGGCCCTGGCTCAGTTAAAAGTTAATTTCTTTTTTGTTTATAAAAATTGCAAAGTTCCTACTTGACTCTTTAATTTTACTTTGTTCTTAGTCGACAGTGAGAATTTACTTCACGTTAAAAGGGAAATAAAACCACTCTCAATTTTCGGAATTTATTTCCCACCTTACATGGGAACTAAGTCCACTTCACGAAAGTGGTTTTATTTCCCACTAGGTGGGAGGGCCTTGGTTCCCGAATACTTATTTCCCTGCGCCGTTTTTGAGTGGGGGCTGAAGAGCAGGCCCTATCAGCAGTTGCTCTAAAGAAACTGTTCCCCTGTTGATATGCTTTGTCATAATTCAAAATTGTTCAGCTTAATTTAGTTGAATTCGAAAGAATTTGAACTACAATTATAACGCTAGTAAAAATGTCAGTGTGTTTCTTTAAAAAAGAAAAGAAAGTAGATATAAGGTTTGAATATAAAAAAAACATTTAGTATTTTTTCTTTGTTTATTTGTATTTATTTATTTACAATTACATATTTTATTTATATTCAACGAAGAGGCCGCTGTCTAGAGCAAAAGGCTGCACCTCTCGTTGATTGACGAATTAGAACTAACTTAACAGAATATTGTTATACCTGTTGATGGAAAAAAGGGGTGTGGGGAATCAAAGTGCCGTTGACCGACAAAATGCCAACCAAGCGAAAAGGCGGATGCCGTTGAATGTAAGGGGAAGTGACGTGTCCGACGTTACTATCGGAATGGGACTCCTTTTTTCATGCGGGACTCTTCCTGAAAGATTTCAGAGGTTGGCTCAGTGCATCCTCGCAAACGTCTGACAAACATTCAACAGTGCAATTGGCATGAAAGGTGTTCTCAATTAAGCTCCGCATAAAATTTAAGGCAAAATATAAACCACCAACAAATGGTTTCGAGAAGCTTGGTCTAGGGTACTATTCAGTCCTGTTGTACCAAAGAAAGTCAAACTCATATCTTTCTTCTCTGTTGGCCCAGAGCAATCCAAAATTGCTGCACATTTTCTTAGCATATTCGCACGCAGTCCATCAAAGGCAATCCATTTGCCAATGCATCTATGCACATATTTTTCTTCGATTTGTATACCTTCCACACTTGGTAACATCCTCAGATATAAATTAAAAGACCCCTTCTATCCACACAAGGACATATCCACTCAAGAGCAACCACATCCAGTCAATAATTAAAAACTATGTTCAATAGCCGCACGAGCATGAGCTCACATCGATAAAAATCGATTTAACCAAGTTACATACATAAAAATTTCATACAATAAAATCAACACACTGCGATGTCACTTTCGATTGCCTCGGCCACATCGTTAATCCCCGTGCGCATAATGAAAACCCAATAAAACTACAGAAATATAACAAAACTGCTGGCATCTTAACATCTCCATAAGAGAAAGACCGGGCTCCAAATTCCATAACACTCAGACACCAGTACCAGTACCCAAAGTCCACCGCAGCAATCAATTAATCGACTGATTTATCTGCAGGAATTTCCCTCGCACCGCTGCGACCCAGGACACACAAATTGGTAGTCAAACTGCTCCGTTTGGGTTGGTACTGGCTTTTTGCAACATTGTTGCTGCCCAGAGGACATATCGACTGGACCACTATAATTGCCACTTTACAACAACCACACATTGCCCCGTGTGCAATTATAAATCGTGTGTGTGGGGAAAAGTGTTGAAACCACACTTAGCCATGTGTACTCGGCCACATCCTTGTGAGTTATAAAGACGCTAGGCCATTTCGTCCAAGAAGTGAAACGCTCTCGATATATCGCAAGACAAAACAAAACGCGCTCCTGTGGCGCTGAGGCGCAGTGGCGGGGCCTCCCTAAAGACTGTACTTGGCTTACCGAGTGACATACTATACAAGCGAGAGTGGCCATGGGGCGCTGCTGGATCGATGCGCGGCTTCTTTTTTACGTTTTCGTTTTCCATTACAACAAGCGATTCCCCGATTGCCGATTCCCATGGCGATAAATATAAATTTTGAAAAATAAAGAATCGAAGGGACATCATCATCATCATCAGTATCGTAGGAGATGCAGCAGCATCGTGCATCGTCGTCGTCGTTGTTGGTGCATGATAATTTACGAGCGCGTCTCTCGCATGACCTTGTCTGATGGGCTAATTGGCCTATTGATTGAGGGGTTCGGTAGAATGCGGTCGACGACTATTCAAAGCAGGCTATCACTAGCAGATCATCACCATCGTCATCGCGATCATCAATATCAACAACGGGCCGGTACGGCGAATCGTAGCACTCGTGTGCCTGTGGTGAGGCTTGTTGAAAAAATTATGGAACACCAGGAGCCACTTGCGCATTATTAATTATATGTTGTTGTGAGGAGTTCACCCTGATTTGGATGCTAGGAACAGACTATACTTGGTTCGCCTGATTTATGGAAGTAATGCAAATCGCATGTCGGTGACAAGGTTGATGTTTTTATGCGGTTTTTGGACTCAGTAGCCGCCATGCGGCGAAATGGATGCCATTTTTCATTAAGAGTTGATGCTGGAACTTGATTATTTCTGCTGCGACATTGGGTTGCGCCTACAAAAAGGACAAAATGCTGTTCTTGTACGTAAACGAACTGGGCCTAAGTCTTGTTCGAATTAAAATTACATAGAACCGGATGGAAACCATACTGCAAATGTTTTACCAAATCAGCTCATTGAAGTTTTCAAAAATTCCCTAATTTCAAAACAAACAAGTTAAAGTGTTATCATCGGCCTGGCCGATGCTTTGATACCCTCCACTGCATACAAGTCATGTAAAGTTTTAGGCATGTGAGGTAGTAGGTACGTAATTACATTGAACAACAGACAGAGAGACACATGGGCCTGATATTGATTTTGTATGGGAGGCACCAGAACTACTTGACCGACGTAGCCCATTTTTAATACCAATTTGACGACAGTAAAACTAAGTCCTCTCACAAAATTTTACTTGCCTACGTAGATTCTTTTCGACGCTATAGTGCTTTCAACATGTGTTTTCTAATATTGGTTTTGTATGGGAGGTACCAGAACTACTTGACCGACATAGCCCTTTTTTAATACCAACCTAACGACAATAAAAATAAGTCCTTTCACCAAACTTGATTCGCCTAGGTTGATTCCTTTGGACGCTATCGTATTTTCAACAGACAGAGAGACACATGGGTCTAATATTGATTTTGTATGGGAGGTACCACAACTACTTGACCGACATAGCCCATTTTTAATACCAACCTAACGACGATAAAAAGAAGTCCTATCACCAAATTTCATTCACCTATGTCAATTCCTTTGGACGCTATCGTGTTTTCAATAGACAGACAGACGGACATGGCTAAATCGATTCAGAATGTGATTCGAGATTCAGATTATATATACTTTGTGAGGTCTCCGGTGACTCCTTCTTGGCGTTACAAATGTTATGACAAAGTGGATATACAAGGTGGCGCAAAAATAACCTTCCGATGTTTTTTGGCTGTAATTTAAAAAAAAAATGAAAAACTTTGATTCTTCTTGTGGATTATTTTTATTTGGTCTTTTAATTTTTTTTACATCAAGTCGAGAATATGATGTCATGTAAATGGACGCCGCCACAGTTGATAGTCATTTGAGCCCTTTTTATGGCATTTTCCATCACTTTGGCCAAAACTTCCGGCGATAGGTCCTCACATTCTTGACGGATATTGTCTTTAAGAGCTGCAAGAGTCTGAGGCTTGTTGACATAAACCCGCGACTTCAAAAATCCCCACAAAAAGAAGTCTGGAGCGGTCAAATCAGGCGATCTTGCTGGCCAGTGCAAATCGCCAAAACGGGAGATTAGGCGCCCGGGAAATGAATCCTTCAGCATATCGGTTGTGGCACGTGCAGTGTGTGCCGTTGCACCGTCCTGTTGGAACCACATGCTTTCCAATCCCAATTCATCAAGTTGCGGCAAAAAGAACTCGTTGATCATTGCTCTGTAGCGCTCACCATTCACAGTAACCGTTTGGCCCCCGACGCGACGTCTCGAAGAAAAAAGGTCCGATGACTCCTCCAGCGAAAACAGCACACCATACAGTGACTTTGAGCGGGTGTAATGGCTCTTCATCTCGTGTTGTGCCAGTCTCTTCGAGGCGTTGGACGGCTAGGGAATCTGCGACGAAATTCACGTTGTGCCAAAGTCACCGACCGATTATTGCTCAAATAAATAGTCACCAATATTCCGCGTTCTGGAGCAGTGTAGCGTAACATTGTTTATTAACGTGTATTTCGCATGTGTTTACTACACAAATGTCAAAACAGAACTGACATTAGGGGCCAATCGCAAAATTTATAGCATTTTCTGATAGGAGGATTACTTTTGCGCCACCTTGAACCTTCCTGTGGAGGGTATAAAAATAAAGTCAGAACATGTCTGAACGTAGCCGCATTTTCCCTGGTACTATTCTGAATTTATATCGTAATACAAAAGCATTCAGAACTAATTAAAACGTTTTTTGGTCAAGTTGTGAGATTGATAAAATTTTTAAAGGACGTCAGAATTTTTCTGAATTAGGAGAACTTTTCCCTTGAGTTTTTTAAGCTTTAGTAGCGATCAGGGAATAGAGAAAGATTTTTGGTCAAGTTCTGTGAAATTGGTAAATTTTTGAAAGTAGCGTCAGAATGTTTCGTAATTCTAACAGATTTTTTTTTCTTTCCTGATATTTTCTTTATTTTAGTAACGACTATCATAATCATTCTGATCTGACCACTACATTTCTGATCAAGTTCAGAAAATAATCCGAATTTTTCCCAATTAGGGCACCATTAACCTTGACCTTTTCCTTATTTTAGAAGCAATCAGAAAACATTCAGAAATGGGCGAAATGCTTTTGGCTAAGTTCTGAAAATAATCAAATTTTGAAAAAGGCATGAGAATAATTCTAAATTATTACGATATCGTCTTTTCGTGTTCATTACCTTTCCTATGCCAAACATTTTGGTATTTTCCCAATTACTGCAGCATTCCTTTTCATATTTTTATTTGATTTTTTAAATAAAGGTCGCAATCACAATCATAAATGGCCATAACATTTTTGGTCAAACACTGAAAAGGGGTCAGAATTATTCTAAGTCATTGAAACATTTCCCTAAAAAATGTTTGGTCAGTTTCTGAAATTGCTCAGATTTTGAAAAAGGTGTACGAATTTTTGTTAAATGGCGGCAGCATTTCTTTCAATACTTTCTAAATTTTAGTCGTGACCAGAAAACACGCAGAAATATGCCAAGACATTTTAAAATTTAGGACAGCTCTGGAACAGTGAAGAATAGAATTTTTATAAATTGAAATTTTTTTTAGTGTGATCGATAAAGTTCTGTAAAAACTTGACAGAAGTTGCCTTGGAAAGTTCTCAAAATTGCCATATGTTTTGTAAAATTTAGCTTTAAGAAAACATAAAAGTTAAATAAGAATTATGAAACATGATGTCAATATTTCGCCAACATTTTTCGCATTACAAAACACAAACTTAGCGCTAGTGCGACTTACTGATAAAAATTGTGTGAAAAATTGAATGACACCACAAATAAAATACTAAAAAAAAAAACAATAAAAATCATTTGTTTCAAGTCAAAATACGGAAACGCACATAAACGTGCGCTAGTATCTTACTGAAATGCAAACACTTGGTACATTTAAAAAAAAAGAACATACATTCCAGAGCAGAAATAAATTTGAACTGTCCGCCTTTCATAGTTCCAAAACATGGAATATCTATCGCACAAACCCATGAACGCAGCGTTCAAAGTATGCGCACATAAACGTGCGATATCCATTTTTCTAGTGCGTTGGACTTCATAATTCTTTGGAACAAATTAAAGGGTTAAACAATTATTTAAACCAACTTTCCAAGCATAACATGTGCACATGTATGTATCTTTTAAACATTTTATGTTAGAGCGACAACAATAAAACAAACTAGCTCGTTAATTTATTCATGCACATCAAAGTATATGGAAAACATAGCCCACTTTCTCGTAATTTAGATTCAATTTATTCTCGATTGACACTAAACAATACAAAGTGTCCAAGAGCACTCCTTAAGATTCATTTTAATGACCACATTGAGTGCTCCTTCTAATTGAAATGTGTTTGTAATTGTTCTGTCCCCAAACATCAAAATCTACTCCATTTCATTTGTTCCCCTGTTCCCAATCAGACCTATCGCTTAACGTGAATTCAATGTGTAAAAATTCTTCTTTACAGTGCTTATTTTTTGCTGCTTTGTATTGACTTTGAATTTAAATATTCAGCCACTGTCTCGCAAGTCGCAACAACTGTTCTGTTGGGCTTGAAAAGCTGAAGTGATGACTTTGAATTTTGATTAATTGTGTGGCGGCGACCGACGTGATGGTTGATAAACGAGAATGGGAATACCAAAAGAACAGAAACCTGTACTCAACTCATTCTAGATATAAATCAAATTATTGAACGTAATTGGGACATGATTTCGATTTCTAATTTGCTTTTTTTTTGTTTTGATTGACACAGATAGGGAAACAAATTAAATGAGGCGCACGCTTGATGTCAACTTTCAATCTTCACTTAAAAATGAGTTCGCTAAAATTTACTGTGAATGGGGAACGGAAAATTAAAAAAAAACACAGCGTTAAGCTGATGGCGATGGAGAGAAGGTAAAGTTTATTGCTACGAAACAAGTCGAGGCTTAGCAACTAAAGAAAGATATTAACAGATATGGCATTAGCTTTTAAATGCAAAGAATTGGTGGTCGGTATTAAACTGTCTAACAAGACTTGCCAACTTGTAATTTACGAAGCAGGAGAAACTATTGACCAATCAAATTTCAGAATTTATGAAAACGATCAACTATTAATAGACATTTTTAAAAGTATTCGAACAAAGATGCATTCTCAAATCTACCAACGAACACATGCGCACTTTTTGAAACGGCGAATGCCATTTAAACGTGTTGCAGTAGAGATTTTTTAGGATTATTTGTAAGCGCACACCCATGTGCGCTTTCAAATCAAGCGTAATCTCTCCGAAAACGCGTATCAGTAAACCCTTTCAACGTCAACCTTTCCAAGGTATCGAATTGTCGCACTACTGTCGATATCTCCAGCTAAAAAGGTGACGATTTCATACGAACTACATGTGCGATAGAAATACTATGGTATCGAAAACATTTGGCAACACATACATTTCATAATCTAACAACTCCAAAAACATGGTCCATTAATTCGATGTGCGCTTCAGTTTACAACACGAATTTTTTTATTTTTCTATTCAACTTTTGAATTGGTCCTGAGTTACATAGCTATCACATTTCCGAACGATGCACTACGGGGTGTTATGTCGATTTCTCCAGTTCAAAAACGGAGTTGTTGCAGTTGTTTTTCATGTGTAAAAAAAAATTATGACATCAATAATAACAAACTAACAAAAATGCACTTTTTGAGAATCTTCAAAATCGTGACGCACACATGTGTGCGCTAGAGAATAACAATCACATTTTTGTATTTAAAAGATAAGAGTATGTTTGGATGGTGCAGGGAAATAAGTCCCCGGGAACAAAGTCCACTTCACGAAAGTGATTTTATTTCCCACTAGGTAGTCCACTCAGGGACTTAGTTAACGGGGACTTATTTCTCTACACCGGTTTGGACTGAATATAATAAGACGAAAGACAAAAAACGACGATGCATTTCCTTAAATATTTGCTACTTTAACGACCTTATTTATCGCACGTGCCGCAAACATTTATATTCGCCTTAAGGCACAAGTAACAAAAGCGCATAAATTGCCTTTTTAAATTATATCGCACACCGATGTGCGCAACAGTAAATATTTGCTACTTTAACGACCTTATTTATCGCACGTGCCGCAAACATTTATATTCGCCTTAAGGCACAAGTAACAAAAGCGCATAAATTGCCTTTTCAAATTATATCGCACACCGATGTGCGCAACAGTATTCCAATCGAGAACATTCACTTTCTAGCGAGTTTTACACAAAAGAAAAAACTTCCTTTGTCTACTTTTGCACTTTTCAATGTTTTAAACTCAAGTGAAAAAGACTCGTAAAATTTCCTTAAACATTTCTCCCCGTGTAGCACATCCAGAAACATGCCCAAATAATCACCTGTCACTTTCAACATACCCCAAATCAATTTATGTTCGCGCATTTAAATGTTCTTTTGATTGTAATTCCATCTGACACCAAAGGCTTGGGCGCAGTATGGAGTCCTTGACCTTGCTGGCAAAGCCCAGCACGCGTTCGTGCCAAAGTCAAACAAATTCCTTGTGGTCCGGTCAAAGACTCCCTATATATGGTTGATGGTTATTTTGAACTTTCGATTTGGCAAAGGGAACATCTTCGATTGCGCCGCCCCCATGCGATGATGTTTTTCCACGAAATTTCGTGCAACATTTTTGTCGATTACGACATGGGAAACAAGCATTTTAAATTCCACAACGAAAGTTATTTATCCTCCCGTCACACAAAGTTTGGACGGTATTTTTCTTCGCATTTTGCAGAGATGAAAGACCAATTTTTATTATTTTTGGATGGCGATTTATTATTTCAACGGGGAAAAAAATACAGCTTCGCTGGTCTGGTTTGAATATTTCCAAGAAAATTTGCACTTATGATGGGTGTGTCAGTGTTGATATCGCATTTCAATCACCCAGTGACAGTTGAGTGGTTTTTCTAGGGATCGAATGATATAGCAGACGTCTTTCGGATCTAGGTGAAAGAAGGAAGAAGAAGAATGAGAAAACTTTGCTTGGAAGGTGTGAAATTACTTTTTTTTATTGCGACTCGGCATGAGAAGTGCGCAAATTGGAAACTGCGAGGCGTTGGTACATGTAGTAAAATTGTTACGTACATAAGTGCGCAGTTTCTTATGTTTTATGGGCTGTGGTTTGGGTGCAACTTTTAAGAAAGCTAGGATTGATGACTTCCTACCACTTCATTTCGGGGAAAAAAAAAACAACAAGTTGTGATACACGAAATGTTCATACAGCGCCTGTTGAAAATTTTCCGAATTTTCATTTTTCCCAAACCATCCCTGATTCAAGACAAACAAAAAAATCATTCAAATCCGAATTACCCCACTATTATAGATGTTAATGTGTGGAAAAGACCCAAAATGTACTGAAATTCATGTGTTTTTTTAACAACACACACATACATTTTCCGATTTCAACAAAACTTCACAAAACTCATATATAGACCAATTCCAAAGATGTGTGAAAGTTTGGTTAAAATCGGTACATGCGTTAAGGCGTAAATCGGCGACAAACGAACACAATTTTAAGGCTTAATTTTTATATATATAGATAGGCTTAAGATGGGGCAGCATGTCGCAATCGGCCAAAGTTTTTTGAGTATTCTTCTGACATAGACATACTAAATATGGACTGCTAGTGAAATGACATTTTCATATAATTCTGCGAGAAAATATGTTCCAAAACAGCACAGGCGCTACTGTTTTACAGCGGATTAGGAAAGAAGCACATGCCGCCGTCAAGCTTAAATTACCATAGGAACGTAAACAAAAAAAACGAAATTTTTTCAAAAAAAATTCGTTTCATTGAAACATGTAAACAAAAGAGCGACATCTTGTCCGAAGAGATTTATTTCCATAGTTACGTGTAAACAAAAGAGCGTCATCTATTGAGAAGAAGCGAAGCTCCAAAGAGTGATTTGAAACTAATTTTATAATATTTTATTATTTTAAAAAGAAAACGTAATAACAATTTCTAAATAAAATTTCTAAAATAAATAACCTGCAGGACGTATCTTCCATGTATCGTTCAATCTAACTAATACAAGGTGGGCCAAAAGAAGTCATCCGATGTTGTTTGGCTCTCATTTTTTTCTGTCTTTTGATTATGTTTATTTGAACCTTTAGAATTTTATTGGTCAAGTCGAGAAGATGATATCGGCCAAATGGGCGCCGTCACAATTGATTGCCATACGGGCTCGTTTTATGGCATTTTTCATCACTTCGGCGAGAACTTCGGGCGACAGATTCTCGCACTCGTGTCGAATGTTGTCCCTGAGGGTTTCTAGGGTCTCGGGGGACTTCAAAAAACCATGGCTTGTTCACTTGTATTCTACATCTGTCTAGTCCACAAATGTCAAAACAGATTTGACGGCCATTTGCAAAAATAAGAGCATCTTCCAATAGGGTGATCTCTTTTGGCCCACCTTGTACTTATATCGCGGGAGGTAAATCTTCGGTGAAATTGGTATTAGTGCCGCAGTCAATCGACGCACCTACATATTTCTTTTGCTTCCCTATAGCCATTTTATCCATCATAAGATATGCGACAATTTCCTTAATTTTTCTTTCTAAAGCATAGTATGCTGCTCGCGCTTAAATTAAGCCCCCATACAAAAATGTCTCCAAAGATAAAATTAAGCAAAGCAGTTAAACAAAGCAGTACGCAGTTCAAGCTAAATTTGTTACCCGCTGTATGAAAAATCTCTACAGAATTTAAGTAGGCGTATAAATGCAAAATACATTTTTCCACAGCAAAATTTTGACAGATCAGGAAAAATGTAGGTATTTCAAACGAAAGCAAAAAAATAGTATGGAGAATGGTAAGTTCAACATTAAAAAAAAAATCGTTGTTGTTAATTTAATTTCTTTTAGAAATGGAATATTTTAACGAGGAGTACCTAGAAGAGGTTTTTGAGGAAGTTCAAATTAAAAAAAGGAAAAAAAATACCAAGAAAACCATTTTTACCTCCGAAGAAAAAACTCGTTGTATTTAGTTAAAGAACTACACTGTCAAAATTAAGCGAACATTAAGCGAAGTGGTGGAGAGAAACATTGGAGAGGCGCTTAATTTTAGCTTTCCTGGAACAGCATACTAGGCATAAGGATGTAGTTTTAAGATCTAATACATCCAATGAATTTTTAGTGAATCCAGCCGTCACTTCAGTTTTGAGGACCATGATCTAAGCACTTTTTTATTTGAATAAAAAAAGTGTGAACAACTAGCTAAACAAACATTATACATAAATAAATAATTATTTTGCGCAACAGATTCATGTAGGCATCCCTGGCCTAGATTCTTACAACTATTCGTTTTGTGTGTGTGTTTTTTTTTTAGTGACGAATGGAATGGGACCTATAATTGCTTTCTGCAGATTATTTATTTAAGTCTGAACGGCTGAATTGCGAAGCTCTTCCAGCACAGTTAATACTTTTGGACGAGAAGAATGGATTTAAAGAGATCTTTCGTACGTCTACCCCCAAAACTCATACAGCCTTATTTATATATTAAATAAATAACACTATTATAAAGAGTGTATAAAGTTATGCACCCTTTATAATGCCTCTATACGCAAAAACATTATTTATAAAAAATTGTCGACGTTGCATAGAGCTTGTATAAGCTAAACGCGCTTGGACGTTGTTTAGAGCTTGTATAGAGGTGGAATATATCAAAATGTCATTTTGACTGTCACATTTTATTTTAAATGAAAGCAGAAATAAATTGGATAGTTTGTATCGACATTTTTAGTATCAATTTTCAAGATTCTACAAGTGTTCTACAAGACATACCTACATATGTGCAGAAATGAAATATTTCAAATTGTTTTAAAAATTCGTTTTAATTTTCATAAGACTACTGTTTCTTAGGAGTCCCAAATCATTCTTTTTCTTTTTACTTCTCAATTTTTTAATTCCTTTTCCTATTTGTATTTGAATTTTGCATTTCTCACAAGCTGCTTAGTTTTTTTTTATCTTTTCGGACAGATAAATGTAATAGATTTCTCTTTTTCAGAACCTTTTTTGACGCAACCCCTGTATAACTAGTATGCATGGAAAAATGTTTTATAAATAAGAATTTTTGGAAGGGCGTATAAAGGCTGAAAATTCTAATAAATAAGGCTGATAATGTTTACATTGTTGTTTTTATAATTTCAATCCCCCCATCTGTAAATGCTTGTTAACTACAAAAAAGCATGTTGCTAATGGCCGGTCACCAGTCCTCTTGCCTTAGTGTTTTTGAATTCGCTTGGTTTGTGTTAAGGGTTTGATTTAATTGAGATCACAGTAGTAAAATATAAATTACGGAACTAAGTAGAAACATCAATTGGTAAATAAATAAATAAAAAAAACTGAAAAAACACTAACTAATCCTACATTAGTTCTTACCCTCTCAACGCAAAGGTATTATTACAGGCAAATTTTTAATGAAAGTAAACTTGGTCGTTTCAAGTTTATTTGGTAGCGCTCTGTATTTTTAGAACATGCGTGAAGTAGGCTACTAGCAGCCATATATAATAAGTCAATTGACGAGTGGAAAAATTTTCCTGTGACACCTGGTGGATAAAAAAGGAATATGTAGAGACCTATAGAATATTGACATCTATTTGTTTTGCAAAGGACTTGGATAAGGAATACGTGTGTTTTCGTGTAAAAAAATTGTTTTTTATCTATTAAAAAGTTAACCAACTAATTGAAAACAAACTTAATTTGCAAGTCTAATTACTACTTGTCCGAA
Organism: Cheilosia variabilis; assembly: GCA_951230905.1. Taxonomy (NCBI): domain Eukaryota; kingdom Metazoa; phylum Arthropoda; class Insecta; order Diptera; family Syrphidae; genus Cheilosia; species Cheilosia variabilis. The sequence goes on from OX579679.1 coordinate 47,302,139, forward strand.
ATTTGTACAGTTTGAGTCAATTCATCTGGTAAAACTAGCACAGAAGTCTGTTCAAAGTAGTGTTGAATGAAATCTAAACCAATAATAAATTTGCTTTTGTTTATATATTTTGGTTGCTTTTTATCTTATAAAAAGTGTGCCAATTATGATTTTCACAGATTTGCTTGTTTTGATGATGGAGGATCCAGCCAGCTTAGAAGTTTCTAAGGTTGTCACGATATCGCCCTGTGAAATAATTAACTATTTCAGTGGTGTTAAAAGGTTTATCCGGGAAGGCAAAGGAATAGTGAGAGCTGACTGGATACATAAAATTGGCCTCTCCCCATCTCCATCCGTAGATGAAGTTACTGGGCTGGTGGGGGCTGGGAAAGGCTCCTTTCACAAGTTTGGGTCTATACCTACTGAAAACCATCCCGTTTATTCGGTCGCAAAATGTCTTTATCTCTAAGGTGAAGACTGCAAATGGAAAACTATTTGGGAAATGTTTACCCCATCCTAAGCCAATACCCCATTTAATCAAAAGAACTTTAGATCTTCTTTTGGAAGATGGTACAATATAATTCCCTCCTTACGATATGAATTGCATTGAGGATCGCCACAATGCTGAGCTCCAATTATTTTCTGCATTTTCTACACAAATAAAATCTTAGTATTCGCTTTTATATCAACACTTAGATACTCACTTTAAGATATTATTTTTCTGTTGTAAAATGAGTTTTTTTCTTATATTAAATGTATATTTTGAATTTAGTACACAATTTCTCGCAATAACTTCTTGATTTTTCATAGAAATACATACCAGCTGCCAAAATCTATAGCAATCTACCGATGCGAAAATTTACCGCCAGGGGTTAGCCTCCATTCGTCAATGGCTTCTGAATTCTGATTTCTTTTAACGCAAATTTGTTCGTAGATGTTCAGTGCCAACCGATTTAAGCCAAAAAAATTTCAAATTGACAGCTTGCCCCGTTTTAGAGGAAACAAAAAACGGCCTTTCGGATAACAAACAGTTTTATTGGAAATCCTGTTAACAGGAACCCTGCTGTCATGATCTATTACAAACCCAATCACGCACACACGTCGCCCCACTGAATTCTGAAATGCAAAACATTTGACACGTATCAAGTTTCTCCCGTCCCGTAAATAATCGACTCCTCTAATTCCGCTCGCCATAAATCAATCCCAAATCGAATGACTCCTCGCCAACGCTCAACCCCGAAATGCCTGCGATGTGCAATAGACCAAGCGGCCAAGTGGAATAGACTCCCCAATCGTCCTCTCCGATGGTCAGTTTCGTGGCAGTGATCTTCATCATGGAATGGATATTAATTTCAACACCACACATCTACAACGACGACGACGACGACGACGACGACTGCATTAGGCAAACAAATCGATAGAATCGCAGCACATTTATCGCCGCTCATTGGTCACGACTGGGACGATGACGATAGCCGGTGGTTGTAGCGGCGGCGCTCGCGATAAAATGCATATCTCATTCTCATCCCAACGTTCGTCGTTATCATCCCAGCGCACCAGTGCACACAGCCTCCTGTAGCTTTGTCTCTCTATCGACCAGATTGGGATCTTATCTGCGCGCAGATGGTTTGTTTGCGATCGCAGCAACCGCCCGACTGTCGCGGTGGTGTAAATGCAAGAGTTCTACATTTAATTGGAATCTGGTTAAAGTTGGATGTTCGTGGGGCATATCGTTTGAAGTGCATCGATGTTAACTGTCAGTGGGAACAGTTTGAGCACATGCGCGCACGCACTTCCTCGTTAAGATTGCCGGGCCAAAAACGACCAACCAGTGCGATGTTTTACGGCCCAGAAGATCGATGGCCACATAAATCAGTTTCATATTGGGGTAGTGCAAGTGTCCAACGCAGTGGATGGAACAAATTGCTCGGGAGATGGCCTTGGGATATTGTGAAATTAGCACGTGATTTATGCGCGCACAATAATGCCTTGGGTTTAGGGCTCCGCCGCAGTTTCCACGCCCTGTCTATTCAAATATTCAAACATCAAACCACGTACCACGTCCACTCATGCGAATTAGAGAAAAAAACATCACGGCTTCTCCCTTTTCTTTCACAATTTCTCTGGTGCATTTCTGGCAGTGGCAGAGTGCATGCGAATCAGTCAACGTGACTGCACTAGGTACTGCAGCACTGTTACTGTTGGCTGTTTCCCAACTCTCTCAGGAATCAAAGATGCAGAACATTGGAAATGGGTGATTTGGTGCATGTTATTCAATTCGGTTACTGATACAGTTAGTTGTCGTTGTCGCTGATGTTGTTGTTGTTGTTGGCTGTTGTTATTGTCATTGGATGGGCTCCGCTAGTTTGCCAACTAACGGCCCACTGCACTGTAAACTGTAATACCAAACCAACCCAGTGCGGGATATTGATACCGCTGCGCGTGGTGATGGGTAAACGGATGATGGTGCTAGTGGGTGCTTCTCCATCGAACCATTGCATTTGTGCTTCTGCGTACATTAAGTTGGCTTCTGATGACGGTCTCGCAGATCGATTGGTTTTATTTTGTTTGCGTCGTCTCTGTCGCTGCGATTCATGGCTATGGGTTTTCGATTACTGGCAGTAGCCCCCATTACTTATGTTGTGTTGATTGATGGCGAGGTAAATGCGCCAGAAAATAACGAAATGTGTGCTTTTCGCTGATAGTATTTCGAAAGAAATAGGTTGCAAGACTGTATTCACCTCACGTATGCCCTTTTCCAAGTGACAGCTTACTTAAGACCAGTTTTTGGCACCAGTTTTCGTCAAGTTTGTTGTATGCAAGGAGGCAGCTAATTTTGGTAGCCTTTGCGAAGCTAAGAATTGGTTTTCCTTCTCAGAGAAATAATAAAAAAAGGAAGCGCACACGCTAATCAGTAGAATTGCACGAAAAATGTGCGCTAACCAAAGTCTTCAAAATGTGTGCGCAAAACGAACAACTGTTAGCGATTGTCAGTTGCAATAAGAACATGAAAATCATGCAAATGGTTTTTTGAGAAATGACAGCTAATAGCTATCGAAATTGAAGAACTGTGAACTGTTTCTTGTGCGCTCGAAGTCAGTACTATGAGTTGTTTATTGTGCGCTTGGGTCCAGTTTTTGTATAGCACACATTTCGATTTTGGTAGCCGTTTTGACAACTACGGCAACGTTAATTATGAAATATTTTAAAACGCACAGTAATGCGCGTTATCGAATTTAAAGGAAGTCTGCTCATTTTATACAATTTTACAAAAGTTGTAGCTATGCACAGCCGACATCCGGCTAATAGGTTTGTAAAGACTTCCATGTTATGCCTCGGTATCGGTGAAGAGGGTGAATGATAAAAGAATTTTGGTTTAACAAATGTGATTTCTGAAGTGTGTTCTAATTAAGGTTGTAACAAAATAAAAACAGCCATTTTGTAAACGCACTTCAGTGTGCGCTATTGAATCTAATGGAAATTGGGGTTTTCTGAGGTTTTATTAATCAACTTATAACTCATTTTAATTAATAAGCGGATAACGTTAAAGTTTAAGGATTGCATGGATGATGGCCGCGAGCATGACCCACCCTACGAATGAACGGTTTCTGAAATCTACCAAAATTAGAGAATTTCTAAGCGAATCTAAATGTTTCGGTCTTTCCAAACATTTTCATTGATTTTCATTCGAGGAGAATGTTTCAATTATTAAAGCTGTAGCAAAACAAAAACAAAAATTTTGTAAACGCACATCGGTGTGCGCTATCGAATTATATGGAAATGGTTGTAAACTAAGTTATTAACCACTGATATCGAGTTTATAAGTGAATGGCGTAAAACATAAAAGCAAAAAATATATGTGCGACTCGACTCACGTACCTCTACATCTAGATACACATGATTTTAAAACCGAAAAATTGTACAATGCCTATGCGAACCTAAATGTTGAGTTTATTGATTTTTTGCTTGCTTTTCAGTTCTGTTGTGAGATATTCCCCGTGGCAAATATATCAAAAATTGATTTTTCTAAACGCACAATGTGCGCTATCAAATCCAATAGGGAATATGATAGCCATTTCCTTACTAAGTGATATCATACAGACTTTTTCGATTTATATACACATATAAATAAGTATGTAATGACAGAGTGATTAAGGACAAAGGGATCAAGGAAGAAGCTCGAATATAGTGGAATATGCCTGTTACACATTTTCCCCCGTATTAATAAACACTGCGTAAAAGTTATCAACTCGTTACTCAGCAGTTACGTCAAATTTCTGTACGCTATCTAACGTCTATTAGCTAACTTAATTGTGCACATTTGTTAACTGTTATGGGGGTTTGTTTTTAGTCAAATTTTGTCGGAGACAACACCCACTTGAATGAAAGTTACAGCGATGTCAAGCACACAAGAACTCAACGCGCACACGACTGGTGAATGAGGCAATTATGCGCAGCCAGGCAGCGTTGCCAACCATTTTTGACGAAAAAATGCCTCACTTGAGAAAAAATAAATAATGCCCAAAATAATTTTTTTAGGTAAAATGGAACAATAAATCAAAAACTTAACATAAATATAAAAAAAAAATAACAAAAAACAAAATCATGACATTTTAGTTTCATAAGTAGGAACAACGTATTGAACAAAACAAACATAGTTTCAGTCCATCAGATCCGTCTTGGTAACTAATATCATACATTAAAAACTTAAGAAGTCAATACCTATGTTGAATCAAAACAAAAATTATAAAAATATTTGAAGTAAAAAAAGATTGTAGCAAGCACCTAAAGCAACTTAATATTTATTTACTATTCAAATCAATTATAATAAATAAACCAATAAAATAAAATTAAATTAAGCCCTTCTGGCTTACCTTCTAGCCCTTCTAGCTTACCAATATTTTGAATTTTGTAAGATCTGGCAAGTAAGCTCTGAAAGCTCACTCACAACCGATCACAATAAACAATCAAAAAGCTCTGTAAAACTAGATATAAGTAACGAAAATCATTCTGAATAAACCAGTTGAACTTGCGATGTGAACAGCACGGTAGAGCACCTCAGCCTATGTTCCACCACCAAGAACGACTTTTGAAAAAAAACAGACTCTGCGTAACCCAAATCCCGTCACCACATTTACTCTTTTTCCTATTTCGTTTGACATACTTATGCCTGCAGTACGGTAGAGTGCCTCAGCCTCTGCAGCGCGTAAGTGGGGGAAACGGAGTGACGTACCAGCGAATGTACCACGCTCACTCGTCAGAAAAAAAAAACAAGCCTTAAAGCCTTGGCTAATGAAATAATGCCTAAAAGACATGAAAAAGCCTTGGTTGGCATCACTGCAGCCAGGCTATAACAAGAATAAGAAGGTTAATTTTGATATTGAGCTCAAAGGCGTATAGCGATTTTTAGTCAATAAATTGGTAGGTGGAGAGTGTTTATACCAACGTAAACCCTTTAACTACTAGTAAGGCGCACCACTGACAACTTATACGAGTAGACTACTGTTGTATAGTAGATGAAGCCTCCAACAAACGTTTCTTATAATAACCTTAAAGTCGACCACAAAATTACGCGTAGGAATGGCGTCCCAAATTCAGTCTAATAGAGACACAAATATGCAAGTTCCATGTTCCGTCCTTAATGCGCTGGATTTTTACCGCAAAACCTATCTGGAGTCATCACACACTCTCGCTGTTTAAATAAAACGCAGACAATTCAATTCAATGCATTTTATCTGACATCTCGATTCAAATGTCAACGACTGCATTTCGACAGCGAAATGAGTTTCACTCTCGATCCCGAAAATGAAGTGATCCGTTCCGTGGTCGGCCTGTTTGGGTTGGTTGCATAAAACTAGAGTCATATCTCCTGCGACCGCTGTCTGAGAGAGCAGGAGAGAATTTCGCGTAAATTATCGCGAGCACTGCATCTCTCATGCAACATTCCGTAATGTTGTGCGCAGTTGCACACTGTGCCTGTTGTGGTTGTTGTTGTTGTTTTGGCCTGAGGTTTATGCAAATCGCATGTGACTTCCCTTTTATTTGGTAATCCGTTTGGGTAGAACACGCGATCTGCATGCTCAATGCATTTGTCATCTTTTTTGCTCAAAAAAAAAAAAATGTTTCCTTATGTAATGGGAAATAATAATCTCAGCGGCAGCGAATTGTCATGCATCTTATTTAAGGTTTGCTCAACGGATTGTAGATTATTATTGATTAGACGGTTTGGAATTTTGTGCGCGTGCATTTTGCAAGCAGCGACTTTCACACCGAGGTGATGGACTTTCCTTTTTGACTTTTGACACTAAAAACATCAAAACCCCAAGTAGCGAACCTTGTAAGACTCCATTGAAAATGGGGATGGATTGCGATACGACCTCGATTATTTTGGTTGTTTGAAGTCCCCGATTCCAAGTGCGATTTGAACTAGTTAAGACTACGCTTTCTTAATTCTTACTCTATTCAATTGTTAATTTTAGTATATATCTTTTTCGACTGCAAAACTAATGAATGAATGAATACTTTTCCGAAACAAGGCATATGTTTAGCTATATGAACAAAATACATACAAAAGGTTTCAAGTTAGGGTGCGTGGCATCTTTCTCATACATTGGTACCAAAAAAACACGATGGCACCTGTTGCAGTTATAGTTGCAAAATTTGGTACCTGACTGTGCAAGGTTGTTTCCAAAATGTAGGGGTTATTTATCAAAAAGGGGCGTGGTCAAATATAATAGAAAATGGTCATGTTGCCTAAAATTGGAACTTAAGTTGTGGGCGGTAGATATTGAATAAGAAGGAAAAGTGGCGGTGGCACCCTTTATAGAGAAACCCGGTTAAACAAAATAGCACAAGATTGCTGGGTCTTGTCTCTTGTGTATGGGAAAACCAGCCACAGTCAACTCTTAAACTTCCATAAAACCTTGCAGCTTTCGATGATCCCAACAACAGTATTGTTGAGTTGCCCTGGCTGTGAAACAGCTCTTAGAACGTGAAAGTCATTATTTAGATTGATTTCAGACAGACAGCCCTAAGGTGGGAATGAATTTTCTATGCGCCTACTTATAACCATTCAAAAGAAGCAAAACCAAGCACAGGGAGGCAATAATTGCCTCGAAGAAAAGAAAATAAATCTTACTTGGGGCGCCAGCTAAACAAAATATTCGGTTTTGAGTGCGTGCGAAAACATTTAAACTTTTAGCGGACTTAGTAAAGAATCCTGTGAGACTCCTTTGGTCCCATGCAGAAAGACTTTATCTTTGAAATAGCCCAACTGTCTGATGTTAGTTTTAACAGACATACCTTTGGCATTAGGCCTCATAGTCACGGTTGCCACTTGCAAACAAAATTAGCTACCAAAATTGGAAAAAACGTTACCAAACCAAGATAAAATTTACCAAAAATCTGAAGATGTTGATACATGTTTAAAACATATGTCTTTTAAAATATTCAATTTGGTACATTAATTAGATTTGTAGGAACTTAGTCAGTCTTTAAGTAGTTAAACAACGACTACTTTATAAAATAAAATAAATAATAATCCTAGTATTATCTACTTTAAATACTTTTGCTGACCAAAAGCATGATTTCCTAAACTTAAATTATTTTATTTGATTTTGAAAATTGCTTGTTTAAAAACAAACATTTATAAAACATAAGACTCAGTAAGGAACGTTGTAGGAACTTTGTCAGTCTAAGCAATTAAACAACGTCAACACGTCGTGCACAAAATTACCAGCTACTAGAAGGCATTTGATCATCTACCATTTCCGAGCCTTTTTAACGAACTAGAGTTTTATGTCTGCAAATAAATAATATGATGAACTAACCTATCCATATCTAAATGTAGTTATAAACAGAAAATATTTCGAAGTTCACCATCTGTCAAAAGAAGAAAATGAGTGCATTCAGTATTTTTTTGAACAAAATAGGTTTACATGGGTGGTGCTAACGCATATACAAATGCAATGCTTTCACTCAGAAACAGTAAGGCAGCATTTATCATTGGTTTCACTCGGGGATCCACTCATTCTGAAATCCAATGTAACAACAAAACTGCTTCTGAAAGAATCCACAAAAGTATTGGTGAAATGCCAAAGAATAATATAGGGCTGCTATCAGCTGACTGTATAAAATAAATAAATTACACTTGTGTGAGTGCTTCTTGAGTGGATTCTGACTTCAAATCAGTGTTATTATATTGTCGGATTTATCCCTTTTTGTGGGAATTTCCGAGATGTCCGAAAAGCCTTCCGTGGGATAAAGGGAAAAAGCAACAAAACGTGGGAATTTCAGAAATCTAACAAAAACACATTCAAACTATAAATTTTTGGTGAAATTCTATCAAAACACCTGTATTCACCACGATTATCAACACACAGAATGTCCATAAAAAACAGCTCATGTAAATCGTCTTTTATCAAAATTTTCTAGTACCAAAAAATAATCATAGCAGTGTTACAAACTGCGGTCTTAAACCTAAAGGTTAATTAAACAAATTTTACCTTTAAAAACTGGATTTTGACGCAAAAAAGTATCGTGGGTTTTTAAAAGGGAATTTGAGTACGGTTAAAAGGGAAAAAAGGAAAAATTACCACGCTTCGTGGGATAAATGAAGACAGATTGCTAACAACACTGCTTCAAATCGAGAAGCGAAATTCTCTTCTCAGAATCACCAGAAGAGTATTTTTTGTGCCAATGGAACGATTTCAGAAGTGATTTTTTCGATTCCGGACTCGGACGCTTCTTTTTGCCCAATGGAAAAGGACATAATTGAATTGATATCGAGTTCGTAATTTTGGTGCTCCTGCTCAAAAATTTACCAAAACCAGATAAAAACACCAAAACTCAAAAAGCAAAAAAAAATTTAAAAAAGTGGCATAGTACGTCCCCAGCTTTTGATGGTGATGGCAGGTACCTAATAATCGTAGAGTACCTTCTTTTGTCTTCCGTCGACTAGGCGGCCTTCAGCCTTACAAAATCCAAGCAGGGATACAATATCACGCAATTACAACAACTACGCTCTACTTGACACTTCGCGACTCAGTTGTAGTTGTTGTAATCGCGTGCTTAAAATCCTACTTTACTTTGCTTTGCTGAGATCGAAGCTAAAAAAAACACGACTATTATTCAATACTTAGTGTTATTAAACGACAGAATTTCCAATCATATTTTGATTTTGTACAAATATGGTGTCAAATAAAGGAATTTGGAAACATTTACCAAGCCTAATAGAAATTTATTCAATGTTCATGAAAATTATATAAAATTCACTTATGCCCTAGTGGAAGCTGGGTTTAACTTGCATGTTGCTAACTCATTTTTGGAACAACCCCTACCGATTTCATTTATGCAGCTGCATGAATTTTGCTGTCAAATATAGAATTCATACAAATAAAACTAAAAAACAACTGAAATGTGAATGGATGAATAGTTTTTGGTGCCGAATATGAATAGAGAACAAGTTATGTTATCTAAAAAAACATAATTAACATTTACTTTTTGTACATTTATTGTTATAAATCCATTTACAAATTGTTTGTAATTGAGAAATAGTGCCACCCGGCGACCAATAATACACGTATTCACAGACAGGAAAAAAAGAGCGCGCGAGAGAGGGCTGTCATTAAAAATTTGCGGGAAGTTGGCTCTCTAGTTTGGTTACTCTATGAGATGCGGAATACAAGCCATGGAACGCGTCTTACGGAAACTGGTCAACTATAGTAATATTCAGAAGGCCTTCAAGTGCTCGTTCGCACGAGGATATGCCGCACGTTTTAACGAAAGATTGGAAGATGTTCCCTTACAGAGTGCAAACAGTCCGCCAGCTACTAACAATCCCGTCGGCAATGTAAACTTGGAAGGATGCGTTCTCAGGTCGCCTAATGTCTCGTTTTGACGACTTTATCGTCCGTAGTTCGCGTCAAAACAATAAAAATTCTTTAAAAAGAGAGCTGCAGAAGGGTATCCAAGACAGGACCACGAAAGACAGAGACAGAGTTATCAGCTGGACCTCAATTAATGAAAAAAGAAAGACATTTCCCGGACCGTCAGATTTTCATAGCAATTAATATCCTATTTGACAGATAAAGTATCAAACAAGTCGCAGGCATTCACCCAACCCAATTCTGTCTGTAATACGGGAAGCTTGTCCTGTTTCTTCTACCGACGGCTTTTCATACTGTGATTACTTCATTACTATTCAGCATCTAGTTCAATCGTTATGAACTCAACTATCATTTTCACTTTTATCCCACACCCATGCCACATGATCGCGCTAACCATGCATAGCTGGGGGACAGCACATCCCATAGATGAGATAAAATCGACGACATTGCTATTGCCCACCCGCTGACTTCTGGGGCTGGTTCAACGAACGTCGGCTGTTCGAAAAATTAGAATGCAACAGCTCATTCTGTGCGGTTGCCGCACATACATTTACCCTGACCAACACTTGACCACACTCAATGCGAAAAGGTGTGAGGAACGCTTTTAACGCTCGCCAGTCTATGCGCACTCCAATAGGTGTCAAGTGTGTTTCTTCTGCTTGCTTTGCCGCGCGACATTCACGGCTAGCATAGGTTCTGGCCATCGATTCGCATTCCCAACACCACCAGGGTATATAACGAGAAGAACAACAACCTCAAGGGCAAACCACACCGCCGGCAAAATGATGGACATCGCACACACGGTGCCGCCTTTTTGGTCAATCGTGCGTCGAAGCTGGGTGGTGTGCAGTCGCAGAATATGTAGAAGTGACAAAGTTCTAATCGCTCGGGGTGGCATTTCGTATCTCTCACACTCGGAGCACATAATTAAAATGGACTTTTATGTGCCCGATGGTGCAGCGACACCTGTGGATAATGCCCGCAGTTGTTTTGTACAAGAAAGCGAAATTCCACGCATGCAATGCACGCCGCATGACTGTTGTTGGTTCTACGCGGGAGTTCTTTTTGTCTGCGGTTAGGTGTATATCCTTGGAAAGCGGAGGTTCTTTTTTGCTGAATAAGGACGTCGATTAATAGCGAAAGTGAAGGCTACAAACATCTGGTGGCAGTGGTCTCTGACAAACAAAATTTGTTGCTGCCTTTTAAGGCAGTCGAGGTATTTGTGAAGCTTGAGTTAAATTGAGACAGCGTTGAATGGACATATTAGGAACCTCACAGAAGCAAGATGAGGAGATTGTACAGGAATTACAGGTTTTCCTGGGGCTATTCCGTCTCCATAACCTCCAAAAAGTCATTCGCGATAATGGCTTCCAAACTTTCACCAGGATCCACTGTTTACCTCGCCAATGATGGACTCCATCCGCTATAAATATGCCCCAAAATTAAAACAAATCGTGAAAGCAGTTCTCCCTTGAACTGGGCGTATGTAGTTCCTTTCAAACAGATTAGTTTATACAGCCTTATTGTGAATAAAAATTCCCTCGGAATTGTTCGTACTTCCCAATACTCTTATCGTGAATGATGTTCGAATGAGGGAAAATAATTCCCTGGAAAAATATACCTATCGTGAATGAGAATTCGGCGGAATTTTTGTTGGATTTTGCCTCCGATATTTCCGTCATTATTTAGTTGGAGAATTTATGAAAAGCAATTTGGTTGGTTCTCAAAAATTAAAAAATTAAGTGAATGAATGTCAAAAACAATAAATAAACACCAATTCAATGTTTTAATTAATTTAATGGGTGCATCGACGTATCGAATCTTCATATCATTATCGCATATCTGAAATAAAACTAGTTTTATTATGATACCAAATTCAAACATAAAATCAACTACTTACAAGCAGAACATTAATGCTATAAGATCCCTTCCTATTATAATACATAATGCTTGTTTGCAAAGGGAGCAACAATTTTTACGTGAATACCATCAATGCATCCTACAACGCCAGGTATCCTGTGCTTCTCGTAGAAGGACAATGCTACTCTCCTATTATCTTCAAGTGTGACGTACATTTTGATCCACACTGGGCACAATTGTGTTTCAAAAATGGCTAAAACCTCTGAAAGCACTTCGCTAAAACTTGATTGCGCCAGGCCCACATCGCTATCTTTTCCAACTCCTTTTTGATAGCCGCCTTCAGCAAAAAATCGCAAGCATGCGCTTAATTTAATTATGGGTGAAATTCCAAAGAATTTTTTAGGCTGTGGCGAAGAAGTTGCTAGAACGTCAAGTAAGTACTTGAATGCAGGTTTGTTAGCTCTCTAATATTTTTGGAAACTATTTAAAAGCAGAGATATTGTAATTATTTCCTTACAAAATTAAGAGATTTCATGTTTACATACAGTGATTGTGGTAGTTGCAACGGATTTGAACAATCTCTAAGCGTCTTCTAATTGAACGTTGTCGCTTAAATTCCATCTCATCCATTTCCTCAGCCACAACTCTTAATGCAATGCTAAACAAAATTTTTTAAATATTTGTGTCACCGAAATAAAATTAAAATCTTTGATTCTAAACAAATATAATTGACAGAACATTTTCGAAATTAGCTGTTTCTTTTCGAGGAGACATTTCGGTTTCCCAGGGAAATTGGCGATAGGCGGATTTTATTCCTGGGAACACACAAATTCGGGGGAAAACAATATTCCCTCGGAATTCACGATAAGGCTGATGTGTAAATCATTGATGTGCCGGCAACCATTGACAATAGGAAACAAATTAACTAGTGAACTAAATGAACTAAATGATTCTTTGGTTTTTATCTTATTTTATTCCCGAAGGTGGAAGCTTGTGGGCGCTATTTCGAATATCAAAATGTAAATTTCATTCTATCTGTTGAAAGAGTCAGGACATCCAAGCACATAACTCAATCCAGGGATGGAAAATGCCAATTTCAAGTGTGGACTTGAAGTCGGTTTCGACATTTGGAATTTATTAATGTCTGGCAAGATGAGTGAGGAATAGCGAGAACGGCTTGAGCAATTCTGTAAATATTTTCAAACATCAGCTCATTACACTCGTTTTTAATTGAATTTACGTTAGCCCAAAATTCTCAAATTGAATAATATTTAAATTGCTGAATTATTTCGCAGTGCTCTATATTCATTGTTAATTTGTTGAATACTTATTCTTTTTTCATTAGGAAAAAATTCAAAAACAAAATTTAATATAAAATTAGATTTTCCTGGGTACAACTGCTTCTGATGTAAAATACTCCAGAGAATTAAAAAAGGGATTTTGAATATTAATTTTCTTGTTTATGTCTTCGAAAATTACATAAAGACATCATCATCTCGATTATTTTAATTGTTTTCTTAGGAAAAGCTATACCTACATATTGCAAGCGGATTTGAAAGATACAGATAGATAAATTGTATCGAATTAAAGCAAATTGTACTTTTGTACTCGAGCAAACTCATTTGTATCGAATTCGAATTTCATCCCTGACTCAATCTCAAGTGATGCTGAGAGTTGTAAGGATCGTTGGCTGAAAAAGTCAAAAGCGCACACAGAACTAGCCGAGGCATCCACAGTTTTAAAGAGAGTGGATTGGTGGATGGTCAAGTGTGAGTGCTATTGAGATCTGTCGTTTATTGGACGGGGCTTAAACTTTAAGGACTCAGAACACTACGATCTGTGACATCCAGTGTTCGGACTGTACGCCTAACACTTAACCCAATCGCTTTGCCAGCTCTAAAGCAAACTTTAGCAATATTTCCATTAATCATGTGATGAAATGAGCTGTATGTACCCACAAGTCATATAAATCTCCAGGAGGGGATGGAATATATTTCCTGCATCTCCTTGTTGCACTTTTTTACATCCAGCTTTGAACATAGCTATGTTCCACTTGCATGACAAGGCTGGCCAAAATTGTACTTCAGTTCAAAAATCATTCAGATCAGTAAGGCTGACATTTTGTTTTCTAAGACAAAAATTCTAGAACTGGCAAATCCACGTTCACAGACGTTATTCATCATGTAAGGAAGATCGAAGGGACGACCTAGACAAAGGAGAGCTTTTTATTCCATTCTGGACATTTATGCGGCTTTCGACAAAACGTCGTATTTATCCGTCGTACAAGCAGCCACCAATGTCAAAGGAAACTTCGTCAACAATCTGCGCAACTCGGACTAACGTCTGCAATAGTAAAGGTGTTAAAAGGTTGAATGTACTTACCATTGAGGTCATATTTGAAACAAAACACAACAACTCTAAGTTCGACGCACTCAATGATCCGCCAATGACTTAGTAATCGCCATCAGAGACAGCTATGAAACAACTTGTATCATGCCCAATGACTTCAACAAGGTAATGGGACTTGGGGTAACAGAAAGGACACAGTGCAAGTCTTTCAAAAGCTGCAATAACACACAAGAAGCAGGCATAGAATAATTTTAAAAAAAACTTACAGGGCGCTCAGTGGCTAGTCTTCTGGGCTACTAACTGAGGGGTCTAAGGTTCGATCCGCAGAGAAAATTAAGTTTTCCACTGCATCACTTCTTGTGAACGTCTGACAAACATAACCATTCTTTAAAAGCTTTCCAATTGAGTCATTTTGACTTGGCGTGAAAATGTATGTCCTTTCCATAGGTCATAGAAACAAAGGCTTGTGTTAAGCTGGGCCTAGGGTACCTATAGAAACCGGTTGCCCGAACTTTTTATTTATTTACAAATTACTTTGAAGTGTATTGATGGAATAGCACTGGACCACAAAATGAATTGTAATATCCACAAGGTGAATGCTGTCTTAAGGACTTGCTCCAGATACTCGAAAAAATGGAATCTTCCTTCAAAAAAAATGAATTGGATCTACTCATAACATACTTCTTCGATAATCTCAGCGAACTCGCGAACATAGGAATCAACTGCCTCCAACGCTTTATTCTTAGCTCCGGCTGGTTCAACGGGTAGTTTATGAGAACACCGATCCTGTGGTATCACAATGGTCCTACTTTGGCCTAAGTGAAGCTGCACTTGAGGAGGCCTGCCACTCTAACCTAACCTAGCCTACTCATAACTTGTTCTTCGCTAGTGTGGTGAGAAAAGAGTGAAGCGCACTTCAAAGAAAACCTATACACTTGGCACCACAGGCAGTGTTGCCAGATTGGGCGCTTTGTCGTATTTTGGGCTATCTTTTTTCTTAAAAAACGATGGAAAATTCTTCAATGAGCGCCCAACACAAATTTGGGCTACATATCGTTTAACAAGTTTTGTGTAAATTTTGTTTGTTTTATTTGTTCACAAAACTACAAAAAATAAATATTTTCGAACAAACCCGCAATTTTAAAACTTGGCAGTACTTTTGCAGTCAAGTGACATCGAACATTCGTTTAATTTACAGGCACACAAATTTCTTTTGCAGGCCTTTTGATTTGACACAAGCACACAAGCCACAAATGCCAGTTGCATAAGTTAGTGGGAAAAGTAACACAACAAAAAAAGTATGTCCTATGCACTTAAGGAATTGAAAAAATTTTCAGCAATTTTTGGGCTTCTTTCTGGGCAACGACTTTGGGCTCTATGTTTTTAAGGTTTGGGCGCCTAAAGCAAACAAAATTCTGGCAACCCTGACCACAGGTGTCATGAGCTCGCGTCCAATTGTAGACTTAGAAGAACAACCTCCAGTACACGTATAGCTTAAGACAGTCGCAGCCTGCGTAAAAAGCATCGCCTCCTCCAAAAGTTGAGCCGCCTGATCTGAAGGGTCAGATAAAGATGCTAATATCAAAAAATCTTATATCGAATCACTCGATTTTAGTGGCTGACTTTAACCCCCAGAAGTGAACTTGCATCAAGTACAGAATTTCGGACCGATATGTGTGGGAGACTGGTGGCCCCAGACTATAAAAATCCCACTGATCATAGTGAGGATCATGGTGCACGGACGATTTATAAAGCTGAAGTGTCTGCAATTGAACTTTATGCCAGAGAAAGAGAATGCATAAGACGCGACCTCAGAAATTCAGACAGTCAAGCGCCAAAGCTTTTCAAAGCAATTCATACAAATTCAACTATACGGACTGGAACTGAACTCTAAGGGACTTGAAGCTATCGAAATGGCTGATGAGCCAGCTGGCACTCTTTATTGGCCCATAACATTTTTATGGACTGCCAATCAGTAACATCCAGGCAGAGTTGCATTCTTTGGAGCTCCAAATCAGTTTGGAACTCAATACTCCAGGGCCAAAAGCTTGTCAGTTGGGCTATTAGGACCAAAAGTGCTACGAAAATTGTTGCATCATCAACTCGGTTGAACATTGGCAACATTTTTGTTTACTTTGCAAATGACATTTCATCGGACGTTTTACTTCTTTTAACTAATGGTCGGTTAACCTCACTCTGAATTGCGCTTTCCACCAACCAAACCAATTTTACTTTAATTCTTTAATTAAACTAATAGTGTTACATTATTAAATTACAGTCAGTCTTCTGTAAAGTCTTTTAGCAGCGGTGCCATCATCATTTATTTTCACACTAATTTACTAACAGAGAATGACTTGGCAACTCACTTGAGGCTGAACAAGTGGGGGTCTATGCAGTATCAGCACTAGCCCAAAGATATTTTGAAATTATTGTATAAAAAAATATTAATGTGATTATTAATATATTTTTAAGCAATTGGTCTTTAATTTGTGTACAATAAAAAATCTACTGCGGAAAGATCCAATCTACTGTTTTTTTTTTTTTTAATGATCTATTGCGCTCCTATTTTTTTTTTAAGTTGCAACGCTGCTCCGGAGCCCTCTACCTGAAAATTAAAACACAAAAAAATGATTGTATTCCTATATTCTTGATGGCACCTCTAGTCTTTACGCGTGTCTGTCCAGAATACAATCGACTAATCGGCTTACTAATAATCAAACACTAATGTCGACGATTAGCTAGTTGCCAGCTTTAGTAAAAATGTACAGCATTAGTGAAACGGTGCCAATAAACAATTAGACCTCCACATTTGTTAGTGCGACAACTTTCTTAGAATCTATTACATTTTTCGTCATCGCAGAAATAAAACTTCATAATTTTTTTTTCGTGAAAAACAAGGTTAATGGTTTATTTCCTAACGAGGATTTTATTCTAAAAAAAAGAATATATAAATTGCAAATTAATTTGCCCAACAGATATATTTCAAAGGCTTTTTGAAGCTTATTATAAGCAACAAAAAGAACACAAAAAAGGAAAATGCACAAAATATCCGCTGATCTGTCGAATATTATATGCAGATCAGTAATGCCCTATCGTCCGATCGAACACAGTTTTCGGTACTTTCTCTAGTACGCTTTCCTTTGTTTTCTACTACGTCACGATTGATTTCTGAGCCAATTTATGTCGTAATAAGATCTCTTTCGAATTATTAAATAAACGGAACACAGTTTATTAGAACGCTTTGATTTATTCGTAGGCTGGTGATGCAAATCCAAGCTTTTTGGTAGTCTAAAGATCACATTTGAATCATTAGCAAGTGGATATTTTTGAAAGAAATAATAGCCTGCTAATTCAATCCGTTTGAATTACAATTTGCCAAGCTACGAAACAGTAATTGCAAATGTGTTTGGAAGTGTGAAAATAAATATAATTTGATCTTTTAAAACTTGAAAGCCGTGGACATTCTTCTACACAAAAGATGTCAGGTGTTCTTCTCTATAAATTCACAACAAATAACACAGAATTCTGTATATGTATCTTGAATTCGCACATTCTACCTGTTAGTGATCCAGAAGTTCCTAAATTTATTATTTCGCGTGGATTTTGCTGAATGCTGACAATTCGTGTATCTATATTTTCCGCGAAGTCAACCTTTTCGCAACAACCAATGATTCATTAGAGATTTTTATTCACGGGTAACAAACTTCTTTTCAAAAGGGTTTGGTTGAAACCAAATATCTACCTGAGAATTGTACAAAAAAGTATTCAGGTATGAGCTGTCTAATCTTAAGTGAACAGATATTTTTTTTCTCTTTGCGGCGACTCTTAAGAATGTATTGGAAAGATCCCAAACTTATATTTTATTTATTTTTTACTAAGCATTCGTTACTCGCAATCTAATAAAAAATGAAAACCAATCAAAAAGCAAGCGCAAGTTGAACAAGATAAAGCAGAGAAGAGCATTAACCATTTCATTTATATTTCAAGTGTTCAGAAATAAAGCACAAATGCAATATTTTTCAATTTTGTGAATACATTTGTGCAAATTTGTGTTTGCTAAACAGAAAACCCACTTGTATTGCTGTATTCCAAAAAATAAAATCAGAAAACATTTACAATTTACTAAAATTTGTTTGTAATTATTATAAACGCTATGAAACAGCTTATGAAAATTCGCTCCTATTACGAAATTCCGTACATCATTTGGGATGTTTGGGCAACACTCCTCTTCAAAATGACATTAAGGGAGGATTTATTTAGCTAATGCCCGAGATAAACATGGATTTCTGAACATTAACATTTAACCCTACCGTTCGTGATATTCTGGCAACTATATTTATTTATTGGTAAAGGGATTTTGGAAAGTGTGAGGTCTTTGCGTAAACTGCCAGACTAAAGTTGATTATTGGGAAAGCCGAATGCCTGCTAACAAGATACTGGATCCATTGAGTTTCAGAAGCTCCTTGGACCTTTTAGTATTAGGGTTTGCCAGGTGAGCCTAGCAGCGTCGCGGTAGCCTGTGTTTCCCTATATGACTTTCCCTATGACTTGTTGCGTGCGTTTGCCGTTTGAACCTACCTTAGTAGCAGCACGGATGCCTTTCATACCTAAGATCAAGTTACAGCTGTTTTACTGGCAGGAATCAAGTAAAATTCTTCCATGAAGCTTTTTTCGGGCACTTTCCTTTAGAGCGCAGACAATTTTATACCTATATGCATTTTAAAAGTGGCTTTTAATCAGCATTCTACTACGGTTTTCGATCTAGAATATAGTATCCCTCTCTCCTTGTATAGCTGAAGTTGATTATGCACATATAACCGCCGACAATCGACCGGAAGATCCAGTTCTCAATGCATTTGTGCAGTACAACGTTCCATTTTTTGCGGGGGCAAATTTACGAGATCATAATTACTCGAACTTAATTGCTGCACACGAAGTTTCAACAGTCGATCAGATCAGTGCGATCCGGTTTAAGTGTAGGTACACACTTGTAGCTTGTTCGGTTAATGATATGGGGAATTGTGTATTTTTTGGGATAAAAATCAAATCGCTGCGAGATATGGAGCAGCAACTCAGATTGGTGCGGTTACACTTACAACATGGTCCACCGATCGACAGTCCTTGGGCTTTATGGTGACAGAAAGTCATTCGGTTGACTAGAGATTTACGATCGCTTAGAGTTTCGGTGACCATTTATCGTATAGCTAATCTAGGCATCGAGGCAACCGCAAGGCACATAAATTTCCAATCAAAATACTGGCGGCTTCGGGTGCTAATTAGCGAGTTGCGTAATAAAATGAAAGATCTCCCAGCTACCGGGGGCATGGGGATATTATGGCTCTTGTGTGTCGCTTTTAATGAGATGGTTAAAGATGCCTAACAAGTCTGTCGACATGAGGAAATGCATGTGAGGTGCTTCCGTACAGATGCTCGTCGAATTACTTGATTGGGTTTATTGGCAACCGATGCTGGTACGGCTGTGTGGAATATGGCAATCGAGAGGGCGTTGCTTGAAGCATCTCTTGCCATTCAAGGTGGCACATATTTAGGAGGGTTTATTGGTAGGATTGAATGATGCCTTAATTGGAAAGGTGACTATCCTTTGTTGGTCGCCATATTTATTAGGGTATGACGCAGAGGATTTCATGATCTTTGCTTTCAGTCTAACAAGTTTTTATTTAGATCCATTTTAGAATCCGTTTATAAATGGTATTCTTTCTACTTGAAAAAGTCTATAGGTAAATGAGGCTTCGGAAAATTGTGAACATGTAGTGCGTGTACAGCCAACGTTCGAGGAATGTTAACTGCAAGTCCGACCGTCATAGTTTTGGAATATAATACAGCAGGTACTATGCATCTGATTTAAGATGCTAAGACCAAAGAACATTCCATTTCAAAAGACATGATATAGGGAGTGCGTCTGTTTGAAGATTTGTGGCTCTAAAAATTCAACTTGGATACCCATTTTAGAGAATGGTTGTAGGTAGTCTCAAAGTACAAAAGATGGTGCAAAGTTAAAATCCCTGTCGAAAGATGTGAAATATTTTTAAATACACAAGTCATGATGCTCTTCAATAACGCGCAATAATTGTGTCAGTAAATTTGACAAAGAACGGTCAGTATTTTTGGCTCAATGTGAATTCCATTCTTATGTGACACCAACTGCGGCCAAAAATCAGTGGTATTGGCCGGGAAACATGTTTCGTTGCCAGGTTAGGAACCAGGAAATATCACTTCGATGAATATTTCCAAGACTAAACCCAGAAACATCAACCATAAGCGACTGGTCAATCTATTGCGCAGCAACGGAAGGTCAGCCAATTTTCATGAAATGGGTACTTAAAGACATATCCGTTCAGATTGCGAATGAATGTATTTCAACTCTTGTGTGCAATTAAGTCCTATTTCTAACTTTCTAACTTCTAGCTTTCTTGCAAAATTCCTACCTGTACTCAGACCTCAGAGCTAGTTTCGCTCTACAACATTAAGCACATCGCCTGCTCTTTGTAAGGGTCTTTAATAAATTGAATAATCAAACAAACGCTTAAAAGCTGGGTCGGCATTCTGTAATACTGTTCAGTTGTTTTCGTGTGCACGAACGATTTACTTTTATAACTTAGAGCAAGTCATTCGTGCGCACTTAACGTTTTCGCCTTACAGAATCTGACCCCGGGTGCAATTTTCTTAATTTATAATTCACTGCACATTATTCACTTTGATCGAATTTTGTATTTCAAACCTCACAAATCTATTTTTTAATTGCCTTATTTAAAACCGATCTGTCAAATGCAGAATATTGTTGAAGAAATTATAATGAAATCCCCCAACAAATAGCTTTATTAGAATTAAATTAAATGCACTTACCGAAAAATATTTCTTTATTTTCCCACAAGTATCCAAATTCCAAATCTCTGACAATCGCAATCGGCTTTCTCTCCATAACAACTAAAAGTACTTTCCACTTTGCACACAATAAAGTTTTAATATACCACGATGGTAACACTGATCACCCGACACACAACCATTAAAATGCGTAGCCCCAGAGCTCCGCAACCTTTTTCTTTTGTATTTCTAGTTTTTTTTTCTAAAAACACCCGGAACAATAAAAACCACAATTGAAATACTCGCCACAAACTAAATTAGAAAATTTTTGAAGTCCGATAAGCGAAAAATGAATTAAATTCGATTCGACGGCGGCCATTGAAGCGAAGACGAAACGAAAAACCCGAGTGGAACGAAAATCTGTCGAAATAGATCAACCAACGGCGGCCATTACTATTGCAAAAACTTCACTCGCGATTTTCCAACAAAACTTCGCATTTTCCGAAACACTCGCGGACTTAAAACACGCTTCAATGACTAACGTTTCCGTTAAGCGGTATTTCAAACCCCGATGATCCCGAATTCTACGGACTTTTTTCAAAAACTTGACGGGAGAATTCTGGAGATGAATATATGCAACCAGCGACCGCGAACTAATACTGTGTGAGTGAATGAACAAAGAGATATAGGTCATTGCAATTTGCAGAAATCTTGCTCGTTCTCAAGCAAATCGATCACCGTTCACCACCTGGGGTCATTCAACTTATGTGTGCATGAATAGGGGGCGTTGATTTGATTTGCAATTTTCACTTAAGTGATTAAAGAGGTTTGAATTAATTTTCCCTTACAATTTTGTTCTGATTGAAATGCGGAATATTTTCCTGTGACGAGAAATTTCGTACGTATTTTACTGTCCGAAATTCCAATAGGTGTTTGTTCACTGAAGTGTAAAATATTAGCTAAAATGAATAAGTGGGCAGGGTTACCTTCATTCGTTCAAACTGTCAATCAGAGACAATAGTATGATTTGTCTATGCTGTCAACTGAAGTACGCAAACTGCTGCGACAAAATAAAGAAATGTTCATTTGGACATAAGAAATGTCAGGATTTGTTTTGTTTGTTTCTTTTTCTTTACCTTAGAGCTCAGAAGGGATAACTGATAAATAAACCATACGTTAAATTAAAGAATAATGCGAATTAAAGAGCACGTTTGTCTGCATCACATTTATGTCAAATGATAGATTGAAGTGGGACAAATTTGTAAATAAGTTTCTGAGCTAAAATGAGTTATTGGGTAAATGAAAAAATTCATAAAAAAAATGTGCACAAGTAAGTTAGAGCTATTTGACGTTAGATAGCATACAAAAATTTGACGTAATCGCTGATCAACGAGTTGATAGCTATTACACAGTGTTTATTAATACAGATTTGTTTGAGAACATTCGCAATTCAGAGATTTCTTGAAATTCCCACCTTCAGATATAAACTTTTGCAGTAGGAATTAAAGACGAATGGAATTGAGTTACAAAGTGTTACTTTTCCAGCAAAGGTGTAACCGTATGATAAGTTTAAGGACTGCTGCATATTGAATATGAATTTTTATCGTGCGATTACGTCGTTTTTGTTCGTCGGAACTAAACAAATCGAATTCATACGAAAACTTGTCCAATATGAGGCCGGACTTACGCAGCGTTCACTTATATGGACGCAGTAACTCATTGATCAGTGTGGTCGTGGTGGTTTCCTGAGCTAGGAGTCTGAGGCTCGATGCCCAGATAATAGTTAATTTCATCTTTAGTTTATTCTACTCAAAGTCAATCAGTTCAACCGTTCAGACTTGGCATAATATTTTAGTTCTTCCAACCCTCCCTTAAAACAAAAGCTTACTAAAACGAAAGGCTGTGAGAAGCTGTATTGCAAGTGTCCTGTTTGGGTCGGAGATTTATTTATTTACTTATTAATACGGCGGATAATATTTAAACGTAGTAAAGCGGAACAACAAACAAACGACGCGACGTCAACAAACTTTGTGGGTTATCACGGACTACTTGACTACTATTCAAATAAGTAGTAGATTACAATTTACAAGCTCGCACAAGCTGTGGGTATGCAGTATGCTGCTTGTTCCAAAATCTTGCCAAATTATGCCTGTTAGTCATTTTATTTTGCCAAAAGAGCAAAAGTGACGAAAGACTTGTTTAAAGTATTTACCTCCCACAGTATTGATATTGGTTATTTCCTTCTTCTAAAGTCAAACTGAACAAATCAATTTCATGTATTAGGTAGTGAAATGTCAAAAGTTATATTGCCGGTAGTTGGCTTGTAAAAAGTACTTTTGTTCGCTTCTTGAGTGAACTTCGCCTTGAAATACAGCAGCAAAATCCTATTCTCACAACGAGAAATATTATTTTTGTGCCAATCAGTTTCAGAAGTCATTTATTTATTATTTTTCCAGGGCAAAACGACAATTATTGTATTCGTTCACCCGGAAACGCATTCAATTTCCTTCTATTGCAATACATTCCACATGTATAACCCCTTTAATGCCCCACAATCCACAGCCAATGTGTCTTAACTATACTCCTATCGAATACAGAAACCGTCATCACTAACAGTTTAAGCACTCCTTCTACAATTTATTCTATTAAACTCAATCTGTCAAATTGCTCAAAACGACGTCAAACATAAGCAAATTTTGTTCCTGCCCTCTTAAAATCGCTTCCAATATTTGTTTGCTCCGATTTCAATTCGTCTTACTTTAACAGTTGAATTTCAAATACGGCTAATATTCGATTAGATGTCCATTCAGATTCAACCCGAAGTACAGCCACCCTACTCAAGATGGCTAACCGAAGAGGTCTACAAGCTCATCGATATGGTTCGCAGCGACGAGGCGATCTATAATCCCCGACACAAGTATTACTTCTGCCGGTCATATGTCGAGAATTTCTGGCGCCAGGTTGATCTAAGTCTCAGGAAGAACTGTAAGTGTCGTCTTACAATAAGAACCATTAAAATAATTGTTTAGTTTGTTTCGCTTTTAGCTGGTGCAAGTCTATCCAAATGGACGAACTTAAGAATTTCTTTTCGCCGGGAGTACACAAACTACGATGAAGAGAAAGTGCCTCCGTGTTGGACTTATTTTGAGAAGATGTTCTTCTTGCATACGTATTTAAGGAAGTAAGTAAGCGGTTTGTGTTTACAATCGATAACAAATGTCTCTGACAAAAAAAGTGGGTCGTTAAAGTATATCCATTCATCAGTTGTCAAACTCCCGACACTGTTCAACAGTTTTTATAACAACTACCTATTCTCTTCTTTCTATTTTTTTTTTTAAGCAAAAAACAGTCGCTGTCCGGACCAAGGGACATTGAATCGCACCTACAGGAAGCGCTCGCCCAACTCACCAACATAAACTATAAACCCCACCATAAACCAAGCGACAGCCCTGTAAATGACTTTGAGGATACATACCTCTCCTACATTGAAGACGAACCTAACGGCTCTCCAGTAGTAGATGACCCTCCAGAAGAAGATGAGAACCCAGCGAGTTCGCTTAAAAATGAAATCAAGTCTGAATGTGAGCAAGAGCAAGAGGACAAAAACAACTACCAGCAGAACGATGAGCTTAGGGACATCCTTGTTGAAATACCCGACGATGGACCGCCCACAATGTTGCTTAAGAGAGACAGTGAAATCGTGAATAGAAGTCTACTGAAACGATGCCGCACTGAGCCAGGTGACAGTACCAGTGTTTTAGCAACAACGAGCAATGTTTCCTTCGTGCGCCCTCTGGCAATGGTACCGATATCCATTGACACGAATACGCTATCCCATTCCGTGGCAACAAGCTCGTCATCGGCAGTTGGCAGTACTTCGCTGGCAGTCCGCATGCCTGTTGTGGCTGAACCCGTCAGTCCTGTCCGGAGGACCGACTTGTGTCCATGTAAAACAGACTCAGATGCCATGTTCCTAATGAGCCTGCTGCCAGATATACACAAATTGCACGGTCGTGACAGGGGCAAGATTAAAATTGCATTCCAAAATATTTTACAGGAGTACTTGTATCCGGAATAGGGACAGAGATAGAAAATAAAGTAAAAGAGGTTCTAAAAACCAAACCAAGTGTTTTCCTTTTTATGTAGGCAAGATAAGGAAGTCGTCGATGGCAAATCGAGACCTCATCTGTTCACTACATGGCGCTGCTTGTGAAACCGACAACCCTTTGATCTAGTTTGGCATGTGGTAGGTATTTCTGTCAGAATCGTACCCATCTCTGTCAGGGACTTGTTCTCGCTAGTTCGTCTAAATACAGTGAAAATTGATAGATCCCGTGAGGGATCCCACGACGATTTTACGCACCCAAGCCGACTTGTCGCAAGACTACTCCAGCCTGGCCACGCCGAAAGATCGTCCACGCAATCAGCAACAACCGTCAATACTCCGATCAAGTAGTCAGACAAATGCAATGGACCCACCCAAGACCCAACTAAAGTGGCCCAATTCCTCGGAATTAGAACTAGGAACGAATGACAAGTTCAGCTGTTACAACAACAATAACAACCCGCTTAAATAACGAACGACGTCTGAGGTAAAGCTTGGAAAATCGTCGATGAGACTAACAGCGGCAGTGATTCCAGATCGTGGGTAATTACCCATTTCGTGGGAATTTTGCCTTTCACAATGAGCTAAAAGGGCAAAAACGGCGTTTTTTTATCTATTGGAACAAGAAAAAATAGTGTATTTTGTTGTTTTTTAACGTCAGCGTTATATGCCAAAAAATTTTTGCATTTTTGGGTGTTTTTGACATGTATCGTGGGCAATTCAGTCCGAAAAGCCTGGTATCACTAAACAGGGGTCGAATCGCGTCGTCCGTGAACGAGCATTATTATCCTCGATTGAGACAAATTAGGTGCTGCCTGAGATCGATTGTATCGACTGAACTCGATTGTATCAAGTTACGTGCTGACACACCAGGTTCCATTTGTAGCCACCAATGTGCGCAGAATTGTTGCGAGAAATAGTTGAGACTACAAACGTAGAGATTGAGGAACAACTGGATAGCCAAATCCACAACAACAACTAAGCCTAAACTTATGATATATCACGCGAAGACGTGTTTGAAGCATAAATGAAGGTTGTCCCCTTGATTGTGTATTCTTCGACTCTAGGAATCCCTACCTATCCACATCCGGTCTACCGTCATACCGTGGTTCGTCATTCCACTGAATTATTTCCTCGTTTTAGTACCTACTAAAACTCGTTGAAGGGAATAAGGGCATCTACGCTTCACTTGACAGAAAGTACCCGAAAGTGAGGTTATGGTTGGGTTGGTTTATGGTACCAAGGTTATGGTACTGGTATTGGATATTATTCCAAGTAAATCACTGAATCGCTACTCACATTTCCCTCTTGTTGAAGTACCTTTCTGTCCCCCACTCGCTTTCCTATATTCTGATTAAGATTCTTTTAAAAGCGATTCCTTGGCTGACATTGTCGTTGGTCGCTATATATTTCCAGAGAGTTCTCGGTGGGCTAGTAAAACGCTTGCCAAGATGGTTGTACTCAATCGTGCACCTATAGATCCCATTTTCACCATTTCGGGTGCGCCAAGTCCACACCATGATTACATTTAAAAATTTATTAGAAAAAAAATAAACGCAAAATACATTGTTGTACCTATACAATATTAGATATTAGTAGAAAAAGTGTGAATTATCCATGTAATATTAAAAAGAAACAATTACAGCTCTGAAATGTATTTAGTACTAAAGAAATGCATCCCCTCAGCAAATGCATTCTGCGGTAGCTTAAAATTAACTGAATTGTTTTGAAATTCCCTGCGAAAACAATTGAAAAGAAAACAAATTTGTTTTTGGAAACTGAAAACAAAGCGTAGGCCACTCCAACTTGCACTCATTGAGCACCAATTTGTTTAAAACTATGGAGCGCCTTTGCCTCCATTCATGCACTACACACGCGCAATAAAATACAAATTTAATTTTACAATAAAACAAAAAAAAAATGGAAACTTAGTTCCACTAACACTTATTATTTACTTTGGTGTTCATGTGCTTGGTATTGGTTTGTTTGTGCGAATCTCGGTTAAGTAGTTACTGCTAAGCAGTACAAATTTACAACAATAACGTTAGTTAGTCACACTAACAGTGAGAATGTTTGTTTGTTTTCAACAAAAGAAGGCACAACAAAAATTTATTTTAATTAGCTGCTGTCTGGAATTCGGAAATGCAATCGCCTCGCTAAGCATTCGATTGTGTGAGAGTGGTTTATATGCTGTGGGTGATGGTGAAGGTGTGACGGGTTAAGTTGTAAAAAAATACGAATAATATATTTTTAGAAAAATCTTAGTCTAGAGATGAATCTCAAATCATTTCCTCTTCGTCGCACATTTACAAAGTAGCTTCTCTTCGTAAGCAAACAAAAAAACGTCATCATCTCGTAGCACTCTGCTTACAATTGATAGTTGTTTCGCTGTCGCGTTCGGGGCGAGTTTGCACCTGACGAACTGTTCTCGGCATCGCCCAGCACCGCTGAACTGCAACAGAATCGACTTGTTGGCAGTCGGATGGCCCTTGTCAGATCGATTGTATCACCATGCTGACGTGATTCACGCTCGGTTGCCTTTTCCAGTTTCTGCCAGTGCCGCACGGCCAGGGTGAAAGCTTCGGTGACATTTGTTGCTGATTTCGATGAGGTTTCTATGAGGCTTGCAATTTGGAATTCATCGCACCACTGTTTGACTTCGTCGGGTGACACTTGTCGGCTCTGTTCGTCCATGTCGTTCTGGAAAGAGAAATTTGAACTGTAAGTTTGAGATGGAGGTTGTTGTACGATTTTGGGCGACACAAGCGAGCATTTAAGTGATATACAGTAGAGATGAAGAACTCAAATAATGCCCCCTAACGACTCGTTTCTATAAGGATCAGGAGTCGAATTACCGCAATACGTCACTGAATTTTGTGGATTTTTCAAGCAAAACAATAACAACGGTAATTCAACCCCAGTTCTTGGACGCGGTACAAATCCCACTTATTGGCGTAGTGCCCTATCGCCTGTAATTTGGTTTACTACCGAATACGAGAACACACTGTTTTCTAAATCAACTTCTCCCTTGGCTTAGTCCATCAGACAGAGAAATAATTAAGCGCATGACGCTGACGTTCGCAAATGGTGGTACATAGTCTAAAAAAATGTATAGCAATTGGCTTCAGCTCCGAATTTTAGTTGTCACAGATGTTTTGCACAGCTTTATCTATTTGATCTCTTAGAAATAGTTAAGACATTTCACAACCAAATCTTATAGTAAAGCTCTGAACTGTCGAAGCTTTATGAAACACTCGAATTGATTTCCGTAATCTACTTCAAATTTCGATTGCGGCGTAAATCAAACACAATCGCTGATTACCGATTACACACGCCACTACATCAGTCACCTTATTTCCCACAACAATGAATGGAAACTTGTCTGCCTTTACGTCTGCATAGCGCAGGAACTCATCACGCCACAGCTTCAGTCCTTTGAAACTGTCACGATCATTGACAGCATAGCACAGCAAGCACACATCTGATCCACGATAGAATGGAGTTCTCAGGGCACGAAAGCGTTCCTGTCCAGCTGTATCCCATATCTACATATCAAAAAAATACGCACTTCAATCAGTCCCAATTAGAAGCAGAAATGTCAATTAAACCCACTAACCTGCAACGTGTATTTCTCACCATCCACTTCGATGTCTTTGTTCATGAATTCTACGCCAATTGTGTGAAAATTATTTTCCTCATAACGATTCGAGACGAATCGATTCATTAGACAGCTCTTGCCAACGCCTCCATCGCCTAGGATGACCACCTTCAGGAGGATGGTCTTATTCGGTGGTCGCATATTCGTCATGTTGTCGCTGGAAATGCTATCGCTGCTGCTGGTGTTCTCATAAAATTCAAACAGTCTGCTGCCCGAATGGAGACCTCCGAAAAGGTGTTGTTTTTCCTGTTTTGCTGAGAGTTAATTAAATTTAATTAATGACCCGCTGGCGATCGAGTGCTTTGGAATTTTATCACCAAATTCAATGTGCCCGGTGCAGAACTAAGTGCGGATTAGTTTTCTAAGCCACACAAGTTTGTGCGAGGTTTTTCGAATGCGTTATCTTGAAAAACAAGGGAATTCTTTTGTATAAACACAAAAATCAAATAAGACAACAACACCAACTGTGGGGGTGAAAAAATTGCTAAACATTATACAAAATTTGACGTTCATGTCATATGACGAATACATTCCACAGATGAATTTGTTTCACGTTGCTTGGAAATCAGTACCTTAAGGGGGTAGTGCAATTTTGTAATTTTCTATCATATTAGTTAATTTAAAATAAAAATCCATAATGGATTCTAGCAATTAGCTTGCGGCTTGTGCTGCTGGGTCTATACGCCTCTGCAATTTGCGTGTTAATCTCGATCTCTACTGCTCGCTTATTACGTTGTTGAATTGTTTAATCCGAAACTTCTCAATGCAAGTGGTACCAATATTGTTCTGATCTTTTAGACTGTAAAGAGCTATTTTTCCCTTGATTTCGAGATCGAAAAGTTATTAGCAAATGAAAAGCAGAGGCTAAATAGACATTGCTGACATAAAACATGGCTTTCTATTTTGACGTTTTTTCTACTCATTCACGATTTTATCCATTTCTGCTGCTTCTGTTCTCTAAGCATGTAAACGCGCCAGTTAGAGCTCGCTGATTAATTATTAATTACACAAATTATTTTGTTAGTTAATGATAAAATTCAGCAGCTTCTTTCAGTTATCTGACGATGACCAAAGCTGCATTTCAATAGCATAATATGAAAACGATTATTAACAGTTAAATAAGGACAGTCTTCATTTTTTAAAACAAATGAGCTCCACTTCTGCTCAGTGCTCTATTGGCAGCTCATTTCACCTGAATGCAGTCCACATTCGCATCCCACATATGTCAAAGCACCGTTCCCCGTTTCCATATCGTTGCGCATTTTCCATCCACCTTTCGGTTGAATTCGTAGTTTCAATTCAGTTGAAGTTCTCTGTTTGCCGAAGTCAAATGTGGTACAAGAAAGTTCCTTCGGTAGTTCTTTTAATTTTTTTTCTCAATCGGATTCTATCGCGCGTACTAATTGTCAACGAACTCTTCCAATTGAAATAATCTTACTGCAAAAGTGAAAAGCTTCCAATAAATTTGTTTAAATCCTCGACAAATTCAGTGGGTGAAGCACCAGCAGCGATCAAGTGGCCCCAATAGAACCTTATGCGCCACGCGAGTAAGTGCGAGTGAGAACGATGTAATTGGTCTTCCAAACAGAACAAGTGGATTCAGCATTCAGGTGCTTGTTCCGTCTCTTTTCTGCCCAGAAAGGTCATTCGGTTGTGCGTTGCATTTTCTACTGCTTGCGGAAAAGTGTTTTGTTTTTTATTTTCTCTCCTAAAATGGATTTTCTTTCGTAATTAAAAAGAAAATCAGAAAAACCTCTCGCAAAACTCGGTAAAAGGTGAAAAAGTGTCTTAAAGAATTTTCTTGCTCGGGGATGCGTACCTGGGAAGGAGGAAAAAAAAAAACTTGATTTTGCTGAAGCCAGAACAGGCTGATTATAGTCGGTAGACAGAGAGGCGAACAATAACACTTCTTGGTGTCGCGACGCGATAATATTGTGTGTGTGTGTGCGTGTGCGGGGTTTATGTGAATATAAAAAGCGTTGTTTCTGTTTCATTCGCGTGCTTGCCTCAGTGTTGGTTGTATTTACTTCGGCAATAGGAATCGGCAAATGTCAATAAACTCTGCTGGTGCTGCTGCTGTTGGTTGCGTTATTGTTGGTGGTTCTTCTTGTTCTTGTGCGTAGGTATCCACCAACGAAGCAGCGGCTATCCGAAGAAAGGACAAAAGAAGCAGCAACCTAACGCAAACTGAAGGCCGCGGCTATTGTGTGGTTAGATCGACCGACGACGAAGAACTCAAATTAAATTCGGCGTGCGGATCTCACATAAAAATCGAAAAGGAAAAAGAATAGTGAAATTATTTTGGCAGTGAATTTGAGTGTTGAAAAAGAAGGAATAAAAAGTGTGAATCAAGAGAAAACGAGTGAAGGCGACATTGGTTTGGAGGAGTTGCACCGGTGAGCTGGTTTCCTTGATTCTAAATTTGGATTAACTATTACTCAGCGACGGAGAGGAGGAAGGTGAATGCTGGTCTTTTCCAGGTGAGTCATTGTCTTTTGTTTTCGATTTTGTTGCAGCAATGCTTGCTACAAAGCACCCATTTCATGAAATTTGAAATAAGCTCACTGCAACCTGTAGATATGTTTAGTTAGTTAGAATCAACAAAGCTCAATCTTTAGAACCCCTTCAAGTGACCAGAAGCAGTTGGCTTCTATCTGCGTCTATTGCAACAGGGTATAGAGCTGGGTTTACAGCTTCTGAAAGTACTACCGTTGATGCTATAAAAGACGGTTTTCATCAAAAGTCGTCGTCCAACTGATCCTAAAGATGTACGAAACAGTAACCTTTGTGATATTTGGACACTAGTCATAGTCATGCATGAAGTTTATCGCCATTAAACGCCAACAGGGTCACCTGACAAGGTGGTTGACACTATAAGGGGCAAATATGACTGCAGTAGGTCGGGGATTATGAAGAGGTCTATAAACTTTACCTGCAGATAGTGTCGCCAGAGAGAATTGGCATTGTAAAAGATGAAAATTGTTCCTCTAACAGCGAATAGCGATATATATTCACGATCTTTTCAATTAAAGTCCTTCTCGAAGTGCGTTTGACCATTTCAAGTCTGCAATGAACTCCATAAATGGTTTTCCGCGAAGGCTTCGTTTTGCCTCCGACACTCTCTCTCATAAAAAAATCCACGAACGAAGTTAACGAAAGCAGAAACTTGAATTTAAACAATTGCAGGGGTGTGGATGCTGTTGAAGCACTATCGAGCACCGCCAAGGTCGGCTTAAGGCCTCTGGAGTGTGGTCAAACCCCGTGCTGATCTCAAGCAGCTCTAAACGCCATAGGATCGTATTCAATCGGGCCGAAAATGGTTCTATAAGACTACACCATCGCCGTTGCCTGGTTACCAGGTTTGGAGGGTAATGAACACACCGCTTGTGTAGCGAGAGGGTACGCCTTACTCCTGGTCACCGGTTCTGAACCCTTCTTGGGGTACTTATAAGTCACAGATCTATTTATATATTTCTTTGGTTAAGCTATTCACTATTTGTGCAAGTTTTTTTGTATTTTCGGTACAAATCGAGGGGATCTGCAATTTTATGTCGTGTCCTAAAGTCTGAATTGAGAAGCGTTTACCAGTTATGCCTACCCTGGAATATTTGTAAGACTTTCCCTAGAGGTGGCGCATTGGAACGAACTTTGAGGTCTCTGTTGTGTTCCTGCGGTGGTTGAACTTGACACCCTTCCTAGTAGTTTAGAAGGATATCCACTGACCTGCAAACACATTTTGACAGAACTAAAGGATCCCCCTCTGTTTGATGAGCTCTACCTTTTCCGTTCTGTTAAAGAAGAATTTTCCTAGCAATTCTTTGTCAACTGCGTCCAAAAGTTTCTGCTCCTGCTGGTCCTGAATGGGATTTTCACAAATTTGCTCGCATTCGTAAAAATTGTGACTTCTGGTTATAAATTTGGATTTTCTCCTTGAAATTTACTCTCTCTGGCTCGACCTTCTGCAGGTTGCTGCAAGGCAGTTCAATTTCCTGCAATGTGGATCGTGTGAGGTTGCCATTTTGTGACCTGTGATTTTCGGCACGATGTAGGCGTTGCTTCGACGTACCTTTTTTATTTAAGGTTGAATAAGAACTTTGAATAAGAGGTGCAATATTTCTTCAATAAACCACTCTTAACTAAGACCCACGACAACCTTAACAATTGCTGCGAGAGGTTTGAACGGCAAAGATTGGTTCCTGCGACAAAATGCAGGTCAACTTGGCTCAGAGAGCACCCAGTCTCAGAAAGCTGTAGAGCTACTTTGGCCCTATTAAATGCGCCATCGCTGCTTTCTATAGGTTCCTACAATAATACGTCGTGGCTGCTAAAACCGAAAGTAAGCTGTGATGCCATCAGTAACATGGCTCAGGACATCAAAGTTATCTACCATACCAGTCCAGTATACAGAGCTGCTAAAACTTCTTTATGTAAGTAAAAAGCGCACATCAGAAGCTGTCATAGTCTCGAAGAAAATGTGTAGTATCCATGTACACAACTTTAAGAACCTCGTCGGAAAGTTTGTCAACCCAAATGGGAAGCTGACAAAGCCTAGTTAAAGTGTTTTGCTACCCATACCTATAGAAAGAGCCTATCCTGCCAAATATCATAGCCTCTTAGAAGCTTTATAAGACCCTTACTATAGCTTGTACAAGAACTTCAGGGATCTAGAACGCTCACAGAGCTGCCATAGTCGTTGAAAACGGTACAAACACTTCTTAAGCTGTTGTTAGGTTGCGTTCGAGGAGCACCTAGTCACTGGTTGTCGATGGGGTCTCGCCGTGGTTGATATGGAAGGAAATAGAAATAAAATACAAAGAAAAAGAGTTTTGTAAATTTGGGGATTATTTGGGGTTATTCTTTTCCAAAATAATATGTCTTACCTCAACGAGTGTTGTAACAAAAAAGAACTTATAACTATGGATTGACATTAAAGAAAGGTTAGTTCAAGAAAATAAAGTGGAACTTAAAGCTCCACCTAACAGGATTTAATGCATTTCAAATATGCAACTTATATAATCTAGTACAATATTTTAAAGTGCATATAGTGATGTGCTTTAATATGAACAGCTGTTATAGCAGCTTTAACTATTTAGAGAACCCCATATCAATCTCAGAGAAACACTGCCCTTTTCTTGGCAACTCTCTGTTGTCGGCAATAGCCTCGACTTGTTGATGATATCCAAGATATGGGTAAACTTGCTAAGTTTTGGCTATAGCAAACAAATTTTCGGGTTAGGTACCCGAACTTTAAAATTCATTTTTCTCAGTGCAGACCAAAGGCAAAGCGTGGTTCCCGGGTGTGCAGCGGTACTCTGCACAACCAGCCCAAACCTAACACTGCAGTGCAGAATTTACGAAACAGGAATGCAGGCCAACATTCTGAATTACAGCTAGACAAAAGGTTTCTGGTTTTCCTTGCATGGCTCTTGTGTGTGTCGAGAACCATCTTATAGGTCTGACCAAAGGACTATCGTTCAACTAGCAGATAACTCCGAGGTTGGTCAACTTCGGAGTTGATTTGAAAGAGAGAGTTGAGCGGCAAGTTGAAAATTGCATTTGTTCACTACTTTAATTTCTGAACTCCTCAGTTGAAATTCAAAAGTTGCTATTTCAGAAATATCCCTGGGATATTTTTTGTGGCAGACGACACAAAATATGTCAGTTTCAACTTTGGGTTTGAATTTCGGCCGTCATTTTCGTTATGGGCAAAGCATACTTTGTTTACTTTTTATTCTTTGTTTATGGTTTTCGTTTTAAAGAGTTGATCCATATAAAAATTTATTTAGTTCGAGGGAATTTTGCTTTTGCGAAAAAGTCATGTGCTGTTTGCAGCAGTTCCCAGCGCAAGTTTGTTACTGGTTTAATTTACACGATCTATCGAACAAGAAAATCGCGAACTTAATCAAATATACAATAAACTCTAACTCTTTCGCGATGCACAATACCTTCTCCAGACGGGCGGCAACGAATTCATTATAAGATGGAGCTCCATCATTGTCGTCCACTTTGAGAGAAGGAAACGATAGGTGAAGTCATGGTTGTCCCATTTTTCAAGTCCGTCACCGTGGTATTATCTTGTATTGCCGTCTCTCACAGACCAAATTCTCCTCCTCTCCATCCTCTTCACTGATCGAATCCGGCTATGGCCAATTCTCGCAACAATTATTTAAAAGATATATTATTTCAAATTTTAATTAATAAAAAAAACTTCCGTCACTTGATTTCAAGAGCTAACACTCAAAAACCGTAGAAAAAAATGTATACATAAAACCCCAAGTTTGCTTTCCTAACTTCTACTATTTCGGGGAGTTGTTGACCAACTTTCGGTTTTCCCAACTCTGGAATATCCAAAGTTCAGCGATTCAACTTTGAGTGAATAAAAGCAAATTCTTATAATTTTTTCTAATAATTTCTTGGTTAGCGGTTGTAAAATATATCTACACATCCATCAAAGAGCTTCATTGCTGAACACAGTCTTTTATATGTCCAAAGTCGATTGAAACGACGACTTCAGAATAAAACACCCCAAACCAGATAGCTATTTAGGAAGGAAACTTTATTTATGGCGGCAACTGTAACCACTTCACTCTAAGCATAAATAGTCTGATAATAATAAGTACATTGCGCAGAAAACGAGCGTTTATTTGTTCAAGATTATCAACGACATTTTTTGGTTAAATTCAACATACCTACTCCACTGTGGACGTACAGCTATGACATAAGCTCACTTACCCTTCTATCTGTAAAACTTATGGAGCTAAAAATAGTGTCATTCCGAATTTATACCGCTACATATATATTCAACTGACTTTTTCATCAAACATTATCGAATCAAATAATTCACCCCGCACAGCACAGCCCTCTAGCATGTGATGTATAGGGAACAACCCCCTTAATTGAAGCTAGTGCGTATCAGCAACTAAATCGGGTCAATGGCAATGGTGATACTTTTTAAATAGAAACAACTAGGAATTTGTTTTCTCTTAATACAAGTATGTAGGTCAAAGAACTGTTGTTTAGCCGGAGCAGAATATATGTTCCCAAATTCTCAGTGGTTTGGGGTAATGAATTGGCACTGAATGGGTTGTGAGGCACATTTGATGGGTTTCCATTCAAGTGGTGTCCATCCGCGATACTAATAATTAATTTTAGTGTCCTGTGCCCATGTTCTGTAAGTCATGCGAAAACTTTTCGCATTGAAGACTTAGGAACAAAACATTCCGCTGTTTATCGCATCTGGAAAATATTGGAGCTCTCTAACTCTATGCGAAAAGTATTCTGTAGTAACTTTTAATTTCATGGGAACTTTAGAAGGATTTCCCAAAGCTGTCAAAATACTGCAAAACAAAACAATAAAAATTGAAATTATTTCGCAGGAATTTTCAGTATTGTTGTTTTTAAAAATGTTAAGCTTTTCACTAATTTTGGGCAAAAAATACGATAGGCGTAACATGTTACGGATTCAAAGGCATTTACTAAGAGATAACACAAACCCTTTCGAAATGCCGGAAGCAAGATTTCGCGAGTTGTATCGTTTTTCCCGTGGTTCAGCTCGAATACTTATTGACGAGCTAAGTCCACATTTGTGCAATGGGCAAAGGAATACATTTATTCCAATCCCGATTCGGGTCTTTGCTGCATTAAATTATTTTTTTTGCAACTGGGTACTTTCAGAGAGATGTGGGCCATTATTTTTCTGCGGCTATTAGTAGGACTATGGTTTCTCGAGTGGTTTCGGAAGTGGCTGATGTTTTGCAAAACAAAATGATGTCCAATTACATCAAGTTTGCAACCCCTTAGAAATACAATGAGATAAACCAAAAGTTAGTACACGGCTTACATCTTTTATCAATCCAATTAGATTTAATGAAATGACTGGATTCCCAGGGATTATTGGAGCAGTAGATTGTACCCACGTTTGGATTAAGGGACCTAGATAATTGCTACCTGAATTCGTAAGGGTTACCATTCAAAGAATGTACAATTGGTAATTGTAATTTGACATTTCTGATAATTTAACGATGAAAATTATGTTCGTACCCACATTTCAGATATGTGATTACAATCTAAAGATTTTAGGAGGATTTGAAAGGTTTCGTGCAGCTCCTCATGATGCATATATCACAAATAAACGCACTATTAGAACAGCGCTTTGAAATTAATTTTTTGCTTTAATACTCTATAACCGCAAGCTTTGAGTTTCGTGATAAAATCCGACAGTTGAAGTGAATATTTTATCGCTGTTGATAGTTACGGAACCTGAATATAGCACAAATTTCTATCGGTTTCATATCGAAATGTTCCATGTGATTTTCGATTCACACAGTTACAGAACGCGTCATATCGTTTTAGTGATAGATATATCGATGCGATAATTACAGAACATTGGCACTGATTCTTACAATTTGGACTAAACAGTCTTCCTTACTATAGGAATAAAGGTTCGCATTTCAGGTAAAATTAACCAAGTCCAATGTCCATCATGTTTGTGAGTAAGCTCAAATTGACAAATTTAAATATTTGAATATTTGCGAGGCTAAAAAAAGAGGTTAGTTGGACTACTAAGCGATGGGGTCCCAGGTTCGAATCCCGAAAAAAACAAATTTCCAACTTAAGGTTTTTTTTCCACTGCGCCACCTCTCGCGGACGTCTGACAAAAATCCGAGAGTATGTAACTGTCATGAAAGAGCCTCTCAATTGGCCGTTTGAACTGGCCGTTAAATTTTAGATCCCTTCCATTCGACCCAAAAACGAAAAACTCACTCAAAACGAATGGTTGTGAGAAGCTAGGCCTAGGGTCAACTATGGCCAACTATTTATATTTTTTAAAAGAAGTCCACAACTACTGCCAACATCGGAAGTTTTGTCCCAAAAACTCCATACATTTGACTATCGACCTCAATCGCGCTCAATTAATTGCACGTTCTTTGGTCTCAGCGGGCTACTTTTCTAATAGGTCCGTGCGACAATAATCTTTCCTACTGTTAATCACTTCTTTATTACCAACATTAAAGACTCGATGCGGTTGCTCTGAACCGTCAAGCATCAGGTGTAGGTGTTTATGGCTTAACTCACCCACCATAAATATCTCCTCCTCCATATGCATATGTGAAGACAAAGCAATCTGGAAGAGCTCTTCAAGCCGGGACATCACCGCACATCATCATCAAGAGAGAATAAAGAGGTCAAACCGTGTCCTAAGGCAGCACCGACCACCGACCACCGACCACCGACTACTATTAAACCGAATGATTTGGTGGAACTGCGTTCCTAAAGTTTAACAACAAACCCAAGGCTTCACCTTCCGCACCGCACTCGATCGACCATAAAAGTCCCAAAAGCACTAGGGACAGTAGAAAAAAAAAAACAGAAAGTTGTCCCATGAGTCATTGTCGCTCTGCTACAGAATGAACATACCCGCAGTCCCCTTCCCTCGCCGCCTGAAAACTTGTTAGTCGTGGAGGACAGCGGCATCAACAAATTCGGCTCCACGACTCGAGTGGGGAAATATCAATTTGCTTCACCATTAAACCGTGCGCGCAGTGAAATGACAGCCGCCGCTCATTTGAACCACACGATGCATCTTCAAGTGTTGTTGCAGGCCCCTCAGACGGAGGTAGCCACCAGAGACAGGGAGTCGTTAAAAAACACCAAACAAGGTCAATAGGTTGGGTTTTATTTTTGTTGTTTTTTCCCCCAAAAGTAGAACGAAAGCTCTCCCTTGCTGTTCGTGTTCTTTGTCGTTTGCCCCCGTCTTCTGCTTACACACGCCAAGATGCAAATTAATTGCGATGCGTCCCGCCTCATCTTTGGATAACTTTTTTTTTTAACGGTGCAAGGTTGCGGCGCAGAACACCAAAAGAAATTCGCTGACTATCCGAACCCGACCCAAGACAAAGCCAAACAGTAAGGCATGCTAAAACAACAACAGATATTGAGATATTTTGTTTTTTTTGCGGTCAAGTATGGATACACTCATCCGGCGCTGCGGAGAGAAGATCCAACATAAACGTAGAGCCAAATAGAAGAAGAAGACAAAAAAAAAACTCGTAAACACCTACGGGAGGTAGTTGAACGTTATTTCTTGTTAACGACTCAACTAAACCTCGTCCAAGTTGCTTTGCTTAGAGAATAAACAAAGACACACCAGCTGCTGGCTCTCCATTGAGTATCTGTGGGTCTTTTTTGTTTTTTTTGTTTTCATTTTCCGTGCCAACACCCTGAAACTGGTTCAAAGAAAGAAAATTTCGTCGGAGTTCAGGCTTAGAACTGGCACACATGCACAGAAACCGATCCGATAGAGAAGGACAGAGTGCGAGGAGGAGACTGCACAAAGTAACCCAACCACTCTC
Source organism: Cheilosia variabilis (assembly GCA_951230905.1). Lineage (NCBI taxonomy): Eukaryota > Metazoa > Arthropoda > Insecta > Diptera > Syrphidae > Cheilosia > Cheilosia variabilis. The sequence continues at coordinate 47,341,151 of OX579679.1, forward strand.
AATCACAGCGCTGAGCTGCAAAGCACGCTCGAAGGTGTAGTCGCCAAAGCCGAACATGTTAGTTACAGCGGCATTGCATTCGTATGCAAGCGTTTTGCTTGCCAACGTTGCAAATTCAGTTGTTGCAGCTTGCAACTAAACATGCGGGCCATGTGTGCTGGTTATCACAGTGGCACCCGCCAAGTCGGTAGGGAAGAAGTTTGTAGGAGTTGTCTCTGATTTATTGTAAGACGCGATTTCAACCACTTAAGCACCATGAACAAGAAGTCACAGGGTGGCCCAGCTTGGACTTACTGCGGTATAAAGTGGGCTTACATTTTTTTTTTAAATGTGATATTTTTGGTTTGGTTTTTTTTTTTATATTTCTGTTGTAATAAGGTTTTTTAAATCGCCTCCAATATTATATTCCTGTCAACATTAAGGGCTTTTCGTAAAGCCTTTCAGTTGTCTTTTGCACTTCTGCATGAATATTTTGCAGAAGATCATTTATCCGCCAAGCGATAAGGCTTTTCTCAAGAGGTCCAGGGTTGTGCTCAACGAAGCAGCAGACATTGGGTTGAGTTGCAGCTTGTAAGTTGTTACATTTGCTGTACAGGGGCTCACTTTTAGTAAGAGTACTTAACACGATTTTGTGAAAACTTTAACAATAATTGGATACGGTACCTCTTGTTTATGCAAGGCTACTATCGCATGACATTTATTGCCGATTTTTTTGTCTTAAGCACCAACAACGACTTGAAGATTTTTCACTAACTCAAGTTACACTCAGAATTTTCCATTTAATCACAACTCCAATCAAATCAAAGTCCCACGACTGATTTCAAGAACACTTCCTAGATATAGTAACACAAAAGCCTACATTGTCTTAACTAGAAACAGCATATTACCTAGAGAGTGGATGTTCGAACCCAACTTGATATCGATGAGAAAAATGTATTCAAACTTAATTTCAATTTACACGTAATTTTGCGCCCAAATTTTTAAACGCTCCAATTTTGATGAAATTGTCTTAAAACTGTTTTCATCAGAAGATCCTATAGAAAAATTAAAAAGAAAATACGACTCTAGAAGTATTACACGAACATTTCCCTAGCTTTGTAGATAGAAGCGATTTTCGAAAACTTGGTTTACTTTAAACTTCAAGTGTTTGATTCCTTGGAATTGCTAGATTTGTAGCTTATTTTAAGAAATTCATAATATTAAGTGTGGTCATTTATCGCAAGTTTTTTTCTCTTTTAATAAAATTTATTTTTGTGGCTCTACGTTTCCACACCTTATGGGCAAATGTAAAGAGATTTCTTTTTTGTATCAATCTTAATAAAATCAAAACAATAAATAGACTATCAATCAGTACAATGAGAGGCATTTGGAAGCTTGTAAGTTGTAACTATATCATTACAATTTTTATGAAAAAATGAGGTTTTTGTAGCATCACTTTCAAAATGTGACGCTGATGACAATTCACACTGATCACAGTAGTAACTTATTGGTAACGCAATATATACACACAATTATTTATTTGATAGCTCGCCGTTCACTTTTTCCTTCTTTTTGAAATACTTCTAAACAGATTTTTTAATGATTTCATTTAAAAAACATCGTGACACTAATGACTTGCAGTAAGCATACGGACCATATTCATTCAACAGCTTTGATGCAACTGACTATTTTAATCCTTTTGAGTTTTTTGGCTACGCTTACTGCGTGAAAAATTTTCTGAGAAATATAGAGCATTTACCATTTGATAAACAATGCGAATTTAAAATTTAAATTTATTCCGAATTTTAACGGAACGCAGTTGCATGACGCGAATTATGGGGACAGGTTTTTCTTGAATAAAAAAAAATACAAGATAATATTATTCTTAAATATTGGTTAGTATTACTATTAAAGAACACATAAATCTAGTTTATTAGCTGTGCCAGTGTTGTAAAGCTCATTCAGGAGCCATTGATATATAATCGGGAAATTCAAATTACTGTGTTGGAGACCAACGCGAATTTAGTACAACACTATTAGAAGTGCTGAACGATATTTCCAAATTTTTAATATTAAAGTAAAATAAATCTATTTCAAGCTATGCTAATTTATTGTCAAAAATAGAGGTTCGCGGTAGTGTTTCAGACATAAAAATGTGGTTTTATAAAGCAAAAAAACTTAGGGGACATCTTTTTGTAACATTATAAAAAAAATGGCCCATTTACGTCAACTAAAAATTTCACAAATTCCAATATCATAACCTAGAAGAGGCCGGCACCCAACTTTTTAAGGCGTTCAATTCTAATATTCTTATTAAAAATGTACTAATAACAAATTTTAGTCTCGACTTTAAATTAACGAAAGCTCACAATTGCGAAATTTGTATGGAAAATTTTGCCACTGTGAACTGCTATAATTTAGAGTCTTAGCTAAAAAATTTTATTGGTAAGGCCCATTAAGTATAACATTTGTTTTATTTGTTTTCGGCTCCTGCTATAAATTTAAGTATCTGTTTCTGTTTTTTTGTACTGGGCTGACGGATCTATTTTGAAAAAAATATAGTAAATTTTGTTTGCTTAAAAAATCTTCGAATCTGGAAGAATTTTTTTTTTTTTTATTATTAACGTCTCAAATCCTACTACAGTACTTTCTCGATTAACGCAACTCCTCGATTATCGCAAGACCTAAATTGTCAGCATAGATGACTTTGTAATCGCAACTTTTCGAAAATTCTGCATCGATAAACTTATTTTTTGTTGTTTATTTTTTACAGAATTATAAGTGAAGTAAATATATATATATATTTCGAGAGATAATCGAATCAGACCACCATTGTCGGGTCTCTTTTCGTCTCTCTACCACTGTAAATCTTACTCAGAGAGACTCTCTGGATTTCTCCACAGTTCTTCTCTGGGCTCAATTCCTAGTGTTAACGCTAGCATCTGTTTATGGGAGATCCGTTTCATCGACTGGGTCTCGACCCATTGATGTCCCAAGATCCTCATTCTTCTGCCAGCCAATGCCGGGCATTGACACAGTATATGTGCCGCTGTCTCAGATTCCTCCAGGCATAGTCTACAAGTATCATCCTCTATAAGGCCCATTTTCCTTAAGTGATACCTGAAATTACCATGTCCTGTAGACAAAGCCACCACCCATTTCAATGTTCCTCGACTCATGCTTAGAACTCTTCTTTGAGTGGAGCAGGTCGGCCACTTTATTGCCATTTTAGCTTGTCTACATTGTTCCACGGTTGACCACCTTCTCAGGTGTTCTGCCGTGATCCATTTGTGGACAAGCTGTTCAACCATTCCTCTGCCAATTGAAGAGAATGGTTCTGGTCCCAGCAACTTTTCAGTTGACCCCTGTTTTGCAAGGGAGTCCGCCTTTTCATTGCCTTCGATCCCTATGTGTCCTCGTACCCAAGTCAGTGTTACTTCATTTTTAGATGAACACTTATTGAGTTTAAGTACGCATTCCAGTGCCAGTGATGTTGTGATGTTTGTTTGTTCCATGCATCTGATCACCGCCTGATTGTCCAGTGCTATGAGGATATTTCTTCCTTCCACCTGACACTCAAGCAAGTAGTCCAACGCATAAAGCAAGGCAATCATCTCAGCCTGGTATACTGAAGTGTATTTCCCGAGGCTAATGTGACGGGCAAGTTCCAGCTCTTCTGAATAGATACCGGCCCCCGCCCCGCCATCCATCATGGATCCATCCGTGAAAATCACTATTTCATCATTTCTTTTTTCTGGAAGTAATCCGTTCTCAATACGAGTTTTGTGATTTCTTTCCATAATACGCACCCTTGTTATTCGATCCATAGGCATGTTTAGCTCCCTAATCTCGTCTTTAACAAGTTCCAGGATCTTCCTATGTCCATAGATCGTACCACGATGGTGCCATTTCGCATCTCGATGCAATCGAAGTGCCGTTTGGGCCGCTGTTTTCTTAATAAATAAGTCTAGCGGTAATATCCCCATGATGACTTCCAATGCGCATGTTGGGGTTGTACGTATTGCACCTGTAATTCCCATACATGCTAAACGCTGAACCCTATCCAGGTGCTTCCTCACAGTTTTCTGAGAGGCTTTCGCCCACCATACAACCGAGGCGTACGTGATAATGGGTCTAGTTATCATCGTATACATCCAGTATGCTGACCTAGGCGAGAGTCCCCACCTCTGTCCACATACACGTTTGCACTGATGTAGTACCCTCTTTGCCTTCCGGACCTTCTCCTCAACATGGTAATTCCAAGTAAGTCCAGTATCTAGGTAGACTCCCAGATACTTAACCTTCTTAGTCATTGTTAGTTCCGATCCGAAAAGTGTTAAGGGCCGAAATTCCAGATTTTTCCTCTTCCTAGTGAAGACTATTAGATCTGTTTTCGCCGCATTAATGGAGAGCCCTTGTTCCAGACACCACCGCTCAACCACTCTGAGTGCATTCCTCATGATATCTGCTGTGACGTCCATGAATTTGCCTCTGGCCATTATTGCTATGTCGTCGGCATATCCCACTGTGTGAATGCCCGTCGCCTCGAGTCTGTCGAGAAGAGAGTCCACAGTGATATTCCACAGTGTAGGTGAGAGAACACCTCCTTGTGGGCAACCTCTGCTAACCCTTCCTCTGAGTTTTGAGGTTCCCGTCTGAATATTAATCGCCCTCGTATTCAACATATTGTCCACCCATCTTACCACCAGTGGGTTAACCCTACGTTTTTCCAAGGCTTGTTTCAGACTTTCAAAGCATATCTTATCGAAGGCACCTTCAATGTCCATTATAGTGGTCATCGCAATGCCCCCGGTATTTAGCTCTTCCTCCGCAACGCGTACTACTTGGTGTAGCGCTGTTTCTGTAGACATACCTACCCTGTATGCATGCTGTCTACTATTTAAAGGATACATCTTAAGCGCAGTACTCTCCATATAGTCCACCATCACCCTTTCCATTATTTTTAACAGGAAGGATGTTAGGCTGACTGGTCTGAATGACTTTGCCTCGGTGTAGTCCTTCTTTCCCGGTTTTGGAAGGAAGACCACATTTGCTTCCCTCCATGTTATCGGGATATAGCCTATTGCTAGGCATGCAACGTATATATTCCTGAGCCTTGGTGCAATTACGTCTATACCCCATTGCATTAGACCTGGAAATATACCATCCGGCCCCGCAGTTTTGAAGGGTGAGAATGTTGCTATCGCACCCTTGACCGCTTTTGGTGTCACGATCCGTTCTGCTTCCGTCCTATCCATCCTGTTCGCTCCTTGTTTCCTTGGAGCCCAGGGCTGAGCTGACTTATAGCTTCCTGGAAAGTGTACCTCCATTAGGACCTCATTTGTGTGATCCAATGTTTCCACCATCTCCCCCGCTCTATTACGAATGAGTCCGATCTTAGAAACTGGATCTCTCGAGACAATCTTTTGTAGTCTACTGACTTCAGATGTACTCCTCATACTCGAGCAAAAGTCCCTCCATGACTCCCTTTTACGTCGTCGCAGAGTAACATTTAGCTCTTTCTTTTTCGCCTTATATTCATCCCATGCTTCGGGTTCTCCCCTCCTCATGGCGTGATTGAAGGCCTTCCTCGCAGCCTTTTTTAGCTTTTCAAGTTCCCGGCACCACCAAGGCGCAGGATCTTGTTTTTCCACTAAAGTAGGTGTACAAGCCACTCGGTACGCAACTTCAACAGCTGATTGCAGATGCTTCAACTGTGATTCTACATGCCAAGTGTTTTTCGGTATTCCGAATGTCATTACATTCAGTTTTTCCTCCAACACTTCAAGGTATTTTATCCTATCTGTGTTCTTCGGAATTCTGATGTATTTCCGATCTTTTTTCCTTTTAGATCCATAGCGAACATCAAATGAAATGGCTCTGTGATCCGACAATGTAGCCTGATCCATTACCCTCCAATTTGATATTCTTTCAATTATCTGGCTACTGCACAGGGTAACATCGATCACTTCCATTCGTCTCACATCGACGAAGGTTGGCTCTGTTCCCCGGTTTAAGATAGCTAGATCCTTGCATGATACAAATTCGAATAAGGCTTCTCCTCTGTAATTATCGTTGGTGCTGCCCCACACTGTATTATGTGCATTGGCATCACAACCAATTATTAGAAAAGTTCGCGTTTTTTAAACATTTATGTGTGCTATTACAATTTACCTTAAAAAATTATAGCAACTTCCCCCGATTTCTATTAGTAGCGACAATCGGGAACGAACAGTATCATAAGTACTCGTATTATCGCAATTTATTGGTTTTTGAGAATGAGAATGATTTTCCAAGTTCAAAAATGCAGATTTTTTAAAATATTTATCTGACAAAAGTCCAAATAGCCTCGTGTATGTTGAGGTGTTCGCGTTGCCGTGCGTCTAAAACCCATAAAGTGGACCGAATATCATCCGAAGAATTTTTCTGTCAAAGCGTCCCAGGAGGCTTTCATCCGGTTTCGATATAGATCCATGAACATTCACAGAGCAGAATCGGGAAGGTTAAGATCTGTTGTAGTGGAGAATATTTCTTTGGCTCTATGGGAGAGAGCTTTACAACCCGAATAAGCTTTCGAAAATTCCTATTTTCCCAGGGAGTCCATTGATCAATTTTTCAGGTGCAATTTAGTAGGAATTTCTAAAATGTGTAGTGCGACAATTAATGGTTGAAGATCCGCAAAATAACAAGTTGACGCAACAGGTCCATATAGGTAGGTAGCCTAGACCCCCAGCTTCTTGTAACCGATCGTTTTTATTTTTTCGGACGAAGGTAAGAGACCCACAATTTTATTGACAAGCTCACGTTGCACACGATTTCTGATGAATGCTTGTGCCCAGTCTTGTTATATCGTGGGATTTATCCCCTTTTGTGGGAATTTTGTTGTCCGAAATGCCTTTTGTGGGAAAAACGGAATTTCAGCAATCTGACAGATATGCTACCAACACTGTTGCGCCATCTAATTATTTAATATCTAGAGGACGACAAGATCTTTTGTGTACATCCTCGTGGAGTGACTGGCATCTGTAAATGTACTTTTTTCGGTTCTCTTCTCTCCGATGGAATTCTTGACTTTACAAAAACCCGTCTAGACTGAAAATGTCACCTAAGTTTAATTACAGCTCCAAACTCCCGACTTTCTCTCGCCGATTTAATGAGAATCTTCCCAATGATTCACTTCATTTGTAGACCACACCATGTTCCACTTAAAGGCGCCACTGTGCCAGCAAAGTTTACTCCCATTTCTGTCGACCTGCTATCATTAAACCAATTAAATCAGTGTGTGTACCAGCATCGCGTTTCCCTCAATAGATTTCCTTATTCCAATTCCCAGTTCATTAGGCAAAACTGTTATATGCCCACTTCTCACAATGTAAATTCGCATCTCAAGGAAAAGTTCCAAACTAATCAGACGACCCATACAGACATTAAACAGCCAACAGGCATGCCACCACCATCGCCGCATGGGCAGCGAAAAGTCGCAATCGCAAACGTACCTTTAACTCGGTGGTTTTAGATTTTGTGCGGTGGCCAAGATGAAAAAGGCGAGTGGCGCGGCGAAAGGAAAGAGGTGTTGCAATAAGGGGTACTGCCAGTTGGTTTGACACGTTTTGCGGCACTGTTGGGACGTTCATCGCTGTCGTTAAAATTGAAGCACGCATTACATTTAGCAATTACACGCGAGGCACTGTACGCTTTGATGTGTTGGTCCTGGAATTCGTTAACTTCCTACCTTCTTGTGATTCTTTTTCGTCGTGTTCTTCGTTCTCCGCCGACTTATGTGTGCATGTGCACGATGCATATTAATAAAGGTGAGGTGGTGTATAGAGAAAACCTGGAGTATGAGTCATAGTGCGGAAATGCTTTCGACAAGGAGGAGCTGTTACTGGGATGCCTTCAAATAAGTAATAATCTTTCGAGTTGTTTATTGTTTAGGAGTCGATGACATTGGTTGGAGTTTTGAATCACAATACATATTGGCAGAGGAGGGCTTGGTGCGTGTTGTGCAGAAAATGGTGAAATGTGCTGTCATTTGAAGGCGCAGTGGACTAACAACGAGCTGATATGAATGGCAGAAACGAATGACGCCCGACAGCTTTGTTTCGAACTCTATAAAATAGGTAGCTGCAGTAATGATGATGATTTGTAAACAGCTCTTACGTACACTTAGACGAATTAAGGTGGAGCTTAACTCTGACTGAAGAGGCCGTGTTTCGTGTCGTAAGAGGTTCTTATATCTCTTGGGGTCCGAAATTTGCGATATAAGTATACCTGAGTCGCACTATCGAAGATGTGTTCATCAACCTAATTGCATCAGCATCAGTGGTTGGTTTAAAATGAGTTAGTGGAGTATATCCTGATGTCAAAGATCGTGCGGTTTACAATTCCCTGGGACGGTGTACCAACAGACAAATGAGGTTGTACCTGCTGTCAATTTATCTCATCTTCTATCGCTTTAGATCTTATTTCCCTGGATGGCAGCTTGGCCGTCAAAAAAAGACAATATATGTATTTCTCTGGTATTTTGTATTAATCCAAAACCAGTCCATGCTTTGAATGGCAAAAGGATTGGCTAAGGTGGAAAGTCCTTGCAGTTACGACTTCAGAGTATTGTCGAAGACTACTTCGATGTCGACTGTGTCGTAGGCAGTTGGTCGGTGATTTTTGAAGAATATAGAAGAAGGATGATAGTATTTTTAAGGCTTTTCAGTATTTTTGCGGTCCATCTTGAATCTATAACGACTTTCTATCTATCCTCAGTCACAGTCCTGCTCAGTTTTCCATTGTTTGACACAGTCTCCGGTATGGGATGCTTCACATTATGAATTTTGGGATCTTGCTGGTTAATTTTTCAAATATCCTTATAGGTAATAGAGTCATGTGCAGACCTACCGCGGAGAAGAGTCTCGGCCTGAAAGCTGACCACGTCACCCAAACCTTCAGATATCATATATAGGTTTAGGGAGATTCCATTGATTTACTGTGGAAGATTAGAGGATAAAGGCTACGACGTTGCACCCAGAATGTTTCTTGGAAATCGGAATTACTTTGAAAACTATGGGGGCAATTCAAAAGCATTCGGCCAAACATGGACCACATTTTTTGAACCGAGATCTCTCTAATTTGTCTAAAGTTCAGTTTTAGGATCAGTTTTTGCTTTGCTACAACAAAAACCTATAGCTGAAGGTATCAGAACTTTGATTTGAGCCTCGGCGATTGTTTTTGCACGATTGACTAAAAGGAAGTGAAAAGTAGCGATTGACAAGCTCCTCCAGTTCACGTCGACTTGCACATTCGTAAAACCTTTCACTCCGCCAATTTCAGTACTCGTCCTACGAAAATGTGTTTAGATGGATGTTCTTTTCTAAAGTTTGAGCTGAGACTTGACAATCATCATCATAAACTTGAGCTTGTCGGACTATTTGCCGTAATCTGCCTTCACGAAGTTACGAGTACGAATTAAAATAAAACACTTTTTGTAGAAGGTTTAAATAAAACACTTTTAACAGATATTATATTTTTTCCTCTATGAGGAATCGGACTTTATTGTCTCCAGAGTAAACTTTGACTGAACTGTTTATAGAATAGAAATGAGGTTGCCGCACGAATCAGTTTGTCGCGTCAACAAAATTAGCTTCGCGTGTTTGGAAACATGATGCTACTGTATCAATATACAATATTTTTTCGTGGGAAATTAAACGTTCCCATAACTTATACGAAGAAACCACAGAAATGATCAAGATTTTATACAGTCCCCTTAGGTGTTTGCGTTTTTTACTTATCAGCCCGAGATTTATTCTTCGTTTGATTTTTGATGAGATCGAAATATTAGCTGGAACCACAGAGCCGTGGGTGGACAGAGATACCAAAACTAGACTCTGCGTAGCTATTATCTAATTTTATTTGTAAGTGAAGTCATGGGTGTTTTTTTTTTTTTTTTGAGGTAACAGAGAATCTTTTGACTTGTGTAGTTTACTTAACAACAAAATTCGTTCTTATTCGGGGGCTTATAGTAATAGTAACCACTGCCTCCGTTTTGTGTGTTTTGCCTATTCCAGACATTTCGACTCCAGCAATTGCCAGATACGGAGGCCTCTTTTACAAATAAATTTAGCTTTTCTATGTATAATTAGCCGTCACCTCTATCGCTATATCCCCGACGAGTACTTTCATTTTTGCCTGCATCATACATGATGTCTATGTTTTTCTAAATTACAGGCCCAAAAACGGAGCCCTGTGGGTCGCCAGCATTAATATTAAACTCGTCGGTACCCTTGTCGGGTCGGAAGGTCCCTTGTTCCAGGCACAGCTGAGCAAAATTATAGGGTAACACCATATTGCTGCCTCTATGGCATTGTTGGGCACTCGATCTGAACCTGAATGATTTAAGGTCGAAAGGCAATAGTTTTAAGCATAATGCTAAGTTTAAATCGCTCGCTTAGAGCCAGTAAGCCAGAATAAGATAAATGTTAGTTTTAAATTAGATTTAATTGTTTTTGTCTAGTATATAAGTTTAAAGAATGAATTGAATAAAAATGAATTAAAAAGAAAGATGTCTTGACGCGATAAATTTTCTAGAAACGCCTGGACCTCTGGCATTTATTGGGGATCTACAGGCGCATACAACCCACGCATTAATCTGCGGCAATGTTATAGGATTTTGTCTTTCGTCTTCCCTTATAATTGTGTTTAAGATCTTTTACATGAAGCCAGTTTGGAGGGGCATAGAATCGTTATTGAGCTGAGTACTTGAAATTTATATAATGCTTATACCCCTTTAACTTTAAAAGCTTGTTTAAGGTTTCTTGGAGTTTTAACAGGACCTGCGTTGCTAAAACATGATTGCCTTCACAGAAAAGTGTGCGTAACATATTCAAAAATAAATTGTGTCGTACAAAAAAGAATTATATATGTAACAAAATTGAATCGTGCCATAATCAAAAGTCAGCATGAAGATCTTGCTGTTAAAAGAACAAAAGGTAGAAATCAGTGAGGTTCGCTTCGGCGATAAATTGGAAAGTAATGAACAAGTAATGAAAAAAATGCATTGAAACTAAATATTAAGATAATCATTGATTGCTTCGATATTGTTGGTCACATAATACTCCAAATCGTGAACGAGTCATTTAATAGCGGTGTGTTTTCAAGTAACCTGAAGGAATCAGTAGTTATCCCAATACCTAAAGAAACCTAGAAATATGTGTGTGTGATACAAAATTGTTAATAGATAACCAGTCTGATTTCCGTCACCACCACTCTTGTGAAACGTCACTAAATTGGCTGATAATGACTTTAAAAGAACAACACAAAATACTAACATTATTTTTAGACTTCCAAAGAGCTTTTGAAACAATTGATCGAATAATTTTATTAAAGAAATTGTCAAAATATGGTGTAAATTTATTTATTTATCCAATCGAACGCAGAAGACTTGTGTGAACGGTGCAATGTCTAGTGGCAAAACAACTTGTTTCGGTGTACCACAAGGAACAATATTAGGTTCTTTGTTATTTATAATTTATATAATATATGTACAGCGTTAGAAAAGTGTAGGATATCTCTGTTTGCTGATGATGCTTTAATGTTTATATGTGGTAAATCTATTAATGTGCTAAATGAACAGATCGATAGTGATTTAAAAAGACTTTGTATATGGCTACAATCAAAAAAACTTAAAATAAATATAAACAAAACAAAATACATCGTTATAAATAGCGATGACATGGTTAATTTACAAATTGATGGAAAAGACATTGAACAAGTGGGAGAAATGAAATACCTAGGTGCGATTTTGGACAACAAACTAAATTTAAATAGTCACATGATGTATTCGTCAAAAAACATAGCGAAGAAAATATTATTCCTTAGTTTAGACGAATACGTAAAAATATAACAACACTATTATTAAACCTCATTTTGAGTTTTGCTCAACGATCTTATTTATGGGGAATTTATGGGGAATAACGTCGGCTACAAGTTTTGCAGAACAAAGCAATGAGAACTATACTTAAATGTAGTTTTTATACGCCTACTTGGTGGATGCTATCTTATTTGAAGTGGATGAATATCAAGCAACGGATCATCTATAATGTGTTAACTTTCGTGTTTAAAATGAAGTACAAAATGCTACCAGAGTACCTAACAGCAAACTTAATTTACATAAGAGACTCACAGCCGTATAGTTAAAGATCCAACTCTGACTTTAGATTACAATTTTATAGAGACTCCAGAACGCAAAATATGTTATCATATCGAGGTTTAAAATTATTTAATGAACTACCACCCTGTGAAATAAAAAATGAAACAATAAGAGATACAATTACATAGCAGTACCTTATTAAGCATTAAGTAACTTTGTTTTTAGTTTTCTAAGATCATTATTTTTATTATTATTCATATGAAATGTAATAGCGAAATGAATACATAAAAAAATTACAGATAATATCTTAGTTAGGGAGTCTGAAGCCTCTATAGATAGCTCAGTTCAGGGGCTCTCCTTTCTTCAGCTAAAATTCATTTTAGACATGCATTCTTCTTACCTAAGTTGGCGTACGCTGTTAACCAAATCTGCTTCCGGCGCATCAGTGGTTAGGTAGTACCAATGGATCTCTCGGGCTCGACCCCTAAGAGCACTCATGTGGCGCCTAAAAGTCTAGGGATCTGTTGCGTCAACTATTTCTTTTGTTTAACTCTTGGAAAACCCCACAAGCCTTGCTGGTCTTTTTGTTTTTGTCGTTCTGCCTAGCACCTAGATAAGTTGGTCTTCGTCACAGGAGTATGGTTTCTTTGAGTCGACTGTGATTCTACTACAAGGTTACCTTTAAAGATAAAGATTCTTATACGGGACTGAATGCAAAACGCGCCTGTGTGAACTGAAGCTCATTTACCAACAGTACACTATTTTTTAAGCGCAGTTTTTACAAACATCATCCTCACTTATCTTACAAAGTATGCGCTGGCTGCGGCTTAGAAAGTCTATGATAACCTTGCTCACTTATAATGGACACGCAAAATTGGCACATCACACAAAGTACCATACTTAGCGAACGCTTTGTTCTTTCGATTGTATCTCACCACCTAATGAAGCAATTAAGTACTCAGCTGAGCTGGAAAGCTTGACACATCGCCAACGCCGATGCCTTGAATCACGAAAAATTAATCATCGCCAAACTATCTGTCGAAGTGCTATATACCGGCTTCCAGATAACCTCCAATACACGACCGAAACAGACAGCAATATGGCCAAATATTAAATAACATACATGTGCAGAGCAAAAACCGCCATGAATCACCCTGTAATTGAGTTGGTTCGCTTCGAAATGTTTTTTTGTTTTTTTTTGTTTGAATTTACCCACCACCATGCATTATCAAATCAAATCAAAGGTGCTGTCTCTTTCTGGTGTGTAACTCGAAACAGCGACGCGCACACACAGAGTAGAGAGGATCGGTGCTTTAGGTGACGGTGACGCGTACTAACGGACTGGAGAAGTCGAGGGCGGACGGCATGTGCGTTGCTGCGCACACATTATGCTTGGCCTGGTTAGCTGTTTGCAAGTTGCTGCCTCTCTGTCAATGTATGGACAGGGACACTGGGGGGGGGGGGGCGACTCTGACTGGTGGTCGGTGACTCGCTCCCATGCTTTGCACGAGAGTTCACCTTGCGGGGTACCCTGTGCCTGCACCGATATGGTATAGGTGTACACCAGGCCGGCACTCGACTCTCGATGACTCTAGCGATAGACCGTCACCGTCACCGTGGTTCTGTGTTCTGTGGTCTGCAGAGACTCGACTCCAGGATTAGTTGGCCGTTGCTGTCGCACCATGATGGTTCTTGTTCACGGAACCGCGTCGCGTTTTTGAAAAATTCGTTGTTGAGATGCTCCCTCCACGTAATGGTCTAACTCGCTCATTTCGACGAACTAGCCTACATGATTCATGTGCCCCGACAGAACAAGGACACCGCTGTGCCTTCTTGCTGCCAAACGTTATTTATTTTCGTGTTCGGTGTCCACACGGCTAAATAAAGTTCTCAACCAGTTTGTTCGTTTCGATGTATGGAATTTACAACAAAAACAAAAACAAAATCGAGAACCGCGCGCGCGGCACAAGATTGCAAAAATAGAATCTTATCTGAGTTTTTGCACACCCAGTCTCGCGCTGTCATTCCAGTTAGTGGAATATAACACAAAACGTTCAACAAGTTGGGTCGAATGTCCTTCAAAAATAATATAATTTCACGCTTTTCTCCAGAGTGTGTGTGTGTGTGCGAGAGAGTGAGAAGTTATAGTTGCTAGTGCATGATATCGGCAGTAAAGTTGACAAAAATTAGTCCAAAGATAATTGACATGGAATCGTTTCATTTTCGAATTCGAATGCGTTTTTAGTGTGTGTTTGTTTGTTTGTTTGGGGAATTTCGACAAAAAGCCAAACAAATTCGCCGACCAACCACGAGTGCTGAGGAATCCGATGACGTTATGGGAAAGAGTAAGTTTTCATCTTTTTGATTAGTAAGTTTGTTGAGCGCTTATCGGGTGTGTGTGTGTGTGTGTTTTTTTGATGTTGGTTGTTTTGATGGGTCTTCTTCTTCTTACCTGGCGCAGGTGTTCACAGAAATTGTTGATAAGATTTGTAGAATTGTTATGAAAAAAAAAAAACAAACTATTTACTTACTATGGTGGTAGTTTCAACCTGAAGGTCAGAATGACTTTGGGAAAGCGCAATGGAAGCGCTTTGGTGAGTGTGTTTTTAGTCAAAAGTAAGCCATTAAAGTGATGTGCAGTGAAGACGGACTTGCGGTGTTTGATTTGTGACCAGAAAATTGTATTGTTGAGCAGTTTGTATGTTGTTTGTTGTTCTTAAGCACTCTGAAAGTTTTCTTTTCAAATGACTTTTACAACTGATCTGATTTCCAGTTTTCGATTCCATAAGGCGGTTCACAACTTCACTGCAAAGGGATTTGAAGTATTTACGTAAGAAGTTGGGATTGCAATTGTATAATTGGGGTGAAGCACATACAGATCGTTGAAGTCAAGCAGTGAATTCTCAGCAAGAGCGGTCCATACCTCGGTGGTGGGATCACCTAAAACTAGCTAACTTAGGCGACACTGCAGTGGGCTGGTTTTAAAACAACTGCCGCCATCTTCTCTATGTTGGATGAGGATGAGGTCATTTTGTCACCTTCGTTGAGGTCTTTCTCTACAAAGGCTGAGGATTAGAATCGAGGCATGGGTGGCGAAACGTGTTGATTCAATCTAAATGTCCTATAGGCAATTAATACGTCCAATGCACATTTTTTTGTACAGCTCTTATAATTCTTTGACGACGCAAACGGGACCGAGTTTTCCTTGTTTGCTGGAAAGAGGACCTTATTCCAGAGCTGTCTTTTTAGCTCAAGGAGGGCGATGAAAATTCTTCGTTTGATTTGAATTAGTTCCTTACTAACTCGAAGTTATAGCTGGTTATTGTGACGTTCTGTCCCCTCTTGTTGACAGCATATGTAGCTAAACTTATAGGATTCCAACTTGCTATGCAGTCTGTATCATCAGGCAGGCCATTCCTATTTAACTCCTATTTCACGCGTATCTTGAGGTTCATAAAAACTCACTGCAAGGGGTAGCGCAGACAAAACGTTAAATTTCATGTTTTTTCAGAGATCGAACCTCAGGCCCCTTGCTCAGTGGTACAGCGCACTAACCAATGCGACCACATAGGTTGAGATTACTTAAATTCAGCACTTTAAAATGTGATTCAGTCAACAATTTGTGATTTCGAAACCTAGGTCTGTGAAATGTGTCAGTTTCTCTTAATAATTTGTAAACCCTTCTGATCTTGCTACGACTTATAAAGCGTTCATTCGCTTCAAACTTGAATACAACTCAGGATTCATTTTAATCTCAACGCCCTGACTTACACCTAAAAGACCTCAGTTTCTAACAAAGAGCATTATAAAAGGTATCTTCCGGGCAACGTACGGACGCCATCATTGGACAGCAATTACGTTCAGTGATCAGCTCACTGGTTAGCTATTTCGCTTTTCGCACACGGTTATTCTTATATTTTTATAACGCACATCGAATGTGCGCTAATTGATGGCAGCATGGCTCACTATTCCTTTCTTCGGTTTTTTCCAATATTCTTCTTTTTTTGTGACGAAAACGTATACGTATGAATGAGAATAGGCTTATTTTCGCACACAAGGCTGCGTTCTAAATAAAATGTCATTCCAGATGTGCGTTTAGGTCATTCCTGTGCCCCAGAACCTAGAAACTTAAAAGCAATTCGAATGCGGGCTTTGTGCGGAAAACCATGAGCTCAAAATGTAAACCGCAATCAGATATACCATGTGTGTTACTTTGCTTTTGTCATTTTCAAAGTGCGCTAGAATATTAAGCAGTATAAACATGTGGCAATCATATCATAAGCAAACATAATGAACGTTTCATCAACGCAAAATTTATACCTCCTCAAGGCAATTAACTCATTTAAAGGCACGTGCTCCAGCCGAATTTATAATAAGCGGCATTAATCTGCGATAACTTTTTGGCAAAAGCGCACGTAAAATTATAAAAATACTATATACGAAAACGCGATATTTTCGAAAAGTGTATTACGAAATCTTTCGACGTTCATCGTGGTCATAAAACATCTCGTTTTCACATCATGTGTGCGTAGATTTACCAGATTAGCTATTTTCTGCGCTTATACCAAGGACGACTGCAACGCCCGCACATAAGACACAGTGTGAACACTATAAGCATCGTGTAAAACCCCCAAGAGTCGTGTCATTAAAGTGCACGTTGTGAGATCGCGTTTTCTTCTTCCGTGTTGTTCTGAATTTAAATCGAATGGTGTCAGTGTTCTAAATTTAGGTGTAGACAAAACGCGCACTCGATGTCAGTCGTGCGTTTAAGGGTTGAATTTGTTTTATTATGCTAAACCATTTGTAAAAGCAAGCAATTTGGCTAAAATGTCATGTTATCCTATATAGAGTCTATTAATAGCATGTGGGTGGAATAAATAAGGATAATGCACGTGACACTCCATTGAGTTCAGGTCGGACCTTAACAGCAATCTCTGACATTGGAAAAGAAAACTCCTGCCTGACACGACACAAGCTATTCATGATTTGGCTAGGATATTACTTTTGAGTGGTTTGTGCAACATGCGGCTGGAATAGTGAAATTTCTTCTATACATCCCAATGGGTTAATTGTGCTTTTGGTTTTTAATGAAAGGTCAATCCATTTATTTTATGCACGCGAACATTTGAATATTTTTGGTATCGCACACTAAATGTGCGCAAACTCCCTATCGATGAGAACTCGCTGAGTTGTACATGGGTTTATCCTTAAATAGGGTCTATCCTCAAATAGGGTCTGGTCTGCATAAGAAAGCTGTTGCTATAATTAGCGTGTTTTACAAAACAGTTATAAAATACTTTGTTGTATCGGTCGCGAAATGTGCGCAAACAACTTACCAATATAAACCTAAGTTTTAAGGATAACTTGCGCATTTTATACACATGATTAGATGAAGCTTTTTGGCATCGCACACGAAATGTGCGCAAACAACTTGACAATGTAAACTTAGTTATGTACTTTTGCAGTTAAGTCTTTTGTAGTTACTCACGTCGTATGATGATAAGCAATGTGTTTACGCACATGTCAATCTCATAAAAAAACGTTTTTATATTCAGCAATCAACCGAAATCGATTGTTTTCAACTGCAGATGTGCACTTCCTTCTGTCAGAAGTACACAAGGTATCCCACAGGTTTCTGTCTAGTGAACTGTGAGTAGTTTACTCACCAAAACAAAATTCATAATAACACAGGTAAAACCATTTTTTTTTTTATTTTGCAATCCAATATTATTCAGTGTACTTACAGCAAAGCTTTTTGAATTAGGAAAACCATGTAATTTTCGACCGAAATGTCCACCATTGTGTCCTCTTTTTTCTACGCCTTGATTTGTGCCTCTGGGTCTACTATCTGCAGCAACTTGCAGTCCCCTTAAAAGATGTCCCCAGAAAGCTAGTTTCAATTGTTGCATCTCCTGCAACCAAAGAAATTTTGAAAATGTGCAATAAAATGTTTTACGCACATGTGCGTTTGCACTATACGTCATGCTTTCAAAGCGCTCTCATTAAAGAGTGATCTTCGAACGTCTTAACTTGTTTTCAGTTCCTTTTTGTGATACAGAATATCCTATATGAACATTAACACGAGCCGTACTCAAGCTGCTAAGAAGGTTAACGGACGTGACCTATTGTATTAACATTTCAGTGCAATACTCGGACTAGATTAATTAAAATTAATCTTACCCCTTTTGTGACACAACGCAGTTTATTTTTCCACCGACCCGCCAGCAGCCCATCATCCACCACAATTTCCATTATAACCACAAGTTTCTGCACAATTTGATACATTTCCGCAAAATTACCTCCTACCGTTCGCCAGCTTCTTACCGGTGCACTTTTATTGCGGTTTGTGGTCATCTTCGTGTCAGATGTTGCCTTTGCAACAATTTCCTCATCCACCTTTATTTTGCTTCAATTTCCCTAGACCTCACCTCACGACTCTCCAACCACCAGCACCAGTCAACCACCCAACCCATGGCATAATAATAAAATTAAAGCAAAAGAACGAATCGAACAAGTTGAAGATAAAGAGAAGACAGAGCCAGCAGCACACGGCAAAGAACTAGCGATCAGGGAGCACTGGACTCAAGTGTCATCGCTTCATAACGGAACCAATGTAATCGAATAAAAGAAGTCACAGAATGAAAGAATACAACAGCAAAACGAACAAAACGAAATCATTCCCTCGGCTCTCCTCCTACACCATGTTGCGTTGGTCGACGAGTTGTTTCTTGTTTGATATAGCTTTTTGTCATCCTGCTCATTGCGTATAATATGTAAAACTTATTCAACACCAAATGGCGAAATGGGAAAATCGCCAAAGAGAGAGAAAATTACAAAAAAAAAAAAAAAACGAAAAAAGAAGAAACAGCAACGACCGACGACGAGAATAAGAAGAAAATGATCGCCACCATCAACGTGCTATTTTCTTGTGGTGCTGGCTTTCTTTCTTTTTCCTCCTCTTTGCTCTTGTCTTTTTCGGGCAAGGTCATCAACGAGACAAAGTCAATGGCCGCTAGTAACCTCTTCGTTTTCATCTCTCTGTCTCTCACGCTGTTTCTGTTTTTCTATGTTTGCTTTTGCCACAACATGCGGGTAATGGTCTTCATCATCATCGTCGTCGTCGTCGTGCCATCAATCCACCGTCATCATCAACATCCATTAACTTTTCCGCCATGTTTCCCCTCACCCCGCATATAAGAGTGTGTTTGTGTGGCTCTAATGCCACAGAATCAATGAGTGTTTGGCACTTAACAGCGCGCAGCATGCAGCTAAGCGACAGCACCAGCAACATTCTGTTTTTATTTTTCTGTATTTGGAACAGTATATTGAAATGGGCGCGGACGGAGAGGGTGCGCATACGAAGCACTAGATAATAGAAATACAAAGAAAATGAAAAATACTTTTTTTTTTTTTCCTTTTGTAATTTGCACTAATGTAAATGAGACTGAGAAATCGTCGTCGTCGTCGCGCGGTCACAATTATAGATCCACATCGTGTAAACGAGCGCGCAACATTTTGCGGGCATTCGCAGTTTTTGATATTTTTTTTTTGTTTTGTTTGCATTTCTCATGTTCTCTCGGGTTTTTAATTTATTTTCGAAACAGTTAGATGTGGATTCAACGTTTTTATTTAATTTTTTTTCTCTGCACGCGCATTTCTATCGCTGGCGCACTCATTTTAGGAGGAGATACGCCAGCCAGACCATACGGAACAATGAAAGAGGTGAAGTACCTACTGGATAGTTGTTGCACTTTCCTTTGTTTTGTTTTTGTATGTCACTGAGAAAATTCTTTTGTTTGGCATTTTTTTAATGGAAATGGATTTATAGTTGTTGTGTTCTATTGTTTTGGACGAGTTCAGATCGGATAGTTGAAGCTGTCGAGTCGAGAGCACCAGCGTTATACAAATGAAATGTATGCGAGAGGGTTTTTAGTGCATGTCAGGCAACATTGTTGAACGAATTAAAGGCCGGATTTTCCATTAGAATGTTTAAGTGCATCGCAGGCATTCTGCATAAAGTCATAGGACTTGTGTGGATTTATCTATTTCACTGAACGCGGTAGTTGGTGCTAAATGTTCGTGCCTTGACTGCTTTTGTTGTAGATCTACTAACTCGTTGTTTTATCATTAGATCTCATATTCTTAGAGAGGCTTTTAGGAGGGACACTAGATTTTACCCGCCTGTGAAGAATATTCAATATTGAGTGCTGATGGAGCTGCTTGTGATGAACCTTACCTTGTGTCAACTGAAAGAACGCAAAAATGTTTTGTTGCAAATAGTGGGTGTCTATCTACAAAGTGCTTCAAGCTAAGCTGAGTTTTTTAGTCCCTTCCAGATTTTGTAAAGTGCCTTGTACCAACAAAAAATAACTTGTTGCCATCTCTTGTTAACTGCATAAGCTCTGCTTGTAACGAAAATGGGTCTTGCGTCTTATATTAGAAATAAAGTGAAGCTAAACGCCTTCCAAATAATGGCTGTTGGAATGTTCTTTTGTAGAAAAGCTGTTTCGCTGTAAGAATTCGATCTCTCTCGTGAGAGACTCCATATAACAGAGCTTCTGGCAAGACGCAACAAAGCCTGACGTAAATTTTAACTATAGTACTTTTGTAGAGGCTGTAAGGAAGAGAAGGAGGGGGAAATCATTCCTCACTTTCTCTGCACTTGCCTCTCTCCCAAAAACGAAACCTCCATCGGGAGCTCTTTATATCGTTTTAAACAATTAAACAAATACGGACACTTTTTACCTTTTTTAGAACATCAAACTGAATCGGCGAGTAGTGCGGGAAGTATTCACTAAGCTTCATGTGATACCGCAATCGCAAGTGACCTTTTAGGTGTGTAAACGTGTTTCAGAGACATTTCAACAGAACCCAACCTTGCCTAACCTGGAAGCAGAAAAGGAAAGAAGCTTTGGCTAATATAGCCACATTTTTTCGACTTCTGAGGTTCTTTGGTCTACCTCCGTATATGTGCTTGTATGCTGGCCAAAAGAGATGCGATTCGCCAGATTCTGCTAACTTTAAAAAAAATTGTGCAAAACTCACTGCCCAGTACACTGGGTAGAATCTTTTAAAAATCTGTTCAATTTCTTGTGGAGCACATCAGCTGTCAAAGGTGCGTTTCCGCGGATAAAAGCCCGACCTTCCAAAATGGGGCTTAGCAGGTAACGAGGGCAAAATCAAGTACGTCTCCCGTCAACAAGAAAGAAATTACAATAGACAGTTTAAATTTGGAGGTAGTAAACGACTTTGTTTATCTCGGCTCTGCTATAACGTCTGAAAACGAAATTTCAAAGAAAATTCCCTCTCTACCCTACTATTCAAATGTAATGCATCGAACTTTGTGGCAATTAATATCCCTTGTAGATAAAATATTCATTCCCGTTTGCGTTTGACGTTTCTCCCGGTGACTATTAACCGACGAACTGTACTGTTCATTTGAAAAACTTTTGTATAATCAGTGTCTGACTAACGTCTCCCGATTTGGAAGTCTCCCAAACAGATATTTTCGCAGGTTGAGTCCAGGTTTTTTTTAGTCAAACTCCGAAAAACAGTATCAAATAGTACTAAAAAATAACTACAAGAGCGCAGCCCTGCTAGTTAAAAGAAAATCGAATGGCAACTTGAACCTCTGTCCACCAGCATTAGTCAAATTATTTTCTATGTGGATTTGTGTTTATGATTTATCCAATCTCCCAACTTCTGGTTGGGAATTGTTTAAAGAGAAATAACGCTTTCAAATCCAAGTGACTTTTCAAATGGAATATCCGCGGCTCTAGTGTCAAAAAATTAATATATCTTTCGCTTAAGAAGTTGCATGCGTTCTTAGGCTTCTGACAGATCATTAGAGAAGTCATCTGACTTAAATGGTGTCTAAAGGATGTTTCTCGTTGGTCACCGCACAATATGTGTCGTCTTTCAGTCCTAATCCATACCACACCTACCACCGTTCAGTGTAATTTAAGTCCTTCGTCTGGCTTTGACAACTATTGCTATTGCCATTTGCCACACCCTACAGTAGTCCTTGACATTTTAACACGTTGTTCGATCTCTTAATTATTTATAACGTATTCCTTCCTACATTCCAATTGAAACAAAGAGTGGAATAACAGAAATATCCCCCTCTACAACAGCAACTATCCAGACACTTTGGCGTCATTTATTTGGAATTCCACTCGCGCACAATTTAAATACAAAGCACAGCCTTGTATCCATGTCAATAATTGCAACAATCTCTCAGTCTCGAGGGAAAAAAATGCATTTCTGATTTCTGAATGACTTTTCACTGGTCATATACACACCGACACCGACACCAACGCCACATAGTCAGGGGTGATTGTTGTTTTAATTTTCGTTGTTGTAGCTGTACCTGATTCTGCAATATTCCAATGAAAATATTTACAGGCGCAGCCGAAACCAGTTCCCGGCAAGGCTGCGACATTAATTGCTCAGATCTGTGTTAAGCGATTTTCGCCGCGCGCAATTATTTGCGTCTTTAGCATATATAGGACCTACACTCGTTTGGTCGTCCCGAACCAAATTGATTGATGCCATCATTCCGATCGAAGCAAAACCACTTGACAAGCGAAAAACGTGATTCCGAAAACCTCTCAACCAACCAACTGACCGATTCACAATTCACATCCAATCAATCACCAACGCAACGTTCGGTACGATGCGAAGCGCGGTGAACCACAACCACTATCCACTCGTTTGATTCGTTTAATTGCTCGCACTCTCGAAACTCGAGTGTCTGTTAGTTGAATCACTTTCTGTGCACATATTTCCGTAACAAATACAAGTAGATATTATCTTCCGGGTGACATTTCGCCGAGTCGTCCTAAAATCAAAAATCGACAACAAACATTGTTTACACTATTCGGTGTGTTATACTCTGTGTAAGTGCGATACGCGTTCTGAAGGCCATCTGACAGCTTGCGCCAACTGCTATGGCACAGTTTAGCACTTCAAGTCGAGTAATACACGCAAATTAATGATAAAGTAAAAAGTAAATCAATTAATTAATTTTTACTACGAGGAGTAGGTTGGGTAGGTTTCTACTGCGCGCCGGGGGGTTAATAAACTTGTGCTGACATAAAAAGCATAAAAGCCAGCGGGCAACTCGATTTATTTGCGATGACGACGAAGGCGATGTGTGTGGTTTGCTTTTGTTGTATTGAACTGTCCCGCGCGCTCAGTTATTGTTGTTAGTAGTACGCCATTCTGTCTCAAGGTGAACGCTTGGAAATGGTTCAATCCAAGTACTACAACTGGTTTGCATTTATTTCTGCATTAATTGGTAAACAAAAACAACAAAAACAATATTATAAATGATTATTGCATAATATACGGGAGTTTAAGTTGTGAGTGTTGCACAATTATTAGTTGCAGTGCAGGCTTGCAATTTTACTCGTACGCTTGTGTGCTACATTTTAGTCGAACTGGAACAGCTGGGGGAAAAGTGCACTTTGTGAGCGAAATGGAACGGAAGAGTGGTGAAATAGGGAAGGGATTTCGCTGTCTTGTGTGACGGATGTCTGACGAAGCCAGCTGTGCGGCTTATTTTGGTGTACATACGTTAGCTGAATATTTAGTTAAATATTTACTGTTTCAATTCGAACTGACAGATCCAATTCAGGTCTATTCCGCAGTTTGCTGGGGAGTCGACTGAGCGGTTATCAGTTTTGATTTATTTTACTATCCTGTACCATTTGCGTCGTTGCTGATTTATGGTCAATTCCGGCACTTGATATTTGTATGTCGGTAATGTAGTAAATCTGATGGAGTATTACCATTTACCGCTCACTATTGCTTAGACCATTTTCCGTTAACAGGGCTAAGCAGAGAAAAAGTTTTACGGTGGATCTATTTTTTCATTTCTTGTGACGCCGTTGACAGTTGGCACATGCAGTCAAATCCATGTCCTATCTACTGCAATACGAAAAGGACACCAACTATTTGACTCTCGAAACATGTGGGAAAATGAAAATTCAATTCACTTGAGTATTTGGTTGTTCTCTTCGTTTGTGCTGAATTTCATAATACGTGCGTTAGAAACTTTTTTCCACATGAATCTCGTTATTATGAACGAATATTAAATTTAGAGAACGTTTCATAAATCTCGTCATATACATGTGAGGATTTGGTTGGGCACCTAACCTCCTCGTTGCTGAATTTGGTCAGTTGAAAGATGGTATTAGCGAGTGACAAAATCGGTTTAATCTTCGAAATTATTTTACGCAATTACAAATAACGTTTTCACATAATTTTGTAAAACTTTATTTGTACATCATTGCATCAACACGGTAGTTGCTTGATTTGATTATGTATTTGATATTTGTGTTTGAATAGATTGCGTTGATAGGGATTAGGGCATCGAATCGAGTGCTCGCACCCAAATAGTGGAATAGTTTTAAATGTTTAGCTTGCCTTAGTCAGTGTTGCTTGCGTAATGAAGAAGACAGTAAATCGCGCATCTGTCAAACATTGTGGCTCCCTCTCAATAAAAAGGAATAGTAAAGGGTCATTCATTAAGCCCTTGTTTGAATTTAAGTAAAGAATGTTATGTTCAAGTTACATAGCAGTCTATTCTGGGCTAAATGTAGCTGGCCTAGCTGTGGCCCACCACCCGAACCTAACCTAACTTAATAAGATTTTTGATGAGCTACTTTTGAGATGACAAGTCGACCGCCCTCCACTGGTAATCCGATGGTTTAAATCCCTTCACTATCAAGTTTCTTCGAGGCTGCATCTAGCACTTCCTGCAATGGAAATACGATGCATCTTCAATGTCCTTTCCTACTTATATTAGCAAAAATAATACATTTTTGAATAGAAAACAATTTCCATATTGAATTGGGCCTCTTGCAGAGCGAAATAAAAACAAAGAAACAGTTGAGCTGAAATATGAAATATAATAATTGAAAAGCAACACAAAAACATATGGAAACTGTAATAAAAACAAAAGCAGCCCAAAATATTTATAAATAAATTTATGGGATCCGGTCGAAGTACTGCTTTCAAAATTCTGTCTTCACACTGAAATTTTTTTTTTTTAGTTCTGATTTTCAATTTTAAAGCAATAAAATTCAGCTTTTATAATTCAAAGTTTATAAAACATTAAATATGACTTAATTAAAAATTAAAACTTAAAAGAAACAAGAAAAAATATATAAAATATTGACAACAAAATTGGAATAAAAAAAAACTAAATATAAAAAAAAGCCAAATTTAATTTAAAAAAAAATGAGGCAGTCAAATATTACAACTTCTATTTATTATAATTTCATTTGCTCTCTTTTTATACTTATAGATCCTACTTATCATAAATATATTTTTACGTACCTTTTAAAAATACCTATGAATGAATTTCTAATGTTTGTATAAAAGCTTTTTTCTTAAACCAAATGTTGTTTAATCAAAATTCCCTACTCGGTATGATCTTCGAATACTCTAGCCATTTAAAAAATAAAATGGAATCGTATTTTTAAAAAAGTACCCACCACATCTTTTATTTTCCTCCCAGGAGGAAATAAGGCTACAAAACAAATTAAGAAAAGAGTTAAAATTCATAAAGTCGCTTTTGAACATTTTTCAAACCTTTTTTTTAAAGCAGAATTTTCAAAAAGCAGAATTTTCAAAAAGCAGAATTTTGAAAGCAGAATTTTGTAAAAAGAATTTTGAACCATCCAGAATTTTGACCCCAATACTCTAACAAGTACTAACAAGAATATAGCAAATTCTCAAACACCATGCCGACAGTCGTGAAAACACCCGGCAAATGCTTATGACACGCCTTCGTGTGCGGCTAGCCCCACATTGCTATGCAGTTGACAGTCCAAAACCAATATAACCAAAACACAGTTCAGCGGTGGTAATAGAACGTGTCTTTGATATTAAATATTGTAATTTATACACCCAACCCTACCACCGCCATAAGCGGTGCAGCGCAAGCAGCAACAGCATTAGAAGACAAAGAGACTCTAACTCTGGTACTTCAAGACTTGGGGAAAATTAATTACAAAACATAAATAACCGTCGATTTGAAAGTTGTCTTTAGCGGCGCTGTGCCCAATGTTGGCCAGTTGGCCGGGTTGGCTTAAGATTTGTATTTTTTTTTTTGCCGCTTTGCTTATAGGAACTTTTAATTAGTGCGGCGGTGATTTAACGCCTTGCCAGCCATTAAGGTAGACAACTAAAACGGGCAGAAGCATTTGCCGTGTCTATAAAAACGCGTATAAAGTGTAATTTGTAGACCACGGTTTGCTGTGTAGTGCACCGAATGATTCAGCTTGCATTGCAAGCCAATATTTTTAACTGGTACGACGGTTGCAGTGCGCGCCAGCCGGTCACTCGGTGTACCGGACTTATTTTTGCTACAGCTGAATGGTTGCATAATTCCATATCTAGTAACTGTCGTCTAGTCGTTGACCATACAGAGAGGAGGTTGTTGGTGATCTGGTTTGTGCTTTGGCAGCTGGACGGCATTTTCCACTAAGTATGACGTATGCTGTGGTTGTTTGGGTTTGTTACGGTCTTAAAATCGGGGGTTTGTTGTGCATCAGTGCAGTCAGATTTTGTACTACAAAAGAGGATTTAACGAGGCGGGCGATTTGAAAATGGACTCTTGGTAGGTATATTATGCATCCAAGTTCTATATAGGAAGGCGTTTGTTACCTTATAAAAAACTGTTGAGGTCCAAAGAGCCTATTAGCGCTGGTTGCTATTACAAGTGTATCCTGTTGTAATTTTTCCAACACAAAACTAGTTTTCTTGCAATGGTTCATCTTCCTTCTTATAATATATAGTCTGTTCCATGTGGAGGAAATAAACAGCACCCTTCCGCCCAAGTAACCAGTTTACTCAACCCAATCTTTAATGCAACCGCGCTGACAAAGACGTTGGCAGAGCCGGCATCGATTCTGAATGTTGAAGTCAACTTCGTGAACTTTTCGAGCAAGCGTTAGTGGTTTTCATTCATTTAGCATATTATTTTGTCAAGAGTTTGAGCAGAGTTTAGTGCTTCAGACGAATTAATAAGTGCGATTGGAAAACGGGTAGAGCTAGAACTCGCAAAAACTCCTTTCTAGTTAGCGCGGTCATTGGCAAGCTGCCCCAAGCAGTGTACGGCTAAAGGAGTGCACTTTTTTTGTTGACACGTGCAATCGGTCGTCGCCGGCCAGCTCTTCTTAAAAAAGAATTGTGCTCCTGGTATTGACTTGTAAGTTTTACGCGACTTTCTCAAGTATAGTATTTAAAAAGCGTGTACAGCGCATCAGCTTATAGTGTAAATCCTAGGGGAAAAGCATACGAACGAAAAATTGCATTTGAAGCTTCGAAGCTTGTTGTTCCTTTTGCTGGGTCATCATTAACTATGATTAACGACGTTTTTGATTTGCAAAGTGATACTTTTAGCTCCTCTAAAGTTTTTAGCTCCTAAGAGTCAAAAGCAGTTGGAATGTGTGGCATATGAACGCCCGTTTTCGCGTATTTTAATGTCATAAAAAGATACAACCACACTTAATGAAGTTCGATGAGTTTTTTCCTGGAGAGTAGAAAATGGGAAATATGGACTGATATTTCGATGCTATACGTACCATTTTTAGGTAATTGAAAAACTTCTTCAATTGATTTCGGCAAAAGGACCAACATTTTATCGACAAAGCAATTCAAATCAAGTTTTTCCAACGAAATTCGAACGTTATTAAAGCCATAAGAGATGTTGGAACTGTCCGATTTTCTGAAATTGTTGAACTCTTATGAAGCTTTTAAGACCGTTGACCTGATCGAGGTTGTACAGCTTTTCAAATTCTATCCCTTAATTGATACCTAATCATTACCTTATTCATACCTAATCGGCGGAAAGCGAGCTTATTCTAATTTTCCCTTCTACATGAAGAGACTTTCCAAAGGAGATAGTACTTGGAGTCATTTTATTTTTCCTGTTCAAATTAACTCCAAAAAATTGTACCTTAACCAGGATTTCCTACGCATGACGTCCTGTTGTACAAAACTTTCCGTCTTGGGTAGGGCGAAGATTGCATCTGTAATATAAATCGCGAGTTTTATTTTGCGCTGAATGAATGTTTTCTTTGTTAGGTCTTATTATTTCTTTAAAAAAAATCTATAAGTTCTCATACTGGGAAAAATGTTGGAATATTTGTGAAGGTGCCTTTTCATGCCATTAAGTATGGAATTGCAGATCGTTTAAATTGCCGTCGGCTTCGCTGGCAGGCCTTCAAGCGGCCGGTCGAATTTATTGACTTGGTAGGTCCGATTCCATAAACCGCACCCAATAGTCAATCTTTGTGGACGCACTGATGGTTGGTCATACACTTGTGGAATGTGTTGGCTCTAATAACGGCAATTTTACCTGTTATAGCCGCGATCCAAAAATGGGCTTCGCCCGAGAAGATGATTTTTTGGCCAAAATCCGGATCTTTGGCCAACATTTCCAGTGCCCTATTGGCGAACTCACGGTGTTGTCTACGATCGTCCGGCTTCAATTCTTGCGCGTTAGGCCTAGATCCAGCCAAAAAAAAAATAAGCCGGGCATCTAGCGATGCCCAGTTAAGCTGATCACGGCGGAATCGACATTTCTGAGTCTTCTTCGATACTGGCGGCCACAGCGGCTATGTTTTCTTCATTTCGCACCAATCTCTGTCTTATTGGTGTCTTAAGGTCCAAAAGAGTTTACTCACGCTCCAAGTATTCCACTGTGTGATGCATTTGCTGCACACTGAAGCCTTGATGACGACCGACCTCACGACAAATTTCCTCCGAAATGTTTTGTTCTTAGCAATCTGAAACATTTCCATGGGAATTTATTCAAGATAACCCTGATACCTAATACGTGAGGTACATTGCAATTGCGACTAAAATATTAGATCAAACTCAGAGTATACTCAAAGTAGATGCAATAGATACATGCAGGGCCTCAAAAGACATAACCGAATCTCGGTTTTCTCAAAATTTATCATGTGATTTCTCATTTGACGGTCTTATCCGATATAGAACTTGAGTATTATTTTTTTTTATGATAATCCATTCATATCAAGCAAGTGGATCGCAAAACCTTACACCGTACCCATTCTCGTGCTTAATCTCTGAATGACCCTTTTTTTTATCAATGACAGTTGGTTTTGGAACTGGCAATAGATTTTTTCAGTCTTATAGAAGTCGATGGAACTTTGGCTCATTCAAAAATTGGTCTGAACCGCAGATGAACCCTGCCTGAAGAACTCAAAAACTAGGTCGGAAACGTCACTTTTCTTACGTCAGCTACATATACGAACTGTCAACTTAGTACTCAGTCACATATTTCTTGGATAGATTCGACGGCTACCCTCCATAAACATCAACTAAAAAAGCTCTTCATGTGACCGATCTATAAGACAATCAAAACTGATCAGCCAGCTGTCAGACTTACTAAACTAGATACTTAAAATACCCAACTGTCAATGTGATTGCACGGTCCAAACCTACGACTACACGTGCCATTTTTCGTACTAAATTATGACATGATGACGTCACATGAAATCGACCTTTCGGTCATCGAATGGACACGAGTGTCTTTTGTGAGAGTGCGCTGCGACAACCCGCGTGACCAACCCGCTTGACAGGCGATCACACGTAGTGACAAACTTAAGACAAATGTTTACGTCATAATGACCTCGTCAAAATTGTGTAATCGTAGAACTACTACCTACATTGCCTAGGCCAAGACGTACCCAAACCCGACGTCTGCTGTATTACGCACTTCGCTTAAATATCAGAACACAACGGCGCAAAATACGAGCAACAAAAGCAAGCCCAACCGAAATCAAACTCCTTTTAACCCTGAAAATCAGAAACAAAAGAGAACCCACTCAGTCAAGTTGATATTACCATCTTCGTCGGTCCCCTTTCTTTACTTGTTTTCTTCTCCTCCTAATTCCAATCCAACTCCAACTCAATCGTCTTTGTTTTTGGTTCGCTTTGTGTATTCACCCCTCCCACACTAGACTTAACTACAGCCGATCCAACTATTTATCCATAAACGACAAAATCGGTCCAAATCCACAACACAACCGCCATAGCATTTTATCATCTTCATCATCATCGTCGTCCATTGGCGAGCATTGCTCCAAAAAAGGGTGACGACAAGGACTGCTCTATACCCTGTACCTGCACCAGACGGCTAAGGTTAACTAGTTCTTGTTCGTCTTCGCTTTTGTTCTTCTTTGGCTTCTAATTCTTGTTTGTATTCGGATTTCAGTATTGTGTTCCTGTTCAGGGTCGTTTTCCAAGAAAATCGGTTTGTTTTGCTTTGTCCCCACCCCGTTTGGTTGTTTGCCGCAGTTCTTCTCCAACATCAAATCGCTTCGTTTATCTAAAACGAATCGAACAAAATTACTACGTAATATGAAACACCAACAACCGACGTTTGTGTTTGATTCGATTACAAATACGCACACATCCGTTGGCGGCGCATCCAGTAGAGTCATCTCTTTCTGTTTAAAATTCCTATATACTGCCAGTGGCGTTGTGTTGTTGTTGTTCATTCGGCGCGATTAGGGTGGATTTGTGTATGTGTTTCGTTTGCACACACACACACACAGAGCTCTGGCAATATTTTGTGACGAAGTGACGACGCACGAGCAAGGTCGTTTGAGAACAAACTCAATCATTGCCTGAAGGTCGTCCTTTGGATCACGTGACGCTCTCGACAATGGACGATGCTGCCGCTCTGTTTTATGACGAAACGAAAAAAGAATAAAAAAAAAAAAAGTAGGTACTTCCAACCACCACTACCACTGTTGTCAGCGCAATCTCTCGCAATGAGGAAGGGGTCATCATCATCATAACTGTTCGGCGGAAATGTATGTACGAAGTTTTATTTTTGGAAAAGCGATTTCGAATTCCCCCCTTGTGAGTTGTTTGTTGTGAGTGAGTGCCGTCGCGGTGCGCCAAACCCAAACTCAAGAGGGCAATAGCAGGAAAATGGTTTTGGTTCAATGAAACAGAGCGCTGCCGTTGTCGGTTCGGCGATACATTGATATATATAGCAGTAGCAAGTGGGAGAGGGTTACATTGAGAGGGGGAGTGCTCTGTTGTTTTTATTTTTACTCGAAGTCATGGGTGATTGACAGAGATGAATTGTACGACTACACCAGTGTGTTGGTAAGAGAGACGAGACGTTTCCGCGCGGGGGCTGACGGCTGACATTTGGTTGTGATAACATTCCTGGGTTATTGACACCCGGTGCCGTTGAGAGATGACGATGACGATGCGATTTGCGGTTTGCTTTGCGCTGCTGCTGCATTGTGAATGGGTGGATGCAAGCGACATGCAGAAGTGATGACGTTCTCTTGCTTTGTTTGTCGCACACTTGTTTGATCTTCGTTTTTAAATCAAGAATATCAGAGGCAGTTGTTTACATAAAAATTTGTATTTGTGTCCGGGGCTCGGTATGTCATTTGAGGTAAATACTTTTGATTCCACTGTCGGCATTGTTATGTAAATAGGGATGTACGGTACATACCTAGCTAGCTATTGCCAAGACGAAGTGGGTATATTGGTGTAGGCTTATTGAACTGGTGACTGCTTTATACTTTTGAATTCGTATCCGGTATCCGGTATCCCCAAAGGCGTTCCATCTGGTACCAGGTGGTAATCCATGTAAAAGTATGCACCTCTGCTCAGTACGACCTCGCGTCATAAGGGTAAAGCGACAGTTTTGCGTTGGGATGGTTTACAAAAGTGTTAGCTGCTTGCAAAATGTCGGCCACTTTTGATCCTAACGTCTACAACTGCCGGGTGGCAGCTACTTTTTATTTATCCAACAAATTTTAGTGAAACGTAAAGAACCCTGAGGCTTTATTAACAACCAACGAGGATGAATCGAACAGCAGGTCACAATCGACATCTAGGTATATCTTTGAGGGGGTAAGGTACTCTGTATACCGACCTACCTCGTTTCTTCTATAGGAATAACCTCTGATAACATCTCAGCTGAAATTGAACGAAGAATAGGTTAGAGCGAGACATGGGGAAACCTGTGCACCCGCAACACTTAGATCAGTGTAGGTAGATCCATTGTGACGCCCTTGGGGGTTGTAAGACTCCCATATTATGGAAATCTATGACACCGGATATTCAAGCCATCCCGAGGCTATTACAAATTTATGCAAGTCTTTTATAGACTTTTTAGAGAGACCTTCCATAGTATAAGTCTTAGAAAAAGTGTCTCCAAACAATTCTGTATCTGAAGTGTCAGTGTGCCGGGTAGTGGCAAGGAAAGTTTGGAGTGTCCTCATCACTGCATCCTCTGCACGAGTCATCAGTACTGATTCGCATTTCCTTGATTAGATATTTCAGCATGTTATGTCCTGCGACAAAACATACAGGAGAGGATAACGATTGCTTGCTCATTTGTCAGACTCTTTTTGTCTTATTTTTATCATCGACTGTCCACATTTTACTGCCTATGACGCAGGAATCGAGTTCACTCCAATTATCGTATGTCGCTGCCAGTATTTTGTTCCCAAATCCATTTCTAATGTAACAAAGAGGAACTTTATGTTTTGGGATCGGCTGGTTGAGTAAAGTGAAGAACCTTTTCTTGCCAGCTCACCAGCTTTTTCATTACCGGGCTGTCCTTTGTACGAGAAGATTTGTGCTAAGCTCCAGGAACCTGTAGCTCTTCGTGACAGCGACTTACAAGCTAAGATTGAATCTCTAAAAGAATAGCTCTTGATAACCGCTGTTTCCTTGGCCTTAAAAGGCAGTTGAGTAAAGTAGAATCCTATACCTACCAACTGAGGAGACTCTGTATACGACTTTGAGGCGGCTCTACAGTAATGAACTGTGGCCAGGATTGGGGTGATCAAGGGGAGCCCTCCTACTTTATGCCGCCGCAGCCTGGACTCTATATTTAAAGCGGATGAAGGTATCCTCGGTCGCTTTAAGAGATAAATTGTTTGCAAAATGTTTGGTTCCGTTTGCGTTGGCCGGGCCTTGGGATAGGAGATTCAACGACGAACTATACGAACTGTACAGCGAAATAGATCTAGTTACGAAATTCCGCATCGGTCTTCGGAAATGGTTAGGGCATGTAGAGCCGACTGATACCAATGCCCCGACCCGTAGTGTCTTCGACTTCTATACAGAGGGACAACACAGTAGTGGAAGACCCCGTCACAGGTGGCGCGCACAGGTGAGAGGGCATATCATACAGCTGGCAGTTAAGTAACGTCCTCAAAGGATCATCTTTACCTTCAAGAAAAGTGATAAAAGGGATTGTGCAAATTATAAAGGCAGTAAATGCATCACTTTTAAGCCTCCCGCACAGAAAAATATTTGTCATATTTAGTTTTGGAAACGCGTTGCGGACGAGACTAGGTTTGGGCCAGTATTTTTCTTAACTTAACTTACACAATAAAACTTGAGAAGGCTTGAGCGTATGCTACCACTGTCTACACATATGTTTTGAAGTAGACTTGTAGGATGCATGCGGGCATGTGAACGGCTCCGGAGGTGATCTACTTACTTTAACGGGCTTTCGACCAGTGAAATGTCTCTGCCTGAGATATTGCAGCCTTCCGTGGTCTGCTATTCCGAGCACTTTGCTTTCAGCTCTACAATGCCAGCGCTCTGGCATCCACTATGGTTTGTTCTGCGAAATGAATGTTCGATCTTCCTTTTGTCGTCTCGGAACTGCTGGCTCAAGATTAAAAGATCCTCTGACCTGGACATGAAGCAATCATCGTGTGTTCTAACGTTTTGGGGTTCATTTATATCTTTGTAAAGCTCATAAAGTTCGCGGTTGTATTTTCTATTTCGTTGATGAGTTTCCTTTTCGTACTAGCACTTGGCACAGTAGAACAGAACTACATGAAAAAGTGTTCAATGAGCGTGCATTTTGTCCTTCGAGTCGTTAGGTTTTAACTGTCAAAAGTCAGTAGTAAGATTAGATATTCTTCCCCGGATCTGTACTTCAGCGTCTCTCGTAGAGTTGATGTAATAGCTTCTGCTTTCAAACCTGCCGAGTTTCAAGTTCTTCAACAAGATTTGCATCACCTGCGAACATTTTGTCTCCGGACGATGGACGAGCGGTTGGGCCAAAGATTGCACGCATCCATTAGTGTGACGCTGAACGGGTCATCATACACGTCTTTCTTTAGGTAGCCCTCACTGCTTCCGGTGCTATTTACTTACTTTTTTGATGATGTCGCGATACTTACTCCACAGGGACCTGTGTTAAATGAGTGTAGAGTGAAGAGTTTCGCACTCATGAACTCTGTATAAGTAGGTAGGAAGCTACTCCAGGTATGCTAAGCAGTGGCGTAGCGTGGGTTGAAGCCGCCCGGGGCAGACCCAAAAAAAGGTCTACGGTTTCAACCAGTTATACCTACACATATATGTATGTCAATAAACTTGGTAAAATTTCTGTTCAAAACTTTGTCAACTGTTGTTCGTACTATGTTCTTTCTAGCAAGTAAAGCAAAAATGAAGCCGCAAATTTAAAATGTTCCCATATTTGTTACTTTCCGATTTCCCAATCTTTAAGCGGATAAAAAGGAGAAGCTGGTAATATTTTCTAAAAATAAGTTCTACGTACATGTTATGGGATTTTCATTAAAAGTTTGGCATTGTTATTATTTCAAAGATATACCGATGATATGTGAACACAGATCGGGATATTTATATTATATTTAATATGTATTTTGGTCAAAATCGTTGGAGCGGATTTTGTAAAACTATGCACTCAAAACAGCAGCAAATATTGAAATGTTTAGTTTGCAAAATACAATTTTCTTAACTATCTAACTGAAAACTGAGTACTATACATAAGTTATTGTTCGGGATGTTAGCATTATACTTGATTCTTAATGTTTTATCGAAATCGAAAATAGGGTTTTCGAGATATGAGCAGATTTTAAAATAAGCGTTTTCGGTGATTCGAATTGAAAATTAAGGACGCAATCATTTTGAAAACATAAATTTTACAAGTTTCCATTTTGGTCAAAATCATGCCGTTTTGAGGTAAACTAGGGAAAACTATATTTTTCAAAAATGATTTTTTTCAAAAATCCATTTTACGATAATACAGAGAAAAACTGAGTTTTCCATTAAGTTAGAAATGACCATATCACCTTAGAGATGCATTTTTGTTACAATCGTATGGACCGTTTTCGAGATATGTTCAAATTTCAAAAGTACCGTTACTCGATTTTTTAGGGGAATACCAATTTTGGTTGAAAGCGTTAAAACCGTTTTCGAACAAATCAAACTGGTATGAAAATTTTATATGGGAAGTACCGCATTAATATTGAGGTTTCCATGTAAAAAAAAAAATGCCCCGAACTGAAAGCCCCCAAACTCAAAATTCGAAGTTTGAACGAAATCCGGGAAGACGTTTAGGCTGTAGGCCTCGGGACTTACGGACAAACAGACAGACGGACAGAACTTTGTGGCCAAGTTTTTTTAGTTCCTCTATCATCGTAATGTCAGAATTGATTAACATCTCGAGTTCGAAAATTGTTATAATTTGTGTGTGCTGTACAGCGTTGTCATTTCTGAGAAAATGAAGTTGCATACTAGGGAACAGCGCTCATTGGATTTTGTTGTTAAGCAACACAAGGAATGTAAGCTTTATAAATAAATTCGTTGGACTGAAAAGAGAATCCGTTTTGTAAATTTTATATACACCAAAACCTCGCTTTGCGTCTTTCCGATTTGCGTCTTTTCGAAGTTGCGTCGTTTAAAAATGATCCTGGTTTCGATGTTGGGACGATTTTATTTCAGTTTGCTTTTTTGTTATTCTTTTTTGTTAATTTTTTTTTTGTAAAAAGTGGATTGCCCAATATTAAGGCTAACGAGTTTACACTTTACGTGAAGTCAATCATTTTGGAGAAATAAATATTAAGATAATTAAGGTTAAGAATCGTTATTTCAATTTGAGTCGTTTCGATTTGCGTCGTGATTTTTCTGGTCCCAATTAACGACGCAAATCGGGGTTTTTGGTGTATTTAAAAATTGTAACCGCTCCAAATTACTGATGCTAAGTCAAACTCTTATTCTAGTCGCAAGATAATCTCTGGCGAACGTCTGACAAAAGTCTGCCAGATGTATGTTTTAGAGCAAAGCCCTGCAAAAACTTGTTGCGTCAACTATTTTCATTTCATTCTTCTATAGACTCAACTTATGTATCAATAATTTAACTCAAGCCCTGATTTTTTAAATCTTTTCCCTCTTACCCATCGCATCACTAACCCACCGGTATCTTTCTTTGCAGAAATGGCGATTGACGTCCAACTACCCCAAACTCGATGTTCCGAAAGCAGGTCGCTGTAAGACACCATATCTCATCAACAAATTCTCACAAAAGATTATAAAACGTTTACAACTAATTAACACACAAATACGCATGCACACGCATCCAACTCACAGCCATGTCATCATCAATAAAAAGTGAACCATCCGCATACAGTGCGGGTCACGGCAGCACAATCACTAACATCGTTGGCGTTCAACAGCCATCGACAACATCATCATCCATCATTCGCAACAATGTCTCTGTGACGAACATTAAATGTGAAGTGGACCGCAATAGCAGTGCTATTCGTTCCATCCATCCATCGGCGCCCATCGTGACAACATCTTACTACAACAAGGGCAACGGGGCAATACGGATTCCGGTGACCAAGGGCGATGAGTCCGACTCGGAGACTGAGCTGTCGCACATCGAAAACCTTAAGGTCACCCGACGAGCAGTTAGTCAATCAGTGAAGAATGGCCCGCGGCCAATGTCGTGGGAGGGCGAACTCTCCGACCCCGAACCGGACCCCATGGACACGGAGAATTCGACAAGCTGCGACAAGACTTTCTCCTCTGCGCCCGTGACAGTGATCAAGAACGACCCCGATTGCAAGCTCGATCAGATCTGCGTCGAGATAAACTCATCACACTACGTAAACAAGAAGCCACAGAGTGATCCTATTAACCTTAAGTATGAGCCAGGCCTCCTGGCCGATCCCACCGGCAGCAGTAACTCGCCGTTGCTCGCCCGCTCCAAGACGACAGCCAATCTGTTGCCCGCCAATCCTAGCCCCGATTCTGCCATTCATTCCGCGTACACGCACAGTTCGCCGAGTCAATCGCCGCTAACGTCGCGTCACGCCCCCTACACCCCGTCGCTGAGTCGCAACAACAGTGATGCGTCGCACAGCAGCTGTTACTCGTACAGTTCGGAGTTCAGTCCGACGCACTCGCCCATTGCAGGCCGACACAACATGTACGGCGGCAGCTACAATGGCGGGTCACTTCATCATTCCGTTTTGTATCGGCCGACAATTATCGACAGCGGTAGCAGTGCTGCCAGCACGTCGTCGTCGGATCCACAGAATCTATCACAAGCCGCTGTAGTAGCAGCGGCGGCATCTGCGCTGGCCGCAGCCGCCTCCACATCAATCTCCGTGAATGGCAGCACCCCGCCGGGACTCAAGACAGAAGAGTTGCTCTTCGACAGTGAGGCCATCCCCTCGGCGGGTATTTCACGACAGCAACTAATCAACTCACCGTGTCCCATATGTGGTGACAAGATCTCCGGTTTCCATTATGGCATCTTCTCGTGCGAGTCGTGTAAGGGCTTCTTCAAGAGGACGGTACAGAACCGCAAGAACTACGTCTGTGTAAGGGGCGGACCCTGTCCAGTGACGATCTCCACCCGGAAAAAGTGTCCGGCGTGTCGCTTCGAGAAGTGCCTTCAGAAGGGCATGAAATTGGAGGCGATTCGTGAGGACAGGACACGCGGAGGGCGGTCCACCTACCAGTGCTCCTACCAACTGCCCAATTCCATGCTGAGCCCACTGCTGAACAATGAACAATGTGGTCAGCAGCAGCAGCAGCAACAGCAACAGCAGCAGCACAGCTCTCGCATGGGAGTGAATGGTTTCGTAATTAAGACAGAACAGCCCGACAGCAGCACGGGTGGCACATCGACTCCAACACCGGGAAGCAGCGGCAGTCATCATCACCACCATCATCATCATCACCATCAACAGCAGCAGCAGCAGCAGCAGCGTTCGCCGAGTCACGAAATCCCCACCTTACTGCAGGAGATCATGAACGTTGAGCATCTGTGGCAGTATAATGCAACCGAGTTGGCACGACTGAATCAACCGTTGTCGTCGTCGTCCTGTTCATCGTCATCGTCAACGTCGGCACCGACATCGGCCCCGCCTGGTAATATTGCGTCAAATCCGCTGCTGGCCAGCGCTGGTCTCTCGGCGAACGGAGAGAATGCAAATCCAGACTTAATCGCCAACCTGTGCACGGTGGCCGATCATCGGCTGTACAAGATCGTCAAGTGGTGCAAGAGCTTGCCGCTGTTTAAGAACATATCCGTGAGTTGTGGTTTGAATAATTTCAGATTGATTCTAATTTGAATTCCATTTGCAGATTGATGATCAAATTTGCCTGCTGATCAATTCGTGGTGTGAACTTTTATTGTTTTCCTGTTGCTTCCGATCTATCGACACACCGGGGGAGATCAAGATCTCACAGGGGAAGTCAATCAATTTGGCTCGGGCGAAGTCGAATGGTTTGCAGGTGAGTTCCCTTGAAATCAACGATCATTTGGTTGCCCCAGTTTTAACTCAGCTATGAGGAGCTTTTCAGTAGGGTTTTCAAAAAGAGCTGTTCAGTCAGGGGAAGGCAAATACTTGAGTGACCAACCGACTGGTCATGCTTTTATACTTCTGCAGATACGCTTTTCTCCCAAAATCGCTGCCCCCTTCAAAAGTCGGCTACAACTATAACTACAACCAAAGGGAACAACGAAATGTCATTATCAGTCCTTGCAGACGACTCAAAAACCCCGAAGTAGTCGGCGCTGGGGTCTTCTCCGAAGCCATTCTCCGTCAGCCTATTCCGAGGCATTGCAGTGTCCTTCGAGTCGATATTCGTCTAGCCTAAGTCTGGCTGTGGATTAATACAACATCGCCAAGGGGTATTATCATTTCTATCGAAAGCCAAGTGTAAAACACACTAAATAAACCCTAGTAACGAAACTATCTGCGCGGACGCGAACTCGGAGAGACGCCCTTCCTGGTCAGATGCAAAAAGTGATATGAACCCAATTTGCCTGCCACATCCACCGAGCTGCGTTTCGCAGCCTACTCTATGCTACCTAATAGAGCAGGAGGGATTTCCCTGCTCTCTCTCATACGACTGATCTCGTCGTTTAACATTCGGCCATCCTTCATCACACTGTCCTCAGTGTGGGTACCTTTTATCCATTATTTCAGGATACCTCCTCATCCAATATTTCAGGATTCTTCCTTATCCAATATTTCAGGACTACATTAAATCCAATATTTCAGGATTCTTCCTCATCCAATATTTCAGGACTACATTAAATCCAATATTTCAGGATTCTTCCTCATCCAATATTTCAGGACTATTTCACATGTATGAAATTTATCATACCATGTTTTCCTTCGTTCAGGTACGTTGCTATTGGAACCACCAATGAAAAAGGTCAGACCATTGAAGTCCATCCCAAATTCCAGTAGATTCCAAAACACACGCCCTCCAGCCTTGGGTTTAGAGATCCTCAGAATTACTCAAAGAACAGTCGGAACCAAAAAGTTCATCCTTATTCGGCGGTAGATTCAGGGTCAATACCTTGCCTTAGAGTAAATCGATAAATAGTCAGAACTTCACTGTTAAGTCAATTCATCAATAAACTCTAGACCAACACTTTGGGTTTAGAGATCCTCAGAATTACTCAAAGAACAGTCAGAACCAAAAAGTTCATCCTTATTCAGCGGTAGATTCAGGGTCAATACCTTGCCTCAGAATTACGCAGTGAATAGTCAGAACCCAACAGTTAAGCCAAATCACCACATATGTAACTTCTGGGCCAATACCTTTTTACGTCACCTTTTTAACTTCGTCTTTCTTGGCTTCATTACTTAAAGGCTATTTCACCTTATTCCAGATACACCAGATGTATCTTACTTACATTTTGATTCAATCAATCATTTCTTTTTAATCAATCTTCATAATGCTTTAATTTTAAAATTCCTGCTATCGATGTTAATCACATTAATACTCGCTAACCATTTTAAATTTATTTTCTGGTAGACCAGTTTATTAACTTATTCGCTGCTCTGAAAGGCTTTTAATTTATTATATGCTGAATTATTTTTCAAGATCGTTAACAATGCTTAATTGCAAACGCTATTCCAATCCTGTCCATTTACGAATATTCGTATTGCAAAATCAAAAGAATACGTTTTAAACTATTCGATTGCACCACACTTAAGCCTGTTAATGACGTGAGACCCTTGCTCCGACTCTAACTCATTGTTTTAGAAAACCGTTTCTATCCTCGTCGCATTACTCTAGTCGCAAATAACTTTCTCAGATAATCAAGCGCTGATCGGGAAGCCAAAGATCAACTCTTCTGGCTAAACCCTTCCACCGGTGATATTTAACTATTTGCGTTCAGTGTTTAAGCGTCTTTGTATTTATATTGTACCATGTTTTGCTTTATCGAACACCATATCTTCAAAAAAGTATGTTTGAGATTTGCGTTTAAATTAGCCGCCGTTGACTCTGTACAACCTTAATTTGCTGACCGGCACGTTCATATAATTCGGTCAGTGAAATATCATCATCATCATCGGACTTCTCTTCATGCAGACATATGTTCGTTCGGTAAACTGTTGCGTGGTTGAAATGCAAGTAACAGTTCTGGAGGAGTTTGCTAGTTATGTTGTGTTTAATTGGATTGTTCGAATATGACAATCTTGTCTCTTTCAATCTAGCTTACTTCTCGCGGCGCTCAAACAGCATTTTGTACGTGTCGTACTCCATTTTTAGTACAATATTCCTTGAAAACTGTCGATTTGAACGCTGAGCCGCGATCACTTATAATTGGTATGGGGAATCTGAAGGAATATGATAGTTTCACCAGTGACAGGAAGACGGCTTTTGCCTTTTGCATTTGTTGCTTTTACTTGTCTGCGAATTAACAATTTTGGAAGGCTATCAATTATTCCAAAAATATACATATTTTAAGAAAAACGATCCAAATGATCGATGTGTTTGAAGTTGAGTTGCAACTTGGGAATAGGGTGTACTTGATATCGGGTTTCATCCTTTTTCCCTTTTATCGTATGAACATTTGAGGCATCTATTCAGATATTTGGGGGTTAAATTTTAAATTTAAGGAACAAGTATTGTTTTTTGATGTGCATCATCGTTGATTCCAACCTGCAAGGATCGATGTCTTCGTGGAAAGACTTTACTATCCGCGATCTGAATCCATGCGGTACACAACCCTCAGCCCTTTCGAAGTTCTTTTGAATATACGTCAAGACTAGTATAGCTTTCTTCGATGATTTTCTTCTTAGGGTTTTCGCTGCTAAGAAAAAGTATTTAGTTTCTCGAAACTATGCATCCTGCCTTTATAAAATAGCTACCCGACCGTATATCTGGAACCGAATGATCTGCATGTCGAATCCAGCTTCTTGCATTTCCAATAACTCCTCAACTGAATTACCGCTCATGCATCAGCATGCCTACTCCAGTTGGTAATCAATGCGATGAATTTTCAACCACTATCTAGCGATTCGTTGATTAAATTCACTTTTGTTTGAGTAATTTTTAGACTGCCAATGAAGATTTGAAAATGTTTTTATTCTGTATAAATTATATTTAAACCTTTCCAAAATGTCTACTATCACGTCCATAACTATGATACTTTCTTTTCATCTCTGTTGTAGCTCTGCTGAAGAACGAAACAGGTCGTTTTTCCTCTGTGTCGTTGACTTGTATTAGAACGCCAGTCATTCCTAA
Source organism: Cheilosia variabilis (assembly GCA_951230905.1). Classification (NCBI taxonomy): domain Eukaryota; kingdom Metazoa; phylum Arthropoda; class Insecta; order Diptera; family Syrphidae; genus Cheilosia; species Cheilosia variabilis. The sequence goes on from OX579679.1 coordinate 47,383,119, forward strand.
CGCACATGCGTTTGTAAGAAGCTCGTGATCCTTTTTAGGATCAAATACAGCTTAAACCTAACAGCTGCTTAACTATTTTTTTTTTTAATGTATTAATATGGATTCCGCTCCATGTCACCTCATTTGAAAATATAATCTTTCTTCCTGAGCAGTTTATTTAAAGGATGCGCAATTTATGCATTCAATAATGTCCTCACTCGCTCAAGGCCACTTGGCTTCGGGTACACTTTTATTGCTTCAATTCTTATACTGTGTAGCCATTTCCACAAAATGCGTATCAGGTACAGGATCTTACTTATCATTGTGAATGTTTAGATTAAGTTCCTTTAAAATCTTTAGGAACTTGTCAACTAGTTCGAGAACTGCGGGTATATTTTCCTCAAAAATAATTACATTCTCCATATGGAATATACTACAACTTTGTTAAAGGTTAGACATAGTGTGACGATCTCCATGAGTCGCAGAAATATAAACGGTGCATTAGTTAGTCCAAATGGTACACGCTTAAACTGGTAACGTCCACGTTGCCTTGCAAACGCCGTCAAATGGCTAGACTTTTCATGCCTCGGAATATGATCGCATGCACTCTTTAAATCCAGGGAATAAATTCTGAACATTTTTCATCGAGCTTAATTATAGCTCCTCTGTATTGGACATTGACATGTAATTGATTCTTTTATAATGAACACACGTTCGAAGCGTATCATTTTGTTTTTCACTATCAATACAAGTCTCGCGTATTCGGAGGTGGATTCTTTGATTTTATTACTATCGAAGAGTTCATCAATTATTATGGAACATGATACGGTTTATAACGCACTATTTTCTTTTCCTTCAGACGAGTTTCTATTTCCATACAATTGGTTACCCCAAGCTCACTGATATGGAATGCCACATTTCGTCGATAGTTATTTAAAATGTCTATTAAATGGTTTCTATCCCTAAGTGTACACGTAAAGTCGCCAATGGAAATGTCTTCCTCCATAATTTTAAATATTTTTCTTTAGAATTCGGAATTTCAGAATTTTCGTTGTCTTGTGGTCAAAGAGTAGTATTATCGTTGTCTATTATTTCCTTCCTTAAAACTGCCATGCTTTTTGACAAGGGAAAGCTGTGGGGCATCTAGAAAGCCACGACTTAGTATCATTGCAACATCCCGAAGTTGATTTTCAGCAGTCATAATTTTTTTACTTCTCCGACTACCCTTTGTTGACCGACGATACTTGTAAGTACCACAATGTTAAAATAGTATATACAACTAAAAGATGGTATCAACGCCCAACGCTTCTTTTAAGTACAATTTAACCTCTTTCTGTTTTTTTTTGTTTAGTTTCATCCACGGCCATACTTATCTTTTTTTTTGAGAGCTTACTGGAACATGAATAGTAATTTTTATTTCGCCGACTTTGTAAATGCTTAGTTGATTCGCATATTGAGCCCTCTGATGCATCGAAAAACTCAGAGTCCAGTAGTTACCAAAACCTTTTAGTTTCGCTTTGCATTCCTCGTCGTCCCAATCGAATATTGGACTTGGAATGTTACGTCCACCTATCGTCATTGGTGTTTAACAAGCGCGAACGCATTTTACCAGATGGTTCGTCTTTATAGTTGTTATTGTACGACCGACAGCACGTTTTGCATTAGCGACCGAAGTGAGCCAACTTTGAGCACACATACCTACTCGTAGTACGTAAAGTAACGGGATTGTTAATATTCTTTTACGGTTCACCAGTTTGAGAGTAACTCTTCCAGTATGGCTTAGGATCCGCACAAATGTTTGCTTTGTCAATTTCATTCTATTCCGCGTTTTATTCTGTGCTTGCGTCGATTTAGAAGAATTTAGAGTCACCAGAAGTTCGGAAACAGTTGAATAATTGGCGGTATTAACATTGTTCATCAGCGATATTATGTTTGTTTTTGATGATCGATGTAGTTTCCAATTTCCCTCGACATATACAGACAATTTCATAAGCCTAGTTTTTAAAGGTATCATGATCTAGTTTTCTACATCCCATTAACTCAGCATACACATACCACGATTGTCCTCGAAACAATGAAAATCCTCAACCATGCAATTTTGTTTTGAGGTCCTCCCATATATTTATTTTAACCTATGCACCGCTAGTCAGCGTAAAACCACTACTTTATTTGTTTGTCCTCTCCCTTTACTTGTAATTACTTCATACAGCAAGGTAAGTTTACCATAACGAACTAGCAATATTTTTCTATTTAATGATTATTCTACCATCAATCCATAATACCAAGCATAATCAGCAACTTTATTACCTGTCCTAAAAAGGTAAATACGTAGTTGCACTACAATTCTACAAGACTCAAAACCAGGTTATTAAACCTTTTAAAATAAATCGGTCCAATAGCTATCATAAGTAATCAATCCAATACAATTACAATATATTCAATGTTCTTGCAAATTACCAAACCAATCTATTCCAAACAAATTCTAAAATACGAGCGCTCGAAAATACTTGAAAATTGTAATATCTACAACAATAATGCATGATGTCATAAACAGAATGCAAAACATATCTACACTCCTGTGGACAAGAAGAAGATAAACATTTTTCGGAAGATATCATCCGTCGCATCGGTTGCATTTAATATTTTTATTGCACACCACTTACCCAATCTGAGGTTTGGCTCACTCAGATATTTACCTATGTGCGGACTTACACAACCCATGTTGAGGGACAATTTGACGACCCTTTTTTCCACTTTTATTGCCTTAGATATCGGTCGGTGATAGTCCTTGAGTAACAATTGTGCACACAGTATTCGGTATCTATAATACCCTTTTTTTTTTTTTTTTTTTTTAGCTATAGCGATATTACGCTTCACGACCTCTTCTTTTTTTTTTTTTATTAGGATAGGCGTACGAACACTAGGGTTAACACTACGATTTCTCAAAATTTGTATCTATTGCACTAGATACCACTATCGGGCATTTAACACACACTCGGGGATCATATCCCACTTCTGAATTGTAAAACACACTAAATAAACCCTAGTAACGAAACTATCTGCGCGGACGCGAACTCGGAGAGACGCCCTTCCTGGTCAGATGCAAAAAGTGATATGAACCCAATTTGCCTGCCACATCCACCGAGCTGCGTTTCGCAGCCTACTCTATGCTACCTAATAGAGCAGGAGGGATTTCCCTGCTCTCTCTCATACGACTGATCTCGTCGTTTAACACAAGCTATAATTAAATCCGTAGCAACGAGTATTCAAATATTTAAAGCATTTGAAGATTGGCGTGTATCTCTTAAGGAGATTTTTCGACAGTGCCACTTCAGCCTTTGCTGGGGTCATAGTCACTTTTATCATACAGATGAACTAGCTAGACTATACCTACTCCAATGACTATAATACCGAAAGCGTTTACAACGTAGATTCTCCTTGGTCAAATGTTAGACATACCACAAGGCATAGATAGTACATTCGTCTGGCTTATTGTGGACACACAAAGATCCAAGGAACTTCTACGACCTAATATACTCAACGTCTCCAAGGTTGTTAATGTCGTAATGGGGTAGTACACCCCGAGGTATTGAAGACTGGCCGATAATTTCTCATCGAAATCCGCTTTAACTAAACTAGCCACGTAATTTGTCAGACCATTATCGTCGAAACGATAGGTCTGCATAACATAATTGATGCTTGTGTATTGTTTTGATACAAGAACTTCTGCGACCTAGGCTTTTGCTGAACGCGGCCAATAATAGTATTGCAGAATTTTATGCCACACAGTTCTGACAGGTTGTCAAAGAAGCCTGCCAAGTGTGCTAAATCCGGTCCTAGCTACTGGCACTCATGTCTAACTTGCCAGTCCCTCATTTAGGGATGATTTTATGGCGCCCGTAGTTCCGATCCCTGTCGTTTTGTTTTCCATGGCCTATCCTGCGTTGGACCTTTTGCCAAATAGTTTTTCTGTACACGTAGAACTCGACACATGTCTTTTGTACTCGCTATTTTATGCTGAGCTTCTCGTTAAGCTTTGGATCTAGAATAACTCATCTGTTCTGAACGATACAGAGAGCTGTTTCCTATTGAGTTTTAAGGCTGATATTTGTTAGCGTGGTACAATTAGTTTAGTTAATATCGCTCGGACAACAATCTGTGGCCTTTCTGTGATTTTATTAATTTCTGATGAGGATATCCCTGATGCTAGAACAACTACGTCGTCCGCATACGGGACTTCCTGCAACCCCAGTCAATCAAACTCAGCCAAAATGTTCTCAGTGATCATAAGCTACTACTAAGAATGCAGTTTATGACCTGTACGAATTTCTTCCAGTCAGTACTTGGACAGACGACGCTAGGAGTAGTTCTCTCTTTTGCTTTGTGGTGGCGTTACATTAATATTGTAAAAAATCAGCAAAACTATCGACGGGGTTAATTTTTTTTTTTTTTTTAAAGGTGCCTGATCCATTTACAGCATCCTTGCCTCCCATCCGCATGAATAAATCTTCTTCACGTCAATAGGTTTCCACGTAGCCGAATGTGTCAGTCAAAATTCATTGTCAAGGACTTTTGTAAAACTTCTGTAAGCTCTGTATTAAGAATAACAATGAATAACCTGTACCTGTACGTGCAAATAACTTTACCAATGTTCGCAGTCAAAAAAGACACCTGACTGACTGCCTATAGTAAGAAAGACCGGGTTTCTTGTATTTGCACTTAGTTTAAACAGTTTGACACTTAATTTAAGCAACAAATTTAACAAATATTCAACTAAACTGAATTCAAAAAATATCATTCTCTCTTTTAACAGTCCTGCATTGAACGAATGCTGAATCTGACAGACCATTTACGACGATTGCGAGTCGATCGGTATGAATACGTTGCCATGAAAGTGATCGTTCTCCTTCAATCAGGTATGTTCACCCTCTAGCCCGAAAATTGCCACTCAACTAATCCTATTCCATCCTAGATACATCTGAGTTGCAAGAACCGGTCAAAGTTCGTGAGTGTCAGGAGAAAGCCCTACAATCGCTGCAAGCGTACACATTAGCCCACTATCCCGAGATGCCATCGAAATTCGGTGAACTACTTCTAAGGATTCCCGAGCTACAAAGAACGTGTCAGGTGAGATATGTACATACAACACACTCTTGTCTATCGGACAAATATTAAATCTCGGCTACTTGCAGCTCGGCAAAGAGATGCTAACAATCAAATCCCGTGACGGTGGTGGTGACTTCAATTTACTTATGGAGCTCCTCCGCGGAGAGCATTGACAAAAACTCAACAAACCGTTGAGGTATCATGCCTAAAGTTGTACTGCTGCATTGGAACTACCCGCCGTCACCATCACTATCACAACCAGTAATTGAGAAGATGTATGCATTTTCAACGCAATTTAAATTAATGTGCCTAAAATTGAACAATTTGAAAACAAAAGAAACCCAGAAAACCATTATTTTTCCAAGATCATCCAATCGCCAAATTCTGTTGATTTATTTGTTTTACTTTTAACCTCAAGACGTGGAAACAATACAGCAAATTGCATGCACGACTGTAAAATGTAGAAAAGAAAAAAACGCGCAAAACAAAAAAAAAATTGTTTGAAGAATTTAATTTAGAACCGTTTCCAGTGATAACTATAAGGAAAACAAAATGTTTAAGTATACAGTATACTGTGCAAAATGAGAACATAATAATTATTGTAAGCGAAGTGGATGAGCAACCCGTAGTTTCTAAGTAACCAATTGCCCCGTTCTGTTTACATTTGTTTGCTTTAATAATTAGTTTCCTTATTTTTAGCGAGAGGAATTAGTTTAAAATATTTGAAATCATAATTTCGTCCGTAGCCTTAAAAAGGATTTAATGGCGATTTGTTTTTATTTTATTTCTTTATTTGAACAATAGTAAATATTTATTATATTTTTTTTTTTTTATTTACAATTTTCAATATAGGAATTTTTTTTTAGTAGTATTTTACACGAGTAATCAAAATTATAGTTTTTTTTATATATACAAACATACTTGATATATTTTGTTTTATTTTAAGTTGATATATATATTTTTTAAATACAATGCAATAAATATATTGAGAAATATAGTTTTTAAAAGAATTTGTTATGATTTTCTTACTTGTTTGTTTTAGTTGATAGTTTGTTTTGGTCCAGACGTTTGTGTTTCTTTTCTGTTAGTTGTTTTGTATGTTTCTTTTGCTTTGTTTGCGAATGCACCACATTTGAATCGTTTCTTTTCGCATGTATTCTGTGTCCAGTGACGTGCGAGGTAGATCCAGTCAGGGAGTGACTTGCATATGAGGGGCGATGCGGTCATAAGAACGTTTTGGGTTTAATTTGTGATCAGTATTTCACGGTGAATAGAATTATGCCAAAAGACGGTTCCAAATTGTACAAATGTACATAGCTCAGTTTGACAAACTTATCGTACATAATAGGTCTGTTCCTTTACTTTTAAATCTTACGAATTTTTTACTAATTCTTACGAATTCTTACGAATTTTTACTCAATGCCGTTCCCTAACTCGAAAAATTCGTAAAAGAGAGCGTCATCGAGAGAGCAAGATATTACCCCTCCACTGAGAATCTTACGAATTTTTACTCAACAAATTTCTTGGTGTAAGAATTGAAAAAGCTGTCAATTAACAGCTGATTCGAAATTTGTTGTCCTATTTGACATTTGTTTTGATTTGTTGTATATTAAAATGGTTTCAACAGGCGGAAAAATAAAATGGAATGTTCTCCTTAGATTCTTTTGGTGGCGGCGAAATTCTTCCTCGCTGTAAGGAGTAAGAAAGGACAATCTCCTCCACGTAATTTTTAATGCTGTGCCGCTTTTTCCTCTTCTCCAATGCCTGTAGTTCAATCAATATACTCGGGTTCATGAATTCGATTAATTCCGAATCACTTTCATCGTTAGGTAGATAAATCAACTAATGTTGTTCGTAAATTAGCAAATCCTTCGAGTTAGCTATCAGATATTTCAACGATTTTTCGTACCACTTTTTTGAATTTTTGAATTATATATCTGTCGTTTTTCATAGAGAGAATTTATCCCCACCACTGCCATTTTGACAGTCTTTTTCCATTCTTACTACAAAAGTAAAGGAACAAACCTAATCATTCGAAAAATCACTGCTCGTTCTCCTACAAAGGACACTTTGTTGATAATACACATCGACAGAGACGTGGTAGAGTGCGCACCAAAGAAGAAGTTGTTGCTGTGTGTTAAGGATGACCCAAATTAGTCGATTAGCAATTCTTCACAGCACTTAGAGACACTCCCATTCACTTATAGATTAATTTGTGCGTTGTACTTGCTGCGAATGGCAGACAAGTTTTGCGTTAGATTCGCATTTTTGGTTGAGCAGATTCCTTAATGAGCAGTGCTCAAATTCAGGCGAAACGTTTTCGTGAGCGCCAAGGATTTGCTCTGAGTTGCTGAAGTAAATCGTTCGTTCACACAAAAACGCTTCAAGGTTTCGCCTTATAGAATGCCGATCCAGGTTAGGTGTGTAGGAAATCCAGAAGGTTTTGCTAGAACGCGGTTACATGTTCTAAAAGTCACTGTTTATGGATCTAATTTAACTAATGACCAACATTTGTTAAAAAATAATGCCGGCCTTAATGTTAAAGTCAATAAAGGGCCCTATAGAGCTCCCCTACTTGATGTGTCTCTCCATTTCATCGCTATTATGTTTGGGTTGCTGACATTCATCCGAGCCCAACTTTAGTACTATGCTTTGGCTCTTTGCCCGCAACCCAATCGTTGTGGCCTCTATGCCACCGTAAGCCTTTCTTTAATTGAAGCCAATACCGTCAATTTCCTACTGTTCAATAACTGTTTGTTGATTGTCCTTTCTACAGTTTGCCAAATTATCATGTCCTTTTTGCTGCTAAATGCAAATATTTCGAACGCTTGTCCCAATTTTTCAATTACCCCGTTTGGTGCAGTTGACGGAGAAAGTACGTTAAAAACTGTCACTTTGACACACGATCTATCTAATCGAAGTTTACATAGTCCACCCTCTATATTCATCAGAAGCCGGTCAAGCTCGTGAGAAAACGTCGATCTGTCAAGTCAATAGTACGTACAGTTGCCAGAAAGTGTGACAGTGGAGAATATACGCAGTCCCAGAAAACATTGCATTGATTCCAAAAGGGAATGATTGCTAATCCTGAACAGACCACACAATGACGGATTCTACTTGTTAAACTTTTTTATATTTTCCCTAAATTCTGGTGGAATTCGATTACCTATTTCAATTATTATTTGTGAATATTTTTCCCAGTTTTTATTTTATTAACAAAAATCACTATCTTCCTTCTGAAACCAATTTAACTTATATTAATTTTCAAATATAAATATAAATTCGTTAAGTAAACAAATTCTATTAAGTGTTTGTAACAAATTACTGTAATAATATAAAAATTAAACAAACATTGTGCCTTCGTGTAATCAGTATAATCATAAAAAAATAATAATACCATTTTGTAAGTAACTAATAACCAGAGATAGCAAAATCAACAAATGAACCAAAAGACTCAAAATAATAATTTCTGTTTTTAATAAAATAATTACGTATGCACTATTACTTTGCACATATAGATTTTCTACTAATCAAAGTCCTTCTATTGACAAACATAAAAACAACACAAACATAACAAGAAACGACTGAGAAACAATAATTGAAAATATTTACAGATTCTGTTGATATTAGCTAAATGATAAAAATAAATTAAAATTTATACACATTTCTAAATAAATGAAAGTAATATAATATTTTATGAGAAAACTGTACACAATTTTATAATAAACACAAAAAGTTAATCAAATAAGAGAAGGATCAAGCATTTAAGCAGTAGAGTTAAATCAATTCCATTAAACTAATAATAAAACATTTGTAGCATCTATATTATCTAGTTATGAATGTACTTAAAGTCGACAAGTTGAACAAGTGGTAAAGTCACAAATGAATTGTAAAACATTAGTTGTTTAGAAAGCCGAACTTTGTTTTTTACATAATTTAGATTTAAATTAAACTTTATACAGATGTGCTGAAGACTTACATTTACAATTAATTTACAATCTTTATATATATTAAAGAATTGATTCTTGTAAAAATTGGTTAACATTTTTACAGGGGAATAAAAGAAAACCATATAGAAACAAAGATTGATATATATAAAATAAAGAAGTTTTAAAATAAATGACAAAATTGGTTTGCTGATGCGGGTAAGTATTGCGAATTTCAACCTGTCGAACGCTGCTAAATAAAATTATATTTTAACAACAACAAAGTCCGCTAACACGAAAAATGGGAGCTACTGCAGAATATGCTCGAAAAACTGTATTAAGACAACCAATCTAATGACCGGCCAATTCTTTTTCCTTAAAGGTACATATTTAAAATGGGCTAAAATTGATGCAGACGATTGGTTCAAAATGACACTTCCGTCGAAACATTAGAAACCGTAACTTGTAAAATGCATCTTCTTGCGCCTAGTAAATGATCCGATATGGCGAGCAAATAAAGGGTGATTTTTTAGCTGGTTTGGTTTTGGCAACACTGGTTTTGACAGCTGACGTGTGTTTAGTACCTTGTGTCACTGTCAAACAGCTTCAGTTTGGTTTGCAATTTAACCATGGATCGTCTTATAAATGAACAACGCTTGCAAATTATTGAATTTTACTATCAAAATTCGTGCTCGGTTCGAAATGTTCATCGCGCGCTGCTTCCATTTTATGATCGGCATTCTCGACCTTCTGAGCAGTCTATTCGGAAGATTGTGACCAAATTTCGCACCAAATTTACTTTGTTGGACATTAAACCACCAACACGTTTACGTACTGTGCGTAGTGAAGAAAATATTGCGGCCGTATCAGCTAGTGTGACAGAAGACCGCGAAATGTCGATTCGGCGCCGTTCCCAGCAGTTAGGCCTTTGTTACAGCACTACGTGGAAAATTTTGCGGAAGGATTTGGGCGTAAAGCCTTTTAAGATACAGCTGGTGCAAGAACTAAAGCCAGCCGACCTACCACAACGCCGAATTTTTGGTGAATGGGCTCTTGGAAAGCTGGCCGAGGATCCGCTTTTTTATCGAAAAATTGCGTTCAGCGATGAGGCTCATTTTTGGTTGAATGGGTACGTAAATAAGCAAAATTGCCGCATTTGGAGTGAAGATCAGCCAGAAGCATTGCAACAGCTACCAATGCATCCCGAAAAAGCCACTGTTTGGTGCGGTTTATGGGCCGGCGGCATTATTGGGCCATATTTCTTCAAAGATGATGCGAATCGCAGCGTTACTGTCAATGGTGAACGCTACCGAGCGATGATAACAAACTTTTTTTTGCCCGAAATGGAAGTTCTTGACTTGCATGATATGTGGTTTCAACAAGACGGTGCCACATGCCACACAGCACGCGAAACAATGGCGCAATTGCGAGGCGAGTTTGGTGAACAGTTAATTTCACGTTTCGGGCCGGTCAATTGGCCGCCTAGATCGCGCGATTTGACACCATTAGATTATTTTTTGTGGGGGTATGCCAAGGCTAATGTTTATAGGGACAAGCCCGCTTCGATTGACGCACTGGAAGCCAACATCCATGCATTCATTCGTGAGATACCGGCCGATATGTGTGAAAGAGTATGCCAAAATTGGACTCAGCGGATGGGCTACCTGAGACGCAGCCGCGGTCAACATTTGCATGAAATTATCTTTAAACATTAAATTGCAAGGTTCAAACTATCGATTGAAATAAATATTTCATTCATTTTTTCGAATTTTTTGTGTTTTTTTTTAAAAAAAAGTTCTAAACCTCTTAAAAAATCACCCTTTATAAAGATGATTGTCTCTACTTTATTGACAATTGCGCGGTTCATTGACCACACGATCAGAAGCCGAATGTCGCTTTTTATAAAGAGTACTGGCAGGATTTTATTTTTAAATGTTAAGCGCTACGTAATCCACTTATGCGAATTGTCAACTTTGTACTCAGTCGCCACTCGACTAGATTCGTCGGCTACCCCTCTATAAACGTCAACTGGAAAACCTGTTGATCTGACCGATCTAGGCCAATGAAAACCGACATTAAGAGAGTCAACTGTCAGAATCACTAAACTATAACCATATTTACTCGAACTCATAAACATACATACATACATATAAGTTGAATGTCCTCAGAATGTCAGTAAAAAACTTCAATTTATTTCATAACAGTACACATCTTACTAATTTTTTTCTGGAATTATATTGTCAAAATATTTATTATGAAAATCAAGTCCTCAAAGCAAAGAAATTCTGCTTCTAATTTTAAAAATGTTCATTCGTCGATCAATTGCGCTTCGAAGGCAGTTAGGAACCTGCGTGGCAATTTTTTTTCCGTAAGTATATAAAGACTCCATTCTGGCAACATCTAATCTTGCAATCATAGAAAAAAACGAAATCATACTTGATTTACTTAGGATTTGTCTATGCTTGCGATACTCTCCAGCCACACCAATCCAAAGTCCACAGCAACAGACCGACTACCAATTACCATACCAGTCCCAGCAACCAACAGTTAATACATGCACTCCCACTCAATCTCGTTGGCCGCTCATAAAGTCTGAAAAAAAAAACGATTCATGCACACAAAACTTCTCAGCAGTTTGCAGCACAGACAAACCATAGTATTGTGTCTGGTTTGCAGGTAGCAGCTAGCGGGCTGTTCTGTTCATTGTCAGGATTTTCTTTTGGAAAAAGAGCTTTAAGCTCGGGAATCGGGATGATCGGGTTCAGTATTCAGTTGTAAAGCGAATCGGAACGGAATTTTAATTAGTTAAGGCGTGCGTGAAGATCGGGAGTGTTGGTGAAAACGTGGAATATTGTTCGAAAAAGTGCGGAATAAAAAATTAAGTTCCGTAATCGTTTACGTGAATTTTTAGTTCACCCTGCATTTCGTCGTCGATTCAATGGCCGCCGTATATTTATTTCGACAAATTTTCTTTAATTTTAGATTTAGTTTTCGGCAGTTTTCGGGTCTCTACAAATAAAATAAATTAAGCGCGTACTTTCAGTGGCTCCAATTGCGGTTTTTCTCGAAGCAAGAAAGTTAGTGTTAGTAAGTGTTGCAATTGTGCTAAAACTTGGGTGAAAGTCATGAGTGGCTATGAGTGTGGAATGTTTGTCTAAAAAGGAAATGCATGGGCAAGTCTTGATAGTAAATTATCCAACGAAGCAGGTGCTTGATCAGTTCGAACGTCAACAAAAAACACAGCCGATGCCACCGCAACAGAACGGTCCTCGATTTTAGTGATCTAAAATTTAGAGGATGATCGAATTTAACAAGGTAAGCGGATTTTATTTGTTTTGCTATATCTAATATCGGCCATGTTAAATAGGTATAGGTACTTATCTTAGGTAGGTAGCTTTCGTTTCACACTTAGGTGTGTCGTTTTCGATTTAGCTTTTCAGATTTCGATCTGAGATTTCAGATTTCTGCTGGAAATCAAACATAAAATATGAATTTAATTGGTTCTTGCGTGTATTGAGCTGGCCGCAAAAAATCGTCTTTTTTTTCACTTGCACTGGAAATCCATTTTAATTGATTTTCACACATTTATAATAACGCATTTCGAAATAATTTAATATAAAAAATCGTTTCCATACGGGAAAAATGAATAATTCAGTTAAAAAAAGCAATCCTTCCAATGATAAACAATTCGTAACCACCAGCTGTGTGTCAAACACATTTTCATTAGTGAAAGTTTGTGTAAATCTGAGAAAAAATCTCAAAATTACATCGGATCAAAAAATAAGATTGATTTTTTTGGCTAATCAAACACAAAAAGAAGTGGATGTTTTTGCCAAGTCGAAAACGACAATAGGTATACGATATTGATATATGCACATACTCGTAACAGGTACCCACTTGAAAAAGCTTGAAATGTTTGCAATATTATTTCAACTTTCCCAAATTGTTTACAAGTAATAGATTTCGATACATTTGCTAGGATGTTTTCTAATTTGTTAAAAGGTAGGTTTGTTAGGTACCCCTACTACTACTTCATACTATTTTAAAACTATCCTCAGTAACATAAGAAACAACAATTGCTACGTGAATTGCGGAAAGAAGAATCCGTTTTTCTGCGAAAGTCCACTAACGACCAAATATCCCTTATGGACAGAAGGTTTTTAAATGCATTCAATGACAGTTGTTTCGAAAATTCAAAATTAAGTAAATTGGAGCTCTGCGTAGGTAGGTAGGGAACAGAAACCATATTTTATATTGATTTTGACGTAGGTTAGGTTAGGTATGTGGGTTGGCGTGGAGTACTCCGTGCCACACTCAGGTCAATATTGACCCTTTGGGGGAAAAGGTCGTCCCTTACCCATAATAACCCTGTCTGCAAATACCTGTGTACTCATTCCGTATTTTTTTCAGACGATTATTGTCGAAACGATAGACCTCCCAAACTAAGAACTAAGTGCTAAAGTTACAAGTTTGAGAGCTTAATCCGGTTCATATTCCACAAATATAATGAAAGGTGACGTTTGTCAAAAAAAATCTAGCAAAATATGACTCGTGATTTTGGTGATCAAAGTTTCAAAAACGATATCGTTTAGATTTAGACGATCGTTGATATACGGAATCTGTCCCCTGTGATAAAGTATACTCACTGTGCTGTTGCATACTAACCATTATCTTGTCCTTATGTATACTGGAAAGCTCGTCTAGGCCATGGAAGAAGATTTTGACGTAAGCCTAATGTTTCTTTCCACCATTTTGCTAAAAGTTCGCTTAATTTTGGCAGCGCAATGTTCAGCAAGAGAAAAAAAAAACTGTTTTGCTTAAGCCCGTATGACACTACATTTTTTCCTCATTTTTATAATATTGAAAAGTCAGCGGTGTGTAAAAGAAAGAGACTAAAAGTGTATTACGAAAGGGGTTGCAATTGTTTTCAAAGCAACCGCAAATTTTCAATCGAATTTATTTTTAAATCTTGAAATGTCAAAAAAAAAGAAATATGATTTTAATACATTTTTAATGCAGTTTTTTATGTGTCTACATTAATATAGTCACTCTTATCGGGAATTTTCGTTCTAATTTTTCGTACTGCTCTAGTTTCATTTTAAAAGCAGAAAAAATGCAAATAAAAATGTAGTGTCATTACGGTCTCTAGCAAATGAACATTTGTATTTGGTGATTTTATGTTTACTTTAATTCCATTTTTTACATCTCAATACCTCCGAATAGGTATTTGTCACCTTTAAATATCATTAATTCTAAAGTTGACAAGACTTCCCCTTAACGCTACAATCAGAATGACCCTTACTGTCACTTAAACTAAGTCGGGCAATTAATCGAAATGTCAACTGAGTAATCAGACGAGAACTTTTTGAATAGGTTTTTCTATTCCTCCACCATGAATGTGGGTGGAGGACACCTAGTTTAGTGGAACAAGAAAACCACAAATTTAGGTATCAGAAGTAAAGTTTTTTGATTCCTACATCTTCAACTTTTTGCCCAATGGAAAACGGCATTAACACCTGCCATTTGAGAAAAATCAGAAATTCGACCATAAAATTTGATTTTATTCTCAAAGTGAAACTCCGAACTCGAAAAATATAGATTACATTTTCCGGTCACATTCAGCAAAAAGGCAGTCAAATTAGCAAAAATTAATTAAGCAACATCTGACAGCAATGCAAACACAGTTTCAACCAAAGGTAGGTAGCTAGGTATGCTTCAAATGATTTGTAGTAATTTTTCAAATTCAAACCCAGCCGCCATTTGTTGTTCCGAAATCCGTTAAACATTGCATGCATATTCCCATTTCAATATTCCTTATTCGAGTGCCATTCTTATAACTACCAATTCCATTGTCAACATAAAAACGCATTCGCAACATTTCTCCACTTCCTTATCATTCCGCAGCAATCAAAAAGAAAAATCCAAGAGTCCATTGCCAAACTATTCCGCTAGCATTCGCCTTCTCTGTTCTCTCCTTCTTTCCCACGCAACAACAACCAACTCGACTCTCTTCTCTCTTGTCACATTCCTATTACCATCTTTGCTCACTTGGTCTGGTCCGCCGTCCGTCCGTTATTTGCCCACCACAAATGGAACTTTTGCTCTGGCTGTTCGCCTTCAGCAATCTCCTCAACAAACAGTACAAAACGAATTCTCATCACTGCAGGTGGTGGACGTGTGTTGTGTGCGGCGCTAATCCGTCATATACTCTGCATAACTGTTTCACAGTGAAAAACCTAAAAAAGGTCAATTTCTGCAGTTTTTATTCCGCGTGACCTACAAAGGACAGTGAAAGGTTTTCGGGAAACGCAATATTTTTTCAATTGCACAAATACCATCGTTTGCTGCGCTACAATTTGCCGAGCGAAAATCTGTCTCGCAATTCCAATCAGCTGTCATATTGCTGTCTGTTGTTCGTCGCGTTGTCCATCCGTGTTTTCGCGAATAGATTTGGTGAACCGCTGTCATTTGGTAGTTTCGCGTTGTAATTCGTCGATAATTTACCCAGATAAACGGTATCCGATTGGACCAATACAACAATCTAGTAAAAGGTAACATAATTCACTTCGTTGTCCTCATTACGAGGAGCTGTCACCTGCCGCGTCGGTGATGTAAGGTGCCAGACAGATCCTGCTCCCGTTTGTGTTTTTTTTTTTTTTTTCTGTTGAACGCATTCTCTACACCGTTGTTTCGGGTTTTCATAAGCGAGTGCAAATCGCGACACAAATTAAAAGTGAAAACAACAAAAAAAAAAAAGTCAATAAAAATATAAGCAGAAGAAGGAAAAAAGTAATCGTAGAGCGAAAAAAAGAAGAATAATTGTTTTTCCTCTTGCTCTTTTAGGCGTGTGTGAGTGAGTTGGTGTCGATTTTGTTTCGTTCCATTCGCGTGTGTAGTGGTTCGCCTTCGCAGAATCCAAAAATTCTGTATGAATTTGGATTGGATTACATATTTCTCTTCTGAAACCGTGCGGTACTGGTGGTATTTCTCTTACATTTGGCGAGCATTGACATTTTGTCAAGGTAAGAAAAGGAGAACTCTGCCTTTTTTATTTTTATTTTTCGTAGAAACAACAAATCCAACGGGGGGTGATGGTTATCTCTCTCTGTTTTGTTTATTAATTTAAATGTTTTTGGTTGGTGCAATTTTTGTTGTTGTTGTTTCATGCGGTGGTAATATCCACCGTGTCCTAGGTTATGTCACAAGTGACCCACGGATATGGGAAATTGGGAATATCGATAATTAATGAGCTGATAGATGGAATTATTCCGTATGTGTGTAGGCTGGATATTGGTTTCAATAACAAAACGAACACATCGATCAAGCTAAAGTGTTTTCGAGGTAAATACAAGCGACAATCGTTTTTTTTTTTTTTTGAGTGAAGGGGTAGTGCTCTGTAGTAATTCTAAATGAAGTCATTTGGGGCAATTTTGTTGGTTTATGTCATTCTAAATAAATACAGAAAAAAGGACGACTTCTTTTTATAGCTCGACGAAGGTGCCTGTGCCTGTGAATAAAAGCAACATTTTTTTTTGTGCACATTTTGGGTTCTTGGACAACGCCATTCATTTTTTAAGGGCTCTGTTACGCGAGGACTAAATTGTGGCAATTGGCTGTCGAAGAAAGCATTCATATTTGTTTGCATATGGCCAAAGGAACATTTTCCCCTTTGCTCCTAATGGGGCAGGTGTGGGAAGTTAAATTCGTGTCTTTCGTGTACAACTTACTTTAAATATTCATAGTAGGTACCGATTAGAAACTGATTTTAATTATGGAAAAAAACAGAGAAATTTGTGAAACTTTAATAGGTAGGTATCTAACAGGGTATTTAAACGGGCTCTAGATTTTAATGGGGAAGGTATTCGTAAAGGTACTTGTGCTTAATATCAATACCTTAACTGACGGGGTTATGTACCCAAATGAAATAATTCACATTCAATGCCTCAAAATCAGGTGCATGTTTGCTAAAGTCTGGAAGTACTGCTTTAAATTGCACATAGCACCGCTTGTTTTTCAAACACAAACCTTTAAACGGTCTCTCCACTGGTCTGCAGAGGTAATACGCACGTCTTCCAGGGTTTGGGTTAGTGCTCTTCTGGTTGAATCATTTTGTAGGCTCTGCACTCAACAAACAAACTCAAATTCAATAAAAAGGAGAAATATTGATTCTTTTGTATTGCCGATTTAATTAAGCATTATGCGCCCTTTTCCCTCAAAAAGGATTGTACGTCACTTTTAACGCCCAGTTTTTATTTCTTTTCATTGTAATAAGATTGGTAACTCTGTCATGGGGTACTTACCTCCCACGTCTTTCATTTAGAGCTTCCTATCTTTAAATTTAAAGAAAACAAAGTGTGTGTGAGAAATCATTTTTTATTTTTTATTCGTTTAAAATGTCCGGCGCGGCTTTCCTGGGTGGCATGCATCGGAAATGTCAAGTTATTCATGGCTCGGGCGCATAAATCAGGCTAAATTTGACCGCCGACACGGGTTTTGTTGGCTTTGAGGACCGCTGTGGTTCGTGGCTTCTTCAGAAAATCCCACAACAAAAAGTCTGACGGGATGAAATCGCACGATCTCGGTATTTATCCACCACACTGCGAATAGTCCTCTCGGTAGTACGATTATGGCGACCGTAAAATGGGCGACACGCACGGAACGCTGTCCGAACAAAACACCCATTTTTATTAAACAATTTTATCATTTGCAGGTGTTGTTTGAATGCTATGTCCGTCCACGGTGATTTGGCAAAACAGACTGAAAAAATTACAGCCAATTTGACAGGTGTAGTTTTACCATATCAACCTGTATGTGAAACTCTTGAAAATCGCCCTTAAGGCAGTTCTCTTTAACGGCGTGGACATGTAGAGTGTGGCCCTCAGAGTTTTAGAATTCATTCCATTCGAGCAGTAGAGGACGACAGTAGAGCATGACCTCAACCGCCTTGTAGTAGGCTCGTGCAGTTGACGGGAGTAGCTTTTTGTTTGGAACCCTGGTTTCAATCTAAAGGATAGCTTAATTGAGAAAAAAAAGAAGAAAAAAGTGGATAAAAATCAACACCTGATAAATGTGCTGTCTTCTTAGGAACCAAACTTTAGGAGTTTTCATAAGCAGTTGACAACGACGCGTATTTGCACCAAGCTGCACCAAGCTGCACCAGTTTATAATAAGCATCCACAGTGACTCTGTGCAGTGCACTCTGAAGAAGTTGTTGCTACTGGGGCGCTCCCACTTTTGGTAAATTGACTGACAACAAAATTCCACTTGATCATCATTTTTAACGCAATGCATGAGCCTTATCGCTTTTTATCGAACAGATACGTTAAAAGGAAAATTTGATGTCTAGAAAATCAAGAAGCCTTTGTTGAGACGCTGTTACATCTACTAAAAGTCACTGTTTGGTGTGCTTTATGGACAGGTGGAGTCATTAGCCAATGATTCTTCAAAATTGCTGCCGGCCGGAATATTTCTGACTTTTTCGTGCTTCGATTGGTGTTGATAGGGAAGAGCTTGTTCGTGTTTCAAATTGGGCGCAACGTGCCACATCAATCAATTTATTGAGAGAATCATGCGATGACTCTCACACCTAGTCGCTTATCAAGGCCGATAAATGACGGACATTTGTCCATTTGGAAGGGCTGACCAAGCCTATCCGTGAATGAATTGAATTTGGTTTTGTTTTGTTTGTAAAGTCGCCATAATTGCCTTGACTTATGGCAAGTATTCCTTTGTGGAGTTTTCTTTTTACAACGTACGTCTTATGCCGAGCCACTTTTTTGTCCTTCTGGGGGTTGGAGCGGGAACATCTGGCTCAGATTAACCTTACCAGACTCGTTTTTTACCTTTGGGTTTCTTACCCTTTGAGGAAAGTTGGCCTATGTGCGCTGCCAATAAGAGATATCCAAGTCACACTGGAATTCTTTAACCAATTTCAAACAGAAAAGATTTTGCCAGGAAAAGTCCTAGTTAACACGACGGCTGATATTAAATGAAGCTCAAAAACTAAGTAACTACTAGACGAGACAGCATGATGAGTCTGACGACTTTATTGGCTAGGCAATCGTTTCAAAGTCGCCTGGAGCATCTCTTCGGCCAGTGTGAGCTATTCAGAAAAAAGGCATCTAGAAAGTTTAAAACGATAGGGATGCAATTTAAAAACTTGACAAAGGCGCTTTAACATCCCGTGACTGGTCTTAAAAGTGTAGCTCCATGATTTATGTTTTTTTCTGCAAAGTATGGCTTTTGATTTTCTAAGATCAAAGTCCCACTTTGCACCGAATTCCTTCCTAGACTGTTCTTTGGCTTTGGTCTCTCCTAAGACCGAGGCGTAAACAATACTCAACTCAAACGAACAGAAATTCTTTAAGTGGGCCTGCAAAAATAGCACCCCTTGCTAAAAATTAACCCTTCTATCAATTTTTTTCTATATTTGTTGCTTCATTAAAAAGAAAGTTCTAAATATGGTGTAATTTTTTATGGCTTCCACCTCTATATTTAAAAAAAAAATAGCTCTAGCAATACCGTGACTAGTGCTTAAATTCAATTACCTACTTTTCTAAAATCAACCAACTTTCGGTTTAAAATTACCAAGTCATACTGTTTATATAGTTCCTAAAGAGTTAGTGGACTAAAAATAACCGCCTTAACTTGTTTGAGGAAACTCGGTTAAAAATGGCGATCGATTTATCAAACTCCCTTCCAAATTTTCTCGGTCGTAAAAACCAAAAACTAAACTCCTTGGTTGATATTAATCTAGAAAGTTGGTTGATAACAACTTATAGATTGTGTTTCTTTTTAACAGCATGAATTAAACCTTTTTATCTCGGTAGTTTAGCTCGTTAGTTAATTTTAATAATTTTTTTTTAACCGAGAAAAAATCGTTCTCGGTTGGAGTCAATTTTTTGGGCGAGTTACTATTTCGTTAAAATCAGTGTTTAACGATTTCCCACAAAAACAAGTCCAACGGCATCAAATCACATCTACGGAATCTAACAGAAGTCACCAAAACTGATGATGAACAGGAACAGGAAATAGTTTTAAGTTTTCTTCATACTTATTTAAAATAAACCAACTTTCGGTTAAAAACTACGAAGTAGTTAATATAGCTCCCACAGAGTTATTGGATTACAAATAACCGATTCAACTTGTAAGGAAACTGTTGAACCCATTTTTTAACCGATTTTTCAATTTCCTCCAAATTTTCTCGTTCGTTAATAACAAACAACTGGTTGATATTAATCAAGAAACTTAATTGATAACAGCTAATAAAGTGAGTTTTTTTAACAGTATGCATTTAACCTTTTCATCTCGGTAGTTTTTAACAACGAATACTCGTTTTTTCTCAACAGAGAATTAGTTAATTTTAATTCATTTTTTTTTTTAACCGAGCAAAAATTGCACTCGGTTATAGATAATTTTTGAGCGTGAGAGCTTGGCTAGTAAACCAATTTCCGCAAATAAAAAATCAGTTATTAAAATAATTGACATCTTCATTTTCGAAGCAACAATTTAGGCCAATAATTCCGCCGCTCAAAAGAAAATATTGCCATTCACTAGCTGAGTGCAAAAAAAAAACTGGGACAAATATTGTTTGAGCCATTGATAAGCATTCCTATATCGGGGACATCTTTGACAAGCAACACAAACTGCGCCTTAAAAAACGCAAAATTAACTTCAGAATAACATTTTTTAAGGTGTTTTTTTTTTTCAGGCTTTTATGCGGTTTCGAGCGTTTTTCTCTCAATTTAAAGGCGCTTTTTCACTCTCTTCTGACTTGTTTCCTTAGACATTTTTTGATGTTTTTATAGCCGCTTTTTCATTGGTGTTTCTTGACGCGTTTTTTCGCTAGTTTTTTATGTGCTCTTGACGCGCTTTTTCGCTCGTTTTTAAGGTGCTTTTTGACGTGTTTTTTAAGGCGTTTTGTGTTGCGTTTTTGCTAATGTCGGTCGTCTTCAGTAAATAGTGTCCGACATGGGTTTGGTTGATTTGATTGTCTTGCATCATTCCGTGCTCCTGTTGCCGATGCTGGTTTTTCAACCAAAACCATCGAATGGCATCGTATATGCGTTGACAGCGAATCCATCAAAGACTCACTACAGCTCCTTCATTTCAAATTTAACCTCACCATCGAGAGCGACAAAAACCTGCGTAAAGAGGATGTTTTTTTTAAATCCACTAATTAAAAAAATGTTTAATTCAGTTCTGCGACTAAATGACTGAATGGCGTTTAGAACAAGCTTACCGAAAGGCCATTCAAGTGTAAAGCGATCACCAATCGCTTTTTTGAGCGTCTCAGTGTCAAAGTAACGATTCAAAAACAACCCAACAAATGGCTCCCACCTACCTGTGCATATGTGTACTTCTTTTGTCAGGTCAGTTGAAACTGTGTTCACAAAAAAATAATCAACAACAATTCTTCACTGCGATCAGATGTGCACACGGTAGTCAATTTCAAAGAACAGTTTTCAATTTACTACAGACTTGTGCCAGTTTATTGCTTTTTTAATTGAATTTCATTTCGAATAGCCTCTTGCTGTTTCTTCTAGGATGCCAATTGTCCAGATGCACCACTGTTTCTAAATGGCGTCGTAAAAAACGTGAAAATGCATTTTATGTAGTTATTCCGATAACTGGGATGCGATGTCGGACATCTGGTACTTACCACACTCTATACAGCACTTCACGTTTTCAATAGGTATACGTTTACGAGCATTTCTAATGTGAGTCTCGTTTAATTGATCCTTAAGAGATAAGTGCTGACGGGGAATAACAATCTTGCAATGCTCAACGCCTCTTAATATCTCGCTCAAATAAGTGGGTAATTATAGAAAACTCAAGTGGAACCGTTGATTTTTGTCTGGCAACTCCCCATCGGCAGCAAGTTGTTAAGCCCCTGAACCACCCACTAACCCATAATGCTCCACTTTACAACTTCCAACAATCACATTCATTTATTGGCCATTAAAAAAAAAACTGCAATCAAAATTTGCTTTTCAATGGAAAGTACGTTTAAATACAACAAAGGAATCCCATTTGCGGCTGGTCCGCAACATCTTGGGGGATGGTTAGAAAACGCAACTCGTGCCTAATAGTCCTTTTCATTCAAAGTAACAGTATAAAGTGTTTGGAGACGTATCGATTTTATTCGCCATCACCCTCGATACACTTTTGCGCCCCGATCAGGGTAATTTATCGTATACGTTAGTCTTTTTTAAACTTTTGCCTCTGCCCCTTCTCTCTAGAGTTGTACAAAACTTTTACATTTGCCCAAGATTGGGTTGGCTGGCCGTGGTGCTGTATACGTACATCGTAACAAGTTATACCGGTTTGCGGCTGCGAGAAATCAAAAGTTTTTGACGGGATATCATTAATAACTCGGATGGAGATTGAAAGTCCACATAAATAGTTGCAGGCGTGGGCGAGAGTATCGAGTAGCAGGGTGGGAGAGTATCAAGTATGTAGCTGTATCCGATAACTGTGCCAATGTATAAAGTTTATTAAAAAGCAGCCAAACAAAAGGGAAAAATTTGGAAAAAGTTGGAGTAAGAGTGGAGTTCGAAGATTGTCACGATTTAATCAGGACCGGGGTGGAAGTTGAACACTAATTAGGCAAACCAGATGAACTGCAGTGGGTACAAAGAATATTGAGAGTGAGCAGGGTGATTTGTCTTTTGTTATGCACTCTCAATTACGTGCATCTGACTAGTTTTTGCGACCTGGGGCCTATAACAAAATACAATAAGTGCTTGTTAAACAAGTGAAATGCAACAACTGTTGGAAATTTGTGTAACACGTACCAACCAGTCTGGGAGCACTTCAACTGTAACTGGAAACAACAAGTGCTTAAAGAAAAGAGAATGCATTTGTTAAAAAGTTGATTAATTCTAACCGACCGTGACCGACTTGTTAGAATTAAACATTTGCAATAGTGTTTGCAAAGTGATAATACAAGAAGATCATTTAAAATTTATTTCTAACAATTTGCCGTTAAAAATGCTGAGACAGTGAGAATATAGTAAATATAAAAGAATTTAAGAAAGAGATTCCAATTTGTTCGTCGAAAAATTTCGCGTGACAGTACAAGTTATTTATTACCTTACTGAAAGTCTCTCCCATAAATTAAAGTTGACTTAGAAGTCTCATCTTGTTTTCTTCGCAAATTCTCCGACTCCTCGCAGACTGACTTGTTGAACTCGTTGAAAATCGAGGGAAATTTTCATGTATAACAATTGTTAAAATTTTTTTTGTGTTACAGCTTTATTGTTATAATATAATCAGACTAATATAATTCCACAAGTACCTGTTGACTTTTTGACTTGTTGTTCTGTGTTATAGGCCCCTGATCTGCCAAAAACTAAACCTTGTGGGAGTTGTCACTTAATTTTGCACTCTTGCGATCACATACGACCGGAAGGATGTGATAGGGAAACTGGTCCTTAGTATGCCTCTTCAGTTGTGCAAACCAAGACCGTTCAAACTGAGCGTGCCAGCTTGTGCTAGTCCTGTGTCTAGATTTGATTTGATGCAAATTTTATCATTCAAATACTCTAAGGGTTCAAAATTGTATACATATACAATGTATATATCTCTCTGAGGCGGCCATGTTGAATGTCTTTAGTTACAGCACTACAGTTGAGGACAAAAAAGTAACAGTGGCTCAGTTGTAAGTGTACGGGAATACTGAGCGACGATTCTCAGGTTCGACCAACTGCAAAGCATAAAATACAATAGGCGGCGCTTCAAACTAATATACATCACGACTTTTATTGTTTAGCCATACTTACTATAGGGTGAATTCCAACTTACCAGTGGCCTGTGCTGATTGCGGTCTTGAATCTTGTTGAGCAAACCGTGTACCTTTGTTTGCTGTACACCGGCAAAACCATTCGGATATAATAACCGATTTTATAGAGTTCGTCTTGAAAAGAACGTTCTAAATGATGTTATCCTTCACGAGGGTAATTGTCGGAAGCTGCGACAGCTTATTGGTTCTCTATGACAACAAACCTGGAGAAGGACAATTTTAAACCGATATACTTCTTCCGTGCAAGCGGAGGGTGTACTATACATACCTTCACCAGAGCTGGTTGAACTTATCAGTTCTATCATTCTCTTCTCTGGTCACTGTCCTCTCCTCTGTTTCTTGTAGCGAATGAGAGGTTTAAAACCAACTGCTAGCCCGAGCAATTTCTAAATAACGCACTGCTCTACCTGCTTCGGTGATGTGGTCTGTGAATTGAGACTTTGGTGACGGCCAGGCTGTCACTGAACATTTAAATAATGCGCTATAAGTTGTTTGGTTAAGATTGGGCACCACGAATACCCTTAGAAACATGGAAGGCGATACTATATTGAGAAGTTCGGCAGACGACAAGATATCTGGTACTTCGGTAAATGCTTTCTTATCCCATTCTGCCTTGGATAGAAATCTTTGGGTATAAGTATTGCAAACAAAAGAAAAGAATGATTCGGGCAGTAGGCTCCATGGAGGCTCCCAACTTAATGTCAAGCTTCTTGCGCTAATAGTCAGCATAAGGCATGATGTACCTTCAAAACCTAGCCTAAGGCTATTTTCATTTTTCGTAGATTTATGACAACTTTTCCCAATTTTTTCGCATGACTCCAACTCGAACTCTTCTCTGTAAGTCCGCAATGTTTGCGATGTATAGTTGAAGTGGTAGGATGCTACAACAATTCGCTGCTAACCCGGATAGCACTTCCTTTAAAGTTGCTTCTGCATCAGTGTAGGCGAAATTCCGTCAACGTCTAGGCACTCAATTCGTAACTTTTCAGGCGATTCCATGGTTGCCACTGGACTGAAAAGTCTGGGACAGCCAGGGAACGAAAATCTGGTCGGGGAATGTCAGGGAAAGTCAGGGAATTTTGAAAACAGTCAGGGAAAATTCACTCTGTATTTTTTTTTATATATAATTTTAAAAAAAATTATTTATGTCGAGCTATGTGGTCAGATTCTATATGTAGTTATATGTTGTAAGGCTTTATTTATTTGTTTGAAACAAATGGGAGTGTTCAGGAAGGAGCATTGATTTTTATATTTTTGCGTAAACGTGTAGGTAGACTTCAGGGTCGGCATTCTGTAAGGCGAAACGATCAAACGTTTTCGTGTGCACGAATAAATTTGCTTGTGTAACAGTAATCATTCTCAAAGACTAGTGTTTGAATCCGTTATTTTTTTTGGTGTATTTGCAACATTTGGTCAGGGAAAAATTCAAAACTGGTCAGGGATTTACTTCGAAGCAATGGACCTCCAAAACTTGCAACTAAGTGAAAAAATTACGAGTTCCAGAGCTTAATCCAGTTCATTTTACACAATCGAAACGAAAGCTGACGATAGTCAAAAAATTCCGGCAGATATTCTGCTTATTTTGGTCATCAAAATTTCGAAAACCAAATCATGCATTATATTTATTACTGTTCTGGAATCTTCCCCCTGGTGACTTATACAAGGTGGCGCAAAAATAACCTTCCGATGTTTCTTGGCTGTAATTTAAGAAAAAAAATGAAAAACTTTGATTCTTCTTGTGGATTATTTTTATTTGGTCTTTTAATTTTTTTTACATCAAGTCGAGAATATGATGTCATGTAAATGGCCGCCGCCACAGTTGATTGTCATTTGAGCCCTTTTTATGGCATTTTCCATCACTTTGGCCAAAACCTCCGGCGATAGGTCCTCACATTCTTGACGGATATTGTCTTTAAGAGCTGCAAGAGTCTGAGGCTTGTTGACATAAACCCGCGACTTCAAAAAGCCCCACAAAAAGAAGTCTGGAGCGGTCAAATCAGGCGATCTTGCTGGCCAGTGCAAATCGCCAAAACGGGAGATTAGGCGCCCGGGAAATGCATCCTTCAGCATATCGGTTGTGGCACGTGCAGTGTGTGCCGTTGCACCGTCCTGTTGGAACCACATGCTTTCCAATCCCAATTCATCAAGTTGCGGCAAAAAGAACTCGTTGATCATTGCTCTGTAGCCCTCACCATTCACAGTAACCGTTTGGCCCGCGACGTCTTCGAAGAAAAAAGGTCCGATGACTCCTCCAGCGAAAACAGCACACCATACAGTGACTTTGAGCGGGTGTAATGGCTCTTCGTGGGTTACACGCGGATTTTCAGTGCCCCAGAAGCGTAAATTTTGCTTATTTACGTACCCGCTAAGATGGAAATGGGCCTCATCACTCATGATTATTTTTGATGAAAAATCATCTTCCTCTTGGTGGTTGGTGGCTCAAATAAATAGTCACCAATATTCCGCGTTCTGGAGCAGTGTAGCGTAACATTGTTTATTAACGTGTATTTCGCATGTGTTTACTACACAAATGTCAAAACAGAACTGACATTAGGGGCCAATCGCAAAATTTATAGCATTTTCTGATAGGAGGATTACTTTTGCGCCACCTTGTAGATGCAGCAACTACTGATCTTCTTTTAATTCTTGATGGTTTTCTGAATCATACCGTGACGTTTTTTTATTGAACCCAATATACCCAACAGTATAGGAAAGTGCAAAGGGATTCCTCTTGAGACGTCTATCTAAGACCTATCCTGTAGTTTTGTCGAACTAGTATCGACTCTAGTCGATAGAGTCTTTGCTAGTTCTGTGTACATAATTGTACCGAGAGTAGGAGGACTCCTCTAGACTAGAGGGATAAAACACGCACTCTCTGCAGGCTGTCTTCTTTGCCTTACTAATAGTTTTCTTTTGAAAACTTCCAGACAGTTTTCATTTGTAGAAAATGTAAATAGGAGATGTAAAATCCGTTTCTATGGTAATTTTTCCCTAGTACAGTCTTTGATCGTTTGTTGGCTTTGAACTGTGCTGTTTACAAAAACTTAACAAGGTTCGTCTCTAAGCTATAAGGAGGTAAATAGATACAATTGTTCCCAGTACCCCATATAGACATGTGTTCCAATTCCATTAAAAACTCAAAAAGTTCTAAAATTACTGCTGCTGTACCAATCCGTTTCGCTGGACTTTAAAATGCCGAGTATTGGTGTTCCTCACAAAGTGAGTACTTGCGAAGAACTTGGTTTCCTAAGGTACTCGTACGTATAAGCAGCGGGGTCATCTTGCAAAGCGAGGCAGTGGAAAAGCAGATGTACGATTAACCCCACCTCGTCCTCATATCTCCGCCACTTCTGCATTAAGCTTCGCTCCCTTTCCTCCATTTACGGAGCATCACTTAAAAGGCGCAGTGATCTCTTTGAGTATTCCACTTATGATGCTTCGTCTGTTTAGTGCCAGGAGCCTCACTGTTTTCAGTGGGCCTTACTAATAATCATTTTTAATCTTGACACAGCATTTTATATGGAGATTTTCGCCACGTGAGTTCGTTTAAATCAAGACTGGACAATGACTAATTCAGTTGTATGCTGTTGCTAGTGGACTGTTAAAAAATAAAAAGAAAACGATTTCAAAAATATGAACGAAACACGTCCCTTTATTTCACTTATTCTTCACTTACTACATTTCCCGACAGTTGAGAACCGAATGAAAGGACACGTCTGTAGCCTTCAGCTGTTGTTGATCGAATCCCATCGATGAGAGGTCCGAAGAATAGCGCACGATCGGTTGCTCATACACCGATAAGAGTTTAGAAATGTGTGGGCGGCCAATGCCTCGCTGCGAAATCTGTTTCGTTGTGCTTAGATAGACGAACACGAGTTATCCCTATTCAAAGGAATATTGAACAGACAATAAATGTGATTATATTAGTATCTCGCTGGGTTGTTTTTCCAAATTTTGCAATAGTGTTTTTTTTTTTTTAAATAAGTCTCAATGTTGGAATAAAACAATTTTTTTATTTTTTATCAATGAACTAACAAGTTACCGGCAGTGTAGTTTTCCCAATATTTTGGATGATATACCTAACTTAAAATGTCGCGCAAACTCTGAAATCCTGTCATTTTAGAAACGGACCTAATAAAATTGAAAAAAAAAACATCGTATAAACGTATATTTTTACCCGACTGGACACAGGGAGGGTTATGTGTTTCGCGCGTATCCTATGTACGTTCCTACGGGACGCCCTGTAGCCTAAGCGGCTTGACCGATTTTGATGAGTGAGGTGTCATAATATTCGTATTCTTCCCCGGAGTGTCATAGGCTAAAAAGATGAAAATAAAAAAAGACAAGACGCATTTAAGTACCTATTACTAACTATTTGGCAGTCGGAGGGTACTCAATACTCATGCATATTATTTGTATATTATTATTATATATTATTTGATTTGTTAGACTGTGTAGGTATATAGTCTCCGATTGTCAATTAGTTGGGTACTTAAATGCGTCTTGTTCATATCTTTTTAATTCTTTTTTTTTTACAGTCAGTCGGGTTTTTCGGTTTTTTAAATTATTATTGTAAGAAAATGTATATAAGACGTAAGTAAGAGTACATATAAAATGTTCATATAGAAGACGATACAGTTGATAACATATTATAAATTAGAAGGGTTGCCGCTGTTTTCTTACATTATTGATTTTTGTTACATACTCTCTTTATCAGGTAAAATGAAACTTGAGTCTATTTAAATTTGGGAAAAAATTAAATAATTTTTGAATTTTTTCCTGATCTGAATGTCATTTTTGCCACGAAAACCAATTTAGAACATTATATTTTTTTTGAAAAAATGCTAATTAAAGAATGTGTGGGCCTAACCGTTATTTCCACCTAAAAGAATTTCATTACAAAGTCGATCCTGATTTCAAGAAAAGTTGTATAACTTATAAAATTATAGCAATATCAAATTCTTTGTTTGTTTTTTTGCGGTACAAAGTGTGACGAAAATGACAAAACTAATTTATTTCGCAATAAAAACCTATACGATATTTACATATTAAAACATCTGAATTCATTTAACAAAAGATTACAAAAACGTAAAACATTAAAAAAGGGACTTTTTATGTCCAATCTACGTCCTTTCATAGGAAAAACAGAAAAAAACTTCCTTTTATTTTTATATTGGGATTTGGATGCTTTGCAATTATGTCATTACAATTTACATCAACTAAATCACTTTAAAAATGTGACTCTGATGACTTGTGACGATAATGACAACTCACACTGGTCACAGTAATAAGTAATAACATATAACAGAATATGTACACACAATCATTCTTTTAATAGCTCGCGGTTCCCTTTTTCCTTCTTTTTGAAATATGTACTTCTAAACAGATTTTTTACTGATTTGATTTAAAAAAACATCGTGACACTAATGACTTGCAATAAGTATACGAATACGAACCATATTCATTCAACAGCTTTGATATAACTGACTGTCTTCCTCCTTTTGAGTTTCTTGGCCACGCTTACTGCGTGTATTTTTTTCCATACCATAAAATAATGCGAATTTGAAATTAAGAAATTTAAGAAATTTTAAGAAATTGTGACGCGAATGACAAATTATGGGGACAGGTTTTTCTTGAATAAAAAAAATACAATAAATATTGATTAGTATTACTATGAAAGAACACATAAATCTTGTTTGTTAGCTGTGACAGGACCCATTGATATAAAGGGTGATTTTTTAAGAGGCTTAGAACTTTTTTTTAAAAAAAAACACAAAAAATTAGAAAAAATGAATGAAATATTTATTTGAATCGATAGTTTGAACCTTGCAATTTAATGTTTAAAGATAATTTCATGCAAATGTTGACCGCGGCTGCGTCTCAGGTAGCCCATCCGCTGAGTCCAATTTTGGCATACTCTTTCACACATATCGGCCGGTATCTCACGAATGAATGCATGGATGTTGGCTTCCAGTGCGTCAATCGAAGCGGGCTTGTCCCTATACACATTAGCCTTGGCATACCCCCACAAAAAATAATCTAATGGTGTCAAATCGCACGATCTAGGCGGCCAATTGACCGGCCCGAAACGTGAAATTAACTGTTCACCAAACTCGCCTCGCAATTGCGCCATTGTTTCGCGTGCTGTGTGGCATGTGGCACCGTCTTGTTGAAACCACATATCATGCAAGTCAAGAACTTCCATTTCGGGCAAAAAAAAGTTTGTTATCATCGCTCGGTAGCGTTCACCATTGACAGTAACGCTGCGATTCGCATCATCTTTGAAGAAATATGGCCCAATAATGCCGCCGGCCCATAAACCGCACCAAACAGTGGCTTTTTCGGGATGCATTGGTAGCTGTTGCAATGCTTCTGGCTGATCTTCACTCCAAATGCGGCAATTTTGCTTATTTACGTACCCATTCAACCAAAAATGAGCCTCATCGCTGAACACAATTTTTCGATAAAAAAGCGGATCCTCGGCCAGCTTTCCAAGAGCCCATTCACCAAAAATTCGGCGTTGTGGTAGGTCGGCTGGCTTTAGTTCTTGCACCAGCTGTATCTTAAAAGGCTTTACGCCCAAATCCTTCCGCAAAATTTACCACGTAGTGCTGTAACAAAGGCCTAACTGCTGGGAACGGCGCCGAATCGACATTTCGCGGTCTTCTGTCACACTAGCTGATACGGCCGCAATATTTTCTTCACTACGCACAGTACGTAAACGTGTTGGTGGTTTAATGTCCAACAAAGTAAATTTGGTGCGAAATTTGGTCACAATCTTCCGAATAGACTGCTCAGAAGGTCGAGAATGCCGATCATAAAATGGAAGCAGCGCGCGATGAACATTTCGAACCGAGCACGAATTTTGATAGTAAAATTCAATAATTTGCAAGCGTTGTTCATTTGTAAGACGATCCATGGTTAAATTGCAAACCAAACTGAAGCTGTTTGACAGTGACACAAGGTACTAAACACACGTCAGCTGTCAAAACCAGTGTTGCCAAAACCAAACCAGCTAAAAAATCACCCTTTATAATCGGGAAATTCAAATTACTGCGTTGGGCACAAACGCCATTTAGTACAAAACTATTTGTAATGCTGGATGATATTTTACAATTTAAGTAAAATAAATCTATTTCAAGCTATGCTAATTTATTGCTAATAAATACAGGTTCTAAGTGGTGTTTCAGACATAAAAAATGTTAAATAAATGTGGTTTTATAAAGCAAATAAACTTAGGGGACATCTTATTGCAACATTTTAAAAGTATATAATTTCGTCCGTAATTTAGGACAGTCCTCCCTTGATAACAAGGACGACTTGGCCTGTTTTTTTTTTTTTTATTGCGCCGTCGATTATGCTTAAGAATTATCTGATCCACTTCACTGATGTTCGTTGCCGACCCAAATTTTGCTCTTGTCAAAGCATTCGCCTCT
Organism: Cheilosia variabilis; assembly: GCA_951230905.1. Classification (NCBI taxonomy): domain Eukaryota; kingdom Metazoa; phylum Arthropoda; class Insecta; order Diptera; family Syrphidae; genus Cheilosia; species Cheilosia variabilis. Next base: position 47,414,369 of record OX579679.1, read on the forward strand.
TTCTTTACTTTTTGCGGTGATAAGAGCGTTTCAAGATTCTTATTTCCGCAGTGCCACTGATTTAACCCCTGCTCCTGTACTTATCTTCACATTTTTAAACCATCCGTATAGGTGATAACTGGGTTATTATATACTATTGAACTTCCACTTTGCCAGGCTTGGGAATAGGATTAGAGGGTAGGACTCTACACAGTCCGGAGTGGGCGTATAGCTTTCAGGGTGATACTTCCCACCCCGTGTCCATAGGTAATGATTCCCCAAATAGGCGTGTTTTCCACTCACTCTATGACGGTCTTTTTTACTGTCACATCTTTTAGTGTTTTCATTATTGAATTTGTCTTTGCAAATTGTCCTTCATTTTCGAGGAGGAGCCATTGTGTAAAACACTTTCGCATCCAGAGAATGTGCTTAATTTTCTTGGCCACACTATCAAGTGCAATTTCCACCGGCTTACCTTTAAGCTCTAGGCGTGCTGCGCTTAACCTAGGTTTTGGAAGATGATCAAGATCGCTCTAGATGTTTTTTTTTTTTTTTTGGTTGAACAACCTTTCTCCATTTTTTAGGTATATGTGCCCTGGGGCAGATTCCGTATAATAATCGTCGGGACGATATCGTTTTTGACACTTTGATGACCATAAGAAGTTATATTCTGCCCGAATTTGTTTCACAATTGTCAGCTTTCATTACATTTGTGAAAAATGAACTGGATTATGCTCTTAAACTCGTAATTTTTGCACCTCGTTGCTAGTTTTGTAGGTCTATCGTTTCGACGATAATCGTCTGAAAAATTACGGAATGAGTGCCCTGTACGTAAGCAGCTCGAAAAGATGTCGACGAGGTGGGCTACAAGTTACAACCGTGTTTAGCTGGTATAATTTCGTTCGGTCCCAAAGGGTTTGAGCGAGCTTGCTGCTTTATAGAGTTGCTAGTGTGGAGAGTGTGTTTCCAGCAATTTTATATAAATTCCCGACTGGATAAATATTTATCTTTCGCTTAAGCTGACACTAAAAACTGTGTCAGACTGCATAAGCTTCCTAACTTCCATCATTTTTAAAACAAACACTAAAAATTACACAGCGGGTTTAAAACTTCGCACGGAAGTCCCCTCTTGTCAATCAATCACTAGACCGCGCATACACTTCATTGATAAGTTAATATCACTGTTAACAATTAATTTACCCCGCCCTATCTGCGACTATCCCAAGTGTTTTTTTTTTATGAATCTGATAAGCTTTTAATAAACATTAATGATTGGCTTTATTTTTTTTTTATTATTATAAGCAGATAACGTGTACGCTTAAAAGATTGTTCTTCCGGACATGTTTCATATCGGAAAAAAATTTCAAACAAGTGGTAGATAAATATTTATTTTACCCAAGATGGGTTTGTTACGAGTATTTGCCGATGCATAAGTATACGTAAATATTTGCTGTGCGAACGATTTTAATTTGTGGAAGAAATCTTTTTTTATTTGGGTACCGTAGGTACGGATGCCAATTACTGTCAAATATTTGCAAAGCTGTTTGAAAATTTTGAATATTTTCCTCCGAATGGTATAATTTTATACAGCAAGATGAGTTTTTGTTTCTTAAGCAATTTAAATCAACAAAAAAAGAAGACAAAATTGAAGCTACATCTTTGGTAAGCACCTGTGTCTAGATACCGGCATGTGTGATCCTGTGCCGTTGATAACAGAAGGATTTACTGCGGGCTGTGATTATACGGAGGTTGCTACTTAAGTCTTGAGATATGTCAACACCATTTGGAATATACCAAATTTTTCGCTGTCGTCGTAAAGTTTGTTAAAGTTAGTTAAAATTCACACCAAACATTAACTTTTTGTGAATGCATTGCCACCTGGTGAACCTCGTGTGTGTTCGCGATGCCCCGTATACGGAAATTTTTATTGTAAACATAGTCATTTTTCCAAAAATGCGCATTAAGCGACTTAAGATGATTGTTTTTTGTCCAAAATTGGGCTCCTCTTCCATATGTTCCGAAGCCCAGTCACCGAACAAACGTCGTTGTCTATGGTCAATAACTTTAAGCTTCTCTGTGAGTTGGATTTTGTAGGGGTGTAGGCAGCGTTGCCAACCAATTTTGACGAAAAACTGACTTGAGAAAAAAAATGATGCCATTTTCAATAAAATAATGCCTAAAATAATTTTCTTGGGTAAACTGGAACAATAAATCAAAAATTAAACACAAATATAAAAAAATAAACAAAAACAATTTTTATTTCCAAAAAAAAAAATGTGATTCTATATCACAGAGGAAATTCTTAATAGGAACAAAATTCATAATTTTTTAGTTTCACAAGTGGGTACAAGGTATCGAACAAAACAAACATAGTTTTATTTTAGTGCATCAGATCGTCTTGGTCATTGAAATCATAAATAAAAAAATATAGAAAAATATTTGAAATAAAAAAAGATGACTTTTTGAAAAAAAAAACAAGCTTTAACAGTACCATAATAATATTATAATTTTCTTTATACCTTTTCTCATAATACATTTTACCTACCTTATAAATTACATAATAAAATTCATAATTTTTTGATATATTTGAAATTCTTATTCACTTTAAATGTCAAATTTCCTTAAAAAAAAGTCAAATAGCGTAAAATTTTTTTTCAAATTAAATGTTAAAGCTTAATTTTGACAGTATAAAAGGACAGCCGAAATGTTGTTTATTGCATAATTCTTTCGACCAGCGACTAGGTAAGACCTCCGAATTCTCTAAGGCCATTCTTAGGAGGTTCTAAGTTATTGCATTTACGCTGTAATTAATAATTTGGTGGACAGACAAAGCCATTTCCTCAGTCTTCCTCCAAAGGATTAATAGCAGCCGCTTTTTATTTTTTTCATTTTGTACTACCATACCATAGTTTTATTTTAAATAAAATTAAAATCGTTAAAATCGAGTAAAATACCCACGACCTCTTTATTTTTCCAGCAAGGAGGGAATTCAAGGCTACAAAGCCTTAAAGTCTTAGCTAATGAAATAATGCCTAAAAGGCATGAAAAAGCCTTAGTTGGCATCACTGGGTGTAGGCGGATCCAATTCTAAGTTTTGTTTCCACTGCGCCACCTCTCCCGAACATCTGACAAACATCCGAGAGTATTTACGCGTCATGAAAGAGCTTCTCAATTAGCCGTTTGAACTCGGCATAAAATTGCACCCTTTAAAATGCCTCTTAAGGCAAAAACCTTATTTATAAAAATTATTGAACCTTGTATAGAGCTTGTATAAACGCGTTTGCATGGAGCTTGTTTAGTGGCTGTATAGAGGTAGAATACTATCAAAATGTTATTTTGACATCACATTATTGAGCGAAAATGCTTTCCTTTTTAATTGGAATGCATTTATATTCAATTATAAAGATTTTGTCCTCGGTAACGTGTGAAAATATTGCGTTTTAATTCACATTATGCATGTGCAATGGAGTACCAATTCTTCGAACGTTATTTAATTTAATTTTTTAGTTTTAATATGCAAACGGCAACTAACTTATTTGTATTTGAATTGAATTCGTATTTTTCCCAAGCTGCTGTTTTTTTTTTATATTTTTGGACAGATAAATGTAATAGATTTCTAATTTGTATAGCTTTTTCTGACTGAAGCCTTGTATACCTAAAATGCATTTTTTTTTAAAAAAGAATTTTTGGTATGGTGTAAAAAGGTTGTATTTAAATATTTGTACACTGCATAACTATACACGTGCAAACTCTAATAAAAAAGACAGTTTATTTTCGAGTATTTGTTTTATTTGAACACAAATTTTTTATTTAATTGAACAACGAGGTGTATCTTGTGCGAGAATTTGAATTGGAACGTGTATCTTGTAGTTTAAGTCTGTTGTTACAAACAATTTTGGAAAAATAAAAAATGAGTTATTGATATGAATTTACAAAAAGTAGTACGCGGTGGATCCAAAGTAGTACCGTACTCAGTTAGCAAAAATGTACTCAAAAAATAGAAAACGCTACAATTGTAGCGCGGGAGGGAACGCTGGTGTTGGTTGATTGTTTAACGAATGTGTTGTCTCGACCCTGGCCACCAAATTTTGGAGAGTAGACTTTGAAGAGCCACAGCGTCTGCCGTAAAATGAGCGCAACGAACACTCATTTTGCAAATGAAGTTTTATCATTTGGACACGCGTAACTTGCCATGGTGATTTGTCCTCTGAATAATTGACAGTAAATTAAACAGGCGGCACCGGAACAACAGATATAGGCTGTTAACAACAACCCGTCCCAACTCAAAAGCATGTTAGAAGACTTCCTTCATAACAACGACTCATAATTAAGGACTGAAGGGCAAAGTTACTAAAAATCTCACGATAGGCAGAATTTCACATACTGTGACAACAAGGAAAAACATCACAAGTCATTTTTAGTCACTTTTCAGAAGCGCAGGTTAAGGGTTTGACTGCAGATGTAAGACGATCCATAAAATAAACTAAATCGATCTTAGAAAGTGCGATAAAGAAGTCGACGTTATTGCAGCTGATTTCAGTGAAGCGTTCTATAAGGTTAAGGGGAACCTTCACCTGATTTCAGTGAAGCGTTCTATAAGGTTAAGGGGAACCTTATAGAACGCTTCACTGAAATCAGCTGCAATAACGTCGACTTCTTTATCGCACTTATTCTTAAAAATTATTTTTAAATTGCCTACCCTTGGCCTTGAACCAGTTCTTCTGAAATGGATATCTTCTTGACTAGAAAACCGTTTTTATAGTATTTGCTTTGTATATGTGTCTCATATCTGCCCCCTAGCTGGCCTCCTCTGCTCAGTATTCCCAGATGAAAAATCTGAAAATCTCTTTTCCGAAAACAAGATTTTTTCAAAATATAATAGAATGAAATATAAAATCAAATTTGTATGTTCTTTAAATACAAATTATATTTATTTTTTCGACAAAATTATAGTTGGTAAAAATATATATGGATAAAGAAACTTTGGTTATAAATTAATGCTATTGCTTTTTAAAACTTTTGAATAATGAATCAGAATGTCTTAGAATTTCATTGCCGCTTCATTAAATCGCAACAAATCCTTTGCAAATATTAAATTTTCAACTGTTTCAGTACTCAAACGTTTACGAATTTGTTGTCTTATATACATTTACACCAGAAAATATTCTTTCAGCATTTGCGGAGGAATGTGGAAGCAAAGAAATAAAATCTGTTAAGAGTGGATACACAAAGCTTCCATCCGTTGTTTTTACTCCTAAATATTTTTCCAAAAAATCGTCAGTTGAAAAAAAAATCAAGTCCGTTGAAATTTTTGTTTCGTTAGAGTTGAAACGAACAAACAGAAATTGTGCAGGGGCTCTGTTCGACTCACATTATACATAATAATGCAATTCATAGAAAATGTTTTGTCTTCAATAGAAAAGTTGTTTTTTTAATTTGTTAGATTTAGAAAATTCTTGAAATCAAAAATTTTGAAATTTTATGAATTTAAGGTAAAAACTTTGTACATATTTTGGAGCTCAAAAATCTTGAAAAAAAAATATTTATCTTGTAATCTGGCATCACTGTCTCTGGTGTACCGCAAGGCACTCATTTAGGACCCCTTCTTTTCATCTTCACTATCCAGAACTTGAGTGTTGAGAGGGGCATTAGACACTCCCATCTCTCTCTCTGTCTCTCTCTTCGCTGATGAAACAAGAAACAACATTTTTCTAACCCATTTCTGCACCACAAGACCTCTGTTAGGTGCGACTAGATCTAGATTTCTGTGCCGCTGTTTACAGGCTAATTAAATGCCAGCTCAGATGAACCGGCTTTCATAGACGCGATTTTTTGTTGCTAGGAAATACGATTTTTTTTAAACTTGAGGTTCTCCTCAATGCCGAATATGAATCGCAATCGAAAATGTGTCCTCCATCACAATGGCTTCTGTATATATAAGACAGCTTACCACTGACTTGTAAAACCCTTTTTCATACGAGTAGTACTATTCATAACAATTTTGTTGCCATGTAACCTCCAAATCAGTCCGCACCTGCCAAGAACTCCTTTTTTTATTTAAAACTTTAAACACGCGACCCATCTGCATTCATCTTCCCCTTCACATGCAACCATCTTTCCCCATGCCCCATGTTTTCGCTTCTACCATCCTGTGCACCCTGTACAATAATAATGGCAATCCTTTATAACCGAATTTCCTGGGTAGATTCCCATTATCCCGCGCTTGCAAATTGGACTTCTCGCATAACATTCCGTACGGGTACGACAGCCAAAGAGAAAATACCCGCCGTGTGCCAGACTACCAGCGGAACCAATGAATGTCCTTTGCAATGTCCTTACACACATCCACACTCTACTTTGCTGTATAATGAAAAACCAACATCGAGTGGATGGAATCCATTTCGAGCGTCACACGTGGCAATTTTTTTTAATTAAACCAAAAGAGACGAACAAAAAAAAAATCACTTCTTTACTGCTGTGCAGCTGCAGACAGTGGAGTCTCTACGTCCTTGACGTCCCTCGCCGTATGTAGAGGTACACATTTTGAGGAGATGGTCACCCTTTTGGATTCTTGAAATCCCTTCTTTTGTGGGCACAAATTTGCATGATTTACTCGGGCGAGTTTTTTTGTCCCAAGAACGACAGCACAAAAGAGAAACAATCCGTTGCCTGGTGGTATACGAGTACATATATGAATCTAATTAATATTGCTATGCATGAGTGTGCAATTTGGGAATGCATCTGTTCTGCGTGTGCCTTTGTTACATTTCACTTGAATCAGGGGTCCACAACAATACACAGCGTATATATAAACACCCACTCACTGCGTATGTATGGATGGATGGATGTCCTGCCACTGAAAGGAAGCCATCCTCCCAGGCATCACTATGGGAACAATAAACAACCTATCCTACCATCCGTATTTAAGTAAATTTGCGAAAAACTCTCGAAAATGAAACGCGAAACACACAACACACAACACACCCTCTCATTGGCTACACGTCTGCGATGTACGAGTGAATGTCCTGCCGACGTAAATAAAAACTGCCTGTAGTCTGACACCTGCTGCTGTTTCCATCACAGTCACCTTGTGGTCCTTATAATTACTCAAACCGTATGCCCCCCACGCTGCTCAGCAAAGCAGAGTCAACAAAAGCGTAACGATCCTTTTTCTTTTTCTTTTTTTTTGTCGGCTGTGTGCGCTTGGTCACTTTTTTGCTGGGGCTTTTTATTTACACTGCATATGTGTTTGCACAGCCGACTGTTTCAATAGGATCTACCGAAACTCGGAGCCGTATTAATTCGATGTCCAGTGAGATTTGTTCGACCCCAGAGACAAACAGGAAGAATCCCTTTTTTGTTAGGACGGAACGACACGCATGCAAAACGTTCGTCGCAAAGAGGGCCATAGGCAAACAGGGCTTACATATATAGAACGGTCAGCAGGAGTTGCCATGCCCAGCCCGTTTGACTGACAGTGTTGTTTATGCTACTGCTTCAGTCTCAATGGTAATTTCTATATTTTTTTTACGTGCTCCTCTGGGTTTTTGAGGGGGTTGCGTTTCAAATAGATGAATGGTTTCGTTTTGCTTTCGTGATGGCAGCAGATTATCATTTCAGCCGCGCGACGGTGATGGAGCGTGGGATTTGATTATGGTAAATGAACGTTGAACAAAACGAAACCTGTCGGCACGGCAGTTAGGGTGGGCTCGTAAACCTCTTAAGATAACAACAAAAAAATAAAAAAATAACCACGATAATAAATGTCATAAATGACGCAATTGCCTGGAGGTTTTGTAAGGTCAGGACTTGTGTGAGTTGTACCTATCGCTGTTGACCTCCCAAGGACCTCCCCAGCAGTGTTTCCCTGATAAAATATTTAACATCCAGTAGATGGTCTTGCATTTAGAAAGTTCAAAGCAACTTCGAGCGGGTTGATCAGGGAGTAGGCACAAGTTCGCATGTGGTTATTTCACTCGCTTGAAGAATATTTCACGTGACAGATTGAGTTTTACGTGGATTTGTCATACTAGGGTTACATGTGATCAATAGGCGTTTTTTATTATGCTCAAATGATCTATATAAAGGGTGATTTTTTAGCTGGTTTGGTTTTGGCAACACTGGTTTTGACAGCTGACGTGTGTTTAGTACCTTGTGTCACTGTCAAACAGCTTCAGTTTGGTTTGCAATTTAAATGAACAAATGAACAACGCTTGCAAATTATTGAATTTTACTATCAAAATTCGTGCTCGGTTCGAAATGTTCATCGCGCGCTGCTTCCATTTTATGATCGGCATTCTCGACCTTCTGAGCAGTCTATTCGGAAGATTGTGACCAAATTTCGCACCAAATTTACTTTGTTGGACATTAAACCACCAACACGTTTACGTACTGTGCGTAGTGAAGAAAATATTGCGGCCGTATCAGCTAGTGTGACAGAAGACCGCGAAATGTCGATTCGGCGCCGTTCCCAGCAGTTAGGCCTTTGTTACAGCACTACGTGGAAAATTTTGCGGAAGGATTTGGGCGTAAAGCCTTTTAAGATACAGCTGGTGCAAGAACTAAAGCCAGCCGACCTACCACAACGCCGAATTTTTGGTGAATGGGCTCTTGGAAAGCTGGCCGAGGATCCGCTTTTTTATCGAAAAATTGTGTTCAGCGATGAGGCTCATTTTTGGTTGAATGGGTACGTAAATAAGCAAAATTGCCGCATTTGGAGTGAAGATCAGCCAGAAGCATTGCAACAGCTACCAATGCATCCCGAAAAAGCCACTGTTTGGTGCGGTTTATGGGCCGGCGGCATTATTGGGCCATATTTCTTGAAAGATGATGCGAATCGCAGCGTTACTGTCAATGGTGAACGCTACCGAGCGATGATAACAAACTTTTTTTTGCCCGAAATGGAAGTTCTTGAATTGCATGATATGTGGTTTCAACAAGACGGTGCCACATGCCACACAGCACGCGAAACAATGGCGCAATTGCGAGGCGAGTTTGGTGAACAGTTAATTTCACGTTTCGGGCCGGTCAATTGGCCGCCTAGATCGTGCGATTTGACACCATTAGATTATTTTTTGTGGGGGTATGCCAAGGCTAATGTGTATAGGGACAAGCCCGCTTCGATTGACGCACTGGAAGCCAACATCCATGCATTCATTCGTGAGATACCGGCCGATATGTGTGAAAGAGTATGCCAAAATTGGACTCAGCGGATGGGCTACCTGAGACGCAGCCGCGGTCAACATTTGCATGAAATTATCTTTAAACATTAAATTGCAAGGTTCAAACTATCGATTCAAATAAATATTTCATTCATTTTTTCGAATTTTTTGTGTTTTTTTTTTAAAAAAAGTTCTAAACCTCTTAAAAAATCACCCTTTAGATCATTGATTTCCACGGTTTCCAACAACAGTACGTGATCCAACTGTTGTTGTAAACCATGGAAATCCATGATCTATATAGATCATTTGAGCATAATAAAAAAGGCCTAATATAAATAAGCGTACATCGCGTACAAGATCCTAGATATCTGTCGTATAGTCTTAACGCCTTATACCCTTCGGATCGGCATCTACCTGCGCTGCTTTAGTCTTAGGAAGTCTACAGTATCGATTAAATTTTTTTACAATTGGAGACATAACACTCAAGAAGTCCAAATCGATACACAACATTTTAAAGCCGATTATGACAACATTTATAGAGACGAGGCACACAGAGCCTTGTCCAGTTTTGGCAAAACTCTTCCGCCTGTATAGGATCACGATATAGAAATGTCAGTGGCGGCATCAAGACCTTTACATAAACACGTAATTTTGACAAGGCGACACTCTCTTGTACGACATGAAACCTCAAAAAATGTTGCAAAGCAAATAAAACTTTGCTTTCCGTGTTTGTTTTACCCGTTCAAGGCCTCGCACGTCAACCTCCTTCCCAACAATAATTCTCTTCTTCGTAGGAAACTGTAGAAAGACTACGTTCTGAGTTGAAAAAAAGGTACAGAAGACTCAAGGTCGGCATTCTGTAAGGCGAAACGTTCAAACGCTTTCGTGTGCACGAGGAAATTTGCTTGTGTAACATAGGGCCAACCATTCGTGCGCACGAAAACTTTTGATCGTTTCGCCTTACAGAATCTGACCACAGATCTACAACCACAAAAATGCATCACAGTTGTCATTATCTGTTGTGTTTGAGAAATGGAAGCCTCGTTCTCATTGATCAATTTTTATTCACTTAAACTATTCGAATTAAAGGTCCACTTTTTGTCAGGGAAAAACCGAAAATGTATCTAAACGGAGAAGTGACTTAGCTGTTCAAACAAATTACTTGAAAGGAATCTAAAAATGGATTGACCACTTATCGACGAAATACATCTAGTTCGAAACATCTATAATTGTAACCAAATTTGACGAAATTCCCCAACAGAAATTGTCAAGGCCGCTATACCCTATTTAAGCGGAGACGTTTTTTCTCCTGGAATTTTAGTTAAACAACGTCATAATTGCAAAGTTGAACAAGGTACAACGTCTCGTATTTTAGCTAAAACCAAAATATCTTGGGCATGCGAATTTGTATAAAAACGACAGAGCTGGCGAAGTGACCTCCTTTATCAGAGCAGAACCGTTCTTGGTATAGAAGCTACCAAATCAGTTGCTTATTTGAATTTTAAAAGCTGCAAACACAATATATGTGTCATTGGAGTAAATCCCGGGCCTGAGATATGTCACAAGAGCAATTCAGCCACGCCGAAAATGATTTAAATCTACAAAGGCACATAGTAGCCTACGTTTCAAGTCATCACGGCTTGCGATATCCCGGAAACAAAATGCACCTAGGTGCATCTGGCTATGAAAATGCCCAGCTCTATGCAGAAAGTTCTTCTGCAAGGTTCAAGTCCAAGAGAATAGAGAAAACCCCCTCTTGAAAATATTATCAGCTACCCGCTTCACTAAATTTGTGTCGCCTTTGGCACAATAGACCTTATAAGGCGACGTGCCTGTTCGAAGAAAAAGTCTTTAGCCGTTTCAAGTGAAATTTGTTTCGATTGGTCTAACTTGCGGGATAATTCAACGACAAACTTTACGAGCTGTAGAAGTACAAAGACACCGGCCCAAGTGCCCACTGAGCGTTTAAATTGCTAGGAGACTTCGATTCTAATCTTCAAGGGTATCAATGTAGTAGAAGACGACCTAGGTTGGTTCCATAAGGAATAAAGAACCTCAGCCAACTTGAAGCACGAGAACTACTGGAGGTAGTTTGCTGAGAATCACCAACTGACTTATAAGAGTGGGAAAAGTTTTACAGCCTATAGCTTTTTAAAAAGATGTGCAGATCCATGTCAATAGCTTTGTAAAAGTTCAGCGGTATTGAAAATGCAAACCATCCGCTCAAGCTTCTTTCATGTCTTCATTAAAGCCTAGTATCCGGCTCTTCCTAGTCTCCACTTCGTTTCTCCACACCAAAGATAAATGCTCGCTAAATTATTAAACACCATTTAGATGGGAAAAAAACAATTTGTTCATGACAGTAATCAGTAAACGTAATTTTTACAATTTTCAAATTTCAAACTTCAAAGACATCGCAGTATTTGAATCGGTCCAAAACAATTGATGAAGATATTATCATTGCTGCAGCAGCTCAACTAATTTCTGTAGTAGCGAGCAGATCAGTCCCATAAATTCCTATTTGCAAAAAGGCAAACAAACTGACTTTTCTCTGCGGTTTCCTCCAAAAAAAATATCCATAGTAAACGCAACACAAACTTCTTACTACGTTTTTTACGTCAAAATTTATCTTCGATTTAATGTACCGGACATTAATTTCGCGAGCTAAATGAGTGGAGACTTGTCATCGGCCCCATTGCAGCATTAAGTCTGCGGTTGCGGCAGTTACGTTTTTTTTTTCCCCTTTTGCCAGTTTAGTAGTTCTTCGCTTCGTCTTGAGTGATACAGGGTGTCCCAAAAGAAAGTTAATGTTAAATGAACTCGCCGTTTACTTAATAAGTAAAAGGGTAGTAGGGCAGTTGCACCTTCGCTTCGTCTTGAGTGATACAGGGTGTCTCAAAAGAAAGTAAATATTGAATGGGCTCACTGCATAAATTAAATAAGATGAAGGGGATGAAGGGGCAGTTGCCAAGCGATAGCTCGGCTATAATAGTCCAAGAGCCCACAGCGAATTTGACGTGTTTTTTTTTTGTGAGCATACTGTATATTGTGTGCAGGAGAATCTTACAAAATCAGTAATTCTTCAACTGTAGCGCGAAGAAAGTTCTTTAGTTAACGTAGTTTGCTTAACATGAACGATGCGCCATATATTTAGCTGATCATTTGATCAATAGCTTCAGAAGTTTGAAGAGACCGGTGCAACAAAAAATCAAATCTTAGTCCGGTCGACCAATGTCATCACGAAAACTGACGAAAACGTAGATAGTTCAGTTCATTCCTGACAATCTAGACATTTCAGGGCGTTACGGAGCGAGTCTTTTAAATATGCCTTAAATGCCACTTAACACAATTTTGCAGAAGGACCAAAAACTTTAACGTCTATGTCACGAGTTCACCAAATTTTCCCTCAAACATTTATCTCCAGGGGGGTGACATTAATCGGCCTCCGCCCAGCCCTGATTTTTCTTCTGTTCATATCTCAAATCGAAGTTGTAGCCAGTGAAACATAGTCTCTTGTGTGTTAGACACAAAATGTCAATCATCATCGATTTGACGTGTCGCGCCGTTTTAATAAATTGTACTGTTCCCTTTGATGAGGGACTACATGTAGGCGAAATAATTTCTATAAAATAATTTCCTTAAAAATGTATCCACTATATTATTTCTGTAGTTACTGTAGTAGTATATTTACCGCTTGCGGTTCACACGTTCTTAATCTTAATAAATGAAGTGTCAAAAAAAAAGGTGCTTATTTTTGCATTTTTACTTTTTTTAAATATTAACAATTGAAAAAGTTGAATTTTACTACATTAAATTTCAACTACACAGTTGTGTACAACTATGATTCAGGGAAATACTTTTCTTTCATTCATCATGCCCGTAGGTAGCCCGTACAAACGACGCCACGAAAGAGAGTCGACGGCCGAAGAGAGTTACAGTCATTGGAAATCTAAGAGAGAACTCTCAAAAATTGCGGGGAATCGGGTAGGAGCGCTGTTATGGCTGTTATGTTATTTCAAAACATAGGTTTTGTTGTCAGATGCGAATTTTGGTATAGGGATCAGCGTTACCACTTCAAAAAAATAAAGCGATGTAGATTTGACCCAAAAAGTGAAGTAGATTCAAAAAAAGGGAAGTAGATTTCAAAGTCATAGTTTTAATGATAAATTTAATTCCATATTAATTGTAGAATATAAAACATGTCCAAAAAAACGTTTTAAAATCTACAAAATATTTTTGTTTTATTGCAATAAAGTCTTAAATTTTTCCATGTTTTTTAGAAAAAAATATTATAAATGGTGCACAGCGATATGTTTATTAAATTATAATTTTGCGCACCAATCTTTATTCACATTCTTGGCTACTTCAAAATATCATTCCATCGCGTTTGCAATACTTCTTTCGAGTATTTGGCTAAACTTTTCGGAACAGACAGGAACCAAAACCTGACCAAACGTATTACATCTTTGACAAAAAATTAAAAGGAAACTAATAATAAAAGTCCGAAAATTTTATAAAATTTTGTGTTTAAAGTGAAGTTTGAAGCAATTTAAGCTTATGAAATGTGAGTCGGGGCTTAAATGAAAGAGTGTAAAACATTTTTTAAATAATTTTTTTAAGTATATTTAGTGTGAAGTAGGGAGCGGTATTTGAATATTTTTCCAAAATTGAAGTAAAGTGGTATCGGTGATAGGGATAGGTGGGACCTCTGAGAATGACATAGGCAGTAGGGGATACAAGTTTAAATGACGAATCAATTATTTCTCAAGTTAGGGATCAAATTCATCATAGGTATATATATTTGGTAAGAAATAAATATATTTGCTGCGTATTTTACCAATGAATTTAAATGTGTAGGGTTAATTGGTTGGCTTGAAGGAGAGGAAAGTTTTGGACCCGATGAGTGGCGCTGTTGTTGATATAATTATTTTAATTGAGTTACTCGAAGTACTTATTCTACACAGACGAAGTCGCGGGTACCAGCTAGTTTTAATTATTATATTAATTTGTATTGGTTTTATTTTTTTCGCTTTGTTGAGCTTGAACTTTCTTTTGGGACACCCCGGTCAAAAAAACCGTTTTCAGCTTCATGCTCAAAAATTGGCCCTAACAGAGTAAGATTTATGAAAAAAAAAAGTTGTTAAAAACTTGTAGCAGCGTGTCGACGAATTAAAAAGCGTTATAATTAACTCAAGAAATGTTCTTTATTTATTTACTCCAACTAATTTTGAAAGCCAAAAGGAAAAAAAATTAATATTTTTGGAAAGAAAATTCTTAACGAAAATGCTTGACAAAAAGGAATGACTCGTCGATTTATTGAAGGTAAAAACGCGAATAAATATCTGACATCTGACTGATATAAAATACAAAATGGTTGGTTGGTTTTTGTGTCGCACTCTTGTCGATCCGAGAAGTTGATGTTATTTTTGAGTTTTAATATTTGAATGTTAACATAACAGTCGGTTGAATGTAGACTCTACAATCTAAAGTTGTTATCAACCAAGTTTCTATTTCAGTTTTTACGACCGAAATAATTTGGAGGGGAAATTGATAAATGGGTTATTTTTAACCGAGTATTTTTAACAAATTGATTCGGTTATTTTTAATCCACTGACGCTGTAGGAATTATTTTAACCGTAGTTTTTAACTGAAAGTGGGTTGATTTTAAATAAGTGCGTGTTGTTTTAAAAAAAAATATCCAAAAGTTACAAAAAAGATAACTAATTGTTCTTCTCTTTTATTTACAGGTATGTTCTGCAAATATTCAACTCACCGTGAGTACATATTAATTTTAAAATAAGTTAAGCTAAAGTTGGTACTCGAAAGTTTTACCTTGTTTTTTTTTTCCCCCGTGAAATAAGCCTCTTCCGTTGTATCCCACTTGCTGAGTAAAACTGTAAGCTCTCTGGTATTCCAGTCGATTCCTTTTTGCCAACCAACTGGAAAATACAACAAAAATTGACCTGCAGCGTTCGAAATGAATTCACATCCTTTAAGCGTCCTTATCCAGCCACGCAACAGACCTCCATCCATGTTAATGAAAGTCTATAAATTAGGCAAAACCTAATTTTGCTAATTGATAACACATGTAGAACCACAACTCAGCGAACCGAAATCTTTCATGTTTCATCCTTTCGCTGTCACAAGAGGGCACATCGCCCATGAAGAACCTCCATCTCATCATTCTGGTTAAGCAAATATTTGTCTCCATCGTGTTTTGTGCTGTGCACAAAAGTACCAACAAAAACTGTTGAACGAACTCATTTCGTGTCATAAGAGTCTGCAGTTTTCCCTCTAAACTGGAACTCGTATGCAAATTGTTTTTTATTTTGCATGCCAATTTGTATATTTTTTTCTTGTGCTCGGCATTTCCTCCTTGTGCCTCGTTTTCGGCATCCCACGGCTTTAGGAATCCTCCAAATAATATTAAAGCGACGATATAAATCTCATTACGGTGTGCTCCCCGCTGCTGATGATGCCTTCAATTTGTGAGCGAAATTCATTTAAAAGTCTCATCGTCCGTTGGAGACTATACACTCGCTGGTTTTGGGTTCCTGTTGGGTAGCTTATTATGAAATAATTTGATTGTAATATTCAATGTTAATGACATTTGAAGATTTTCTCTTTTTTTGCTGTTGTTGTTTGTCGTCTTATTTTTATCCCGTGTCGTTGATCTTTTGTGCGGGGAGGGGCTGGACATTGAACTTGGGAAGCGTGGAATGTGCATGGCATTGTAAGTGGTTTTCTTAAAACAATCTGTTCAGGCTCGGTGAACTATGGTGTCGGTGGGTGTAGTTAGACTAGTACTGGTACCTGTACTTGAGCAGTGGTAATTGTTCCTTTTGACACTCACGAGACTAGTGTCAACATCCTGTCATTGTCAAGTGACTGGGGTTTGTGGCTCCCTGTGACAGTGTTTTATCTCCAAGTGAATATTTTTCTTTGTATTCCATCTCGGAAATGACTACATCTGCATGTCGGACGGGGGTATTTATTGTAACTTTGTGGGGCAATAAACCAGCGGCAACTAATAATTTTTTAAGTGCCTATGATTATCTCCACGGAGTAATTTAGTAGGCATACTCGTGTGGGGACGTTTTAATGACCCCAGCATAGATGCTCATTATAATTCTATTAAGATTAATATACAGTCCAGCGCAAAAGTCGCCCGACACAAGAGGAGGGAGACAATTATATTATATGTATAGGATAGCCTCTGCCTACAGTTTCGATAGTGTTTTTTTTTTTTTAAATAGTGAGACCTATTTTTACAACCATACAATTTTCCATTCGATTTTTTAACCCCATCTCAAATGAGCTGTCAAAAATGTTATATCTTTAATCAAAAACAATGTCCAAACAACATAATTGTAAAAGAAAAAAAAGAAAATCTTAAAAAGCTACTTAAAGGAAATTGACCGCCAGCCTAGAGCAAAGAAGAGCCATTGCCAGTTGTGACAGATTTTTGATATTAAAATTCCCACAATGAATGCTAAAATGTCTTAATTTTCCAACTCACAAAAAGCCGTGGACCACATTTGTTGGTTAAATTTTTATGTAAAAAATGAGTTAATTTTTTAAGTTGATCAAAAAGTCCCTAAAACGTTTTTAAAAATGTTGGCTTTTCCCAATACCCAATTGTAAGAAGGGTGTTCGTATTTCTGATAGTGGCCTTTCCAAGGGCAGGGACCGAACTACAGCATCCTTGCATGAGTACTGCTTGCCTATTTTTATTTCGTTTGTAATGTGACATTTTGCTCGCTCACGAATGCGGTAGTCTTAAAGCTGCAGCGCAGAGTTGTTGATTCCTTTCAAACTGTCTGAATTTATGAGTCGTTTTTTTTTTTAGAAAGTTCCCTCTATCAGGAAAATTTTTCACGATCTCTCAAGTCTTGAATTTGTTAGTCGATTTCTACTCAAATTTTCCTCAAAGTTGTCCTACTACTTGGAAAAAGTATCAAAGTATTTTAGTTAGTTAAAGTAAAAGGTCTTGGCCTTTGACAGTTTATTTTGAGCACAGTACGGTCATATTTAAAATTTTGCACATTGAGACAAATCAAAAGATTTTTTTTAAACTGCAGGTAAAATCAGTTTGATGCAGGGAAGCTCTTGATTTATTAATAAGCAATTTTGTGCTGAAAATGTCATTGGATGCTGAGTTTAGGAGAACGTCCATCTTGATACTCCGGTTGAGAGAGGCTTGTTAATTCTGTGGACAAGTGGCCCAAAGTAAGGATGACGTAAAGGAGAACAAGAACAGATTTTTGTAGGATTAATCCAGCTTAAGCCGATGTGCGATTCCATTGAAATTGTACTTCGTTATCATAATTTCAAAGAGTAGCCGCCCATTTCAAGCGATTAGCTGAAATTAAGTCGACTTAAGCCATTTTTGACATTTGCTTAAGCTCACTTTATTCTATTATTTTTAACGCGTCATTGCGTCGTCCTGATGGGGCTAACATTATCAACTTGGCCAACACTTGGGAAAAAATTGATTTCGGCTGCTTGTGCTTGATTTTTTTAGGGTCGTGAAATTGAAATTCGGTACCGGTGCTGGAGGCCTTGATTCCACGGAGCTACTGCAACAGATTTAAAGTGAAGGTGCACGCTTAAGAGATATATGTATATGATTATTTTTATAAAATTATCGAAAAAAAAACTCAAACGAAAAATACTTGCATAATAGAATTTAAAAATTTCTCTTCTTTTTAAATAAGCTCCAGTTTCTTTTTATTTAAACCACAACAACCCTATGCAACTCTTTTTTCACTTTTTTGATTTAAAATACAAACTTAAGAGCAACCGACTACTTATCCTCATACAAACTGCTTAGATTTTGAATTTCCACCAGCATATTTTCTAAGGAAATATTTCGGGGGAATTTCGTCTATGATACCAATTTATTCCGGGGAGAATTTTTTCCCTTTTTCGAAATTCAGAGCGATACATATTTTTGAAAAATGGGAAATATTTCGGGAGGAATTTTGTTCACGAAAGCCCTGATTATTATTATTATTTCTTACACCAAAAGCTTACTTCCGCTGAATGAATCAAAAACTGGCGTTCTTCTAAAGTCTTTTTTCAAGAAAGGGTACATATTTGACAGAGATGAAAGTAGTATTTGAGTAGATGAAAGATCTTTAGAAATGTTGCTTATGTGAAACTTAAAAATAAAAAATGTTCGGTATTGATCTGCAGTTTCCACGGTCGGCTGTGGTTTGAATACTCATTCGATCGTAGACTTATTCGTCTTGAAATCGCCTTAAAAGTGTCAATTGTGAGCAGAAGTTTAAAGACACTCATTTAATACGGCAGAGAGGATCTTCTTGCTGTCTTGTGTTGATATTCCATCTGACTTAGTTTTGAAAATTTGTTGGTCTTGTATCTCTTTAAATAGCCCACCGTGAAGACTGACAGATCGAGATGATTTTACAGAATTAAGCCATTGCTGTCCTACCTCATCAAGGGCGGAAGTTTCGGCTTTCATCTGTCGTATGGATGGATCATTCTGTCTGACAGCGAAGTGTTCATCACCGTTTAAAAACCTTCGGAAGTGGTTCTCCTTTTTGTCAGCACTAACTCCGATTTTCAGTTCTCTTGATCGTCTGCAGGCTTTTGTTCGGCTTTTGTAACATTGACTTGTTGTCTTCACACTGTTCGAAACGTTAATTCTGCACTAGCACCTCTTAAGTTTGTAGATTTCGCACTGCTGTTGATCTTTTCTTGTTCTTTGATGAAAGCTGATGTCGACGAAAGCTCTTGGTCTTCTACTTAGAGCCGCTCTAAGCGCCTATACGTGTTATGGGCTTTTTATGACTTATTCGCTTTCTACGCCTCATACGCTTCTTGTTTTGCAAGTTTGTTCAAATAGGGGTTTCTATAGATCCATTAACCCAGATTGTTTGCGCTGATGACACTTGACTGCTACTAACCTAAAACGTCTGCTATGCTGCCAACATGTAGGATTTATTAGGCGTCTTAGAGGTACACGTTGCTCAAGGGTTCAGTTTGCCTATGTCCATTTATAGACTTAATGGGCTTAATGAGCTTAAAGTATGTAGAACTTTTTTGAACCCCTCAAAGGTGTTGTTTGACAAAAGAAAGTTTTACGCTTCCGTTGACACAACCCCCTTCGAGCCCCCCCCCCCCCCCCTCATTTTTCTCATAATCTCCACTTGAGCACAAAATACTCTTTGAAAAGTTTTTCCATGCCATCGACATGGGTAGATCAACAGGACTAACTATACAAGTGTATAGCGTAAACAGTTTCCACACCCCAGCATTAGGGTGTCCCATCACACTAAGCAATTTTTTTTTTTTGGGATATTAAAAACGCATACCCTCCAATTTTTGTCCATTTAGCCCTATTAGCTCGGTTATGAAATATTATAGCTCTAAGATAACAGGAAGTTGTGCCGACTTGATGATTTAGTTACTATGTGCGTATTTGTACTGGATTACTTCGGGGGATCTTAAGAATTCATGTTGTTTTCAAAAAAAAAAAAATATTCCAACCTGTTAGAATCATATATTGTATTTTAAAAATACATACGCTTTTTATTTAAGAATATTTTCTTTTTAACGTTTCTTTTTTACAGTCAGGGTAGATCTTCCTGTGTTCTTGTACACAACGTAACAAAAATTGTTTTTGTTCCTCCTAAACCGTTAATAAACCATGAAAATCTTGCATTAGTTTAACTGCCCTGTGTCTGCTGCTGTGTCGTTAACTGCTCTTAGCATAGAAATTGTATTTTTGGCCTCTAGAAAAGAGGAGTTTGTTTCCCATGTTGAAGGACACTCACGAAGAAAACTGTCATCAATTCTGAGACGAGAGAACAAATCCTTACTCTTCGTTGAAATAAAATCATTTATGTTTTTCTCTAAGATAAAAAAAAAAAATTCATAAGTTGAGTGAAATAACATAAGATATAGACAGATAACTATAGAAAAAACTTTTAATAATAACAATATTAATATATCATACTTACCGTACAATGAACCGCAAAGTTCTTCATTCGATAGGATGTATCGTTTGCCAAGGGTTGATACATTTTCTTTCGACAAATTCTTCAAAATGTTAACTTTTAGTTTTTGGCCCACCTCATCGTCAAATAGTGACAGGATAGCTGCTTCATCAGTCAAATACCATAAGTGTTGGCTGAACTTCTGTAGAGCTGCTTTCGAAATGCTTTTGTCAATATTTTCGTAAGACTTCAATGACTTCAGAAAGCACAAATCCTGGTAAGGTGCTTTTACTGCCAAAATACATTGAAGCCATGGCTTGACATAAGTTGTCACAATAAACAAGCAAACGTCTAGCAGAGCTGCCTTGTCTTTGCTGGTTAACTTTAACTGAGAACTAAGCAACGTTATTTTCAGTGAATAGATAGCTCTTGCCATCCATCGGGCTTGGTGCATAGCACCTGGTGGCCTAATTTTGCATTTTCGTTCTTTATCTCCGTTTAAAAATATGATTGAGAGCTCTATCAACTCTCGATAGTCATCCCTCACTATTTTTTTGGTCAGTTCAATGCGATAGAATTCAAGCAGATCTTCAATTTTGGAAGCAGTTAGGTATCTTTCCACGTTTTGTCTATAGCACTGAATCTTATTTGGGTCGACGGTTTTCCAATTATCTCTGAACTTTTTGAATATTGGGATATCAGGGCTTGTGGTCACTTGACTGATTTTAGCTTCGAAAACACTTTTTAGCACCAGTTCGTAAATGTGGTGTCGACAAGCAAAAACAAGCACTTCCCTGTCAAGTTTTTGCTCAAGGAGCACACAGGCACCATTTATACGACCAGTATTTGAGGCAGTAGTATCACAGCAGAGAACCTGTACTTGATCTTCCAGATTCCAATCATGAATTGCATTCCAAACAGCCTGCATCTGTTCTTTGCCACTTGAACTCTCCAATTTCGGCACAGCTATTAGTTGTTCCTTATTTCCATACGAAATTACTATAGGAAGGCGTTCTTCTTTACATTTTCGGGCATCCAGAGCAGGCAATAGTTTTCCGTCCCAGTGAACAGTTACAAAGCCGGGTACTTCATTTTGGAAATTTGCTTTAATTGCTTCCGCGCGCTCTTTTCTTTTTTCCGTACGTATTCGTTGAATGGATGATTTACTGATCGGAAAATCATCAATATTATGACCAAGTGCTTCGATTGTAGCTTGAAGGATAAACACAGAGTCTCTCACACTCAACTGGCATCTGTCTAATGCAGCTACTAATTTTGGAGTTACCAAATCATTCTGCTTTACTAATTTAGTAGAAATAGTAGCAGAAGTAGCAGTCTCGGGTTGCGTATTCTCGATCACAAATGACAAATCTTCCTGTGAACCAATATTTTCACTTAAACTGGAAGATAAATCATCTTGTAAAGGTTCTTGTGACGACGACGCTGTAGAAGTAGATGCTGAAAAATATTTCATTCGCCAGGTTTCCTCTTTAATAGCCCTGAGTCGCGTCCTTTCCTCTTTGTTTGCCAGTTTTCTGTCCACTCCAGCAAGGTAACCGGGTCGACCAGGCTCTCTTTGGCGCTGCAAGAAAATTTTGTCTTCTTCAATTTTCATCAATTGAAGCGCATCGGCGTGTGCAATATCAAACAAATTATCCAAATTATTTGAAAAATCTTGTTGACGCCGCTTGAACACGTCCTGTGTTTTGTTTGCATTTTTTTGTAAGTCTCTCCAAACTTGGTACAACTTATTAAGTTTTGTAACACAATTAGGAGTCGATTTTTTGGGTATTCGCGCCTTTTCCCACACACTCCCGTATAACTAGATTTGCACTTTGATTAACACTTAGTTTTACTTCGCGAATGTTATAAAAAAAAACTTGGAGAACTTGTCCGTTGGAGGGAAGTTTTGAACCCGTTATTTGATGAATAGCATCTCCTACCAAAAATATGGCCTTTTTAGCACTGCGTAATTCCACTGACATGTTTCTTAACTTAAAACAATACGCTCATTGACAAGAAAACAAGAAATTATTATTGAACATAGACGACTAAATGTGTGCTCGCCCTATATATGCAATGTAAGTAGGTACTGTTACGTTTTTGCAAGTCGGCACGGGTTCCTGTGATCCAAATTCTATAAAATTTTATTTTCCACTGTTTTAACATAATAAGAAAAAAATTGGGGGGTATGCATTAAAAAAAAATAACTTTGAATTTTTTGGGACACCCTACCCAGCATGCCTGGGATTCTAATTCCGTTCTTATAACAAAATCCACTCCACCCTAACGCATAACTCTCCTTGACCAAACAACATCGTTAAGCAGCTCAAAATAGACAAATCGAACAAATCCCATAGAAAGGGAAATGGGCAAATCCGACCCCCACTTAGCAAAAACAATAAGAACTCGCTCTTGTTTACAAAGGCAAAACAAAGGTGCGCCGTGGCCAGCGTCGTTTTTGCTAAACCACCACTCAGCTCAAGTCTATTAATAACGCAGCAATAAGCGTAGGGTACAACAAGGAAACCAACGCTCCTTGCTGATGAATAATAGACTCTAATCGGTTTGAAAACTAAAGGTATTCGCATATTTAGCATTCGCACACCTATCCACTGGTAAGTCCGTGTTCATTCATTGTCAGTTGCCACTTGAATACACCCTGTCAGTCCATTCGACTGTCATGAATGGTGCAAGCTACAGTTAGTTATCCAATCCGCCTGTATGGAACGCATTCTTCCGTTTCAATATATCCTCCCAGTGCTGTACACTGCACATAGGCTTAATCTACCTTTTCGCCTCTATTAATATTTATGGCGGCAGAAAATTGTACCAGCGTGGCGGCCGGCGGCGGTGTGAAGAGCAACTAATTAAACCGTGTGTTCACCGCGTTATATTAGTTTAATCGTCGCAATCTACTTAATAAGCGTGCGGCGGCGGCTACGTATCGGACGCGGAACAGATAGCATAGGCAGTATAGCTCGATGTATATGGTTACGAGACTGCACTCGTACATGCACTTCTCACGGCCGTTGAACATTTATGTTACGACTTTGGTGGAAGGGAAATTTGTGATACATACACTGACTCAGCCGAAACGACGATACATTCCAAGAGAGAGAGAGAGGGAGGGGGAGAAATCTTATCATTGATTGTTGTGGGTTGTGGTGGTGGGCTAAATGGCGGCGGGTGAAAGTGATTTCAAATTTAATCACTCGGAAAACGAGCATCCAGCATAAAATTATAGATTTGTCGTAAAAACGTCAACTGTAAGAGGGCGTGATTTTCGTCACGGTTCCCTTGAAGATAAGGAAATATATGATGGCAGTCATAACTTTGACATGGTAAGTGCTTTTTGAGGGTTACATGGGCCCAATTTATGGTAGCCTATTGCAAACTGAGGTGGGCCACATGCTGCTTGCGTTCTAAATAACATGTCGCTGTTAAAATGACCCGCTTTTTTGTGCGAAGTGTCAGAGAATCAGAGCATAAAGATATATTGAAACCTTTTTTACTGAAAGCCAAAAAGAGAATCAACATAACCATAGTTGAAAGGTTTTGTTATGCTAGGTGGCTACTTATCCAAAAATCAAGAAACACTTCTTAGACCGATTTATAGGTCAGTTGTGACACCACATGAGAGGAGGAGGCTAAAAGGCTTGATAAGGCGGGGGCCCTACTCACTTCATTTCAGAAGCGAGGGAATAATGCCTTGTAAGGACAGTCAGAAATAAAAAAAAATTACACAAGTTTAATCTTTTTTTTTGAACATTTATTAACAAATTACTTCTCGGAATGTCTGTCTAAATCGAACTGCCCTGTATGTCACGAAACTAACTGCCTAATGCTCTTGTGTAAAACTCTCGAAAATATATCGGGTTTTCCAATAAGAGGTGTTATTGTGAATGACCCGCTATTTCGGTAGCTGTCACTTTTGAAGATTTTATTCTTTGACATTTGACAAGTAGAAACTACGCCATTACTAAAAATGGAACGATACACGCTTCAAAAACGCATTGAAATTATTAAAATTCACTACAAAAATGGTGAAAATCTTGCAGTCACAGTTCGCAAAATTAAAGTATTTTTTGATTAATGATTTTTTATGGTCGGAGTTGGATGGTATTGATCTGGACAACGTTTACTTTCAACAAGACGGCGTTACGTGCCACACAAGCAACAAAACCATTGATCTTTTACGGGAAAAGTTTCCGGACCGTGTTATCTTTTGAAGAGATGATCACAATTGGCCACCGAGATCTTGTGATTTAACACCTTGCGACTTCTTCCTTTGGGGCCACGTGAAAGATAAGGTCGACGATAACAGCCCAGCGTCGATTCAAGACCTCAAAGATAAAATTCGTGAGGCTATCGAGGACATAGGGCAGCCACTTTGTGATTTGCTTATGGAAAATTTCATGAAAATTATATGGTCCTGTATGCGTGCTCGTGGTGGCCATTTGGCTGATGTTGTTTTTCATTATTAACGGCATACCTTTCATTATTTCACTTTGCCAAAGTTAAATAAAGCCAAATATTGAAATATGGCTTTCTTTCACTTTTTTAAAATGAAAGAAGGCCACATTTGCAGATTGCCCCGGATTGTTTAAGTGACTCTTCAAGCCTCTTATATCAAGGCTGTAAGAAAACAGCGGCAACACTTCTAGTTTATATGTTATCAACTGTAACGTCTTCTATATGAACATTTTATATGTACTTTCACTTTTGTAAAGTGAAAAAAAGCCAAATTTTCAGATTCGGCCTTATTTCACGGCACCGTTTCAGGCCGATTTTTTTTAAATTATCGTAGGTTTTCAATACATTTGTGGAGAAGCTCTTAAACTCGTAACATCAAAAGCTATGTGATTAGGGCCCAGGCTATTCTAATTAGCCCAGGGGAATGCTAAAGGCTGAGGTGACTGCCACAGATTGCAGCTGTGGGCATCGGTTCATCAGTGAGAAGAGTCTCTTAATCCGGATTTGTACGGGTACGAGTACTGTATCTTGTTAGCGGCTTATAAAGCCTGAGGTCAGATGTTGAAAGGCGGAAATGCTGAAACGTTTCTTCAAATTTTCGCCTTACGGAACGCCGTGGAGGAAGAAGTTCAACTTTGTAGTGGAGCGTATGCTTCTTCATCAGTTTGTTGAAGGTCACTACCTTGTTTGTCTTCAAATGGCCATAGGTATGTAGTGCGTTTTGCTAGGAATTGTGAAGTGTGGTCAAAAAATCATTATATTAGTAGAAAACTCGTGTTTTTTGTCTTACCTATTGCGGTGTTATTTTAAGTCTGATAACATGAAGCAAATGGAAGATGAATTGCCGTAGGTGTTATTGTGAATGACCCGCTATTTCGGTAGCTGTCACTTTTGAAGATTTTATTCTTTGACATTTGACAAGTAGAAACTACGCCATTACTAAAAATGGAACGATACACGCTTCAAAAACGCATTGAAATTATTAAAATTCACTACAAAAATGGTGAAAATCTTGCAGTCACAGTTCGCAAAATTAAAGTATTTTTTGATTAATGATTTTTTATGGTCGGAGTTGGATGGTATTGATCTGGACAACGTTTACTTTCAACAAGACGGCGTTACGTGCCACACAAGCAACAAAACCATTGATCTTTTACGGGAAAAGTTTCCGGACCGTGTTATCTTTTGAAGAGATGATCACAATTGGCCACCGAGATCTTGTGATTTAACACCTTGCGACTTCTTCCTTTGGGGCCACGTGAAAGATAAGGTCGACGATAACAGCCCAGCGTCGATTCAAGACCTCAAAGATAAAATTCGTGAGGCTATCGAGGACATAGGGCAGCCACTTTGTGATTTGCTTATGGAAAATTTCATGAAAATTATATGGTCCTGTATGCGTGCTCGTGGTGGCCATTTGGCTGATGTTGTTTTTCATTATTAACGGCATACCTTTCATTATTTCACTTTGCCAAAGTTAAATAAAGCCAAATATTGAAATATGGCTTTCTTTCACTTTTTTAAAATGAAAGAAGGCCACATTTGCAGATTGCCCCGGATTGTTTAAGTGACTCTTCAAGCCTCTTATATCAAGGCTGTAAGAAAACAGCGGCAACACTTCTAGTTTATATGTTATCAACTGTAACGTCTTCTATATGAACATTTTATATGTACTTTCACTTTTGTAAAGTGAAAAAAAGCCAAATTTTCAGATTCGGCCTTATTTCACGGCACCGTTTCAGGCCGATTTTTTTTAAATTATCGTAGGTTTTCAATACATTTGTGGAGAAGCTCTTAAACTCGTAACATCAAAAGCTATGTGATTAGGGCCCAGGCTATTCTAATTAGCCCAGGGGAATGCTAAAGGCTGAGGTGACTGCCACAGATTGCAGCTGTGGGCATCGGTTCATCAGTGAGAAGAGTCTCTTAATCCGGATTTGTACGGGTACGAGTACTGTATCTTGTTAGCGGCTTATAAAGCCTGAGGTCAGATGTTGAAAGGCGGAAATGCTGAAACGTTTCTTCAAATTTTCGCCTTACGGAACGCCGTGGAGGAAGAAGTTCAACTTTGTAGTGGAGCGTATGCTTCTTCATCAGTTTGTTGAAGGTCACTACCTTGTTTGTCTTCAAATGGCCATAGGTATGTAGTGCGTTTTGCTAGGAATTGTGAAGTGTGGTCAAAAAATCATTATATTAGTAGAAAACTCGTGTTTTTTGTCTTACCTATTGCGGTGTTATTTTAAGTCTGATAACATGAAGCAAATGGAAGATGAATTGCCGTAGGTGAATCAGTTCAGTATGCAGTTTTGTTTTGTCACAATGATCTCTAGAATGCGGTTTAATTTCGACTGTTGGGGGTTTCCATATTTGTTATTAGTTATTTGTCTTATGACAAAACTTGAAGCTTACTTAATTAGCTACGCAGTTGGCCGGCGCTTCAGTTCGCGGTAAGCCAATCCATAGACAACTGTGTTTAGTTGCACATATTTGTGAGGTTCTCTTTTACGTGCGCACTCCACTTTAGACTTTTATACAGCATTGACTTGGGTCAGACAGAAAGGCAGAAAACGGGCCGGAGCGTTGACATCTAATAACCATTTCAGATGTCCAACGCCCAATTTCGACTTTATAAATGACGCTGCATATTTAGTATGGTTCAGCGTTGAATCGTCTTCTGCAAAACCCGTCAACACACACAAAACCAAATATCTGACGAAAAATTGTGCTCTCGTAACGTCCCAGGATATCTTCTTTAGATCCATAAAGTACAAAAGACGATATTAAATTCATAGACGGATTCACCTTGATTGGTCCAAAGAGGGACTTTTATTTTATTTTATTTTTAGTTCCCTGCCCAATGGCTGACACTCCGACCTAAAAGATATATTGTATCAAAGAGGGGTGGCTTAGACTAAGAGACAATTGACCTCCCTAGTGAATGCCACTATGTCCCTAGTAGCACAGTTTCTTAGTTCTGCTGGCGAGAGTATCTCTTTGTTAAAGTCTTCTTAACCAGTCAAGTGCCGGGCAATCACAGAAGAAGTGTTCTGAGGATTCTTCATCCCTTAGACGGAATCTACATTCAGTCTCCGCACACAAGATCAACTTGTTAAGATGATATCTCAAGCCCACTAGCTATTTCTAATAGTTTCCTTATAGAATTTAAGAATTTTCTTGTGGGAGTAGGGCCTAATTTGTCTTTTTTTTTTGTCGTAAACCCGGGACATTATCCCGGTGGCTTGGTCGAAGTTGTTGCTCCCACTCGTTAAATAAGCCTTAAAGTAGTAGCTCAGTTGACTCTGCAATATGGCTCTGGTCCATAGAACGCGGATTCTGATCCAGCCCTATAGCTAGTTCGTCCGCCGATTCATTTCCTGCAATACCTTGATGGCCAGCTACCCATCACAGTCTTAACCTATTGAATTTGGATAGGGTTTGCAGGGCATCATGACAGCAATTTACTGTTTTTGAGTCCAATGTACTGGAGGATAGGGCCTAAGGAAGAGGGACACTTGCTAAGTGTCCTTTTTAGCTCAAAGAAACCGCAGTTAGAAAGGGTCGTTTTTAGACAAGAAACGACGTAGACACAGTTCCTTACTACCTCAAAGTTTTGGCTGTCTATTAAGACATTCTGTCCGATTCGTTGATGTTGGGCTTTTGGTCTATTTTTCAAAAAAAGCGAAGAAAAAAAAATTAAGTTGCTGACAGTTTTTGACTAAATGGTTCGATCTTTTGCCGTAACGCATTTATTTTTTTTAAATATCCATTTCCTTTCATTTTGGTATAATTCTGACGAACTTGTAACGGCAGATAAAGTTTCCTGTGACTCAGTCGTGCACTCTATGTATTTTGATGAATTAAATAGGTTACAGTAAAGGTTTCGTTGTCTAAAGTTATTTTGGCATAAACATTCGCCTTGCGATTTACCTACTTTTTGAGACCAAGACCTTTAAAAATCATTACAGAAAGAGAGGGGAAATTTTTGTTTGAAAACTCATCAGCAACATTTAACTCGATTCTGCTGTGTAAACTAAGAACTTTTTATGTAGTTTAAAATTTGTCTCCATGTTTAAAACATCGGAGTTGCACTTGTGTAAGTGCTTTTCAAGTGGATTCTGACTTGAAATCGTCACAAAGGACCTTACTAAAAATCATTTTTAGCCCCCACACTAAATGTTTTGTAGGTCACAATATACAATTTTGTATGGAAAATTTGCCCATTGTGAGTTCGAAAAATTAAGCCTGGACACTATTTTTTTTTTTTTTTTGATGTTCCCATGCCCAGTTGGCAGACACTGCGACCTGAAATATCTATTGTATCAATTGGGAGAGGTTTAATCTAAGAGACGTTCGACCTCCCTGATGAAGGTCAATAAGTCCTTAGTAGCAGAGTGCGCTATATCTGCTGGTGTACGAGCCTCTCTATTAAAGACACGTTTTCTTAACCAATGAAAAGCCGGGCAGTCACAGAAGATGTGTTCGGAGGATGCGACATCCTCCAGACAAAATCTGCATTCTGTTTCCGGGCAGAGGTTCATTTTGTTGAGGTGGTATCTAAGGCCACAATGACCTGTGAGGAAGCCCACTAGCTTTCTTATATTTAAGGATTTCCTTATAGGAGGAGGGCTTAATTAATCGTTTGGATTGTCTTAGACCCGGGACATGTTCCCAGTGTTCAAGACGAAGCTGGTTTTCCCAATCGTTAATTTGCCTTAGCGCAGTAGTCCAATTGACTGTGCAGTAGGGTTCTGGTCCACAGAGAAGAGATTCGGAACCAGCCCTAGCTAGTTCGTCTGCATGTTCGTTGCCTGCAATACCCTGATAGCCCGGCACCCAGCCAAGCCTAACCTTGTTGTGTTTGGCTAGGGCTTGCAGAGCAACGTGCCAGCATTTAACTGTTTTAGAGTCCATTGTATTGGACGCCAAAGCTTGTAAAGCTGCCTGACTGTCTGAGAAGATTTGAATTATTGCGCCTTTCATACCTTTTTTGGATATTAGATCAGCACAAATTTCGATAGCATGGATTTCCGCTTGAAAAACGAGACTTTGGTGTTGGGTCCAAAAACACCAGCTCCAACTCCGGAATCCATTTTTGATCCGTCGGTGTACCATACCAGGCTTTTTGGGTCAAGTGTCGGAACACCATTGGTCCAAATAGCGCGTTCAAGTATTTCTACCTCATATAATTTCCCAAAACTATACTCCCTAACCATAGTGTCAGGAACGCAGCAGAACATGTCCAAGTTTGGGATTAGGTTAAGAATTTTCAGATGTCCCACATGGTCAACTGGTCAAACCTAAACTAGCCTGGACACTAAAAATGATTATTAGTGTTGCAGAAAGTCTAAATAAATAATTCTGGCACATATTGTCTAGCATGGCTCTAATTTTTTTAAAATATAGATGTAACTAGGTAACTATTCTGTTGGTGTTATATCTATATGTAAAATTGATGGTATAATTTTGTAAACTCATTTTCCATATTTTGAGCATGTTGGAGCATCATCGTCACCATCTTCTTATCCTCATCATCGTCACCATCTTCTCATCCTCATCATCGTCATCATCTTCATCATTATCATCCTAATTTGAATTTGTATAGTTGAATTTGTATAGTATTTGAATTTGGCGCTTTAGCTATACCAATCACCATATTTTTGTATTTTTCCAATTCGCCACAGAATATAAACTTTTAAAAATAACGTAATGTCTCTCAAAATTTGGAAAAACCCGTTATTTCATTATTGTATATAAGCCCTCCATGAAATAAAGCTTTTCATTGTTGAAAACCCGTCGAGGAAAACCATCGTCTTTCTTTCGCTGAACTCTCGCTCGTCGTTTTCGCCACCAAAATCGTTGGTAAACCAAAAATAGACAAGGTTCTATATCGTTCGTTGGTACTTGCAAAGGTACATCCGCTTCATCGCATCCGTTTAGCAATCGGTCAAACGCATCAACCAGGATCAAGTCTAGCCCTTGCTCGAAGGTTACCTAGAGGTCCCGAGGTTGCCGGTCGAAAGACTTATAGACCGTTCATTTTGGCGCCCAACTCGTAAAAAACCCATAAAACAATCGTTGTTTAAAAAGTGTAACAGTGCAAATTCATCAATAAATTAGTGCAAGTGTTACAAACAATACAAACCTAGAGATTCTCCAATAATCCTAGGAAACAAAGTCCTAATAAAGGCACACCAACAAAACTATTATAGACAAAAAACTAATTTCACATAGAACAATATAAACTTTAGTGAATTGTGAAAATCGGTACGGTTTCGGTTTCGGTGATCGCGTGCGCGAGTGCAAGGTAGCTGCGGAAAAATCCACATCAAAGGAGAAGGAGCGCAAAGAATATTGGAGATACTCAACAGCAGTACACAAGAACAGGAAATTCTAAAGTGGGAGATAAGTATAAATCCCCACTCCCAGGTACTTGATATAGTCTACAATTATTCGAATGTGCGTCTGCAAATAGCAAGCAGTTGTTCTTTTCATAGTTCCTACACAATCGCCTAGGAAGCAACAAAAATACATCAAAACGCACCTTCGATATAATTTGGATGAGCATGCAATAATAAGTTATATTCTAACATCAAATTACACTATATAACAACCTCATATATTATTATAAACTACGTATTTAACATATTTGAGACAACATCATATTGCTGCAATTTATTCGCCTACAAATAATTTTGCCGTCGTGCGTCGATGCTATCAACAGCCATTCGAAATTAGAATCCACACAGAAAGCTGTGTGAAGAAAAAAAAAAAAAAAAAAAAGTACGTTCCACTCGTTGCACAATTTACATTGCACAACCACATTTGACGTATGTGTATTCAATCAAATAGTATAGTTTATCTCGCTTTAGCCTACAGTTGCCATTTACCAATGCACTTTTCGCTTCTCGCTCGTTCGTTCGCTCGTTTTTAAGCTTCGTAGCAGTTTCAAAAAAAAAAAAAAAAAAGGAAGCTTCATAGGAAAGCTGGCTTATCGGTTTTTCGTCAAAAGTTGTGTACAATTATCACAGACTTCAACCTATTAGTTTCTTTCACTGCATAGATCTTCATTTCGCTTCGTTTTCGCTTTATCATTTTCTTCGTCGTCGCGGGAGAAGGTGCTTCATCAATCGTATGCAGTCAAAGAAAGCTTTCGCTCGGAATATTCGTCGTGGGTGTACCTGTACATACAATTAAAAACTTTTCTCGAATACATCGTTGGATTTAAAAACAACAATTTTTCTCTTTCGCATCGTTGTTCATTGGCGTTATAGTTTTCCCTTTTGATAGGAGATTAGCTGACAACAAATTGAATAATTGAATTTACTTCACCGCTGGAAGCATAAACAAAGTTTATCTTCGCATTTAAGAAGAAATCGCTACATTTTTCAACAATAAAGTTTCTTCTTTCGTTTGGGAAAGTAAACTTTCGAATTAAATTAGATTTTCGCATATAGTTACACTAAAAGCTCAAAATGTTAGGCGAATTAAACCCGAGCAATTCGAATGCTTCAAATATATCGCTCGACGACTTGAGACAGCAGCGGTCATCAACCAAAGGAAGCATGACAAGGCTGAAAAATTATGTGGAATCCAAATCGGATACTCTCACATCAACTGAATTGGAATGTCGTTTAGGAATCTTAGAGTCCTATTTCAAACAGATTCTCGTTTATCAGACTCAAATTGAGCGGTTAGCACCCACTGATACTGGCAGAAGTGATCTAGAGGATTTATATATTTCTTCAAAAACAAAAATACTTTCGCTTTTGGGAACTGGACGACGCATGAGTACTGCCGAAACAACTTTTGCAATGCCACATTCGGTAAATCATTTACCCAAACTCAAGCTTCCACGATTCAGTGGGAAATATTCTCACTATAAGAATTTCATTCATTCTTTTACTGCAATGGTGGATAGTGACCCGAGTTTGACAAAAACCGAAAAATTCAATCACTTGTTGACATGTCTAAGTGATCAAGCACTGGGCACAGTCAAAGCGTTTCAAGTGACGGAAGACAATTATCCGAAGGCAATAGCCAGGCTTAAGGAACGTTACGACAACGATACGATGATATTTTTGGAATACATTTCCGAGTTATTCGAATTACCCAAGGTCCCAAAGGCTTCTAGTGTCGCTTTAAGAAGCTTAGTTGATGACATTTCGGCCCTATTCAATTCTTTACAGTCTCTTGGCTCATTTGAGAAAATCTGTAATGCAATTATCATATATATTGCAATGTCAAAGGTAGACTCGGAAACACAGTCCAAATGGGACGAACACTTGGACTACAAGTCTCTACCCGATTGGAAGGAATGCGCGGAGGTACTCAGCAAACGTTGTCAATATCTCGAAGTGCGAGATAGTAAGCAATTGAGATCAGATTTAAACCAGGCAAAGAATGCTAACGCTAAGGCAAAGGTATCTCACTCATCTCATCGTTCTCAAACTTTTCTCGCAGCTACTCAACGGTCTTGCGTCTTCTGCCAGAACAATAAGCATACCATCTCAAATTGTGACAGCTTCGTTGAACTGTCAGTAATGGATCGTTTCTCAAATGTGAAAAAACTTGGTCTTTGCTTAAATTGTTTAGGAAAGGGTCATGGAGTATCGAAATGCCCATCGTCATATAGGTGCAAACAGTGTAGGCAATCACACCACAGTCTTTTGCACAGACAGCAACAATCAGAGAACGCCTCTGGACGAAGAGAAGCGTCATCGTCGGCTGCAGTAAATGCTGCAATGGAAAGGGACCATGCTCCTGATGCTCAGGTCATTTTGGCTACAGCACTTGTACTAGTGAAGGATTCTGCAGGCGGATTCCAAATAGGACGAGCTCTTCTGGATTCTGGTTCACAAGTTAATTTTGTGAGCGAGGGATTTGCAAAAACGCTTCATTTGCAAAAACAAAGAAAGAGTGTCGATATTGTCGGAATAGGAATAACGGAGACAAAGATTAGTTTCCAAACACAAACAACTATTCGCTCTAGGTACAACAACTTCGAGGTAACTTTGGAATTCCTAATGGCTCCATCGATAACTGGTTATCAACCGGAGTCAGCACTGAGTGTGAAGGATTGGAATGTCCCCAACGAACTCGAACTCGCCGATGAATATTTCCATCAGCCATCAAGGATAGATTTGTTGCTAGGTGCCGAAGCTTTCTTCGATCTTCTTCAACAAGGTCAACTCAAACTGGGTCAGGAACTTCCTTCGCTACAAAAAACCTCTCTAGGCTGGATTGTTTCAGGAAGATATAAGAGTCAGCCTACAAAGTCGAAGAAATCCTGTTGTCTTAGTTCGAAAGATGACGCACTCGATCGATACGTCGAAAAGTTCTGGGAAATAGAGGAGGTCATTGGTCATAGATCGAAATGGACAGAAGAGCAGAAGGACTGCGAAAAACATTTCACTGAAAACATTGACACTGTCCTCAGTGGTCGTCTGATGGTTCGACTCCCTTTCAAAAATGATCCTAGTTGTTTGGGAACCTCCTACGATATTGCGTTTAGGCGATTTTTAGCTCTTGAACGTCGATTGTCAAAAAATATTTCTTTGAAAGGCCAGTATGCAGAATTTCTTAGAGAATATCAACAGCTGGGTCACATGACGCTAGTAAAAGATCCCAAGTTAGACGAACCACACTATTACCTTCCTCATCAATGTGTAATTAGGCCGGATAGTGCAACCACCAAGTTACGCGTGGTTTTTGATGCATCGTGTTGTACTTCATCGCACGTTTCACTCAATGGAATCCTTATGGTCGGACCGACAATACAGGATGATCTGTTTACAGTATTGCTGCGTTTTCGATTGCATCGGTATGCACTGACAGCGGACATCGTGAAGATGTATCGGCAGATTCTAGTGCACCCATGTGATCGGAGATTCCAGTTCATTCTGTGGAGGGAGAATGAACATACACCGGTAAAAACATACCAATTGAACACCGTTACTTACGGTACATCGTCTGCGCCATTTTTGGCAATTCGATGCCTTCAGTACTTAGGAGAGAAAAACAGGGACCGTTTCAAAATAGGCTCTCGAGTTCTTCAGTCAGACTTTTATGTCGATGACATGCTGACTGGAGCGGACGACTTGGAGTCGCTGGTCAAACTTCAAGTTGAGGTCGTCGCACTTTTGAAGTCGGCAGGATTTGAGCTAGCGAAATGGAATAGCAATAGCTCCGAAATGGTTGACATAGTCCACGACCATAACAAGGAAATCAAGCTCAATGAGTCAAATCTCAGCAGTACTTTAGGTATTGCCTGGAATCCTCTCGTCGATACGTTTCAATTTTCGTACAAACCAAATCGAACATACTCCAAGTTCACAAAAAGATCAATTCTTTCGATTTCGTCGTCGCTTTTTGACCCAATGGGCATAGTAAGTCCTATCATTATCAAGGCAAAAATTATTTTGCAGAAGCTATGGGTCGAAAAACTTGATTGGGATACTCCAATTCCTCAAAGCATTGATGCGGAGTGGCGTCAGTTCATGGCGGATTTGCAATCTTTGCAAAATATTACAGTGCCGAGGTTTGCGTTAGCTCCAAACCGAATATCTTTTCAAGTCCACGGATTTGCGGATGCATCCATGACTGCATATGGATGCTGCATTTACCTTAGGTCAATAGATGCACTCGGAAAGACTGAAGTCAAACTTTTTGTGGCAAAGTCTAGGGTAGCGCCTGCAAAGAAGAAACAGCTTCCTCGCCTGGAACTGTGTGCAGCGCATTTATTGTCCAACCTATGGACGAAGATTCGGACGATTTTCGCAACTGCACCTTCCGCAGTTTATTTTTGGACGGACTCATCAATTGTTCTTCACTGGATTTCAACGCATTCTTCGCAGTTAAGCACCTTCGTGGGAAACAGAGTCGCTGAAATACAGGAGAATTCAACGGATGTTCTTTGGAAACACGTGCCTACACTTCACAATCCGGCAGACATAGTCTCAAGAGGTTGTGCAGTAAAGGAGTTCGAAACCTCCATGTGGTTTGGAGGACCAAGTTTCTTGTTAAAAGAAGAGGACACATGGCCATGCACTGTCAACATTCAGCTTACTCAAGAGGAATCCACCTTGGAAAAGAAGAAAACAGTCTTCGTCTGTCAGAAGTTGGACTCAAATGACTTACTCGAAGTCATTGAGAAGTATAGCTCGTACACCAAACTGGTTCGTGTATTCGCATACATCCTGCGAATTCGAAATTGGAAGCAGAATCGAGTTCCACAACGAAGTTGTCTACAAGTTGCAGAGCTAGATGATGCTCTTTTACGAATTGTTAGCTTGGTTCAACAAAACTCTTTTTCGGACGAAATAAAGTCACTTCAATCGAACCGAAAGCTTCAGGGGCCGATTAAGTGGTTAAACCCTTTTGTAGAGGAAATAAATGGGCTTCAACTTTTAAAAGTAGGAGGACGGTTGAAACACGCCAACATCCCGGAGGAATGTAAGCACCCATTGATGCTCCCCAAAGGCAGTAAGTTCACAAGCGTACTTGTCAGACATCTGCATCTCACAAACTTCCATGCTGGTCCAAAGGCACTTGTAGCGCTAGTTAGGAATCGTTTCTGGATCATCAACGTACGAGAAATTGCTCGTCAAACAGTCCGGAGATGTATTCATTGCGTCAAATATCGACCAAAGCTGTTGGAACAAGTGATGGGAGATTTACCTCTGGAGAGGTTAACTCCTTCTCGTCCTTTTCTCTGTTGTGGTGTAGATTTCTGTGGGCCTATATACACTCACTATAAGATTAGGGGAAAAAGTCCTTACAAAACCTACGTGGCAGTTTTCGTTTGCTTCTCGACAAAGGCAGTTCATTTGGAAGCCGTATCTGATTTGTCAGCTGACGCATTTATTGCAGCACTGAAGCGAATGATAGGTCGAAGAGGTCTCCCTAAAGATATTCATTGCGACAATGCAACCAACTTTGTAGGGGCACAATCTAAACTTGCTGAATTGCGCAATATGTTGTTCAAAAGTTCTTCACAAGAAACTATTAATAACTTTTGTACTAATAGTAGCATAAATTTTCATTTTATACCCCCCAGGGCACCTCACTTTGGTGGAATTTGGGAGGCGGCCGTAAAAGTAGCAAAAGGTCATCTCTACCGGAGCTTAAGCGGTGCCAAGCTCACTTATGAGGAATTGTCCACAGCCCTGGTGGAAATCGAGGCAGTAATGAACTCGCGACCAATCACACCGATGTCATCCGATCCAAGTG
Organism: Cheilosia variabilis; assembly: GCA_951230905.1. Taxonomy (NCBI): domain Eukaryota; kingdom Metazoa; phylum Arthropoda; class Insecta; order Diptera; family Syrphidae; genus Cheilosia; species Cheilosia variabilis. The sequence goes on from OX579679.1 coordinate 47,451,177, forward strand.
ATTTTCAAGCACTGACGCCAGCTCATCTGCTCATCGGGTCATCGCTAAAGGCGATTCCAGAGCCAGCAGAGGAAGCTCCAAACATCAGCTATATTCACCGATGGCGGCGAATCAACGCGGTCAAAACCCACTTTTGGCAAAGATGGTCTACTGAGTACGTCCATGAACTGCAAGGTCGTGCAAAGTGGACGTCTTCAAGCCCTAACGTCGAGGTCGGAAGTCTAGTCATTATACACGAAGACAACGCTCCACCCCAGAAATGGCTCATGGGAAGAATTACCAATGTCGTTTATGGTTCAGATGGCAGAGTCAGAGTTGCTGACGTTAAAACAACAAAAGGCGAGTTCAGACGTCCCATCCGCAAACTGGCAGCTCTTCCGTCTTGAAAGGAGTTCTTTCAAAGGGGGCGGAATGTTGGAGCATCATCGTCACCATCTTCTTATCCTCATCATCGTCACCATCTTCTCATCCTCATCATCGTCATCATCTTCATCATTATCATCCTAATTTGAATTTGTATAGTTGAATTTGTATAGTATTTGAATTTGGCGCTTTAGCTATACCAATCACCATATTTTTGTATTTTTCCAATTCGCCACAGAATATAAACTTTTAAAAATAACGTAATGTCTCTCAAAATTTGGAAAAACCCGTTATTTCATTATTGTATATAAGCCCTCCATGAAATAAAGCTTTTCATTGTTGAAAACCCGTCGAGGAAAACCATCGTCTTTCTTTCGCTGAACTCTCGCTCGTCGTTTTCGCTACCAAAATCGTTGGTAAACCAAAAATAGACAAGGTTCTATATCGTTCGTTGGTACTTGCAAAGGTACATCCGCTTCATCGCATCCGTTTAGCAATCGGTCAAACGCATCAACCAGGATCAAGTCTAGCCCTTGCTCGAAGGTTACCTAGAGGTCCCGAGGTTGCCGGTCGAAAGACTTATAGACCGTTCAGAGCATATTAAATAAAGAATGAATTGAATTGAAGTGAAATAATTTTTACCCACTCTAATCCGAATTTGAATAAAATAAATTATAATGGACTAAGCGACAAGTGTTTATTTTTTATTTAGAACTCAGCGTGCACATTTATAAGCCGACTTCTTTTGTGTGTAGCTTCTTTCATTAAAGGTTATTTTTAAGCATTAGAGTTGAAGTGTTGGTGAGCTACATAAAATCAGCCGAATATCTGTGAATGCCATTCGAGCAGCAAAATATATGAACCAGAACATAAATATGTAAAAAGTTTTGCAGTTGTAATTTCTATTCGGTACCCCTAAACAAGTCGAGGTATACCTAGCTTAGGCCTATAAACAACCTTGTTTATTATCTGTCCATGAATTTTCAATTTTCTAAATGTCCGCCCAGTAAGGCTGTTGTACATTTTTTTCAATAATGAATTTCGTTCTTTTATGGTCGTTCCCCAGGCTGATTCTGTTACCTAAAATTCAAGACTCCCCATGAATTTTACTGTACAATTTCAAAAATGCGTTCGTGAAAACAAAAGTGGTCGACAACTTGCTAGCAATTTCGAACATAGCCAGCATCGGTATTTCGCAATTGAAAACGGTTTAGCATTGATTCTAGATAATCTAAAATTTGTTTACAAAAATGGGATTCCGAGAAGGATCGTGAAGAATGTGGTCTCATTAAATCGCGAAGTAGAAAATTTGTAAAAAAAAAAACTATTGAGTATTTGAGGACTTTATTCAGCAAAATTTTATCGGGAAGGAGTTTGAAATTATTTCCCGCAACTTTAAATATAATTATAGTCGGTTGGGGTAAATGGGGACGATTTTTGCATTTTTCAAAGACACATTTTTTTAAGAAATATATAAAATATTAAATTTAATTTTTTTTTAACTTTTGAAAACGGATATTATATTATAAGATACAAGATGTTGCACATATGATGACTTAATCAAGTTATAAGTACCCAAAAAAGACATAGGGCAGTGTTTACATTTACCCCTTCCGTGTTTACATTTCCCCCATGTTCACATCTACCCCAACCGACCCTAACATCGCTCTTTCGAAACTCGAGCTTGAATAAAGTGTCCAATTTATTGTCATCAAAGTTGACTAGTCGTGTCGTGGTAAATATGACAGAGATACTCCTGCAAATTTACGATGGATATATCACAAACGAGTGCAGATAGCGATGGGTTTGAAAACGTTTTGGCTGCAATTGAAGCAAACCCCAAACTACTTCCCAAAGTTAATATTGACTAGTCGTGAAGAAAAGTGTTTAAATAAGAAATAAGCAACTTCCACCATCGATAGGAATTTTGTAAATAAAGGAACAAGTTCAAATTATTTGTTTATACCTCTGACTAGTCGTGGAAAAGCTTTTGCCTTCTTAGGCTTTTCGCCAATTTGCATCGAATCAAGATAAGCGAATTATTTCTAAGATTTTTGTCCAAAGAAGGCAACAACACGAGCAATGAGCGCTTCAATTGTCCATCCCAAATACAAAACAAAACTTACCACATGCCGGCCGTTATCTTGAATCGACCTTGACCAGTCGTGAAAACATATATTACTCACGAATGATACTAATTGTTAATGCTAAATGGACAAACAAATAGATTATTAGCTAAATGAGAATTTGTCATGTGTCTCATTTGTCCTTTGTCTTAAAAACAGAAGAGAAAATACGACCAAGTCACTTGACGACTCTCGACCAGTCGTCCGTAAACCAAAACAAACAAATTAATGTGAACTCTTTTTCAGCCCCACTACCGTACAATTTGCCTAATTGCACGGCACTCAAACACGGACTCATGTCCTAGTTACACGACAATCGGACTCGCCTACCCACATGTGATGCCATTATGGAACACGGTTTCATTAATCAAACCCACGACATGAGGTAAACACAGTTCTAACCAAATGCCTCTTGTCTATACATCCATGTTCCGCCTCGATATAATCCACACGCACTAATTAATGTTTGTTTGTTTGTTCCAATTCCACCGCACACTTCCAAGAACTCATACTGACCACAGATTCACAGCGGAAATTTCCTCGAACTCGCATCGCATTCATGCAAACAACCAGAGCCAGATACAAATCAATCTTACGGCCAATCTGCTACTGCTACTGTGAAACGAATTCAATATGCCTGGCATGCCCCGTCCCGCGTCATGGTTATCCCAGCCGCTGCCGCTTGGTCACTCATTTGCATAGAGAGTAATAAGCCGAACCGGTGATTTTTGTAGCCATTCAATTCGCTATCCCCTCGCAGCTACTAGTCTACCCTCGGTCCCGTTTCGCTGAACACATCTTTTGTGTTTCCCTGATCTATTTCAAGTCAGGTAAGTTCAGTTAATCAACCTAATGGAACACATCTCTCGATAGTAATAGTGGAGCGCACATGTAGATCATGTGAAAGATGAAAAAAAAAATCCATAATCAGAGCACTTCATGATTATTGCATTCAGATAGAAGCAGCATCGCGTACGCGATGAAATGTGAAAACGCTAAGAGCCACACTTTCAGCACTTCCAATATTGGCCGCCTCTCCTCGGCCGAGTGCGCGGTTTTGTTTTTCTTTCAATAAAGTTCTGTTATGATTCGACTCCGGAGCGCGAACCGACAACCCGTCACGAATTCCACCTTATTGACCTAACCCTGTGCCACAGAGGCGGCGGTGTTTTTTTTTCTCCACTGAAAATGTTATTGGTTCGGTTGTGTGCGTGGGTGGGCGGGTGTTTGAGTTCCCTAAAAACTCGGAGCTATTCCGAATATCGATTCGCCTTATTATAACGAGCGCATTTATATTTTTATATTGACAACCGTAAGCTGTCGTGTCGTCAAAATGGGCGTGTTGCGGTGGTGGGTAGAAAAGAACTTGCTGGCCAAGTTATGCAGTTAATATTGTCGCCGCAGCACCAGCACACGCTACATGGTGCAGGTGAATGGGTGGAGAGGCGGAGAATCGATTCGATTTTGTTTTCCTTTCTGAGAGCTCGAAATGGAAGGTCAATATGTTGTTTGGTTACAGGCGGGTGGGTTGTGACGTTTTGTGTTTTTTTTTCTCTGTCCTGGAATTTAGAGCGAAAGTGTTCAACTAGATGTGGTGCGGCGAAGGGGGTCGAACAGAACTGGCGTGTTCCACTGATTATGGGCTTTTGTGTGAGGGTCATTTAAGAGAAAGTTTTTGAACTGTCCGGAAGGAAGGCATAGTCGAGATGATTGAGCAAGCGGAAACAGCCAGCTAATATGCACCGATTAACAGCGAGTTCGCGCAGGGTGATCAATAATCGATTAACGTGTGTAAATTTAGATTTCTTGCGAGTGTAATTAGAGTAATTTGCATATGGTCGCAACAATGTGTATTACACATGGGTGTGCGCTGTGAAATTGGCATGCAAAAGTGCGGGTAGTACGAGTTTTGCATAAGCAAGTTCGTTTGGAGACATTTCTGGGGCGTTCCGGAAGCCGTTGAGTGAAGAGATGGACACTTTGGTTGTTTTTTTTGCGGAGAATAAAGGGTATTGTGAGCATAATATGTTCATAGCATTAAGCTATCGCCTTTTCCTAGTTGATTTTCGTCGCGACCGTTTGTTTTCTGGAGCATTTGCAAGTTCCGCGATGTCTTTTATTGATGAGACCCAGAATGCACTTAGGAACTTGTAGCATAATAGACCCTGACCAAAGAGTGCACGTACTTGCATTTGGATGTGGACTCGCCCTTGGAAGTTGTGTTTGAACAAACGTTTTTGCCTTAAGAGAAGGCGTGGAATGAAAGCTGCATTCCAAAACATAAACCTTTTGTTTAGATATCTACGTGCGCTTTATAGAAGATGCTTAGTTAATAATCTGGAAGGAGTTTTATCACCCTTGTGACGGTGTCTGCGGCGCTTGTTCGAGCTACGATGTCAAAGTTCGGGAACTGAAATGATCACGCTTATTGCGAAGATCAACTATCAATATCAATTAATAATTGAAATTTATCAATCAATTTTGTTAAATGGTATTGTGACTGTCAACTGTCAATATTGTTGTTACATTGTGAGTTTTTTTGAAAAAAATCTATTGTGAATGAAAAGAATCGGTATTGCGAACAACAATTTTCATCGATTTTCTTGTCAGCTGTAAATTTTTCTTTCAATCGTAAATTTGCAGTTGATGAGTTCGTGCTACATAAAAAACTAACTAAAAAATGTCGAATTAAATAAGTGATCAATTTTTTCAGGATAGTAGGATCATACAGCTCCTCATCTTTATCAAAATATAGTTCAGTTAAAGTCATTTTATATTCTGTTTTAATTTTTCTGATTTTTTTTGTACGTTCCTCAAAAAAAAAAAAAAAAAACAAACATCTGTCGGACGCACATTCTCACAAAAATAGAATTATTTTGAAGGCATTCACAATAGCACAATATTTGATCAATTCATTTTCGCAATACCTATTTTTATTTGAATTGATAAATTCTATCAAACGTCAATCGGTTGATAGTTGATCTTCGCAATAAGGGTGGATGCAATCGATTCGATCCTCGGCGGTTTAGTTGGTGCGACTCAACGTAAGGAATCTGTATATGCAGGACTTATTGATTTTACAACAGGCCGTCAAAGTGTCTTGAAACGAGTCAAAAATTCCTCTAAAAAACACGTGTAAAAAATGCATCAAAATAACCGTCTAAAACCTTAAAAGAAAACACGTAAAATAACTGAAAAAAACTCCTCCAAAAACGCGTGAAAACCACACCAAAAACTGTATAAAAACGTTTCTGAAAACGCGTCGAAAAACACATCAATAAAGTCGAATCGAAAACGTCAAAAGAAACTTTTAAAAGCCGTAGTTAAAAAACGCAACAATAAAGCCAAAACGTCGAAACATGCTCAAAAACCCGAAGAAAAACGACTACAAAAAATGCATAAAAATCCCATAGAACAATCTGAAAACGGGTCAAAAAACCGTAGAACAAAAAGCCTCGAAATACGTGTAAAAAAACATCAAAGAGGCCGTCTAAAAACATCGAAAGCTGTATTCGAAAACCGTGAAATACTCGAAAAAAGCGTTTTCTGCCAGGTTTTCGCATGCATCTTTTAAAGTTTTTAGACGGCTTTTTTTATGCGATTTTTAACCGTTTTTCGAGGCGGTTTTTTTTTTTCACCCATTTTCAGAATTTTTAATCCGATTTTTTGGACGTCTGTTAGCGTTTTTCTACGGCTTTTCCGAAGCATTTTCAAAGCGTTCTTGTATGGGTTTTTGGTGTGGTTCTTACGCGATTTGGAAGGCGTTATTTTCTAGTCTTTCTTCGTCAAAAAGCTGTAGGGGTCTCATACACATACACCTCATCTATGTAAGACAACTTTACTTTGAGACATCCACGTAGATCCACTTCATCCAAATAAAATCTTTGCATATGGCAAGGTTTTTAAGGAAAGTCTTGTGTCCTAATCGTACGGGAGCGAAGCGAGCCATCCACCCCCGAAAAGGAAGGTGGATGGGTTGCTCAATGTAGGAGTTGAGCCTGAAGTTCACTTTTCTCATAGATGAGTTTTATGGGTTAAGAGGTGTGACTTGAACGAAGACGATCTTTCGGCGTTGTTTAGTTTTTTTTTTTCATTTTCATTCGTTTTTAGAACTCAAGTAAAGAGCTTTCTGTTAGCTTAGCAGAGTGACTGCTTCAAATGAGACAAGTTACAAGATTAGCTCATAAATCAGGCGTCAACATGGGATTTATTTTTTTTTTTAATTTGAATTTGTAGGTATCCTTAGCTGCCTTCACGTGAACTTAGAAAAACATTTTTTCCGATTGATGCACGAAAAATCAAAAGTTTTGCTATTCAATCAAAATTGTGACAAATGCCTTCTGCCAAGTTGACGGACGGTTAAGTTAGTTCTTCTTACCAAGCTACCAAGCGATTGCATATTGATGCCTCATACTCACTCTTACAGCACGAGCCGCCTATTAGTCGTGTGGCACGCTCTTGTGTTTTTATATTTCTCCAGCCACACCCAGCCTTCCGTCTATTCAAAGAATGCATCCCCCCTTCTCTATCGCGTTGAGCAAGATACGAGCCTTTTATAAACGATCGACCACGTTTCCTTTGACTTTTGCAACTAAATTAGTCCAACAGTTATGTCGACTCAAAGTCATGCTACCCCTCGTGTCTAATTATCTTATGCCGTGGACAGTGTAAAACCAACACCCACCGCAGTCACATTTCGCAGATCTGCACACTGCACTTCAATTAGCTCTGGAGGGCAGCCAGCTAGGCTCCGTCGACTCGATGCAGTATTTTCCACATTATACGATTATGACCGCAGCAGAGAGCAGCAACTCCACACCAGGAAACGAGATCAAATAGCTAGCCAATCGCCACCACCCATACCCCTATGGACGGCTGCTCGTGCCTCTGGCCAAGGAACTGTCACTTGTTGTGTGTTCTGCTCGGCAGTGTGTGTGCGATAATAATTCACGTTTCATGGATACAGTCAGACTGTAATTAATTGAATATATACAAACACATGCGACAGCTCTAATACCAAAATCTCACGCAAACATGAATGGAAAAGGAAAATTTAATTAAATATGCACATACTGACTGTACCTCGCGGTAAATATTATTCTCCTATACACATTTATTGTCGCGAACGGAACCCAACACTAATGTCAGCGAATTAAGGTTAATTGTCTGTCTAATTTCATCTGGTTAATTATGAAATTGTTTCGGTTGAGGTTGGTTTTTCTTCCTTGCTCTTGGTACACGATCATGCGAATGCCATGGAAGGTTTGCCGTACGGTCATACCTCGCCACTGGCAATGGAATGCAATTGCGAATGGTTGGCCAATCCGTTGGCTATTGATGGCAAAGTAATTGGACTGCCGGGTAATGGTGGTAATAGTGTTTTGATTGTGCAAGTCTATTGAACCGTAACGAGTTTTTAATATATTGATACGATGATGTACTCTGTCGGGGCATTTATTTTCGGATTGACACACACAGCGATCGTTAGGTGACGCAACATTATTTACATTGTGTCTGAATTCTGTACAATAAACTATCGCAATAGAGTTGTTAATTGAGGTTTATTTTTTATAAATTTTTTTATTTTTATTTTCAGGTGAGTGAATAATTATGGACACATTAGCAATCAGTTTTGTATTAAGTTCGTGCGCGCCAAGGAACCTGTGGTGAGTTTTTTTTTTTTTTTTTTCCGTTTGAAACAATGAGCAGTGATTCCATTGTGCTTGCTGTTCCGCGACATTAATAATTGTTGCTTCATTACACTAATATCGATGCCGACTTTCGAGACTGGTCGTTGCTAGCGATTTGTTTACGGATAGGAAAGAGAGGAGGGGAAATGAACAAAAAATAAATATGTACTTATTTCTATGAAACCAACGTTGCTATCGGCGGATTGCTGATTTACTGAGCGAGGGGTCTCATGTTCGATCCCCGGGAAAAACAGACAAACTTTCCCCAGCGCCAACTTGTGCAAACTTCTGATAAACATCCGCGTGTATAACAGGCCATTCAATAAGTCCGTAGGATAAGTAAGAAAAAAACAAAATTTTGACAAAACTCGATTTTTCAACATAGTTGCCTTCGAGGGCGATATAACGAGTACAGCGATTTTCTAACTTTCCGATACCACTTTTATAGTACGATTTCTCTTTCTCGTCAAAATGGGCCTCAGTTTCAGCAATTACTTCATCATTAGACTTAAATTTCCTTCCAGCAAGCATTCTCCTGAGATCTGAAAACAGAAAAAAGTCGCCATGGTTCATCCATTCTATCGGTTTAACAGCGCCAACACTTCTCTGAAGCATCAATTCGGTGTTGTTTTTGGTCGACTGTGAGATCACGCGGCACCCACTTTGCACATAGCTTTCGCATACCCAAGTGTTCGAGTAAAATGGTAAAAATACTACCGTCTGATATCTTAATTGAATTGAAATGAAATTGAGCTGAATTGAATTGAATTGAAAGTGAAATTGAATTAAAATTGAATTGAAATTGAATTGAATTGATTTCTTTACAATGCCAGCTAGCTCGTGCACCTTCAATTTGCGATCGTTCATAACCAATTTGTGGATTTTTTTTGTTGATGTTTTCTGGCATAACAGCCTCATTTAGGCGTCCGCTGCGCTCTGCATCATTTGTGCCGGTACGACCACGTTTAAATTCAGCTATCCACTTCTCTACCATTTGTCTCGATGGAGCAGAGTCCGGATAATGTTTATCAAGCCATTGTTTGGTTTCCACAGAATTTTTTTTCATCAAAAAGCAATTTTTTCAATAACAAAAATTTGCTTCACACAAAAGTTGCTTCACGAATCAATAGTCAGATTGCTGTCAAATTTATACACTTATCGTTTGAAGGCTGGTACTAAATAAAAATCATATGGAAAAAATTCTAGTAACGCCATCTATGTGTCATCCTATGGACTTTTTGAATGGACTAATATTGAACTGTGATGAAAGAGTAAAGCCCACTTCACCAATCCGGACCATATTTCGCTTTGAACAATACACCTCAGCGATCTAAATTTTCCAACGTTTGCTCTCATGAATGGGGAAATAGCGTTCGCAACGTTATTTTTTGTGGGATGGATTTGTGGTCAAAAATGTTTTTTTTTTTTTAATGTCAAGTCAAGTCAGATAAGGTGTTGAGTGGGCGCTGTGGCTTAGTGGTTAGTGTATTGGACTACTAAGCGGGGGGTCCCAGGTTCGATCCCTGAAAAAATCCTAATACCATCTTAAGGCTGTTTTTCCACTGCGCCACATCTCGCGAACGTCTGACAGACAACCGAGAGCATAACTGTCATAAAAGAGCTTCTCAATTGGCTGGTTGGACTCGGCATAAAATTGCAGATTAAAAAAATTCACGCAAAACGAATGGTTGTGAGAAGCTAGGTCTAGGGTCTCTATACAACTCTCTATTTTATTTGTTAAGGCCCTGAGAAGATAGTGATCAAACCTTTTTGACTGTCTATCAAACGCAAGCGGCTTTTGTGTCATGTTCACATATCCGTGAACGTGGTTAGAAGAGATTCGGGGATTTTTTGAGAAAAACTGTCTTGTAAATATCGCTTGTCATTTCAGAGGTTTGTAATCCCAAGCCAAGTATATTTGTATCAGAAACTTTGTCAGAAAAGGAGAGATTTGGCCAATATTTCCAACTAGTTCTTTGTTGCTTATCCATCGTGGTCTTTACTTCAGAACAAGGTTATTAATCTTCTTGTGGCACTTGCTGCAACTCTCGAAACAGCTGAATAGGAGGCTTGTGTAGTGTAATCCGTAACATAAAGGAAACAGAACGATGTAGTTTTGCTGCTTAGTGTACGATCGAGTGACAATTTCGATTTTGTGAATCACTCTTCTCTCTTTCATTCTTGGTTTTTGTGGGTTAAGATTTTCTTTCCATGCGGCTGCAAAAGAATACTATAGATTAATTTAATATTAACCCCAATTTGACAAACGATAAATTAATAAATAGTATACTAGACTTGTATGACTTTTCTTTCCATGTACCTATACATCTTTTTTAACCTAAAAAAACATTTACAAGTTCACGCACAAACCTTAAAAAATACAAATTAGGTTTAGCTTAAACCCTTGTAGCGATTAAAATTCAAAATATTTACCATGCGGACTTCTTTAGCAGCAAAATAAATAAAAAGGAAACAAAATCCGTTGACCTGCTCTTATAACAATTTAAAATTTTAGTCGATCATTTAAGAGAACATGATCTCTCTGTTGTTTTTATCTCGACTAAAATCTAAACGGGGAAATATCAATTGGTACTTCTCAAAGTCTTCTACAAACCACCAAACCAGCTTTCTGGCAACTATTTTCCATACTACTACAACTTACAACAACTTAAGCGCATTAACCTCTCTAAGCGAGGGAAGTATTACAAAAAAACATTAGTAAATCTTTCACAACCTTGAAAAGCAATTAATTTACTGAAAATGACCACTTGCCACAAGCTGGCTTTCACTTTTGCAGTCATAACAAATTACTTCCACTTATTGTAGCATCCATCAGAGGGGCAATGCCTAATCCTTCATTTATCACCCTTAACTGCTTATAGTTTAAATTTTTTTATTTTAAACCCTTCTCTGAATTGTTGCCCAATTTGGGTCATCGGCAGTTCTTAAACAATCTGTCTTCAATGCAATAGGCCTTTTGTGGAAACGGAGTCCTAGAATATAGGTAGTTCCTTCCTATAGCCTATGCATCTTGAGACCATTAGTTTTGCGATTTTTCATCATCTATGTCGCTCATTGGCAAATAATCTACTACCCGCTAGGCTGTGCCAGGATTCAAATTTAAATAAATGTCACTTAAGAGGAGTCTTCTATTACCTAAGTGTTCTTGTTTTTATAGGTACAGAACTTAAAATTCAACACATGACCATGGTGCTGACTTTATTCGAAAGATATCTTTTTCTGTTTAAATATAATATCGGTCACATAGGCGCTGCGCTGCAATTTTCGAGTAGCTGGGCTCGGGAATCGTAAGTCTATACCTCGTATGGTCATAATGCTAAACTGAAATTAAGTCAAATGAGCTCTCATCTGTCAAATAAGTTGTCGCTTGGAAAATAGTTGCCAGTTCTAAAAACAAATCTCTATAAAAAGTTACCTAATCGAGTCCTGAGCTGCTCGTTTATGGTGATCAACGTTTGTTGTGAATAATACTTCTTCTGTGTTATAAAATCTGACAGAAAAGGTACAAGCTGCAAAATAAGGCTAAAATCCTTCTTCGCAAAATAAAACTAGCAATGTAGGTTAAAACCGCTCGAAGTTTGTCACAATTACAGAGGAAAATACTCTTTCTTTTGCAGATGGGGTGTTAAAAAAAGAAAACAGGCAAAAACTACGAACACGAGGAACTTATCAAAACGTATTGTTTATGACTATTAAGACGAACATCTGGCAAAGAACAATTCCAGCTTTGCGTCAGTAATGCTACATCTTGGTCACAAAAAAGGAAATTAGAAAATGATGGCTCGACGAAACAACATCTTCCATTGCCCAAATTCGCACAAACATCGCCTGAATTTCCGACAGTACTAAGGCATATAAGGCAGCCGTGAAAAAGCTTTAGGTGCATTCACGAAGCTAAGTTGATTTTGCATACGAAACAGAAAGAAATTGCTTCACATTCAGGCCCAGATGGAGTGCAGCTGGTTTATAAAGGCTTTGGCTGCAATTAAAGCTTCTACAAGGTTTCCTATACTTCTTTACTGATTGCTTCGTCATTTTGATAACAAAATTCTTCGTATATATTCCTTTTCGACTCTGTTTCCACGATCCCCATTTTGAAAATCGTATGTTTTAACTCAAAACTAATGGAGACAGGGCCTCTCCGTTTGCCAATGGTTTTCATCGTCCATATACTGACCATTTCTTTACCTACACTCTGTGATTATTGTTTATGTCAAACACTGTTTCCATGTTCCTAGAAACTAGGGGCCTAGATATAAAAGTTGTTTTATTATTATTATTTGCTTAGCAGAAAAAATAAATTCTTAACTAATACAAAGGTGAAAAAGAGAACACTAGCTACCCAGCAAACATTTGCCTTCAAAAATTAATCATAAATGTTTCATGTAAACGAAGAAAACCTTCAGATATGATTCAATTTCAATCCAATCTCCTGAGAAATGGACCTTCATTTATGAATCTTTTAAATGATTGATAAATGATTGGAGAAACATTCACTAAAATAAGTGCATTTATTGATATCATTTATGAATCTATATGATGATTTGAAAACGATTCAGTCAATATTCACTTAGGTGAATAAATAAATAAATTTGGAGATTACTAGCTCATAATCATTTTTGTGAATGAAAATCCAAATTGTTTCACATAAATGAATGTTAAATGAATGTACACTCAGAAAAAAAAATTGTAATGGCAACAATTTTCGTTGGTTAAAATTAACCCAAATATCAAAATCTTTGATTTAAGAATGAAATTGTTAGCAATGATGTAATAAAATACTCAGGGAGAGAATATTATTCTTACGCTGAATACCTGATTCTTGAATACTTAAAAACGAGTTCTTGCTAACAAAAATAATATTTGAACCAAGAACTTTTAACTTACAATTTTTTAAGAATGTCAAAATTCTTTTTTTTTTCATGGGTGTATGTTCTTAATTTTTAATGAATATAAAGTGATTCTTCATTTTTGCTGAATAAAATGTTTGCTGCGTACAGAGGCTTTCAGCTCTATAATTTATTTAATGTTTTCTTTATTTACGAGTATTCGGTTTAAAATAAAAAAAAAATTCTAGGAACACAAATTTTGACAGAGCATGATAAATCATAATTTTTGGCAATGGTATTACATAAATTGGAATTTTTGACTCGGTCCAAATAAATTTGTACTTTTGACGCAGGTATAAATAAAATTAAAAACAACTTTTTATTTCAGCCCAAGACATAAAATAATTCTCACGCGAACTTTAGATTTAAAATTCTTGATCCAGATTTACATCGGCTTTAGCTTTTAAACTGGATTTGGATCTTTGTAGCGTTGCTTACGAGCAGCATATTTAGCTGAGCTTAAAGTTATACTAATTTTTATTTTGTTGTTGTTCTTATTGCAAAATAATTTCTCTTGCGTATGGTATTTTGGATATAAGCTACAAAATAGGAAGTTACTAAGCATATAGAAGTTGTTACGTTTTCTATTTCTTTTCCACAGTAAATTAATAAGCTTAGCTAAGGCCTAGGATGAGATTTTTGTGGTCAATCTATAGACGGGACACTTGAAAATGACTTACGTGGGCTCTGGCATAAAGTTTGGTCCTCCTGACAACAGATTGAATCCTCCCAGCTTTACCAATCTTTTAAGAAATCCCCAGCATAGCATCTTCCATCTCTTGTGAATTAAAATAAATAAATAGTTGGCGCAACAGGTCCGTGTAGGAACCCAAGACCTAGCTTCTCATAACCACTCGTTTGTGTGAGCTTTAATTTTTTGGGACGAATGGAAGGGAAATACATTGAGAACCAAGTGATTTTAGGGAATATTTTCCACAATGCTCCAAATAGTGGATCTGTCACCCTCCGTAGTCTCTTCTATATCGATCAGCTCAAAGATCTGTTCACTCCATCTGCACAAGATGTCCTATTCATCGGAAAAATGTGCACCATCGTTCGAGTTGACTTTATCATTAGTATTCTAGGACAGCGCGTCACGAATAGTCTGCCCGAGTGCATGATTTTCTGAACTTTAATCACACGGTCTAATTTTTAGCCAACCTCCCTCTAAGTTTTTTGCAAGTTTTTCTCGCCTGCATGTACCTATTTTGGGAAGTCAAAACTCTTAAACTGTAAAGGCTGTGTGCGTATCACTGATGGGATTACTTCTTTAACGTCAAGCTATTTAGATCTAGCAGAAGGAGATGTTTTCAAGAAGGTGACTTGTCTGAGTTGTAAGGAGGTCACACCAACTGCTCAGGCTGCATTTTTGTAAATAAAAATATTAATAAGCGAAGCTGAAAGCAACTGCTGGGATCGTCTTTCTGGCTCAGGTAGAGGCGCACAATTCCACAAGGCCTCTTCGACAAACCCCGAGCTACATTCAACATGCTACATGCATGCCACCTAACTATAGCAGAGTTTGCTTCAATCCAGTCCTCAACATCGAGGGTCCTTATGAGAAAGTTTTTAGCTGCCTTCAATCAATCAATAGCTTTTGCACACTTTATACAGACACACAGAGTTATACTTTATACACCTACTTTCGCTGCAAGGAAACGAAACGTTGGCGCCAGAAAGGCCGACTACGACGACTTCGATTCGAACAACATACACACAGCTCATTGACATTGAACTCAATCAAAAAACACCTCGAAAACAACATCCTTGCCAGCAGCGCAATTGCCTAATAGTTGCATAATGGTTTCCTCCTTAAAACCCATTTCAACTGGAAAGAAGCAGACGAACAAAAAACCAAGAGAAAAACGAAAACTGCCAGCGGAGGCAATCAAACAAAAACCCAATGCGGCAAACATATTGTTGACGACGGCAAAATTTATTCGAACGAAAACACCGCTCTGCTCTATCTCTCTCTCTCTCTCTCTCACTCTCACTCTCACTCTCTCCTTCTCTCTTGGCTCTTCTGGCACGAAAATGCAGCAAAATCGATTTCTACTTAAGAAAATTGCTCCGTTTCGTCCTCGTAGACAGTCTGTGTACCCAAAGCCACTTTAGGTTTATTTTTTTTCTTCTATCTCCACACGTGCAACAGCAGCACTCCGGTCTCCGAATCCGAAATTAAAACCGGAACAATAACATTGGGGAAATATTTCGCTTCTTCTTTGGTCTTAATTCATTCGTTTCGGCCCATCTACGTGCATGTATCTCTGGTTAATTTCATTTCATCTCGAATGATGTATTGGGGTCAATGCAGTGGAAATCATCATGTGTGCAGAGTTTTTCTTTTCGTCTTTTTGGGGCTTCTGCTTCAGGCTCAGGTGAGGCACGAGCAATGGAGTAGGGGATAGAACTGGAACTGAAACTGGGTTAAATGAAGTATTTGGCAATTATTGCGATTGAATGGAGCGACCAGAATAGCTAAATTGGTTCAGCTCGTTCGGCTGGGACACACTAATGTCGATGGCAGTTTTTCATTTAGTGCTTTTAATTGGTTGTGTCCTCTTGGTATGAGGAATCAATTTGGGTAATCAATCGGTCCCGATTAGCAACCATCTTCTGCGAGAGTTCGACCAGGAGGGGTCAATTATATAAATTAAGTTGACAATTCGATGGTGCGATTGGGTTGTTTACTGTTGCCTGGTTTGACGTTTGGTTGTGTCATGAGTGAATAGTTGTGGCGTGTCGGTAATTAAGTTGAAGCCCTCAATTAGGTAGAGGATGACTGGATTGATTAAGTGGGCATTTCGGGTCGGGCTTTGTCTGTTGGGAATAGTTTTTGAAGCTTTAAGAGGTTCCAACAGACGCAGACAGAGGGATGCCGAAACAGAAGTTGAAGTTGTGTTTTCTTGGTCACTTTTGGTTGAAAGCGTTTCTGTGGTCGCATCGACACTGGATGCTGCACCGCAGTTTGAGCTTACTAAGAAATGATCGTAGAGAGACCCTCTATGCCGGTTTGTTATGTGTGTCGGCACTTCCCTTGAAGGAAAGCAGCCTAAAGGCAGTTTGTGTTTTGTATTTGTTTGACATCTTGTAGCTTCATAAACTCGTTTACAAAATTTGCAAGCCCGATAACAGTGAAAAAGCTGCGACCGATAGACTTAAGGTTGGGGGCTTAAGAAAGCTAGGTTGCATGTAAAAGTGATCATTTAAAACAACTTCTCCGAAAGCTGTATTGATTATTCTTCCCACTCGTACTGGGAATAGGCAATTTTGGTATATCCGATGGTCAGAGGTGTAAGGCCAACATAAGAAGGATCGGAAAAATTATGGCAACTTTTCTGTTGAAGAAATACGAGACTCATAGAGTTAGGAATGTCCTGTCGAAGTTACCCTCTATGCCTAGCTTTATTAAGAAACTGCTCAGCCACGCAAAAAAATGTCGGGTTTGTTCTTGGAACTTGATTTTGCAGGTATTATTCTTGAATGGAAAGCTTAAACCGCTATAAATAGAGTTCTAGGTAAACGCAAAATGTTCTAGGACTTTCCCTGCATAGAACTCAGTGCTGGGAAGCTGCAATGTCAATTAAAAAGCTGGAATATCTTTGCCTGCTCTTTACAAATGATTTTAGTCCTAGAGGTTTGATTGGCTTGGGTAAGGTCAGGTTAGGTTATGTTGGATTAGATAATGTAAGACAAGAAAATCTTCTGCCTGTAACTCTCAGATATATGTAGAAGTCTCATACAGAGGAGCTTTTTAAAAGCTATGCATCTTTAAGCCATCCCGCTGCGTCTACAAATCTATAAAAGTCGTGTGAATTTGCCTAAAAGATCCGCTAAGTCGTGAAGAAGGTGTCTTTCAAGCTTTGTGTTCCTTTTGTGTCATAGAACTGTGTGCCATGCACAGAAACAGATCTCTAACTACTCACCCTCTGACCATTAACTGAGGCTGGTGATTTGTTTGCTCTTCCCTCTACGATGCGATTTCAGCGGAAACTTAACGTCTTCTTCTCGGAACATTCAAAGCGGAAAAGGCAAAGCGCAGAAGCTCATTTTCATTGCAAAATCTGCTGTCTGGATGCCCATGCCCACCCAAAAATTCTTTTCAGTCTTTTGCCTCATAACTAGGACTGCCTCGGTCTGGTGGTCAGCTAGCTCTAGGCCGATAGGCCAATTTTTGACCCATGGCAAACATGTACTTGTCTTGCCATACATTTACTACTTGTGGCAGTGAATCCCTTGTCTTCCGAACAGAGTCATGTGGGGCTCCCGCTTTAACATGTCAGTACTACATTAGCTATTGTCAGTCATTACAAATTTTCTCTGCTTTAGATGTCTAAACCTAAACGAAATATATGAAAAAAAAGGACGCGCAACACCGGCGACTTGGTCAAAACGCCACAATAGACGCATATAACTTGGAGGTAGTAAAGGAGTTTGTCTACATGGGCTCTCTATTGAACTCCAAAAACGACATCAGCGCGGAGATCAAACGAAGAATTTCCCTTGCTAATCGCTGTTTCTTTAGGCTTGGGAGGCAATTGAGAAGCAAAGCCCTCTCGCGAGCGACTAGGGAGACGTTATATAAGAGCCTCATCATCCCAGCCCTGCTATATGGTGCAGAATCATGGACTCTTTCCAGAGCGGATGACTACTTTGAGCGAAAAGTTCTTTGTGTGATCTTCGGTCCCGTTTGAGCCGAAGGTGTATGGAGGAGAAGGTTTAACGATGAGCTGTACGAGCTGTACAGCGATAAAGACCTAGTCAAAAAAGCACGAATCCGTCGGCTTGGATGGCTGGGTCATATTGAGCGCATGGACACCAGCGCCCCCGCCCGGAAAACATTCGAATCGACACCAGAGGGACAACGCGGTAGAGGAAGGCCATACCTACGGTGGCGTGCACAGTTGGAAGGGGACCTCAACCAACTTGGCGTGCGAAACTGGCGGCAGCTAGCTAGGGATCGAGCTGGATGGAGAGGAATGTTGGTTGAGGTCCACCCCGGACTGTAGCGCCATCAAAAGTAAAGTAAGTAAGATGTCTAAACCTTGCCTTGCTTTCTTTTAGGACATTTTCGAGGTTTGCGACTCGCTGTACCTAAAGTAGCCAGAATTCCAAACACAGGTCTTCCCTTGCATAGCTTAGGTCTGTGTCTGTAGGCGTGCTACTCTGACCGTTTTGACTTCGTCGTTTCGCTTATGACAAGGCTCGCCTCTGTTACCAGCTGATCTTTTAGTCATTAATATACTTTGGAGCTAAATATTAGCGTCTTTTGGTGCCCCATAAGGTCTTCATTTTTCCGCTGCTAAATGAAAAGTCGTTCTTTATCATTACTTCGCGACTTTATCGAACAATTAGTTCATCCCTTCCTGGACTTGTCTCTGTCTATTATCGCCACTGAATATAATCGCCTTGCGACTATTGTTGCTAACTCGATATGTTGTTTGCAGAAGTGGGTAGCTTCTAAGGGAACACTTGCCTGTTTTTTTTTAGACTTCGGGGATGGGTCTTTCCTTCCCGTTTTTAGCCCCATACTGCCCCATTCCGTAACCGGCGTATTGATTTCGATAGCAATAGGAAGTGGGGGCATTCCCCCCACAGTAGTGGCAAAGTCCAATAATCCCTGTGTGCTTACTGGACTTAGGGGTGTGTAAAAGCTGCAGACTTGTTTGTATGGAGATTTCTTGCCCACTTAGCAAGAGTCTTCTTGTTTTTGAAATGGAAGTGTCTTCTCCAGAGCTTCGTCAAAAAATTATAGGGATATCTTTTACTGATTTATTTATTTATTAAATTAAAATAAAGTGGTTTGAACAATTAAGAACTAAGTTCTTTTACTAGTACATAAGATGTAGATTATAAATATTTTAGATTTTACCCTCAGGCTCATTCATATAGCTTTTGTCTGAAATGTTCTTTCCCAGGGCTAGCTGCCCTCATGCATTTCCAATAGCCTGGCCTGGCTTTCCATGTAAAAGCGTTACGATTGCTTTTTGTGTCATGAAAGTTGATTGACTTATAAAAACCTGGGACATGCCTTAAAATTTGTAACTTACTGCCCACTTAACTCTATCATCAGCACTTTAGAAAAAACACTGACTGAGAGCAATAGCCTTCCTAAATTTTGAAGGGCAATAACGAAGCCTTAAACATAAAATTTAGCTCAAGCAGAAGTGGATCTTTGGCTTTGGCATTTATGGTTTTGGGCGATAAGACCTAACGCCTGAATGACTTTAGAAATTCAGGATTGTACTCACCCTACTGCTGCCAACCGTATGATAATTATGCTACATATATGATAATTTCAAGTCTTGTATGATGTATGAGTATGATAGAAAGTCATTATCATACCCAAAATGTGTGATAATTGTTCGATTATGCATTACCGTAAAAATCTTGCGATGTCATTTTGCCACTGAGCGATTTACTTGCGAAATGTTTTAATTTTGTTCCTTTCTATCTTTCTACCTCTCTTCTACCCTTCTGCAAATAAATGAAGTCACTTTTTTAAATTTAATCACGTTAATTTTTCACTCCGAAGTTTTTTTTTTGCGTTTAACAGCGTTTTATTTTAGCCTGGAAATGTCTCCATATTATATATACTCGAAGTTCATAAATGCGAACGAATAAAAAATTATTTTTAAATTCGACCAAAGTCCAAACATTATCGGCCATTATCATAAATTGGATGGTATGACGTATGAGTAAAACGTAGCATTGCTTTTACTCAAAAAAATGTAAAAAGCTTGTTAGGTTTCGTATTAATGAAACTTCCTCCTCCAACTTTTTAATATGTTCGAAAAGCAGAGCCACTTACCTTTTTCTAAGATCGTTGTGAATAACATATAGTGCACTAGCAATTGCTAAGTTTTTTTTACTTTCCTACAAGGAACCTCTTACTCAAAACAAATGTTAGTTTTAATATATATGAGACCCATTGTGTGCGAATGCCTAGTTAAAGCTGCGGACACTAGCATAGTCGTTTCTACTAACATTTTTAAGTAAATTGAGTTTCCGAAAGTAGCTGTCAAAATTCTTATTAAGAATACGGAAAAATTATTAAACAAACAAATTTTTTGGACAATTTTGTGTTTGTTTCGTTTAATTGGTTATAATATAAGTTAGATTAAGAGCCACGGGTCGTGGAAAACTGTTAAGTTTAAGTGGTCCTAAAAAGCAAAACAACTTCTTATGATTTTGTTTTACGTGTGCCTGTAAATGGGATCTATTTAAATGCTGGCATTAAATTCTTTGCTTTGGGTCCATTGCCGATTTTAGAGTAAGTGGAAGTATTCGAAGAAATTATTTAGATGTTGTCAAAATTATGTGGACCATCGGAAGAAACATAATTCTGCATTTCAAATCATATTTGAAAAATTGAGAGAAAAACGCCCAAAAATTTTAAAGTTAACAAAACGCGTCCATATTTTCGCTCGTTCCTCTTATGCAAATTGCAATCAAATGTCAGGTTTTGTATCAGTTATTCTTATGTTTAAAAATATTTATTTAATGAGTTACTTTTTTTACTGAGCTAAGTATAACATAAGAGTGAGGCAGTTACGAATTTTTTTTTTAGAAATTAAGAGAATAAATCAAAGATACAAGGTGCTCAAAAATCTAGTCAAGCTAGCCATTTACTATTTCATTTAAAGGTTCTGTCCCGCTAGCTAACACTGCAATGAATCGAGGTATTCTTTTTTTCTAGTTATATACACCTCACAAAGCTTTCATAAATTCTGTGTGATAATTTGAGGTCTCGTATGATAAAAATTAGAAAATTGTGTATGCCTCACTTCCAGGAATATGGTAGCACTCTCACCCCAAATAGTAAACCCGTCTTCGGCGGAGAATCCTGCAGAATAAACCCGTAGTCTTCACCGGAGGCATCGCGACCTCACCAGGAGGACCAGACCCCAAACGGTAACCCGTCGGCGAAGGAGTAATACCGGCGAATAAACCCGTAAACGCCGGCCAAAAAAAGCATATCACAAATGGCGTGAGGCTTGTTTGGTAACACATGCTTGGTAACACATTCTCCAGCGACTGACAATTTGACAAGTGACAGGCGGTTTGCGCTTATTTTGGTGCACCAGTTCATTTTAGTCATGATTATTTTCATAAGCAGTCATGAGTCTTGCTTATAATCATTTTTTATCTTCACACAAAATAATTTGTGGGTCACAATGGCCAATTTTGTATGGAAAAGTTCGCCATTGTGAGTTGGTAAAATCTTCTAAATATGATTATCGCTTAGAACTACGATACAATGGCCCAGGTTGTTAAAAATTCCAGACCTCCAGATTGCTCTCTACTTGACCCAGTTTCCGCGTCATATGTGTTTGTCTGATCAGTGCTAAACTGAAAACCTTTTCTTAAATCCTTTGGATATCAACAGTCAAATCGGATATTCAATTTCCTCGGTCCCTTCAATAAATAATCCAAAGTTGCGCCTGAAAAGGTATTTTCTTCACTTCGTTGTGCGTTATATTAGACACAAGCAAATTTCGACTACACCATGTCGGCCGAACCTGTACCAGTGTTCCCCCTCCGACTGTCTCATTGAAATCTCATCCGCAGCACAAATCCGCAGTCAGGGAGCGACTTGGTTAGCAGAAGCAATAAACATCGCACCCCAACTCTTGAGGTAATCGCTGTAAGGAAATCAACCCTTGCCACAATTTACACTTCGCACCGATATGTTTGGAGTAAATCCCCTGATTTAAAAGCGGTCGGTACCACGTGCTCGCTTCCCAGGTGCGAATCGAATTTTGTCCACAATCCTCTGTAGCACAGGATAAGGCACAAGCAAACAGATAGGTAAAGGGATGCTTAGCGTTGTTTTCAGCTTCAGTCTCTCTTTGCCGCCCATAAATTATATCCAACCACCGCATCTGTTGGGCGAATTGAATTTTAATTTGTATCAAAGTCAAATTGATGGATGTTTTTCAATAAACAACAACAGAACAAAATCACAGTACCTTCCTCTACTGGAAATTATTTCCTCTACAAAGAGGCTGCGCCCCACCATCCCCGCTGAATGCATTATCCAAGAGACGAGCACAAAATCCCCATTGCTGGTGTAGTTAGTTGGGGTAAAGGATAATACATCAAAAACTAAGTCCTGCTGGCACATTTCCCAGCAACATATGGCAGTTGGTTGAGTGAAAATGAAAGCCCCAGCACTTTCTCCCTGCGTCTTTATTTTTCTTTTTTGTATTTTGGTTTAGTAATGGAATGAGAAAGGCTTTAAAGTAGTAGTCCTTTTAATGGCTCCCAAAATGACAGGTTTTTGTTTGTCGTTCGGTTTCACATACTACGCCCACCTCGGGAGATTATTTTATTTTCTCAACAAAACTGGATTGGGTAGGTCTACCGTATGCCTCTATCTACCGACTGTGTGGGTTCTATTTCATCGCCTTGCCACGAGGTAATTTTGGCAACAGGATATTTGCAAATGTCAATTTAAAACAGTTGAGTGCTGATAGGATGGGTTTGTTTTTTGGCACACCTGAGGTTTTGCCTTCACTTTGAGACGCGCAAAGAAATGTTAATGTAAATTGTGAAGTCTGCAGTCGACTCAGGAAATTAAGGATGTTGATAGCAAGAGAGCTACTGCAAATGAGATGTGTGTATGTGGGGTTTTGGGTGGTTTTTTATTTTTTATTTTTAATGTTTTTGAGCTCAGCGGATATTATACTGTGTGGGAGTAAATTGAATTTTTACGTTTACTGTTTATACTGGCAGGGGAATCGCTGGAGAGACACCGTGTCGTCGAGAAGTTTGTCAAAGTTTAATCTACATAACGAGGCAACTGTGAAAAACTCGTTTAAATATTTCCGCTCTCTCCTGCTGCAACTCTGTTCGATTGGTTCGTGGTTCATGTCATAGTTCGTCGTACTTGGTTCAGTGTTTAGGTTCCTGGTTCATGTGTTATTATTTGTGTAGAAAAATTAAAAAAATCTTCTAATGGTTTTCGCTAATTTGCCGCTGTGTCAAGTTGCCGGGTCTTAGATTAGATCGGGGTTCCGGGTTGGCAAATATGAGTACACCCTACTTTGTAGATGTTTTAGCTGCATTTGTGACTCAATTCGAAGGCTTATTCTTTGTGCACAATCGTCTCTTTCTTCATGTTAACCTTTAGACAATTTTAAAAGTGAACGTGAAAAGTTGTGCGTGCCATAGGGGACTTTGAGACTTGTAGGCAATTATTTTCGTATATATACTGTCCACAAAAATAAGGAACGTGTCAAACTTTGCTTTGCCATTTTCTTAACGACTAATCGCAACTGCCACTGAAATCATTTTCACTGTTGAGGTTCATTTTCACATCCAGGGCGCTACCGAAATGAGTAAAATTGACGCATTTGTTCCAGTTTGAGATTAGAGTCCACGAGTTACCTTTAAAGCTATAAAGTCTGTGGAAGTATGTGGTGTTGAAGGCATTTTTATGAAACATCGTAAGTGGGGTGTTGATTTTAAACATATGAAAGCTTTATCGGACAGAACTTCTTTCATAGCACTTACAAAGGAACGTGCTCATCACTTTGGACCTTTACTAGAAAGACGGCTCGTAGAAAGCCTTTAAGCAGCAGATGCACTATAAATTCAAACTTAATACCCTTTTTCAGAAGACCTGAAAATGTGTCAATTTAAAAAAGATTTCATGTTTTAGGTATGGGTATTAGAGAATGGGATCCCCTTTTTTTATTTATTTTTACTTTTACTTTTCTTCTACAACAAAGTGTGAATTGTATTGCCGAATGAAAGTCGCAGGCGCACCTCTTGAATAGTGTGGGGAACTGAGCACTGATGCCTGACTAGGAAAATGATAGCGCAGCATTGTACTTCGTGATCTATTGAGTCGCATGTCCACGCCTTTCTTGAGGTGTCAGTGATTTTTGAATATTTGCTTGGTCGGTCAGCTACAACGGCACTGGCTGAGAATACTAAATTCTACACAACATAGTGGGTATTAGCGACTTCAATATGAAACTAGCCTATTACCTTACTATAATCAATTGGTTAAGGTCATAACTGTGATAAATTTTTCAAAGTGACCGCTCCTCTCGATGGACCAACTTTGATGTAGATTAAGCCAAAAGAATGTAAACAATTAAAAAAAAGGGTACAAGCGATTAGCAAATTCGTATAAGTAGATCGATTTTTTTGTGTGGGATTTTTTTTTACGCCACGCCCCCTTGCCCACATTTTGCCAAATGCATTTAACATTGGAAGAATACGGACGATTTTTTTTTTCGAAGTCTCTATTGTGGGGCGCCTCTTCTGCGGAGGCCCCGGGTCTCTAGCTCTGGATGCCCTTCCCTAAATCCGGCCCTGGATACGAATCGTAGTTGATACCTGGGAGTTGCTTAGTGTCTAGGTTAAAAGTCAAAAACTTACAAAGGTGAAACTTGTCATATAAAGGGTCCGCCATCTAACTTTTTTTTTTCAACTAGTGCTTATTTCGCGAATGGTAACACTTAGCTCATGTCTGATTTGACAGATAATTAGTTTTATCCTTCCGCTGAACGAATATGGTTGTGTATACGCTTGAACACCGCTGGGAAATATTGCGACATTACTTTGAAAATCATGGTAATGTTGCAGAATGTGTGCGAAAATTGCGTACGGAATTTGGAAGAAGAGAAGCACCGTCAGCTCCGTATGTTCGTTATCTTGTGAAAAAAGTGAAAGAAACTGGCATCCTCATCGATAAACCAAAGCGCGAAAAGCCAAAAACAGTGCGTACACCCGAGAAAATTGCTGCTGTGGCAGAAAGTGTGCGTGAAGCGCCATCAGCATCAATTCATAGTCGTTCTCAACAATTGAACATTTCGGAGACATCATTGAGATGAATTTTGCATAAAGACCTTGGTATGTCGCCATACAAAGTCCAATTGGTTCAGGAGTTGAAGCCAAATGACCATCCAATGCGTTTTCGCTTCGCTAAGTGGGCCTGCGATCGACTTAGAGAAGATGCCGATTTTGCCAAAAAAATCATCTTTTCAGATGAAGCTCATTTTCATCTTGGCGGGTATGTAAACAAGCAAAATTATCGCATTTGGGGCACAGAAAACCCTCACGCATACATTGAAAAGCCGATATACGGATATACGATGCGATATACGATGCGGAATTTGGTCCAGAGAATTGGGTCATTTTTCTTAAAAATTGGACCGGTGTAGGCTACTGCATGGCCAGCCGAGGCAGCCATTTGAATGAAACTATTTTCCATTCTTAACCGGAAGGATTGTACTTTCAAATAAAAAAATAAATTTGAGAAAATATTCAGTAGTTCAAAAAAAAAAAAGTTATTTGGCGGACCCTTTAGAATTATTTACTGCCAGTAACCTTAAAAAGGCCAAAACCGATTAAAAGCACTGTGAGCTTCAAAATGCGATAAATTTTATTCGTCGCTCGTCATCAAACGTATGGCAAACTGTGGGCATTTTAAAGCTTGCATACCCCAAGACTAAAATCCTAGCTCATCAAAATTTAAGTTTGGGGGAACCTTTTCCTCTGACAAAGAGTTTATTTTAATACAACTTCTGTTGATCGTATACGATAAACCTAAAGTTTGTTTACATAAATAAATATTTTTTTAGTTTTTAGCGACAAAAGTTGAAATAAAAATTAAGTGAAAATATGAAATAATTTAGACTTTGAGAAGCTATAAGTCGTACAATCATGCGAAGTTTTTAAAATTGTTTGCGCCTTTAATTAGTTACACAAAAATGTGCTTTCGGTTCTTTTTTTTCAAAGACATAAAAGTTTTAAAATTTGTCTTCTTCAAAAAAAAATATTTGACGCAACAGGTCCGTTTGGGTTTGGTTTGAGTTCACTTTTTTAACGAATGGAAGGGATCTACAATTTTATGCCGACTCCAAACGCCCAATTGGGGAGATCTTTCATGACTGTTATACTCTCGGATGTTTGTTAGACGTTCGTAAGAGGTGGTGCAGTGCAAAAACCTTAAAATGGAAATTGTGTTTTTTCTGGGAACGAAGCTGGGAACCCTCGCTTAGTAGTCTAACACACTTACCACTAAGCCATATATATTCGTCTGTCTGCCTGTTTGGTTGTTTTCCAGAAGTTTCCAACATCTTTTGTCTTCTAAGGGTGTACCTAGCACTCTACAAAGAGTTTCGGAATAGGAGGCCTGGCACCTCCGACACAACAAAAATACTCAAGACATTAATATTGATTCAAAAAAAGAAGAGAACAAGTTAATCGATTTATGTAATAACCTGTTACCACCATTCTATACGTGGCTTCTATAAAGCACTTTACAGAATGTCTGCAAGATTGGAGAAAGGGGATCTGAAGCTCCAATATTATTAAGTCATTTTAAAAACTGCGCGGTACTAATAATTCTTTACAGTGTCCATCAGACTAGATTTTTCGAACTCACAATAACGAATTTCCCATATAAAATTACCCATCGTGACCTGCAAAATGTTTAGTGTGACAGTTAAAAATTATTATTAGGAATGTCCCCAAAAAATCCTTTGAACGGACGCACTGCAAATAATATTCGAAAAATTTCACTTTTGGGCAATGTCTCTAAAAACCCGCTCAAACGCCAAGATAGGCCGTATTTTTGGCTAAAGTCTGACTTTCAATTCAAAGTCCCCCTTTTTAGAGTCTAAAACTGTTCCTACAGTGCATGTCTCCATAGTCAAAGTCGAGATACAGAAATTGTTCTGAAGTTTATCAGATTCGATGGCATATACCTCTGTATTTCAATCTAATTTCCATGACAGACAATTTTATATAAATAGCTCGCCCATGCCAAGTGTCAAAATTGCCAACAAATCTCCCCATACTCATCTCCGAGCATAGTAGGTATCCATCCCTCTTTACCACGGCTCCTATATCAACTCGCCCCTACTTTGACGTGACATTTTACTGCAGCCATTTCGACTTTATAAAATGTCCCTCCCCAGCAACACTTCGAATTAAATCGCCATAATCCCGGAGGATACTGCCATTTCCATATGGCCCATAACAGCTTCATCGGTAACGATTCATAAAACTCTCATCTATATTGCTACCGCTGCGGCAGATACTTACGCGCGTCTGTCAGACTAAATTCAACATAAACTCGATTATGACTTGCCGCGCCGTGTCGTGCATAAATCTACAGGAGAACCAAGAAAAAAAAAAAACACGAAGCGCTGCAAAGAGAGTTTATTGGGTATATCTACGTGACCAGATAAATTGGGGAAGAAGTACCGTAAAGTTCTTGAATGTCGGAACAGAAAGTTTTTTTTTTTTTTTTTACTGAGATTTGCCAAATACAAAGTCACTACACCCGGACTCACACCCACGCCACACGAGGCTCGTATACCTATGTAGCTACATGGTTGGGAATTGATTTTCAATGGATGCAAAAATTGTGCTGAACGCTGCAGTGGTCGACCAAAATGACTCCCTGCTGACTGTCACTTTGCATTAGGAACCATCTAGCCATGACCAGAATTTGCGCAACCGACCTATGTTGTGCTCCATCGAGTGGCTGAATTGCAGATAATTCCTTTTTATGTTGTTGTTGGTTGTAATTTTTTTTTTTTTTCGATCGGCAGAATTTAAGCCAAAAAGTTGAATAGAGTCGAGTGGGTGTGTTGTGATTAAAGGGGGTGGGTGAATGAATTAATTTCCGGGCGACTTTTATTTGCTGTTGTTTTCACACTGATAAAGTGCGGGACTGCTATCAGTGTTTTGTTTTAATTGAAAGGGGAGGTGGATTAAATGTGAAGCATTCCAAGTGCAAAGTAGTGGATTTTGGATTTTTGGTTGTCGACCTCAGTGCAAGCCTGCGGAAATTGGAGATCATACCGACCATACTTTGGAATTGTTACTCACTTCCTATCGAGGTTGATACGCGGAATTATGTTATTCTTCCTGACTTGCTTTTCAGTTAAAGAACTAGCCGAGACAAAGTCTCTATGGCAATATAAAAACTCATTCGGGATGGCCTTGAGTCCTTCTTTAGGAGCTTTAACTTGTCGCAGTTTTTCTTGGATTACCTTGCAATGGAATAGACCAATTGCATCTGAGTTCGCCAACTTGAAACTTAGAACAGGATGAGTTTCTAATCATATTTTTTGTTTCAATCAAAGCCCAGCAAGTGTCGAGTTGAAGTCGGTTTCGACATTTGGACTTTATTAATGTCTGGTAAGAAAAAAACCTTTCGACATTTGCTGACGAAGAATACCGAGAGCGGCTTGATAAATATTTTCAAACATTAGCTCATTAGACTCGGTTTTAATTGAATTTACTTCAGCTCAAAATTCTGAAATTGAATAATATTTAAATTGCTAAATTTTTTAGCATTGTTAATTTGTTGAATATTCTTTTTTTCAAAAACAAAATTCAATATAAAACTGGATTTTCCTGGATACAACTGCTTCTGATGTAAAATACTCTAGCAAATTTAGGAATGGATTTTGAATATTAATTTTTTTTGTTTATGTCTTCCAAAATGACATAAAGATATCATCATCTTGATTATTTTAATTGCTTTCTTAGGAAAAGCTTTACAAATTGCAAGAGAATTTGAAACATACAGGTGGATAAATTGTATCGAATTAAGGCAAATTGTACTTTTGTACTCGAGCAACTCATTTGTATCGAATTCGATACAATTGTATCGACTTTTCCATCCCTGTTCTAGGTATGATGATAGTATAATGAGTGTCAAACCAAAGGAGAATGTTGGGTACGCCTCGAGCTGCAGGGATGCTCTGAGTGAGTTCAGCGAGCTAGGTGTACAGGCTTATACAAAATTTGGGCGAGTGTGTGACTTTTACTCCCAGAGACGACATAAAATGTTTTCTCGTGACCAAAATTTGCGACAAAAAAACTCCACAGTTGGAGTTTTGGAACTCCTTAACGTAGTCAATCCGGCTGCAGGAAATAATGCCCCAAAAGTGTAGGGTGTTATTTCATAATGAAATAATAATCCAATTTCAAATATGAAATAAGGCCCCCAAAAAATTAAATACGGCCCCAATCTTTTTTTGTGTTTTTTTTTTTGTATATTTCATTGCTTTTTTATTCTTCTTAGAAATAAATTTACAATCGAGTAACTCAATTAAAATATGTATATCAACAACAGCGCCACTTATCGGGTCCAAAACTATACTATCTTTCAAGCCAACCAATTATCCCTACACATTTAAATTCATTGGTAAAATACGCAGCAAATGTATTTATTTCTTACTAAATATAGATACCTATGATGAATTTTACTACTTGGATCCCCTACTTCATCCCCTTCACGTTTTATTTTCGCGACAAAAAGCAGCCTGTCATTCTCAGAGGTCCCATCTATCCCTATACCAAAAGTTCATACAAATTGGTTTTGCGGTCGTTAAAATATCTTACTTCCGCATTTATAATATTAGGATTGTATCAAGGCTACCTTGAATTTTCTGTGCAAAAATGACAACTGGCAACGAAACCTATGTTTTGAAATAACAGCGCTCCTACCCGATTCCCCCGCAAATTTAAAAAAAGTTTCTCTTGGATTTCATATGACTGTAACTCTCTTCGGCCGTCGACTATCTTTCGTGGCTTCGTTTGTATGGGCTACGGCGCTCTACGGGCATCATGAATGAAAGAAAAGTATTTCCCTTCATAGTTGTACACAACTGCGCAGTCGAAATTTAAGGTAGTAACATTTTTCAATTGTTAATGTTTAAAAAAAAAGTAAAAATGCAAAAATAAGCACCCCGAAAATCTTTTTTTTGACGCTTGTTAAGATTGGTTAAGCGTGTGAACCGCAAGAGGTAAATATACTACTACAGTAACTACAGAAATAATATAGTGGATTGATATTAACACCACCGCTCCTCCCATCATCGCACGTCATCAGCCATCTGCGCATTTCCTCACAAAAACATTGTCGCTGTTGATTACATCACATTCACCTCGCATACTTCTCTTTCGTTTCACTTATTCGAAGAAAACTTCACGCAGTTTTTGTTGAAATGTATGTGCTTGTGCGATGTGCGCCAGCCACCCACCCCAAAGCAGAACAGCGATCAAGAACAACGGTTGCTGATAATTTTCGATTTGAGAAAATAAGTTTAGTTTTTTCATGTTCGATTTCAGCTCCTAGATGATGGCTTAAAATAATTATGGAAGTGTTGGCTCTGCTAAGCATTTTGATTTGTTTGCATTGATTATTTGTTTGAGTAAAGGCGATGAAAAGGCAGTTAAGTCAGAAAAAAAAACACATTTTGGTCAAAAACGCTTCCAAAAGTAGGTATGGCAATGAAAGGAATAGCCTATATCCTTCTCAGGATCTTAAGGGACATTTCAAAAAAATTTCATCGAAATCTGTAGAGAAGTTTTCACACCAACCGTTAACACATGAAAACGGCTACAGTTTTATTATATGTATAGATTGCAACATTTCTTCGTAACATTTTCTCGTTTTTTTTTATTTATTAAAATTAAAATTAACGGAAATACCTAAAAACAAATTTGTAAATATTTTTTAATTTGGATTTTTAGTAAAATTAACTATGTATTTATATCGCGCGTTTTTTTTTTTGTACCAAACTATTGCCTGTGGCTCTATGATTGAAACAATTTTTTAAATTAAAATAATCTAATTACCTCGTCAAAATATTGAATACAGATGACCAGGAGCTGGTTAAAGAAACCTTTGGGAACTATTTTAAAAGTTCCGTCCATTAAATATCTTCTATTCGGCGGTGGTATATTTTCCTTTATTTCGCTTATTTTTTTTAAAGACGAAAATATACAAAAAGCATGTTTTTGGTCTTCAAAAATTAGTTTTGGGGTCTTACTTCATTTCTTCTTTTGGGGTCTTATTCCATTATGAAATAAGACCCCAACTTTCATTAGGAAATAATACCACAAATTTTATTAAAAATCGTTGTTGTTATTTCCTGTATAATTTTTTGGGGCCTTATTTCATTTGTTTTTGGGTTTTATTTCATTGGGGCCTTATTTCGCAGAGCCAGTCAATCCCACCAATCGTTTTCAATTGCAGTCCAGCTGCAAGCTCGTTAAGCAAGACCATCCGACAGTTGGGTTTTTATTTTTAAAGTCCTCTACATTTTCGTACAGGAAGCGGGCGATAATGTATGTCCAGACTTCTTAACTCATCTTGATCAATGGCAAGAAATCCAACCGGTAGCTTTGGCATAGGATTTAGCTCGGAGAGTCTGGGATTCTCCAGCTTAATTCGATTTCCTAACTGACTACACAGCAGCGTGATTCAGGCTGAGGCATTGGCAGTGGCAACCGTAGCTAAACTAGTTAAAATGATGGGACCACCTCAGGCAGGTGTTACTTTTTTTCGTCGACAAACAATCGGCAATAAAAGCAATCTCTGCTTAGTGGAGCTTGTAAATCGCTGTCGTTGTAACCAAGGCAATGACAGTGGATCTACATTAATCCATGTGTACAGGTTTCTCATGTCTCGCCTACCCGTTTGCCTAGCCTAACCTAGGCACGCTAAATCTGCTTTGCTGCCAGCTCTAATACTCCAGACTACCTGTGTCCGTAACTTGCCGCTTGGAATTTGATCACGGTATTTACACTGAGTAATTTTCTGTAAAATAAATATCTGGTAAAGAATCCTCTATCGTCTGTATCACACGAAAAAGAGTGATTCCTCCAAAAACCTCTTATCTGTCATCAGCCATCACACTAACAAGCTCCATCTCGCGTACTTCTCTTTCGATCCAACAGAGGGAGAAGAGGGAGATTCGTGGACACTGCAAATCGGATCTACGATCAAAAACAATCGATGATCTTTGCATGCATAAAATAAATTGACAGATTTGATTATGTTCGACTTCTGTCTGTAGCTCTACCTCTGGATGAAGCCGATTGACAGTTTAAAATATTTGTGCAAACGACTACTCCCTTTAGCATTTTTTTTGTATTGATTAAGAATTAATTGGATAATGAGAAGTTTAAGGTGGAGAAATCTACCAAAAAAAAAAACAAATTTAGTCAAAACCGCCCCCAGAAAGTAGGCGTGGCAATAAATGACAAAGTTTATAGTCCTTCCGGAGTCTTAAGAAACCTTTGGAAAAAAGTTTCATCGAAATTTGTCGAGTATTTTTCACGCCAAATCGTAACAAACCCCCTACCGTTTTTTTTTGTTATATAGAGATTTATAATATATTTCTGGGATTTTAGTGCAGTATTTGGGAATCGAAGCATATGCTTCTCTGTCATTTCTCTAGTACGAAACAAAAGAATTATGCGAATTATTCCTTTGGCGCTACGGTTCGATGCTCTTACTTCCTCCCCTGCTGCAAGGGTGCTTCGATTTCACAAGTCTATTTTTAGCCTTCTTGCCAACTTGTCCCACGATGATGATTTTTTTCTAATTCCTCTCTCAACTCAAATTCCCCTTTAATTATGCAAAAGGTTTCTTGAGGTTAATTTTCATACCTAACGAGTCGTTTTTTTTTCTGCTCCGATTTTTTACACGCGCTTTGCCCCGGATATACCTGTCTACGCTTGGTAACTGTGAACAAAACTTTATCAAACCTTACTCCAAGGAAATCCCTCCTTTCTGACAGGTTAATCGAATCTGTGTTATTAAACTCTCATTTGGCGGAGTTCTACTTTTACACGCTGTCAAGAACGGCCTCTCGCAAATGATACCCAAGTAATCTCCATCCAAACGGATGGAAGTCAGTATCATGTAACGGTAACATGTTCACTCGTTCTAATTAAATACACAGCTACCTCTGCACTGGTATCAGTATCCAAGTTCATTAAAAGTTCTTAAACTGTTGTCGACCCAGACCCATCTGATAAAATTTCCCAACCACATACATTCGCATTTTCGTCATTTATCATTAACCGGATATAGCCAAACATGTGCTACATCGCAACCGACATGCGATATCAACCCCAGAACCTTCCAAAAATACCATCGGTCGGGGTACGAATTCAAGTTTCATTTATGGTTGTGTTGTGTTGAGTCAACTTAGCATATTGTGCTTAATTGGTTGCCAAGAAGAGCGACCGAGCAAAGTGATATCAATTATTCTCCATACCAGTACTGTTGTTGTACAGAATCACCTCGGATTGTCGCACTTGTATATTGTCACTGGCTTCCAAATAAGATGCAGCACTGCATTGAATGTTGGTCAAGGTTGTTCTGGTGGTGCACTTTCAAACACGTCCTTAATAGAAGTGAGTAAGAACCATCGCCGTATATGAGAGGTCAGGTAAGGCCTTGTAGAAAAAATGTAATTCCTGTCAGCAAGGAAACACTTAATACTTTGCGAGGCAAAGAAAAAATATGCAAACTATGCACAAAAGTCCTTTTGTCGAGTGCGGGGCTATACGGTGGTGTTGGCAGCGGGGAACACTTTATGCGTTTTACATGACAATGCCATGTCAGAACTGCAGGATTTGTGTTTTTCTTTCTCATTTTTTGCAGTCACATCTCAGAGAAGAAAGGAAGAAGGATGATGAAGTTTCATAAAGCGAGTTTACACAAGAGTAACGTGGAGAATTGAAAAGTTTGCTCTTGTTGTGTTGAAATGGTATTAGGGTTAGCTAGATGAATGCTTGAGTGGGTGTCCCAAATTGAATTTTAGATTTTTTTTTCATAAGCCTTTGAATAAAGTTATCCCCAGCAGTTTTCGGGGCTTAATTAGAAGGACTTGGTTTAGTCGTGTGCTAGAGAACGACGTCTAACTTAAACAATACTCTCCCTATTGCATCATTAGTTAATCGGAGTTCGAGAAAACGCCTACAAGTAGAGCAATCGAAAGAATGCCTTAATTGCTGATAAGCAGATCTCCATTTCGCAGTTGGACGTCGCATCTTACTTGATATCAGCAAGGTCCGTTCAAGAAATGTGACTTGCAAGATCATTTTCTAAATTGATTGTTACCGTACTGGTATAGAAAACTGACCAAATCTGACCTTTAAAACGTCTTATTTTGACGACATTGATTTTTCGTTACACATGGTTTCTGTCTTTGATAAAATAGAACGCTGTTCTTGCCGATATGGCCGTAAATAACCAACAAACACAGAGCACTGATCATCGTCATTTTCAGACGATTTGCTTCAAAAATATCTATATTTCTCAAAACCAAAGAACTGAGGATGGGATTCTGCAAAAGGAAGTGAAACGAAAATCACTGTCGCATTTAAAAGGAAACGAAAGAAATCACTCAAAAGCGCTTCGCTTCGTGTAACTCCTTTCGTTTTACTCTTTTTATTCGCAAAGTGGGATTGAAACAGTAAAACTAATGACAATCGTCGATCGAAAAGCCGTCGCTGAGTCCCATTCACACAAAACGAAAACGTCTTTCGTTTTTAGCGATATTATCAAGCAGGGAAAACGAAAACGTCAATGAAATTTTTTTTTTTTGCCTTTCGCGCAAACGTTTCGTTTTCGGAGTTACATGCCACATAGTCATATCCACCCTTGTCGATTGCATCTCATTATAGAGGCCGCCTACGACTATATTGCTGACAACACGCAATCAACTTCCAAAAGTCCCCAGTTCCACTGTCGATTTAGCATGCCCATTATGCGCCGCGGCCTCACCACCTCCCCACCAAGCCCAACAAGGCACAAAAAATGCAGGTCAAGATCGATTTTCCTGTTCATCGGTCACCAAGTCGCCTTCGGTTCTGCAGCCCAATCAGCCAAAACACGAAACGTGCCCCAATAATAGTGATGCCTCCCCCCGCAACACCACCGAACCCAAATCCGAAATGCAATAATCGCCCATCACTAATAGAAAGAGAAAAAAACTCTCACGAAGCCCATACGAAGCACACTCGCAGTGCATGTGGAAATCCATAAGTAAACATTCAAGGTGAGCACATGGCATAGGAGAAGCACCAGCGCCAGCCAAATCGGAACAAAAGTGAAATGCAGCAAGCCAAATGAAAAAGAAATGGCGACATAATGACCAGCCTTAACCTAGTCGAAGAAAGCGTCAACTCGAGTGCTATTACATGAGCATTGTACACGCGTAATTATGAGCCGCTGCACCACCTCCAACGCGGCGAACCGTACCATCTGCGGTGGCACTTGTTCTCATTTGGTATTCCGTTCCATGCTGTGAAGCGATTGGGAGCTGTGTGAGAGAGAGTGACTCTTTCAACCCTTTGGCCACTCACGCGCCCACTTCACAGAATACTAATTCGGGCGTACAAGCAGGCTGTGCCGCCCCGCGCAGCACAATTTTAAAGCATACACCATGCAGTTGTAGCGCCGCGTCGTTTATTGTTCGTGTCTAGCTGGTCGAATACGCCCGCTTAACTAACAAGTGCAAATGAACCGCCGCCAAGTTCAGTTGAGCTGACATTGCACAACAACACTTTCAATTTCGATTCGAATTTCGGATACGGACATCATGATTGCCGGTTGTCGGATACGGGAACAGGAATTGTGTGCTTGGCGTCTGATCGCTGACCCTGGGCATGGCATGGTTTTAGAGTGGCACTATGATTATGGCGGCCGGACGACGCACGGGTCGGATTTCAATTGGAAATGCTCTGAATTTGACATGAACGCGTGTTGTTAGGAAATACCATTCGTGGATGTTGTTGACAAGATCATATCTTGTGTGTAAGTCGTAGAGGATTTTATGAAAATGTCGAGTGATGAAAGGTCGTGTGAATTTGTTTAATACTGCGTAGACTTTGTGTACCACTCTGTAGTGGGCGGCTTTGTACTTATATTTGATGAAATGATAAGGTTTCAGGGATACGGAGATATCTGTTGACCAACTTTAGCGTATGACAAAGGTTTGTTGCTTACTGAGAACCTATTACGCTTAAACAGGTATGTCATCGCTATTCTTCTACAGCCAACTCATCCAGGAACGTCTCCTGCTCTTGCAACTCTTTTAAAAGGCAACACCTTTAGGACAACTCATCCATGGTCAGCTTCCTCCCCTACAACTCATTTATGAAACAACTGACCTTTAGGAGAACGTCTCCCATGCAACTTCTTCTATGACATTTCATCGAACACAGCAAACATTTGCCTTCAAAAATTAATCATAAATGATTCATTCAGATATGAATTCATTTATGATTCAATTTCAATCCAATTTCCTGAGAAATGGGCCTTCATTTATGAATCTTTTAAATGATTGGAGAAACATTCACTAAAATGCTTACTTATATTCATTTCAGTGATAAATAAATGCATTTATTGATGAATCTTTATAATGATTTAAAAACGATTCAGTCAATATTCACTTAGGTGAATAAATAAATGAATAAATTTGGAGATAACTAGCTCAAAATCATTTTTGTGAATGAAAATCCAAATTGGTTCACATAAATGAATGTTAAATGAATGTACACTCAGAAAAAAAAATTGTAATGCCAAAAATGTTAGTTGGTTAAAAAAATCCAAATATCAAAATCTTTGATTTAAGAATAAAATGGTTGTCAATGATGTAATAAAATATTTATGGAGAGTATATTATTTTTACGCTGAATACCTGATTCTTGAATACTTAAAAACGAGTTCTTGTTAACAAAAATAATATTTGAACCAAGAACTTTTAACTTACAATTTTTTAAGAATTTCAAAATTCTTCTCTTAACAATTTTTTTTTTCTGAGTGTATGTTTTTCATTTTTACTGAAATTAAAGTGATTCTTCATTTTTGCTGAATAAAATGTTTGCTGGGGACTTTATTTATAATATAGGGATAGATATTTAAGGACAAAGTTGTGTCCCATGTGTATACTATGCCCACCACAAAAACGATGAAAAATGAAAGGTCCGATAGATGAGTTGGCCTGAAGTTCGGTTGTCCGTATGGAGGAGTTGTACATATAGATGAGCCATACCTGAACCCTTCAGCGGTGGCACCCGAGAGGCTTGAATGAATCTTACACTTCTGCACTTTAATTGGTGTAATCTGAGGATGAAAATGTGAAATATGGTTCCAGTTCCTTGTCCTGTAGCCAAGGAAATTTTTGAAAAAGTGATGTCCACGCGGCTGTCCAGTGTATTGATAGATAAGATGCGGCATATATCAACGGCTAATCTTCCTGGGTCTTCATAATTATTCTAAAAATATTCGGAGATGGTATATATGCACTATGCACGATCCTGATGGTGTGCGGAGGAATCTAAGACTGTGTGTGATCCTCGCGTGAGCAGAATAGGTACTCGAAAAGGCAGACAGAAATGGCAATTCAAGGCCATATGTTGGTCAAAACGGCGAGGGATAGTACGAGTTATTTCTACCCACACTTAGAAACTGATCTCTGCGTACACTTTTCAATCGACTAGTGCTGTTATTTCTGTTGTTGTTATTATTTGTTTTTGTTGTTGCTTTGCGTTGTTACTTGTTGTTGTAATTTTTAATTGTTGTGGCTTGCGTTGTTATTTGATGTTGTCGTTGTTATTGTTATTTGTTGCGGTTGTTGTTATTGTTTTTGTGGTTATTTGTTCTATTCCTTGTCGTTTTTATAGTTATTGTTGTTTGTTCTTATTGTTATTGTCGTTGTTGTTGTGCTATGGAAGATTGTTCCAACCGAGCTCTCATTGTTCCTCGTTGATAATCTCTGACTGGTTCACATTCTTAAACTGACGTTTAAAAAGTAAAAGTAATACATTTCGCTAAATACTACGACACTTCTCCAGCCCTTCATATCGGGGAGAACGAAGAAAGTCAATAATATTTTTTAGCCTCTCTCTATTAAAAAATTGAATACCACATACAGGTTCATTCATTTCGTGGTTCCAAGTTGGTAGCGCTGGCATTTGACACCTGCCAAACTCAGATGTCATTCGAAGCGTCATAATATTAGTTGCATGTTTGCCATTTACGATAATGGACCACTTAACAATCGAACAACGCGTTCAAATTATTAAGACATACTACAAAAGTGGTGATTCAAACGTAGCCACTCTTCGCGCAATACGCGATGATTACGGTCGTCATAATCGACCGACTACGCAAGCAATCGGTATAATTGTGAATAAATTTAAAGAGAGTGGAAGCGTTACTGATGTCGTAAGGCCTGTGCATCATCGTAGTGCACGCTCAGTCGAAAATATTGCTGCTACAAGTGTTGGTGATGATCCGAATTTATCGATTTTCCGATTTATCGATTTAGCCGATTTTTTTTTTGACCGTCGATTAAAGATCATGACTTGGACGATATCTGGTTCCAACAAGGCGGGGCAACAAGCCACACAACACGACCAATTATGGATTTATTGCGTGAGAAGTTTCCTGGTCGCGTAATTTCACGTTTTAGCGCCGTCAATTGGCCACCAAGATCATGCGATTTGACACCGATTGATTTTTTTCTGTGGGGCTATGCAAAAGACCGCGTTTACGCGAATAGTCCCCGAGCTCTAGGCGCATTAAAAACCAACATTACTCAAGTTATGGCCGATATGCCCCATAAATGTGCGAGAAAGTGGTTAAAAATTACCTCAAAAGAATCGCATGAATGATATTGTAAAGGGTTTTCCAATAAGAGGTGCTATTGTGAATGACCCGCTATTTCGGTAGCTGTCACTTTTGAAGCTTTTATTCTTTGACATTTGACAACAAGAAACTACGCCATTACTAAAAATGGAACGATACACGCTTCAACAACGCATTGAAATTATTAAAATTCACTACAAAAATGGTGAAAATCTTGCAGTCACAGTTCGCAAAACTAAAGTATTTTTGGATTAATGATTTTTTATGGTCGGAGTTGGATGGTATTGATCTGGACAACGTTTACTTTCAACAAGACGGCGCTACGTGCCACACAAGCAACGAAACCATTAATCTTTTACGGGAAAAGTTTCCGGACCGTGTTATCTCTCGAAGAGATGATCACAATTGGCCACCGAGATCTTGTGATTTAATACCTTGCGACTTCTTCCTTTGGGGCCACGTGAAAGATAAGGTCTACGCCAACAGCCCAGCGTCGATTCAAGATCTCAAAGATAAAATTCGTGAGGCTATCGAGGACATAGGGCAGCCACTTTGCGATTTGCTTATTTAAAATTTCATGAAAACGATATGGTCCTGTATGCGTGCTCGTGGTGGCCCATTTGGCTGATGTTGTTCTTCAATATTAACGGCATACCTTCCTCTTTATTATGAAATAAACATCCGATCATTTATCTCAAAAAATGACATTTTTCTTTGAATACCAAAATAACACCTCTTATTGGAAAACCCCTTATTTCGCATTAATGGCAAAGTCCAAACGATATAATGATATACAATTTTCATCAAAAATGTATCGCTGTGTGTTTTTTATTTAGCTTTACTTTCGAGACCGAAAAACGAATGACCCTTTACGTGTACTGCGCAATTTAAAACTCCACCCGTCAACTGTATCCTTCGATACGCTTTAGCTGGAACTCCGTGCGTTGATTAATGCTTATAAAATGTCACCGTTGAATGTGCGTGGTAGCCAATTCTAAATTTTTGTATTTTAAGCCTGAAGGACGATTAATTCGATTTCTGCCCATTAGAGAAGTCATTTCGAAAAATCCCAAAATCAATTTTGATTAGGCCAGTGCCTTCGTTTGTTTGCTATAATTTTTGTTGAGAATTTCCGGCAGGGAGAGTCCTTCCGCCGTGCTCTGTCAATATGACGCCTTTAGTCAAATCCCAAAAAATGTCGCCCTTAGGAAATATTTATTGGTTGCTACACCTCGCGCGGTGTTGCTGAGTACAAATCGAGTGCATGTCGCAAACAGCAATAAATTCAAATTAAGACCAACCACACAATAAATTCCATAGAATCGTATTGATTTACCACAGCAATCTGTTTGGCTACCCCCGAGAGTAGAAGAGCGCCCTCCTCTCTATACTAAATACACTAAGCCAAGTTACCTACTACAAATCCATTTATTGTGCCGTCGCCGCTATGCCGCCTTATCACACTTCGCAAGGGCCTCCCCTTGATTTGGTTATTTTTGTGCCATAAAACGATAAATCAGACTGTTTCACGAGAAATTGTTTTGCCAGCACAATCTTCAAGAGTGTTCTTAAGAAGGCGAAACTACAATGCGTTCCTTATCGGGAACCGGAAGCCTTACAGCAGTCGCAGTACGACAAATTGAGTTCACAGCGATACGCTGATGAGAAATCATTCAGACGAAGCGTCGATTGGTTATTTCTGTAAACATTGTTCGCGGCGACACATAATCAACTTCACCACTGAGTGCACATAGAATTCGCAATAAAACACTCGCCATCTTGATGGGTGACATTTTGGGAAAATACCTGACAGCATAGCGTCCCCACAAGAGGACATGTGATTGTGTGCCGCGTACGACGAGTGAATTTTAAGTAAGAACCCAGTTTTGGTCGAGGGATTTACGAGCCAAGTGGAGATTGGTATATTGTGGCTCCTGTCTCCTTGGGGAGCTGTCCCCAAAATCATGAAATTCGATTAAAGGATGTGTGTGCGCACACACGCACGAAAGGAGAAAATGCCATTTGCTTTCAAGTGAAGCATAATTTTGTGAAATGTGACACTTGATATTTTACCAGACAGGGATGTTAATCTAAATGAAGTTTTCTGAGATTGCTGCGGGAAATTGATTTCGTGTATCGCCTGGGAAATTGAAGATGGACTTCTTGGAGCGTGCACTGCCGCACTGAGTGCGTACACAACTTTCTACTTTGCTGAGTTGACGTGGGCATTTAAGCCAAATGTCTGTCTAAAAACAATTTCGATGTTACTTGGGGGACATCTACTTATCTACGATATGGTTTTTGATATTTTTGAATATTTCATCTGTCCTCGTCTTTAACCTCCTACATGTCGTAGGATGAATACGTCAAAATGTGGATTCCTGTTCCATTAGCGTCACTTATTGCGAGACATCAGAAACAGAAACAGAAACATTTCCCATTGGATGTTTAAATGAATTGCCAGCAACAGTCTTCAATTTGTTTGTCGACAATCATCAGATTGCTCTATGGGTGAGCCGGAGCACGTATCACGTAGCTTTTTGAACCTCCACAAATCGAAGGAAAGTTGAAAAAATTTCATTTAACGAGAGGAATATATCTCCCCAAAGTTGGGGGTAGAGCGCTACCTGTCATTTGTTTGGAATACTGTACTGTCAGTGGGGATCTATGCGAGGTTTGCTCGGAATTATTTACTCCCAGTTGGCCAGAAAGCCAACTTTTAACGAAATCGTGGGGTGTTCAAAAGCTCAAGTCAGGTCTGTCAACGCAGAATCGAAAAACATTTCCTATGGTGACAGAGCAACAACGTTTGTTGACTTTTGCAATTCTCGCATATTTTTTTAAAGGAACCCTGAAAATTTAAATAAATTATAATGTGCTACTGCATGCTAACTAGATAAAATCTACATAATCGCTCGCAAGTTTTTGTTTTTTAGACCGATTTCACTG
Organism: Cheilosia variabilis; assembly: GCA_951230905.1. Lineage (NCBI taxonomy): Eukaryota > Metazoa > Arthropoda > Insecta > Diptera > Syrphidae > Cheilosia > Cheilosia variabilis. The sequence continues at coordinate 47,492,653 of OX579679.1, forward strand.
AAAATTCAACAGTTTTTTCTTGTGTAAGTGCCGACAGTTTTCAAAGAGGAGTTTGACTGAAATGAAATAGGTGGCGCTGTTTTTTTTTGTACTATTTATATATATTTAGCACTCTCATCGATTCATTTTTTTCACATCATTTTTAGGGTCGATTTGGAGGAAAAACCAGAAGTTCAGGTCACAAGCTATAACAACTTAGAATGCCACGCACTTGTTGATTAGATTCGAAAAAATACCTAAAAACTTCAAACTTAATGGTTACCAAAAATTGTCTCCAGTACCTAAGACTAATATCGAATTGACTTCTGTCCTTTTAGTATGTAATTAAACAAAAACATTAACGAAATTAACCAAGCTGGTACGGCGGAAACATTTTCGTGTGCACGAATAATTTGCTCTAAGTTACAGAAGTAAATCGTTCGGGTGGACTCCGATTTGCTGGTCCTTGTTCCTCCTTACTAGTCGTCTTCTTCTTTCGTTACAAACTTTTTTCTGGTATTGATTTCGGCATTCTGGCCATCATTTTAAAATTCGACGAAACGGAGCAACATTTTTCAACGAAAAACGTGTTAAACTGTAAAAAGACCTGTTGAACTGTTTAGTTAGTTGATTGCTATGACAACATAAGTTACACTTTTATTTTTATACAAAAAAATGGTAGAAGAGTACAAAATGCCGATTTCGCGCTCGAATTTCTGTGTGTTTAAGGTATCAAATTAAGTTGTTTTTTTTTCACAGCGCAATGTCTACACATGTCAAAACCTTATAAAGGGTGATTTTTTAGCTGGTTTGGTTTTGGCAACACTGGTTTTGACAGCTGACGTGTGTTTAGTACCTTGTGTCACTGTCAAACAGCTTCAGTTTGGTTTGCAATTTAACCATGGATCGTCTTACAAATGAACAACGCTTGCAAATTATTGAATTTTACTATCAAAATTCGTGCTCGGTTCGAAATGTTCATCGCGCGCTGCTTCCATTTTATGATCGGCATTCTCGACCTTCTGAGCAGTCTATTCGGAAGATTGTGACCAAATTTCGCACCAAATTTACTTTGTTGGACATTAAACCACCAACACGTTTACGTACTGTGCGTAGTGAAGAAAATATTGCGGCCGTATCAGCTAGTGTGACAGAAGACCGCGAAATGTCGATTCGGCGCCGTTCCCAGCAGTTAGGCCTTTGTTACAGCACTACGTGGAAAATTTTGCGGAAGGATTTGGGCGTAAAGCCTTTTAAGATACAGCTGGTGCAAGAACTAAAGCCAGCCGACCTACCACAACGCCGAATTTTTGGTGAATGGGCTCTTGGAAAGCTGGCCGAGGATCCGCTTTTTTAACGAAAAATTGTGTTCAGCGATGAGGCTCATTTTTGGTTGAATGGGTACGTAAATAAGCAAAATTGCCGCATTTGGAGTGAAGATCAGCCAGAAGCATTGCAACAGCTACCAATGCATCCCGAAAAAGCCACTGTTTGGTGCGGTTTATGGGCCGGCGGCATTATTGGGCCATATTTCTTCAAAGATGATGCGAATCGCAGCGTTACTGTCAATGGTGAACGCTACCGAGCGATGATAACAAACTTTTTTTTGCCCGAAATGGAAGTTCTTGACTTGCATGATATGTGGTTTCAACAAGACGGTGCCACATGCCACACAGCACGCGAAACAATGGCGCAATTGCGAGGCGAGTTTGGTGAACAGTTAATTTCACGTTTCGGGCCGGTCAATTGGCCGCCTAGATCGTGCGATTTGACACCATTAGATTATTTTTTGTGGGGGTATGCCAAGGCTAATGTGTATAGGGACAAGCCCGCTTCGATTGACGCACTGGAAGCCAACATCCATGCATTCATTCGTGAGATACCGGCCGATATGTGTGAAAGAGTATGCCAAAATTGGACTCAGCGGATGGGCTACCTGAGACGCAGCCGCGGTCAACATTTGCATGAAATTATCTTTAAACATTAAATTGCAAGGTTCAAACTATCGATTCAAATAAATATTTCATTCATTTTTTCGAATTTTTTGTGTTTTTTTTTTTTAAAAAAAGTTCTAAACCTCTTAAAAAATCACCCTTTAAAACTGATTTCGAAAAATCTGTTTCTTATATTGTTTAAACAATCACCGAATCGCGTTGAAGGGTTCGGGGCTCCATCTACCCAATATAACACTGAATAAGCGCCTTTTAGCTACAGTGAACATCTGTTCATTATAAAAATGAACAGTTCTGTAGTTGAAGACGATGTTCATTATGAATTATTTTGTATACATTTAAATTATTAAAAACAATAACGTAAATATTAAGAAAACCAAAATTCAATGAACTAAATGATAATTCTAACGTGCCATAATTTGCTGAATGCGCAAGCAAATAATCTAGTACTAAAAAAATTTATTTTATGCATTTAAGTTTTTTTTTATAAAGTACCTATTTAAATAATTGAAAATTGTTTAATGATTTGTTTCTTTTTCTATTGTGTTCATTATGTAATGGTTGTACATTTACAAGCCCTACGTGTCCTAAGCTATATAAGCGTAGCACGCTATATTGCTGTATAAAGCGCAGCTCGCTTATTTTATATGGCAAAATGCCGCAGTGATGTTAACAAGTCAAGAGGTTGATCAAGACTTCCTTTATTAATAATTTTCATTTCTATTTATACAAAATTCTTACTATGCAATCATATTCATTCTAAGCATAGAATGTCCAAATCATAATGCTACAATGTATTAATTTGATCCCTTTGATCTATATATTGTATTGGGAGTAATGGACAAAGTGTAAACAATAACAAACACATTGCACTTCTACGTAGCATGAATCACTGTCGATACCACTCGAATGTCACTTGACACTTTCTGGTATCTGGGGCGATACAATGTTACGTAATGGGCTTTCGTACTTTGTGTGCCTGCATTGAGTCACACCACATCCTTCCTCCAAAAAAAATTATGATATTTGTTTACATTTCTTAAAATTTAAATAAATGTCATTTGCATGATGATGTTATAGAGTATGCATGCTCTTTACATTATGTTCATGATGTTCTTAATCTTGCTTAGATTTAATCAAATTATTGTTATGTATCTCATATTCCTTATTGTCTATAATAATACAACTATTAGGACCATTTTGTGATATAATTTCATATGGACCTTTAAATGGTTTGTCAAATTTTTTCTTATTCTGAGTTCGTAGAAATACCTTATCGCCTACTTTAAAATTGGATTTGTTTACATTATTTTGTGTGATAACTCTTTTATGCTTATCTTCTAACAAATTATGCTTAGCTTGATTATGCGAATATCTTAATTTGCATTTCAATTCATTCAAATAATTATCTAAATCATATATTTTTTCTTTATTTGTTAATATTTCACATGGTAAAGTGCTTAGCTTACCAAAAACTAATTCAAAAGGTGAATATAAAGTACTACTATGAGGTATTGAATTATAACAATATGTATAGTATGGTAACCATTCATCCCAACTATCCTTATCTCCTATCGTCATTAGATAATCATTAAGAACCCTATGATTTCTTTCTAAAGATCCTAACGTTTCATGATGATATGGGGTTGATATTATCTTTTCTATGTTTAATAACTTACAAATATTTTTTAGTAGTTCGTTCGTAAATTCTGTTCCTTTATCAGTTTTAAGCCTTCTAAAACATCCATACTTTAGTATGAATTTCTCTACTATTGTCTTTGCGATGGTAACGGCATCTTTTGTTTCTACTGGGAGTGCCTCCACAAATTTTGTTAGTTCACACTGTATTGTTAGTATATATCTAAATCCTTTTGATGGTCTCAGAGGTCCTACCGTATCTATTGAAATGGTTTCAAATGAGGTACTTGGCGTGTCTGTTATGACAAAATTTTCTTTGGTATACCTTGTTATCTTAACTTGATTGCAATTTTCACATTTGTTAATGAACGCTTTTACCATTCTATTCATGTTCTTCCATACATATTTTTGCTTTAACTTGTTGATGCATCTTCTAATACCGCAATGTCCTCCTATTTTTGAGCTATGATATTCTTCAATTAACCTGTGCTTTTCTTTTTCATTTGTTACCTTCTTCGGAGGTTCATATATCAATATATCCACACATTCTCCAGTGTTCTTCTTCTCTTGCAGCTTATTAAATATATTTTTAAAGTCTTGTACGTACATATTTTTAAATATCAAACTATTTCTTGCTAGCGCTAGTCTATTAACACCTGTATTGTTCATCCTGAATATTAGTTTCTTCAAAATCAATTTTAACTCTGATAGAGAATTATCGCTAAATTCTACAACTACAGTGTTTGCTGCTATAATTATATTACTTCGTTGGGTACCCTTTTCATTTCTTTTCATTTTCTTGAATTCAATCTTCTTCATCCGCCTTATGTCCGATATTGATGTACAGTCCCATATGTGAAGGTGATCAATCCCCGCATTTGGGTCTAAGGCTCTCGCACAGTTTTCAGTTGCTCTTGACATTTCTATCTGCTCAGTTTTCTATTATTTCTTCACTGTCTTTAGTATTAAGTATCTTGATGTGTTTTATTCCTTTTGCTGGTAATATTGAATTGGCTATAAAAATTCCCTTTTTGACTTCTTTTCCAATTAGAACACAGTCTTCATTCAAATTCAAGTCTATGCTTCTTATTATTTCCGATCTTGGTGGAATTGTTAATTTTCCGATATTTCTCATTGACATGTTTAAAGGCAGAATTATTTCTTCAGCTTGTACTAATATACTAAGTACGTAAGTTTCATAGTCTATCTTGCAATTATACTTCTTAAGGAAATCTCTTCCAAGTATTCCATCAGTTGTAATATTTACTTCTTCATTAACCACGTGAAATTGATGTTCTATATTTGCTTCACCTAACACAAGCTCTAAATTTGATACACCTTTAGAAAATATTGTTTTGTTAGTTATGCCATTTATTTGGCATGCTGTATTTTCATACAATTCTTTTGTCAGATATTCTTTACAAATCGAAATATCTGCACCCGTGTCAATTAAAAATCTAAAAGTTTTTCTTAAATGTTTTATTCTTATGCTAACAAAATTTGTGTCATCGTTCCCATAGAAATTTAATATCTCCTTTGGTTCCTTTGATTCCCCCGATTCTGTTGACCGGGGATACCTCTGTTTTCCGACCTTGTATTGTTGTTATGGTATCCTCTTGCAACACCTCTATCTCTAGCACTACCTCTATTGCTGATGTTATTCCTTTCATAATCATTGTTATGACTATTATTATTATATCTTGGATTATAATTGTTGTGTTTATATGGATATCTTCCCCTATTATTGGTTCTGAAGTTCATTATATTGTTTTGTCTGTATGAAGCTTCAACTTCAGTAGCTATCCTTACAGCTTCATTGAATGTTTTAACTCTTGATGCCTGCACTACCTGTCTACTAGCTTCATTTAATCCATTCTTAAAAGCGTTAAGTCCTAACTGGTCATTTAGACTTATTATTACCTTTTTGTTGACTTCGCCTTGTTCAGCTATTTGTATTTCATTTAACTGAGATACTAGTGACTCTATTTTATCTGCGAATCTGTTTACATCTTGGGTACCTTGTTGTAGCCTAGCTAAGTCATTATGTATTTTTAAAGGGTTGGTTTTTGATTTGTACAGCTCAGTTAAGATCCTTTTAAAGTCTGTAAACTTTTCTGGTTGGTCTGCTAGCGTGAGTAACTTGTTTCTTACCTTGTCGGATACTTTTGTTGCTATTATAAATTTTATTAATTTTTTCTTTTCAATTTCTTCGCCTAATGTGTCATGATAAAATTCAATGAGTCCTAAGAAGTTTGACAATTGTTTTGACTCTCCATCAAATTCTGTTATGAGTTTTGCAGCTACCAGTACTTCAAAATTTGCCATGTTGAATTTTTCTATTTTCTTAGTTTTTTCTTTTAATAATTCTAATATTTGCTTCTCTACTTCTTTAAAATAAATTCTTATGTCTTCTATTTCTTCTTCGTCTGTTATTTTTAATAATATTTCTTGCCATAGTGTGCTTATTTCTAGTTTTGTTTTTGTAATATACTCTTGAGTGTATTCTCTATTCGGTGCTTTCTTTAAGTTGTTTAATTTCTTTAATAATTGTTTTAAACTGTCCATAACCTGTTTTAATACGTTATAAAATATATAATATAATATGTTTTGTTTAATTTAAACATTATTTATTCTGTTTCTTATTATTTGTTTTTTTACATATTTTTTATAAAATGAATGGAGCTTAGCTAATAGTAATATTATTATAATTATTAATATTATAATATTTATATTCATTTCATTTATGCTCATTTGTCCGGCTGCGTTTACATTGTTCACAACTTCCTCTTTTGATTCTTGGCTTCCCATAGTTGTTTTAGATTTTTTATCAGTTGTCTCTTGAGTTCTGCGTCTTTAGTAATTAGTATTACTTTGTGTAGTTCGGCACGTTGTTGTCTTAGACGAACTTGTTGGCCGCCCCTTTTTCTTCTTTTTGGTTGTTCCGCCTCTTTTTCTTCCAGTGGTTTTTGTACAGTTTGTTGCCGCTGTTTCCGGAGTTCCTGTCTTTGCTTATACTGCTCTATCGTCAGAGCCCTTGGTCCCGCTGATTTTGGTGTTGGTACGTACTTGGGTATGTGTTCTTCCTCGCTTGGGCCTCCTTTTGGTATGTATTGTTCATTTAGATTTTTGAACAATTGGTCCAGATCTTCCTTGTTGTATGTCATCAGATTTGTTTCTCACTTCTCCGCTATGAATTTACTGCGAAGATGGCAGGATCGCCATGTAATGGTTGTACATTTACAAGCCCTACGTGCCCTAAGCTATATAAGCGTAGCACGCTATATTGCTGTATAAAGCGCAGCTCGCTTATTTTATATGGCAAAATGCCGCAGTGATGTTAACAAGTCAAGAGGTTGATCAAGACTTCCTTTATTAATAATTTTCATTTCTATTTATACAAAATTCTTACTATGCAATCATATTCATTCTAAGCATAGAATGTCCAAATCATAATGCTACAATGTATTAATTTGATCCCTTTGATCTATATATTGTATTGGGAGTAATGGACAAAGTGTAAACAATAACAAACACATTGCACTTCTACGTAGCATGAATCACTGTCGATACCACTCGAATGTCACTTGACACTTTCTGGTATCTGGGGCGATACAATGTTACGTAATGGGCTTTCGTACTTTGTGTGCCTGCATTGAGTCACACCACAATTATTTCGTATTTTAAAATATGGCCCAATATTTGATGTAGTAGTCTTCACGCTGCTAGCATATAAAACTACACTGAGGCAGTGTTGTTATATCGTGGGAATTTCGATGTCCGAAAAGCCTTGCGTGGGATAAAGGGATAAAGCACCAAATAGTGGGAATTTCAGAAATCTGACAAAAAACATTCAAACTATGAATTTTTGGTGAAATTCTATCAAAACACCTGTATTCACCACGATTATCAACACGCTGAATGTCCATAAAAAAACAACTCATGTAAATCGTCTTTTATCAAAATTTTCTAGTACCAAAAAACAATCATAGCAGTGTTACAAACTGTGGTTTTTATACTAAAGGCTAATTTAACGTGATTTTCTTTCCGTGTAAACAAAGTTTACTCTTAAAAACTAGATTTTGACGGAAAAAAGTATCGTGGGTTTTTAAAAGGGAATTTGAGTATGGTGAAAAGAGAAAAAATGGAAAAATTACCACGCTTCGTGGGATAAATTAAGAGCGAGTGCCAATAACACTGCACTGAGACCCCCAACTTACAATCCTCTTGCCGCTGGCCCCCCAAATTTTTTTTTTCTAATTCGCCATTTTGTTTTCCTATCGGTGTTATGTCAATTAAGAATCCGTGTGACATGCAAAAACATACATGAAATACAAAAATAAATGCTGCCAACCGCGGCAACCGTGGGGAAATGTGAAAGAGTTCGGGAATACCACATTTTTCCATTGCTGAACGCCATTGGTTAGTTATTATAAATTGTTAAAAAGCGAATAATTTGATAAGCTTAGATTGTTTGGTTAGCAAAACTATCTAAAATATATGTTTTATATACTAGAAACATATTGTGACAAAATTAAGCGCTCCAATGTTTCTCTCCACCACTTCGCTTAATGTTTGCTTACTTTTGACAGTGTAGTTCTTTAACTAGGTCCGCCAACAATTTTTTTTCTTCGGAGGTAAAAATGGTTTTCTTGGTATTTTTCCCCCTTTTTTTATATGTACAGGGTGTCCGCCGCGAAGGTATACTACTTTGTTTATAATTTTTGATTAAATGAAAGAGAATGGATCTTATATTGATAAATGTTTTATTTAATGTCGGCAATTATGTATGGAATACAATATCAGGTAAATGTCCGCCTCTGTTAGTCTCACAAATGCGAGCCCTTTTGAGCACATTTTTCATTACATTCTCACACATTTCACGCGGTATTTCATTAATTTCATCACGAATATTTTGTTTGAGTTGCTCAAGCGTTTCTGGTTTGTTTGCATAAACCTTGCTTTTCAGATATCACCCAAGAAAGAAGTCCGGACATTTCAAATCAGGCGACCAATCAGGAGGCCAATCAACATCACCATTTCTTGAAGTAACTTGTTGTGGAAAGAGGTCTCGCAGTAATTCCTTTGTAATCCTGGCTGTATGCGATGTGGCACCGTCTTGTTGATACCACATGTTAATCAAGCCCAATGAAGTTGTGGCGTTAAAAAGTTTTCAATCATATCAAGATATCGCTCCCCATTCACAGTTACCGTTACGCCGTTTTCATTTTCAAATAAGTAAGGTCCAATGATTCCTCCTGACCAAATTGCACACCAGACTGTAACTTTTAATGGATGCAAAGGTGACTGATGAATAATTTGAGGGTTTTCCATTGCCCAGAACCGACTATTCTGTTTATTCACATATCCATTCAAATCAAAATGTGTTCTCCCAAAAATTGCACGTAACTTTGTCATCGTCACAGTAATCGATGATTTTGATAAAATGTTTTAACGATTAAAACACGTTGGTTTATCGAATATTTTTCCATAATAAATTTGCACGTGTCTACTTCACGACTGCCAAATATGAACTGTCAAGACTAATGTTTACCAAAATGGCGGCAAAACAAAGTAGTATACCTTCCCGGCGGACACCCTATACTTCCTTCTAAAAAAAAATTTAATTAACAACAACGAATTTTGATGTGTTGAACTTACCATTCTCCATACTGTTATTTTGCTTTCGTTTGAAATACCGATATTTTCCCTGATCTGTCAAAATTTAGCCGTGGAAAAATGTATTTTGCATTAATACGTCTACTTAAATTCTGTAGAGATTTTTCGTACAGTGGCTGACAAATTTAGCTTGGACTGCGTACTGCTTTGCTTAATTTTATCTTTGGAGACATTTTTGTATGGGGTCTTAATTTAGGCGCGAGCACCATACTAGGCTTAACTGATAAAATTCTATGAACTCTGCCAGCAACTTTACCCGCAGCGGAAGTGGCTCATATTTTTTGAGAGTGTGTTGGTGACTCAGAATTTTTGAAGTTACGTGACATTTGTCAATACGAATTTCTATGGAACAATACTAGAGCATTTAGCCAACCATAAAAATATAGCTTGTAGGCAAGTAACAGGAAATCGGCCGAATTTTGTGGTCTCAGTATTGTCTCTGCTGCTAGTACGTACTATGCTTGTCGTTTTATTTTTAAGTATGATTAAATAATCGTTGAATTTAAAAAATAAAAAAATATACCGTGAAACTCCTTTTTGAAATTCTTTGAAATTCGTAGGCTCAAAACATGAATGACATCTATTCCAAAATATATTTCCTGTTCAAAAATATTTTTTTTTTAACTTCTTTTCGGATTTCTGATCCAATTTCAAAAGCAACACTGATCAAAAAGACTTTATTTTGCAGGCAGTTGTAGTGCTCTACTCTCCTCATCCTTGGATGGCAATTACGGACGCTAAAACTTATCTTCTTTTAATTTATTTAACTTTCCTACTACTTAAAAGAATTATTAAATTGGCTTTAAGTTAGTGGCTGCAACAAACAAATGCTAATTTAGACACAACCCCGCAACACATTACCCCCATTAAAAGTCATCGCAGGCAATAAATCCCACTAGGCAAGCCACATCCGTTGTTTATTTGCAAACTTTTCTACTTATAAGCCTATAACTTTCTTATACATAGGACGCACTGAATACAGTCTTTCAGTCCTTGCATGCAGTTGCAGTACCTGTTCTCTGCAGATCCATTGCCAGCAAGAGATAAACTTTTCAATTCTCATGAATTCTATTCCCACCCGCGCCCATTTAACTTTTGTAGCGCATTCAAAAAGATACACACACACATTTATCTGATTTAAAAGCATAATCCGCCAAGGAAACAATACGAAAACTGCGCACAAACTTAATATTTTCCTATCCCAGTATACAACAAACTACTTAGCAAAAACAAAAAAAGGAGTGCAAGCCGCTCGAGGACTTTATATATACAAACAGAATGCAACCAAGGAGTACACATCACACACAGATGCAGTTTTCAATATACGAGTACATCAGGTACACAAAAACAAGCGGCCCACCACCACCCGGAAATGAAAACATTGTACGCTGCCAATCCAAGCAGGTCATCCTCCAGATTCCCAGCTCTCAGTTGCTGTGTTGAAAAATACACCAACCACCACATATGAGTACACATGTTCGGCGAACACGAAAATCGCCATCCCCACAAAAGGAGGACACAAAATTGTATTTCGTTGGCATGGAACCAATTTTGATGCAGCTGTTGGCTTAAAAACATAAGCCCAACCAAAGAAAAAGTCCCCAACCGCTGCGCTGGCTGGTTGTCCGTTTCCACTATATTTTTGTGCCCTGCAGCGACGAAGCCAAGTATATTAGTAGTCGTCAGCCCTTAATACCGTCTCCACGGACTTGGCGAAGAGTCCCACGAAATATGGCTTGAAAGCCTTAATTCTGTTGACGCTCGTTTGGGGGGGTAATAAATCCCCAAACCCAGTAGTGTTTATTGATTAAACTATGTTCCCCTTAAATGACCGAAATTTGCGTTATTTCTTGGTTAAAAAAAAAAAAAAACCCACAAACTCACATGTGCAATGTGCTCGTACGTATATCACCACGAATGAGATACATTTTCAGATTCTTCCGCAGGAGTTGAGTATGTTCTCCTTGTTTTTATTCCGCAATTTTTGTGCTTGCTGTTCTTCCTGCGAACGGTATAGTTAATAGCTCCGTTTTGTTGTCATATGTGTGGCTGGATGTGGGCGGGCGTGTGTGTGTGGGGTGGTGCTGACGTCTAGATATTTTTCATTTTCATTTCAAAGACTTAATGACAAAGTGCTCGAGTTTGGTTGGGTTGCAAAGGATATTGTTCCACAGGACTGTACCCGCAGTACCTTCAGTGAGAAGGAGGAGGTTAGCGTTTTTCTTTCTCGAGAAATCACATGAATTATGTACTAGAAGAGCTTTAATTTTAACAAGTGCGCTGAGGATTGCGGGATTGCGTGTGTTGGTGTGCGGGACACCTACCTGAATTGGGAGCGAGTGTATTTAACCCATTTTCGAGGGGCGCGGTTGTGGTTGACAAAGTACTTTGAGCGGGCGGTTGTAGAGATTTGTAATGCTAATTTTAAACCGAATCACGAACTAGGTGTTTTTCACTTTTCGTTTTGCCAGCGAGCAACACCTTTTGTGTGCATGTTTTTGGTTGAAGGATGTACGTATACCCTTTTGTGGTTATGTGTCTCTTCTACTCGTATATGGATGGGTTTTGTTTAAGTAGAGTTTATGCTAATTGCAGGAGGGAAATTCGTCAAAGGGTAGATGGCAGTGTGGGAACTTTTACAAGTACTATCTGATTCGAGTATAGTTTTGTTAGCCTTTTAAATGAGGGCTCCAACAAGTTATTGCGTAGTCATCCAAAATTAAATGCAAGGACAAGTGACAAATGACTGAGGAAATATAGAAAAGTTTGTGCATACTGATGAGAACATATGGAGACTGTCAATCTGTCAATCGTTTGATGTTAGATGTTTACTTTATTTTTCCGCTGCTCTCCGAATTGGCAACATCAGAGTTCTACTCTGCTATACTCTGAGTTTTCATTCAAAGTCTTCATCTCACTTTGTAGGCATTTGCAGTATAAACAGTGACACGCATGTGTTCTTTGATTTTCGAAAACGTTACGATGACAGGTTTATGTTGTGGGGATGACGATCAAAAGCAAAGTAATTGCTGACCGAAATGCGACGCACAAAGTTTAATTTCTCTGCTGTTATTTATTGTCCAAATGAAAGTGTTTACCTTAGAGATCATTTCGAGTGATCGCTAGCATTAGCCTTGATATTAATGACCATTAGCCTTGATATATGACCAGCGTTGCTAACCAATTTTGACGAAAAAATGCCTAACTTGAGAAAAAATGTTCCCTTTTCCAATAAAATAATGCCTTAAATAATTTTTTTAGGTAAACTATAACAATAAATCAAAAATTAAACATAAATAAAAAAAAAATTAACAAAAACAATTTTAATTTACAAAAAAAACCTAAATTATAAATTACAGAAGAAATTCTTAATAGGAACAAAATTCATGACTTTTTAGTTTCATAAGTAAAAACCGATATTATTAATTATACCTAGCATAATTTACCAAACAAACTCGGACATACGTCTTACGTGGCCGAGCGCCGATATTGATATTAACAATCTCGAACACACTACTAGTATGCCCGAGCTGCCAAAAAAAAAGTGCTATAGTGCTACCAACTTCTTAAGAACTGGGTATGTTCTACTAAAATTTGCGAGGCATTATAATTCCGCTTACATAAGTAGGTACAAAGTATTGAACAAAACAAACATAGTTTTAGACCATCAGATCGTCTTGGTCCTTGAAATCATACATTAAAAAAAATAAAAATCATGTTGAATCAAAAAAAAAGTAAGAAAAATATTTGAAATAAAAAAAAGATGCCTTTTTGAAAAAAACAAGCCTTAAAGCTTGTAATGAAATAATTCCAAAAAGGCATGAAAAAGCCTAAGTTGGCATCCTTCACGCTAAAATACCATTCACATCTTTGCTGACAAACTGAAAGACGAAAATTACAGAGAGCCGTCCTAGATCTATATTAGCAGACCAGCTAAACATTTGATAAACAATTAAATATCTAAGTACATGTTCCATAAATATTTCTAAAAATGTTTATGGAACATTTATGGGGACACCTTAATATGCCAAGATAAACGGAAGTGCTAGCAGCAAAATATTGCTTATGTGTTGCATATTTGAACATAAAATACTAAATTTGTTTCACAAAAATATATTTGAAAATTATTCAAATTTGATTCAAATATGGTAACACCAAGTGAAATGTCATGTGCCTTGTGTGAGGTCAGAATATTTGCAATATGGCTGGTGGCAATATGAAGTTTGTAATACCCTGTATTAGCTGTTTTGTTTTTAAAAGCAACTGTTGCCACAACTATGTTTTCAATGATCCGTCTTGTTTTATTTTGGTGATCTGATCCGGATCAGATCACGCTGATAATAAAAAACAGCTATTGATATTGGACTGTGCAATCTATTGTCAGACCGAGCTCATGCATCAAGGTGCACTGCACGTATTCTGTACAAAGAGATGCCTGCAGCTCTAAAAGCGGCACTCTCAAAAATACTCCGAATGCAGCATTGTGATGATTAACATTTTTATATAGTATTTCGTCTTTTTAAGGTCCAGTCATAGCCTCTCACGATCCTAGATCTTCTTGCCTTCCTTCTCGAAAACGCTGATATTACTGCGTTAAGACTTTGTCTTTGACTTGCGAATGACTTCCATCTAGGGATGTACAACCAAACTATGAGTTCTGTAGAGTCTTTTCATCTAAAGGGTTTTTCAATAAGAGCGCTACAAAAGTTTTTTTAAATAAAACAAAAACGGTTCAACGATCAATGAAATTCTTTATTCCTGTGAAAGTACGTTCGATGCCATTATGTATGGAACTCGATTTCTTTTGCATGGCCACCACGGGCACGCTTGCAGAAGTCCAGACGCTGAACCCAATTTTCGACGGTTTTCAAGCATAAATCGGCCGATACTGCTGCAATTTCATGTTCGATATTCGTACGAAGTTCATCAATCGTCGCTGGCTTGTTGGTATAGACCATAGACTTGACGTAGCCCCACAGGAAATAATCTAACGGCGTCAAATCGCACTTTCGAGGCGGCCAAACGACTGGACCATTTCGTGAGATAACACGTTCTCCAAACTTGGTTTCCAATAAATTGATTGTGACATTCGCTGTGTGGCTTGTGGCGCCGTCCTGTTGGAACCACATGTCCTCCAAGTCCATATCATCTAATTGGGGCCAAAAATATTCGGTTCATCATTGAACGGTAGCGATTCCCATTCACAGTAACCTGCCGGTCTTGATCATCACGAAAGAAGTACGGCCCAATGACGCCGCCGGACCATAAACCACACCAAACCGTAATTTTTTCGGGATGGAATGATGACTAATGCAGTACGTGTGGATTGCTGCCTGACCAATACCGCATATTTTGTTTATTGACGAAGCCATTCAGCCAGAAATGAGCCTCATCGCTGAAGATGATTTTTCGATGAAAATCCGAATCATTTTCAAGTTGTTGCTCAGCCCAATTCACGAACATACGACGCTTCTGGTGGTCAAGCGGCTTCAGTTCTTGCGTCAATTGAATCTTGTAAGGATGTAGGCCAAGATCTTTTCGCAAAATTCGCCACAACGACGTCACAGAGATGCCCAACGCTTGAGAACGACGTGTGAGAGACACATTTGGGCTTTCTTCAACTGAAGCCTCAGCGGCAGCAATATTCTCGACACTACGGGCACTTCTTTGTCTCACTGGCACGGTAACATTTTGTACTGTGCCTGTGGATTCAAATTTTTCCACTAGACGCTCAACTGTTGATCTGCTAGGACGATTATGACGACCATAAATTGGACGTAGCGCTCTTAACGTTGAGGCCACTGACTCCGAATTTCGGTAGTAAATTTTAATAATTTCGACTCGTTGTTGGCTCGTATATCTTTCCACCATGAAATGGCAAACCTTACTGACGAGAAATGTCAAAAGAGCGGCAAGAAATTCGGCGTCGTTTGCTGTCCCTGTCGCTCTACTTTTCTAGCGTCCCTGTTGAAAAAGCCTTTACGTTTCTGCGCTATGGATCCATGGAAGTGTTCATTTCGAAATGCTTAATACGAGTTCTGCTGTAGTCACGCTAAAACACTGTACCTGTAGCGTTTTTAACATGAAAGCAATTGCGATTGATCAAGTCCTTTCTTGGATCTAAGTCCGCATTACATTTCAAGACAATAGGCTTCGGGTTACCTACCTCCTACCTTCTCAGAAGCATTTGGAGTGGAAGCACTCTACATTTCTGTGCCGAGCCCGAACGTTTAATTGAAGAAGCTTTAGACGTATTTGTTCCATTTTCATAGTATTATTCACCATTTTAATAGCTATTAGATATAATTATTGATTAAATTAGTTAAATTTAATTATAAATATACAAAATTTCATTAAATAAGATGTCTACGAGTTACATTTATTAGAACCTTAATTTTACAAATTCTATCATTATTTTTTTGAAAACTCTTATACTGCTTTTAATGTGCACTGGTAAGTTTTTAAATATATTTTCAAAACTAGGGAATTTTGTGCACCTGCTGATAAATAATTTTATGTTTATGTTTTTCCGGGGGTTGAAACTGAAAGTCCTCGGTCAGTTGTCTAATACATCTTGGTTAAAAAATAGAAAGCCGTAACAAAAACAGATTACCCATACTCTCCGACAGCCTGGCGGTCGTAAAAGCCGTTGTCTAAGTTTTGTCGATAAAAAATTCTTTGCTACCTGGCTCTTACATCTATAAGAACACCTCTGGGTACGCTGGGAAGATTGATAGCAAAGCTATGGGTGGATTAAATAAACACTCTTCCAATCTTAAAACATAAATAATGGTATCCTCGCCAATTGTTGAGCAAAAGGAGGTCAAGATTCGTGATCAACCACTTCCCCCAGGCTGTGACATACTTACTTTCTTGGACCCCATTTCCTGTACCGGCCGTCGACCAGCCTTTGAAAATATTCCCCTATATACCTTGTCTTCATTTATGAGACGCTTATGCATCTTTATCGACGCTCAAACTTAACCAAACGATCAGATCTCTATTCAAAACGAAGAGGCCTTCCCATACTAGTCCAGCTACACTGCTTTAAATCTACACCCGTTATCATGAGAGCTTCAACTGTGGGGACCTAGTTGCTTTTACTTTTCATATTAGCTCCATCTCTAACTAACTTATCTTTGAGGTTCGTCTCTTACTCTCCGAAAAAGCACCTTTTACTAAACGTTAGAAGCCTGCTCTTGAGAACCCAAGGTATTTTGCCCTCCCCTCGATATATTTGCGTTGACTGAAACCAAACCGGAAGCTACTTCCTTCTTCCTTACCCATCCAAACGGATTAATCTCTTTGTCGCATTTTGTTGCAGGTCCCTGTACGTTGTCTTTAACACCCTTCCACTTCAATCTATCGAATCCTACTAACCAAGCAAATCTGACTTGATAGTTTTGAGTCCCAACTCAATAAATTAATGTCTCTTCTCAGGACGTCAAACCAACTCAGGTTTATGCCAAACTTGTGGCAAATCAATGTAAGCAGGCAATAAGACCTTAAATTCATCACTGATCCGTTCAAATTATTTCTATCTATTAATCTGCTATAGACTACTGATCGGGTTGTCTCAGGTACGATCCCTGGTAAATAGAAATAGAAATTCCATCTCAAGGTTTTTTTTCCCTGACCCAACTTTCGCGAACGTCTGACAAACAGCCGAGAATATAAACTATCATGAAAGAGCTTCCCAATTCGACAATTTATTTTAGGCCACATTCGCCCCAAAAATAAAAACACACGAATTGAATGGTTGTGGGAAACTAGGTTTAGGGTAAAATATTCATGTTTTAATAACCTGAATCGGTGATTGCTAAAACAACATAAGTGACATTTTTATTTTTTTACAGGAGAAACAAAAAATGGTAGAAGAGTCAGGTTGTCTTAGTACAAAATGCCGATTTTGCTATCGAATTTCTGTGTGTTTTAGGTATCGAATTGTGTTGCTTTTGTTCACAACGCTTTGTCTGCACATAAGCTGTGTGCAAATAAAACTGATTTCGAAAAATCTGTTACTTGTGTTGTTTTAACAATCACCGATTCCTTTATCCTTCACTTTCGTCCACACCTTCCGCAGATCTAAAATCTATATGAATATTTTAGCAGAGCATCTTGAAAGAAAAGACTCTTAACCTCCCATCCGACGATTGTCGTTTATCCCTCTCTTACAAAAACATATCTCAAGTGATCTACGTATTTCAAAAATTTCCTGCCGCCTTCTTAAAAAAAAAAAAAACAACTCCTTTCCATCTTATTTCAATAACTCACCACGCCGAATTCGTGTCCTCTGCCATAGAAAGCAGGAAATAGTTCGACGTTATTCAGTTAAACTTCAGTAAAACTTCTGGCGAGGTAGTCGATATCAGACCGTTTTTTGAAACTAATTGCCCTCTGTTTTGGAAAAAAATGTCTGAAAGAAATATTTCTCCTTACCTGAAAACGATTTTTTTTATTTTTTGTCCGTCGCGAGGTGTTCCACAAGGCTAGTTTCCCTTTATTCATCTCAACTTTATATGATCTTCAGACGATCAATAAACAATCTGTTACATAGAAAACCGCTTGTATAAAACTGCCCACAAGGCAGTCATCTAGGTCCCTTTTTCTTCGTCCAATCTATACTCCATTTTGACGGAGCCATATAAAAAAAAAATCCGTCCTCTCGCTCTAAGCTGGAGATACTAAATTTGTTAAACCCATCTCTTTACCAAATCTAGAGAGTGTTTCCCCCTGGTGACTCCGAAATTCCCTATAGAGCTTTGTATCACCAAATATCAATCCAAGTCCCCCTCCCCGGCTTAAACTTCATAACAGTCAACCTTTATCCATTCTTGAAGCTCGTTGTTACCTTGGCATATTTTGCGATAGTAAGTTTCCGTTTGCAGTTTGATCCCAACTCACAAAGTTTAGTTGTTAATCCAAAACGAACGTCCTTGAATATGTTCGCCTTTGATCGAGGACTGTCCGTTTTCGATCAGACGTAGCTCAACCTCTGAATGCAGCAGAGCTACGATTTATAGCTCAAACGAATCGGGGGCGTTGTGGCTAAAACCCAATAAGACCTTCTACAGTATATGACTTTTTCCGAATGCGTTTTCATCACCCGACTGTGAAATTACCCCCGACAAACTGCCGGTTGATGGTCGTCCTCGAAACGAGCGAAGGGATGATGCATTCTTTCAAATAACACAGCTTCCTTCCCGGCCGGAGAAAGATTTGAAAAACATTAAGACCCACGCAAATGGCATCGGTCCACTTTACGACTGTGTAATCTGTTGCCCATTAAAATGTTTAAGTGCAAAATGAATGCCACATGGCATGCAGGCAGAAGTATCCACACACAAGCCCTGTCTCCATATCCTCGTTATGGCTTTATTGCCAAACGAAAACTACACATTTGTTTTTTTTATCCGATTCTAATAAACCAACAGTTTACGATCCATTCATGTTTAACCTCGGCATGTGCTCCTGTGGCAAAGGTCACACAGCTGCATATCACCATAAAAAGTAAGAGCATGATGGAATCATGCAATATTTTGTTACCAGTACTGGATGTAACCGCAATCAGTTGAATGCCACATGGCTCACGTCTCTCTGTGTATGAATAAAAATCGTATAAATCCTTTATGCGCACACACATTTGCATGGTAAATTTTATCGGGCTACAAGCTGCACATCTACCCCGAACAATTTAATTCCCATAAATCCAAATCAATGTTCAATAAACAAACCATATGAGATTTTTCCTCCTCTATTTTTATTTTTATTAAGGTCCTCCCAAAACGGAGCCGCCCACGCGTCCATCCTTTGCTCTGGTCAATCGGTCTAAACGCTCGTTTCATGATCCCATTAATTGTCTCTGGGCCTGATTGCATGCGACCTCAAGCTTTTCATGGATATAGGGGGGGATTTTCCAATATCGCAGCTGCATGGCTTAGTCGGACTGTTGGATGGACTTTGGGCAGCCTTTAACTGGAACCAACACCCTCTGAGCAGGTAACCTGCGCAAAAATGGGTAAAGTTATGAGAGCTAAACGAGGGAAATGTGTGTGCGGGTGGAGAATCATTGACGGCGCTCCGGGAAGGACACATTAGTAGGAGGAAACGAGCTGCTTGAATGAATGGGGCTATGGTTTAGCATTCAATGGCATCATCATAGGGAAACAAATTTTGTCCATTCTGCCTTAACCTCTGCAATTTGGGCACACATAACCGCACATAAGATGGGAATACAAATGAGAGGCGACGTGTTATCCTTGAAAATTTGCTTTTTCATTGCCAAGTGACAAACTAGATTGCCAACAATTTAAGATACGTTTTTGTGCCTAACAAATGAGGTGATGTGTAGTCTGGTCCTGTTCCTGTAGACCTGACACACTTTTTGCTGGTCTTATATAATTCTCATGGCTGCTGTATGAGGAGCACGTGTGTGGGGTAAATTTTCCAAATGTTGCATTCATGAATTACTAATTTAATCAAAAAGGGAATATTGCCTATGAAGCGCGTAGTTTATATATTCATAATAGAATGTACAGTTTTGGTGGGCCCCACTCTTACTTGTGGGTGGTGTTTTATTAGTGTCGAACTTTTCACTTCTTGTGGTTATGTTCCAGGCTGTTTTTTTTTTTCTTAAAGATGGCTACTGACCAGACTTCGAAGACTGTTTTCCCCTTCTTTTTATTTTTATCAAAAAAGCTCCCCTAAATTCGAAAATAATTCCCCTTTTTCCCCTAAGTGAAATTTGCATTTGTTTTCTAACAGGCTTAAAATAAGCATATAACCTGAAAATATACATATCACACAATAATTTCCTTTTCTATTAGACATAATATTAAAACGAGTGAATCCATTCAGTTACACAGAAATTCTTACGTGGATGTTCGATATACGTTCTTTCATTTTAACATGAACAATTCACTATTTGAAATTTGTTTGTAATGAAAACACGTTTTAATTCTATTTCTAAACAATTAACATTTCACGGAGATTTTTAATTTGTTCCCCTTTTTTAAGCTTGTCCCTCGTTTTCCCCTTTTTCTTGCAAAAAGCCGCCAAAATTGGCGTTTTTCCCCTCAATCAGGGATCACTATTGTAAATATTGTAAAATATTTATATAAATCTATAAAAATGAGCCATTGGGCTAAAATCAAAAATCTAAAATTCCTGAAAAACATTCTCCATAGGAATTTAAAATTTTACATTGCTCTTGGAAGCTGTAAGAAAGCTATAGCCCTTAAGGAAAGTGACTACAAAATTTTATTATTTCCCCCTCCAAAAGCGAGTAGAAGGGTAATTTTTAAAAAAGCTTGGACCTGGTTTTTTGTACCCTTGTAATGCTAACGCTAAGCACGCGGGGAAGGGTTAACAGAAAGGATACCAAAGGGGTAATGGTGTACATTGGTTTTAAGCAATGATGGGTTTTTATGAAAGTGGAAAATCGTGTTAGGCAAGGTTAGGTTAGGTTTACGGGTTGGTAGATCATGGTGGTGTGAGGAAATGTATTCCACATACGTGCTGCCTTACTCATAAAACAAACTATATATTTTACATAAGTCCGAAGAACATCTTTCGTCTATCTGCATTGAATTGCACCTTGGTCTTGCACTAACCATAATTTTTCTTAATTTGAAAGTTCGTCATGTTTGTGTATATGTACACTTGAATACTAGTAATGTTTTTATTCATAAAGTTAACACTGATTTGAGACTTCTGTAATTTGTCGGTCCATTGTTCACAGGATTATAAAGCCTTTTTGTTGCAACTTCTGTCGTTTATTTCATAATAAAGGTACAATCGCTCGACTCCGCTTTGCAAGACACTCGTTACGAAAAATAAAAAGTCCATTCTTGGACTTAGATAAACAAGAAAATCGATTACAAGAAGAGCGGCCATATCTCCCCTTCTCTGTTTTTTCGTCATAGTAAACTTAAAGAAATAAACATACAGTGCTAAGCATTCAGGTCTAGTTTTCCGACTATGAAGGTCGCACTGGTTATGGTATCTATCGCCTTTTCATGGACTTAATCCTATATAACCTAACCTAACCCAACCTTGTCCAAAGCTATCATTATATCTTCTAAATATAGTAGAGCAGATGATTTTTTATCGTAGAGTGCCTCTTGAGCAATTAATAGCAATTGAAACACCACTCAAACTGTAATGCTCTCACCAGCAAATATAAACTCAAGTCCAAATCATTTGTAACAACGGCACTTGCATTTGGCATATGCGAGCAGCTAAAAAACCAAAGTAACAACATAATACAGACAACTTAGCCGAACCATAGGCTATGTAACTTAAATTTGGTAATAAGTTTTTTTTTCCAAAAGAAATGCAAGTAAGCAAATACAATTGCTTAAAACTTGAACAATTTAAACAATTAAGAAACACATCGAATTAGAATAAAAACAAACGAAACGAAGGAACGATAATAATAATTAATTTAAGAAATTGTTTTCCAAACAGTGCCTATTACGAAAATTAAGTTCGTAGTTGGGAACTTGCTATTTTCCTATTAAGTTGTATTCTTTTGAAAAACGTTTACTATATAGAAGTAGCCTCTCTAGGTGTGCTTTAACTGGTTTTTGGCATCTTGGGCAAGCTTTTATAATCACGTATAATCTACGCTAGTTTTTTGTAAAGTCCCTTTTTGGTAAGCTATTTAAAAATCTCCCCTTAAATTTAGTCAAACCATGGCTTAAAATTTTCTTAGCTTGATACTACTTCACTTTTTGTTGCTATACTTATAGAAATTACTTGCACATGACTGGAGTTTGGATTCTACTTAATCATGGGACGTTTGCTCTATTAAAACTGCCTTGATTTTAATTTTGCTACTATTTGGCAAAGTTCCGAATTAAGGTAGCTAACTATGAGTAATTTATCAGGTTTGGAAAAATGTCGTATTTATGAAAGACTTCCCACCTCTGAAGCAAGGGCAAATATCCCCTCTTAGTACGCGTCAACAATACCAGTGGATGTGTAGTACACTTCACCGCACATTTTTAAATCTGCAGTGATGCTGATTACACCGATTCACCTCTGATGCTACTTGATGATTTGAAGAAATACATTTAATTTGGTCATGTTCGATTTTGGACAATAGCTCAGCAGAAAGCTTGAAATATTTAAAGAAATGTCAACTTTCTAAGAAAAAAAAGAAAAGATTTTTATGAAAAATACTGAGCTGTCTTAAGAAACATTACCAAAAAAATTTGTCTCCAAAAGTTTTCAAGT